>JAVTVJ010000110.1:0-697500 GCA_034509425.1 Eopsaltria australis
TAGCACAATCCTTTTATACATAATGAAAAACATATCTTTTTCTTTAGCCATGGATAATTCATTTATTTTTGTGGGTAAAAAATAAGAGAATATAGATAAAGCCATTAGGATGATTAGAAGAGTGGGAGAATTCAACTGACCACCAGCCAAAAATGCCAACAATGAGATTTAGTAGGCATCAAGATGATATTTAAAAAAAAAAAAAAAGTGTTAAAAGTGTCATAGTTTCAAACTTGTAAAACAGTCTGTATAAAAGCACTGAAAATCAGTTACGCGGAGCAGTTGTAGAGAAGCATTGTACTGCTTTCAGTCTTGTAGGGTGCTCTGTGTCCCTGAAAGTTTTCCAGTGGTGCTGTACCCTCTATAGTAAGTGGAAGTTTACTGGTTATGGGGTTTGGTTTTCCTGGCCGCCTTCTGCAGCAGTTCTGTTGTGTACACTCCATACCCCTTGAGGGGTCCATAGAGCCCAGCTCTAAAAACCCTTTGCCTAAGGTGAGAATACAGTTGCTGTGGAAATACGGATTTCACAGAGTTATAAAACTGCTGTGGCACATTTAAGCAGACTCCTCCAAAGAGTCCAGAAGACAGCTGTGTTTAAAGGAAATTCGACAGCGTTTAAAGGAAATTTGAAGTCCTCAGCCTTCAAAAATGACCATTCCGAACCGAAGGTGAGGGCATCCTGCGGGCTGGTGAGAGCGGGATCTCCTTGGCGGTGTCAGTGGGAAGGCATTTTCCTTCCACGCTACTCCAGCTGGCAGGAAGGTGGAGGAGCCCCGGCGTTCACGTGAGTGGGGATGGGGCGTTCTGCGGGCTGGGGCTGCTCCCGCGGGATGCAGCGCAGCGCTTCCCGGCTCCGGCCGCGCGTCGGCTCCTCGGCGCTCCGCATCACTCCCGGCGTCTGGGGGCTCCGCTGCGGTCGAGCCCACACGCTCAGAGGGGAGAGAAGTTCAGAGCGCTCCTGCTGTCATTGACATCCCCGGCTCCGGCTGCCAGCAGCGCCCGCCTCGCCCAGCGCAGCAGGGAACGTGGGCTCCTGCCTCCCTTTGTGCCGACGGGATCCGTGCCGAGCCATTGAAATGCGGGGCTGCGAGGCACTGCTGTAGTGGGCTGGTTTGGGGTTTTTTCCCCCCCTGCCTCCTTTAATCCTTGAGCAGGGGGGGTATGTTTGCTGTGGATTCTTTTTGTTTTATCTGAGAATGAGATGCTGGCTGAAAATTGAAGAAATGGCCCTAGAAGAATTGATGCAAAGATTAAATGCGGTTTCCCAGTGCGCTGGTAGGAGGAGCTGCTGGTCTTAAATAATGTGTTGTGTGGATGCTGTTAGTGATTTTGTAGGATTTACAGAAAATCCTGGCAATCTGACTAGCTTTCTTTATGCATGCTGTCTTCAATAGGAAAGAAAACGTTAAGAGCTTTTTTCAGCAGTTTAAATTTTCGTTGATTAACACTAATTAACAATTTTTTAGTGCTTAGTTATTCCTGAAGCATGCTTTAGAACATCGTTTTGAGTAGTTTTGGGAAGCTGTTAGCCCAGTCATATACTCTAAATGGGTCTTGATTCCCTTTTTATCTGACTCAGCTGTAGCTAAGTTGGGGGGATCCGAGATTTGTCTAGCAAAACGGGTCTAATATGAAGCAGTGAAAAGCTCAGCTCACTGTAAGCACAGCAAGCCAGTATTTTGGGTGGATCTAAACTGCACTTCATGAGAAGGAAGAGTTGCATGATTTAATTGTGGTAAATGTAGTTTTACATCTGCATGGATTAAAAATTAGAGCTGATCTGCTAGAATGCTTTTAGCACTGTAGAAAGATTATGACAATTTCCGAGATTGTTTTATTTGTTCCAAATGTAAATGCTTGTGTGTTCAAAACTAGAACTAAGAAGCAGTGCATAATAAGGTGATCTTGGATTAGATCTAGGAGTGTTATCCTGGCTATTGCTCATGCAGAGATGTGAACATATTTCAGAATAAAAAGTTACCTGGAAAGACAAGAGAGGTGTTTTTTGCATCCTTTGAAACTGTTTGGTTTGCCCTTTATTCTTGTTTGACAAATTACAGAAGTCTTGTATCTTCTTGTCATGTGAGGCAAAAAAGTGATTTGAAAATACAGAATAGATAATTATTCATTGCAGTATCAGAACTTGGAATTTATCTTCCCGTTTTCATAGTCCTCTGTTTCCAAAGGGTGACTTTTTAATCTTTTTCAATTTCCATGTGGTGGAAGGAGATAATTAGCAAGATGGCTGATGCTGTAGTCTGATGAACACATAGATTAAATGACAAATATTAAATGAACAGATCAGCTGCCTCTTGTTTTCTTGGATAAGGAAAAACGGTATTTTATCTTCTTATTAACATTTTTGGGAGGGAAACGATTTGATCTGACAAGAACAAGCCTTAAGTTACAAGTAAAGGTCACATACACACTATTTTCTCCTTCCTTGTTTTTCCTACTGATTATCTTCCTATTTTCAAAACATGTATTTATTAAATGTCTGGATATTTGTTTCATTTCCTGTTGGTGGCCTTATAATCAAAATCCTTCCCTTTCTCCCCTTTAAGGAATACCAGATACTGTGAGAGTGCTGTTGGTTTGCTCCATGGATGAACTCATTAAGACTGTAACATTAATAAAAGTGATTTCATGGCCATTTCAATCATTTTACTTTTAATGAGAGCAGGAGTTTTTTTAGCTTGAATTTAAATGAGATTTAAACCTCCTTGGCAGGGCAGACACAGCAACATTGTGCTAGAGCTTCATAACAGAAACTCAAAGTGATTAGTCTGTTTGTGGGTAGCTTGATTAGTTTTTCCCCATGCTTCCAGGATAATTGTACTGAGTCTAGCAGGAAGAACCTCGCTGGCTCCAGCTCTGCCCTTCCAGCCAGCCACCCCCATGGAATGAGACTGGAATCCCATGGCAGGACATGCACAGGATCTTCCACAGAGCTGTGAATCCAGCCACAGCCAGGCAAAAAACCATTTACAGTCAGAATTCTGCAACTGAAGTTCAGGGCTTGAGTTATCTTGGTCTATTTTCATGATCCAGTATAAAACAGAATTAAAAGTAAACAGAAGAATGTGACAGGTAAAATATTAATTAGATTGACAAAGCAATTTTATTTTTTATGGCCTGTAATAGTCTAAGCTTCAAGATTTATTTTTTTTTAACTATCTATCTTTTGTTTCCCCTTGATTATATAGATACACTTGTGCCTTGTTCATCTGTAATCCCACACTCAGGGTGTCAAGAGCAGCGAGACAGAAATGCAGCTCTCATGAGTCAAATTTTCTCACTGCAAGCTGACGAAAATGGGCAGTTAATTATTAAGTCTCCGTTTTCCAGATACATTTATTTTCCTGCAACCTGTCTCATGACAGTACAGAGACGAGGAGAGCTGAAAGCAGATGGGTCTGGACGAGTGCCAGCCATCTGGGAATCCTTCCCAAGCACCTGAAATAGAAGCAAGGTAGGGCAGATTGAGGTGAGCAGCTTCCAGATTCTACCTGAAAGCTCCGTAGGTGGCCTAAGGCCACTTGAATCTAATCCAAAACAGGCACCTGGCTCTGGCCTGGATGCCTGCCAGTTTCATAGCATATTCTATCCCTGAATTATGGTGTCTGGACTTATTTCATGGCTTATTGTTGTATGTCTTTTCAAACTAATTCCTCACTGAAAGATGTTTGAAATTCAAAGCTTTCTTCGGTTTCCCACTTTATTCTGGAGCTGCAGACACTTGCCTTATTGGGTCCAGGACAAACCTGCTCTAAGGATTCCCTAAACAGAACTTAATGCTTTGGTAGCTGCTGGTTGTTGTTTTTGGGAGGAGGAAGGAAAGGGAATGGAGGCTTGTGTTATGGATTTGCCTTGCTGATAACTCTGACGAGGTTTAACTTCTGTAGTGCCAGAGTTGTCACTGAGTGCCTGTGGAACTTTCAAAGCACTTTTTAATAGGTGTAAAGGGGTCAATCTCCTTGCAGTGATCAAAGCTTGGTTGTTTGTTATCTGTGAATGTGGCTTGTAGATGCTAGCCCCTGAATTATCACAGTGCTCTTATTAAAGCTCAGTCTTCCATCTTTCAGTGAGAGTCTTGTAACTTCTTCCTTATGGGCTGCCAGAAGGAGCTCTGTGATGGAGCTTCATAACTATTGGACTTCTCTGGAGTACTAAGTCAGGCTTACTCATATTCCAGAGCTCCAAAAGGAGGAAAAAATCTCCTAAAACCCAAATGTTAGTAGTATAGTCAATATTTCCTCCACAGAGGAGCAAAATTCTTAAAATACTTAAGGGAAAATTTAGCAATGGGTGATACAACTTTTCCCTGAGAGTCAAATGTTTAGCTTTTGATGCTGAAATATTTTAAGTGGGCAGCACTACAGGATTTCTCAGTGCTACAAGGGCAGCTTAGATGGTAATGTATTCATCTTTCTTTTCTCTATCAGATCTGTCAGAATGGTTTGTATCTTCATGATTTTGTATAACCAGCAAATCTAATCCTTACCAGATGCCTGGACTTTATACTGCAGTGTTGCATATTCTTAATTATGCTGCTATCTGCCCATCTCAGTGCTTGGTTATCATTATCACACTAAGCAGTCTACTTAGTTAAACTTTGAAAGAAACAGAGAGGCAGACTTTTGCAACCTCTTTTCCTAAGTCGGGCAGTCTCACTATAACAAAAAACATGTTGCTGTTTAAACAGCCCAGAAAGGAATTACCTGACCAGAATAAGTAACAACTGCCTGAGGGCATGTTCCCTCTCAAATGTTGATTTGAAATTGCTGATCAAGTGTTAGATTAAGTGAATTACTTACAACTCTCAATTAATAAATACCAAAGCAACTTGGCTAAGAAAACAACAGAGAACATGAAACAAAGAGAACAATGCCCACATCTGCACAAATCACTTGGAGTGGTTTGTTAGAGACCAGGGCATTACACAGAGAAGAGATTTCTCCTGAATCAGCCTGAGAGCTAAACCAAGGGTCATCTGTTATTTCCCATCTAAAACTCTAATAAGCAACTCAGAAGGATTTAAAGACTGTTGGGCCTATAGGAAAAATGCAAATAACTGCAAAGTCAGGAGAACACTTAACCTGAGATTTATGTGTTGTATCAACAATAATGGAAAGCCCAAGAGAGACCAAGGGTTCAAGACATGAACCTATTATGTGTGTGTGTGGAGTGTGGAATGTGGGAAGCTTAGGGCTACCATATTTCTGTCCAGGTTTTCCCAGACAAAATGAAATGCAGTGAGACTAATGTGTCTGGGATGCGTCCTTGATTTATACCCACACGGTGAGCTCAGAGAGGACTGGATTTACTGTGCTCACACAGATCACCTACTCCATGCACACAAATGCATGAGATCCATTGTCCATGTGCCACAGAGCAGATCTGACCCTGTGCAGTGGAGGTGTCTGCAATGGCCTTGATCTGCTCATCATGTGGCTAAACCTTGGCTTTTCCTAGACAAAATAGATAGGAAAAGACAGCACTCCTGGAAGAAGTCAGATGCAGTCCTAGGTAAACTGCCTGAGTAGAAGTTTCACTTAATGGTGTCTTTAGAGAAACAGCTGAAGATATCATTTTTATCAGAATTTTTTAAAAAGGAATGGTATCCACAGATATTTTATTGCCCTGAGTGTCCACAGAGTGAGATTAGAAAAATATGTCATTGTCCACTCTTGTTTACAAAGGGACAGAGACAAGTGCTGCTGTTCAAGAGGGAGAGATCCTCCTTGAAACATTAAAAATCTAATAAGCCCTTTTCTTTCCAGCCTCATATATGGGTATTGTTAACATACACTAAAAATCCTGAACTTAACCATAGATTTTAAGGACGTTCAGCACTTTTGGAAATGCACTTCAATGTATTTGTATCTTGAAGAGGCTCTGCAGTCCTCAGGTGGGGACAGTCCTTCATATTCAGAAATTTTTGGAACTCCACAATGTGCACTTGCTGTGCATCCCCACGTTCCTTGTCTTGGGCTATAAAACTGGAAAGGTGAATGAAGAAGTAATTATATCCTCAGCAGTGTAGCATTAATATTTCAGTAAAGGGAAGCACAGAATGAAGAGCAGCTTGTGCAGGATGCTCTGTCACCTCCTCCCAGATCCCTGACTCGTCACTGCACCAGGATCCAAGCTCTGCACTTACTGAATGACTGACAGCTACTGAAACACTGTAAGACATAATCTGAGTTCATTTTCCAATGTACACTGATGGCCACAAAGTTACAATATCTTTTCTGACTCCTGTTTCTTTGGATTAAAAAAACAAGACCACTTTTCCCTAAAAATCTTTCCCATTACGGCATTCAACTTGAAGCTTATCTAAGTGACCTAACTCAAAGCATACCCACAAGTATTCTTTTAAACAGTAAGAAAATAATGCTAAGAATTTTTTTCTAAATCCAAAGGGTAAGAAGCAGGCAATGACAAACCCAGGAGCACTTTTCCATCCAGTCCCTGTGCATGCTCCAGCCTGAAGAGCAGTCGGTGTGGGAATGGTGGAACCCAGCACATCCGAAGGTTATGCCCGACCTACTGTGTGCATAAAGGAATTTCTCTGTTCCACACCACCAGAACATTTTACATCCTGACTCCACTGCAGCCAAGGAGCAAGTCAAGACAAAATTACCTTTGCCAGTAAACCTGAAATTCCACTCAGCAGATGTCAGCAGCGAGACTCGCACACCGGTCCTTAGGTTACACACTCTGCTGCTGCTCCTTTCAGGGCATTTACTGAACTCAATTTATACCAAAAAAAAGTGAAGACAAAGTCATTGAGATATGAATCAAGAAGGAAATACATTTTTGTATTAAAAAGATCAGTGAATATTTCCCTTGCAGGGGTGATTATGTGAGAGGCTTTTTGCCTTTTTAAAAATCCCTGGCTTTCACCTTTTGGCTCTCAAACTGAAAGATGCTGTTTAAAAACTACACTTTCAGCTTGCTCCCTTTCTGTTGGAGAGAGGAAAGTGCTCTCATGGAAAGCTTTGGACAGCTGATGCTCACAGAATTATCCCAGTGGTTCTTGAGGAATCACTGTGTAAATACAGTGATACTTTTGGGGACAACTTCCAAAAAGGCTCACAGGTAGAAGTGAAGGCAATTACTGTCAGTTAGTAAGAGTTAACATCCAAATAAGTCCCACTTCTGCTGCCTAAACACACTTTTCTGGCTTCATGGAAAGACTATGCTGAAAAAATTATGAGGTTCATTGGGACTAAATGATGTTTAAGGTCCCTTCTAACCCTTAAGGTTCCCTGATTTTGTTGTGGAAGACAGTGCTTGATGGAAGATTACTCTAGAATGTCCCTTAAATTGAAGACTACTCTAGAATGCCTCCTATCACTGCCTAAAGTGCTCATCCCAGTAGCCATCCATAATTCTGGAGAGGAAGATGGTCCTCCAGGGGATCCTTCAAAGGAGTTCTAACTTGGACAGCATTCCAGAACGAGCAAAAAAATTGTGGTTTTCTGTCCCAGGAAATGCACACACACGGGTTTAAGTCTAGAGAGAGCCTCAACATCAGCTGCACAAGGTCTGTTGAAACTTTTAAATAACATCAAGTCCATGTGCTGAACCCTCTGAGAGCCCTGCTCAAATACATGGGTTGGTGACATTCATTGTACTAAAGGGGTTGAATTTGTTCAGTGCCTTTAACCTCAAACAATTCTGGTAGTTCGTTTTGTTTAAAAAAATTCTCATTTAAAATTTTCATCTGTAATTGTCTGTTGTAACTCTTCAGAATAAACTCATAATTTTAATTCAAGAGACTTTAAAACTGTCTGGACGAATTAGATATGTACTTAGAATACTGGCACTTCTCCAACACAAACAGTGTCTGTTGTTATCAGCAGTGCTAATGTTACCAGAATAACTAGGAAGCTTTACAAATCAGCATGACAAATTAAAAAGAGGAAAAACAAAAATCTCCGAAGGCAAGGAGTTTTTAGCACTCATTTAAATTTAATCTTCACAGCTAGATTTGCTTCCACAAACATAGGTTTGTTGTAATTAGCTGCCAAGACTGGAGCTTAATGAGTTTAATAAATATTTCAGGCTGTTTAGAGGTGGAAGTGGCACTGTGGTGACTGGACATTTTCTGCAGTACAATGAAACATAAATGAAGACTAGAAATTAATAATTAAAAGAGAATTGGAATGACTGAATTACACATTTCCTAAGGGCACCACTCGACTCTCTGTGGAGTGGAAAAAGTTATTAGGAACTGGGCATGGACCATAAGCTTCTAAACAATTGTCCAGCACAAAGAACAGCTCAGACTGCTGGAGTTACCCACTTAGGAAACCCAAATAATTATGTGCAGGTGAATATTTTCCCCAAACAGAAACAGAGGAGTGCAGTGGAGGTATTGCCATTCCCTTCAGAACTATTTTCTCTGCAACTCCTATGAATACCATAGAGTTTGAGGATGCCCTGTGAGGAAAGAACAGGGAGCCATACACAGAATTACAGAGCCCGTGAAGCTTCAGACACTTTTCTTCATTTAAACCTCTGGCTGACAAAATATCTTCCCTCTTCTTGTTCCCTTATTTTAGAATATTTGGGTCTGAGATGTTATAGGAAACAACTTTCACACTGTTTGGATTTTGTCGCCTTGAGCATAAATGCAAGGACATTTCACTTGTGTGTGATCCTGGGGCTACTCACACACAGATTTAGACCATGTCTCACTACCCAAATATCCATGTTACCAGAGACCAAGGCACCATTCCAGTCCCAACCCTGGCTTTTCATGTCAAACCATGAGGGAAATGTGCAAGCCATTAAATTATCATGTACTGCTGTTTGTAGGAGGATTTATGCAGCAGAAATCAGTACTCCTCTGGTTACTTGCTCTAGTTTTCTGTAGACTTTAGTCTTTCTTTTAAAACTACAAGGTAGAAACTTCTTTTTTTAGATTAAAGGTTAAAGGTCCTTAAATGACCTCGTGATTTCAAGGATGTTAGGACATCTACCTCCTCCCTAATAACATCACTAAAGTTGATAATAATCATCAAACATTGCACTGAAAAATCAGAACTTTGTAATTTGGAACTTCCTTCTAGTACTGACCGACTATGCTTAGAGCAGGGACAATTTTTGCTTTTAGGTGATGAAATCACACTTCAGAGAAAACAAATTAAATGCTGTGCTTGTTGTGAAGATTCTAGCTCACACACTATCTTCAGGTGCTTGTGGCTACAGATGCTTCTTAAAGCCAGACAAGGAAAATTCAGTCCCATAATCCTGGAGCAAGCACAAAGCCAGAGCTTGCAGCTTGATGCAGAATGTTTGCCCAGGCTCTCAAGAATCTCCTGACTCTATTGCATGGAAAATAATCTATGGATAATCTAGTCCATACTGTATAATAATTCACTACTTCAAAGGACACAGAGAACTGTGCATTTATCAGATAATGGTAATGTAATGAAAGGCTGAAGGATGTAAGAATAAGATTAAAGTATAGAGATAGAAAGTGAAGTATTTAAATGTTAATGTGGAAACACTTGCTGCATACCATGAAATACATTAAAAAATCTTAAAATAGAAGAACATGGTAACAATGGAGAAATAACTTAAGGCCCATTCTCACCTATTATTTCAGTTTAGCATTCAATAATTAGCTGTAATGTAGCAAGAAGACAGCACTTTGAAATGAGATTTTGGAGAACCACTTAGCTTTGAGTCCCAGCAAATACAGACATTACTGTAATGAGGAGTGCAAATGTCATGTCAAGGGACACTGGTGAGGCTTTTCCTTTTCTTCCTCCCTGGCTCTTTAAATGATGATGTTAAATTAGCCTGACTCACAGACAAACAGGTAAACAATCCAAACTTTTGTCTGCAGCTGGGTTTTTTCCTTATTTCACTCCATCTTTCTCCATGTTATTCAGTGGGCCTGCAAAAGGAGCACTGTCAAACTTGTTTTCCTGGTCTGACTCATGGCTCATTCCTTATGCAGGAGGGATCCTACATGGGTTCCTAAATTATCCTTATTTTACTTACTTCAGACAGCTGCTTTCACTGGTTAACATATTTTGCAGAGTGTACATGTCTCAAGAAACATAGCAACATATGAATATACCAACCACAAAAATCAGCTTATCTCAAGCTGCTCAGAAAGACAAGAATTATAATGGATGATGAAATTAGGAATCAGCTGTTGTTACTTTGTAATACCCTCACCCCATATATTTTCATAATTTCACTTGGTTATGTCACAAAACTCTTTAATGATTGTACAAGTTGGGTCTCATGAGGTGGAAAGATTTAAAACTGCTGGGAAAAAAAAGGTAAGGGTTTTCTTTCTTTTTTCCTCATGAATTTGACAAGTTTCTCATCATCTTTTTACCAGAGGGCTCAGTAGCTGAAAGTTGCTCAGTATATTCCAAAGAACAAGAACATGGTTCAAATAATATTGATGAATAAAAAAAAAATTGCAACTGCAAATGAAGCAAGCTCTAAACAGAAACATTTGATATTTTTTTTTAATATGTCTTCAAAAATCAAGCCCTGTGAGAGAATATTCTCATGCACTTGAGTGGAAAAATGTGATCTCAAACCAAATGTTTATTTTTCAAACAAAGAAAAAAGTAACCAGTCCATTTTATTCCAATGTCTTCGTTGTGGTCTAATTAATCAAATCAAAATGAAAGAAAATAAAAAAAAAGGTAACAATTTGCCAAACACATAAAAGAGATGTCTGATGCTGATGACTAAAAAAATAACTCCTCCAAACAGTCTGAATTTCTTCTAGAGGAAAGAATTTTAGGGGCTTTTGAACTTTCTGTACTCTTTCTTGTTAGTTTTTTTGAAAAGATCAAATACAAATTCACCATTTATCAATCACAGTACATATAAGAATTGTGTGTGTCTTTGAAATCCTCTTCACTTGAATTTCTGCATCTACTTAAAAAAAAAAAAAAGGAGGAAAAAACCACCTCTGTGGAATTTTTTTTTTCTTCTAGAAAAGGCCCCACTTATGAATAGCTCCACTGAAATATCTGTGACTACAACACCCAGCACAGATGCAGGTGCTTGGTGCATCATTTGTAACATGCATTCCTGATGAACTCAAGCAAGTAATTTCTATTCATCTCTCAAGTATAAAGGAAATGCCAATGCTGTTGTGAAACACCTTCATTATAAGGATTCAGAGTTGGACAGATGCTCCTTTCTTGCCATATTTCCAGCAGCTTGCAGCCTTAGTGTCTGATGGCAATTTACTGACATCACTTTACACCTACAGTAACAGTTATTTCCAGTGAAATTCTCTGTTTCCATGCTCATGCCCTGTTTATGCCCCCACATCCCAGGCCTGTGCATTCCTAGAGCTGAACACCAGATCTATCAATTGCCAAATATAAAATTTCCCTGAGGCAGCAATGAATGTTAATAAATTATGAAGAGAAGATAAATCACTGATATTTTGCTAAATGGCAGAAGGTTTTAGCTGTTTCATCCATGCAGGAATACACAGGGAAGTTACATCAAGCATAAGAAACTTGGAGGGTGCACACCAAAGGAGACACTGGGAGGCTTGTGTGTGCCAGCACTCTGGGAATGGTAACCCAGCCTCTTCTGTGCCACTTGAACACTATTTTAAGGCCAATTAATCTGTGTTTTCATTAATCTGTGTTTTCATTAATCTGTGTTTTCACACACCCTGCATGATGTCTCCTGTCCAGTCTAACCTCACTGCTGATGCTGGTGCCATGAACACCTGGACTGTGCCACAGCAAAACAATGCCCTGTCCAAGTGAACATCTTGTAAAGCTTTCACACTGGTGCCTTCCACCCAGAGCTGCTTCATGCAGAGGAGTTTCATGGCCCTCTGCATCACAGTGGGCTTCACCTGCTTTGAAAACCAGCAAGAGCAAAATAATTTCCATGTGCTGTGGCTGCTGCTCTGCCACTGCAGCTACTGTGCTTCAGTCAGAGAAGTGCAGAATGTTTGTCATTGCTTTATTTGATATTTGCCTCTATGGAAAACAGGTCAGAGCTCTGAGCACATTTGGGTGTTTTCAACATCCCAAATCAAATGGAAATCTGAACACTTCCAGACAAAAAACACTCCAAAGGTCAAAGGAGATTTTCAGCAAGAACTGTCAGCTGAAAGGACAAAGACATGAGGAGGATGTAGAAGTTTATCTGAGGGCATGTGCACACAGCCATAATAAACAGCAGCACATACTGGAGATCAGAGATGTCCTGAATGTTTGAAATACTGATTAAGTCATTGTTTCTCTGCAGGGAAAGCCCATTTCTGATACCATAGCTCTTATGTGTCACTTGCAGATATACATCAACAAAGGAAGTTTGCTTAGTGATAAATATCACCTGTGTTTTACAGAGAATCTGACACTGAATAATTCATATTTATGGTCTGCTTGATAATAATCACGACTGTCATCTTTTGATGAGTAAATTGAGTATTATCCATATTTCCTGCCGAGCAGAAAATACTTTACTGATATTAATATTGCAATCTATTGCACTGTCTGATCACAATACTGCACGTGTACTGAAGGGTCCAGGGACAGTCCATTCCCCAAGGCTTGTCACAGAAAAGTCTTTCTCAAGAGCTGGACATCAGGGTAGTAAATAAATCAGTTAAGAGAAAGTGGATTGCCTCAATAGTTATTCATTTCAGCATGGTACAGTCTTTCAGGATCTGAAGAGCTGATTCTTAAATCAAAATCCCCATTAAATTCCAAGAGCTTTGCTCAGGCTACTTTGTAGCCTTGGGTTTTGCATAAAGCTTTTGAAAATTTCACTTTTTGAGGAAAAAAGTTTTTGAAGATTGACTTCCTACTCAGTTGACTGACACAGCCTGAAATGCATCTGCCCACAAAGGATTTCCAAAAACCCCTGGAGACAAGAGATGCTGTTGAGTGGATCTACTCCTGCAACCTATAGCATATAAAACATTTCAACAGGCTGTTCATGAAGTCCTTACTGTAAAATAGAGCTGACCTTAACAGGCTTGGAAAGAAAAGCTCCCAGCATCATCCCCTTCACCCCAGCTGCAGTCTGCTGTAGGTTTAGAGATCACTGATCTTTTAGGAACTGAGCAGAGGCCACTCAAATCAGGAGGAGTCTTTGCCATTCTCTCACACTCTTGTTAGGAGAGGCTTGTCCATATTCCTGTGCTGTAGTGTGGTGTCCTGGTACTGCCCAGAGCATATCTCTGCCTGTGGGGTACCAGCACAAGCCTGCTGAGCTCTCTTCCAGCAGATCCCCTCTGTGGGAGCAGCAGGAGGAGCACTGGGAGCACACCCTGCAGTGGGGCCATCCCTGCTCACTGGGCTTTGGGAGCAGGGCACTGCCTTGCCCCAAAAACACCAAACATTTTACCATTCCTGCAGTCAGAGCTATGGAGCATCACCAAGGAGTGAATTTTCATCTCACTTAGGTCTTCAATTCTAGTATTATTATTGCTTTTGAACTAAAAACGTCTGCTTTAATCAATATGGTTATAGTTTTGTCTCTGCTGTTCTCTGAAGTCAGTAAAGTATCTCCATTAAAGCCCAGCCAAAAGGACATTTGTTCTTAAGAAAAGAGCAGCACATTTCATGAAACAATTTATTTAAACAACATCTGCTTGAGTTTTCAGAATGTTGCTGTAGGATATGGTTACACTGAACTGTAAGACAAAAATGTCTGGTCTTACTGTGCTCTGTATCTCGGTTATTAAGTCAATTTTATAGGAACACTTATGTAGGCTGAAAGTCTTCCTAATAAATCATTAGAGGATATTTAGGCCTCTCTCTCAGTTTGTGGTCTTTGTTTTCCAGTAACCACAAAACATCTGAATTAAATTATCTAGTAAATTTGATTACTTGTATTCCAGAAGTTGTACATCTTCAAGATATGTGAATGTCATTGCTACATCAGCAACCTCATGTTCTGACTGCACTTAAATCACTCTGTTCCTCTTCCAGTGCATTGCTATCACAGAGGGGTTAAATCAGACACAAGCAACATTACACAGCTTCAACCTTCTCTAAAGGTGAATACACAATTTTTTTTTTTTAAATATTTCTGCTGGGATCACACCACGTGACTTGTTTGACCTTGTTGCAGCCACAACTGCTGCCCCTGCAGCTGATGAAGGAAATATAATCTGGCATCTTGTGTGGTGGTTGGGGATGATGTTGGGGAGAATGGTTCTGGAAGGGGGTTTTGGTGATACCTGGGTGATTATTTTGCTCTTTCCAACAAACTCCTTAACAAAATAGAAACAATTGAGTTTGAAAGTGTCTGAATGCTCCATCTGGACATGCCTCACCTAAGAAAGATCTGATTTTACCTAAAATTTTGGAACAACTTTTTCAGAATTTAGTGCCTTCAAAATAATTAACAGCCTGTGATTATATCTTGAGGCAAAATGTTTCTTTTCTACGCAATCTCGATATTTTTTATAAGACTGGGCATTTCTGTTGCAGTCAGGTGTTTGTTTGGTTTGGTGCAGTCGTGGTGTGACTGAACTTAGCCCAGAAGAGAGGGCAGATGCCTCACTGTGGGATTGCAGACAGAAGAAGCAGCCCCTTTATTTACTGGAATTATGTCTTCACTTTGACAACACACTTCTTTTGACAATTTAATGCAAAAGTAGAAGATAAATAAATCCCAAAGAAGATACAGTAACTCTTAATTTTCTTTACCAATACAAGAAACCACTGGGGTTTTTTTATTTGCTTTTGCTGCTTAAAAGTGACCTCTACTTGTATATAAAAACCTCTTAAATCCAAACCCAAAATAATCATTGAAAACAGCTCATGTAACCCATGAAATGCCCTGGCAATACCTGGGAGATGTTTTTCCATAGCAGCATTCTTGAGCACAGGGAATACAAAAGTTAATTAAATTAGATATTAAATTAAGCATGGTTTTGACACAATACAGTTCACTGGAATTTCATACAATGAGCTCCCAGAATTACTCCTGGTCAATAAAGAATTACCTCAGTAACCCCCCATGGCACAGACATTGTCCCATCAGACAGAACAAGAATGTGCCACACATTCCACTGTTCAGACTGGGCTTTTAAGTGTTTAGGTTTTGGGGATGGATGATGGACAGAAAGAAAAGGAAAATGAACAGTCCTTCAGCAAACAGTTTGATACAAGAGAATAGGAGCAAAGAGCCTCCTCTGCATTGCTGCCCTGGCCTGCAGGAGCAGACAAGGGGCCTTTCAGATGCTCCATTTGTGTTCCACTCCACATTCCACATCTCCTTGCTTTGGGCACCATCTGTAGTTCACAGATTCCTTTAGGACGCCAAACATCCCTGGGAAAACAACAGCAGAAACCCAAACACACACAGTGCACAGCCCATTCTCACACAGCAGAAGCCTCAGCTGGAAAATCTGGACAATAAAAGTTTTAAATAAAAAATGCTATCTCTAGGCAGAACTGTATTTTCCTGGTCCCCTAGAGATTTATTTTCTTGTTTCTGGCTCTGGTTTTTGCCAGTGGGTACCCTGCTTCCCTGTTGTTTGAGGTAAAGAAATCTATAATGATGTCTCTTTCTCCATTAAAACGTCTCTGCAAATGACTAGAGATAAATTCAAAGGATTTTTAAAAGCCTCAGTGGATGCAAAGCTGGAAAAGTGGAGTGTTTTACTGCCACACTAAGTAGATTGCACACTGTCAGTAAACCTGGGGAACTCCAAGCACAGGGGTTGGTTCCTTGCCTGCCAGCCAGAGCTGCAGGGCAGGTTTGCTTCCCACATTCCCACATTCCCACATTCCCACATCCCCACACCTCCAGGGCCTGCAGAACCTTTGACAGCAGCGTGGTGCTTCCCCACACACCCCTCACCATCTGCTCTCTCCTGCAGTGATCCCAGAGTCTGCCCTGTGCCTCCTGGCAGCTCTGAGCCTCCATGGGGTACCAGGAGATGCTGCTGTACCTGGCAGCACTTTATTCAGGATGTGAATGCTTAAAGGTGGAGTTTGGAGAGCAGCAGCAGAACATTGCAGGAGAACTCAGTTATTCTGTGCTGTCAGGGAAGCAGCAGCAAAGCTCGTGGATCTCACCCAGCAAATCCATGAGAATCTGGAGACACTCAACCTGCCCCCTCCCAAGTCGTGCTCTTTGAGTATGGCTCTTCTTTGAAGGATCTTTATTGGGGCTCCATTCTCCTGAGTTGTCTCACAGAAGAGCGGGATCAGGATCTCAGTTCCTTCACTGGCTCCTCTGATATCACTTGTATCAGCTTTGTCCGTGCACACACATGCCCCACAGCACCACAGAACAGCCAGACCTCAGCAAGGGAGTGTGCATTTGACACAAGAGGAATGCACACTTTACAGAGGAGTATATTTTTAACATCCAGGATTTGTGTGGTTTGGCTCTTCTCTTTTCATGACTGCACATTTTAAATCATGCTTGAAAAGAGTGACCTTTTGCTGAAGAGGCATAAAGTTGGGGTGAGAAGGGTTAGGAGAAAGGGGTAATGGCACTATTAACTTTTATTTCTTCTGTTGCTAACAAAGGTGAGTACACAGAAGAAAGCAGCCTGAGTGTATTTCTGTCCATCACCTCCCCAAAGCTGTCCATGTTGCCCTTAATTCTGAAAGCACCAAGGCCCAGGAATGACCAAGATATGTTTTGCTTTGTTGTGCATGTGGTGTGGTTAAAGCAGGAACAGCCCCACAGAAGAAACCCAGTCCAAGTGCTGCAGACATGGCTCTCTGATTACATCTCCATGTGAACATTAGGGGGTTGCTTTGTTAGATTTTCCCAGAGTTCACACTCCTCCAGCCCTGGAGCCCACCAACACTGGAATTTCTGTTTTTCAACTTGCAGCAGGTTTTCCTGCAGCTCTTTGACTTGTGTGGACTTGCACTTTGTTGTTTTGGTTGGTCAGGAAAAGCACGACAGGATTTCATAAGGAAACTTAAGAAGGTCTCAAGAATCTTTGGTTTCAAAGCTGTTACTGGGACAGTTCTATTGAATTTTTGGGTGGCTCCAGGCTCAGAGCCCTCCTGTAGTAGGCACCCTATGGTACATTATTGCCTGTTTCCAGTGAACTAGTAGGAGGTGATTTGGTCCTTTAATATGATACAAATAGTTTTTTATTAAAGAAAATAGGACTGTAGAAAGGGATGATGTCTTGTGATGATTAAAGGGTCTTTAACTTGTTCAGTGTCAGTACAAACCTGGGGCTCAGCGATATATGAACATCTGCTACCACTGTGAATTACCTGCTGGACTTTAAATATGGGACTGGAGAGATCACTCGAATATATCTCACAGACACACTTTTCTTTCAGTATCTCTTACATGCCTCTTACACCCACCCATCAAGAATTTTGTTAAATGTAAATTACAATCCCTTTGGTTTAGGACCAAACCTTTTTTTATAGGTTTGTACAGTGCCTAATGCAACAACTCCTACCTTTGGGGAGTTCTGCAGTGCAAATTAAAGACATCAACACTCCCAAACCCCGTTTACAGAAGGACATTAAGCTTGTGCAGTAAGGATTTGTGAAATAAGCAGAATGAAGGTTTCCTCCTCAGTTGCCTGCAGTGGTGACATGCATGCCTATGGTGTTATGGTGCAGACTCTCATTAGAAATTCCCTGTCCAGAACCAGTCAGTGCTCACTAGTGAGAAGTTTATTTTGTTCCCTGCATTCCCTGCTGCCCCTCATCAGGCCCGTGAGCCTTCCAGAACTGCCAAATGTGCTGTCGTGTGTCTGTCTCCTGCTTTAAGAAGCACAGGGCTTGACTTTGTAAAGCAATTACAGTGTGTAGCACATTTCCACTCAGAACAGATGTCAGTGCAGCAGAGGTCCTGCCACATCTGCAAACCAGAAACATCAGCTTAGATGTCTCAAGCTGGATCCCCAGAAAACGAGGAACACGGCGTTACCCCCTCCAAACCCTTGGTTCAAATCACTTCCTTCACTGACTGCACAGAAGTGGCTGCCAAAGACATGGCTCAGACATGGATTTCACTGCACACACACTGATTTGTCTCAATACTTGAATCCTCTGCCCCTTCTGCTGCAGCCACAACACATCTCCTCGGAGATCTCTTCAAGCTGGCACTTATTTAGCAACTTCTCCTCAGGACTAAAGCTGATTTTAGCCTGTGTAAAGTAAGCACCTGGAGACAGGCAGAGTTCTCAAGAGATTTCTGTCTGGGAGGGGAATTTGGCACACATTTCTGTCTTGCCCAAGGTCTTCAAAAGGATCCCTGTGTGATCCTGATGGCTCTTGATCCAAACAGTTTGGAAAATCATCACCACAGAGCATGTTATGTCACATACCTGTGGCAGGGTCCACCTACAGCCTCAGAAATAAAATCCACTGCAGCACCCAAGCAGATGGATTTCTCATAAATATCTACCAGCCAAAATGCACAGCAGTTCCCTTTGCTCACCAGAGGCTGATCTTTACTAAATCACCATCAGTCTTGTAGATGGTGACTTTTTGTAGGTTTGACTTCTTTGACCTGCATTTGCCTCCCTCCACACTCCTGTTTCAGGCTGTGAATGGTGCTTAATGATCACATCCTTATCTTAGAGAAAGATCCACAGAGCAATGATCTCCTCCTGTTGTTCCCTAATCAGCTTTGAGACATAATTGACAGTTCCCTGTCCAACAATGAGCATTCCCATAAAAGCAGCATAGCACTGAGCTGGTCCACAAGAGAGTTTCACCCTCACAAAACTTTTTTTTTTTTTTTTTTTTTTCTTTTTTTTTTGCCCTTAAGCTCTGTTTTATCCAAAATTGTAAAGTCCCCTTTGAGGACAAGAAGCAAATATCCCAGTGACCAACTACTTGGGACTACCCACATACACACAAATCAAGTAGTGCTTGTGTTTTAAGCTTTACTTAAGTGAAGTTTCTCTCTCCCTTTAAGGAGACAGAGATAAGAGAACCTTCCCCTGAAATTCCTATATTAATTAAAGAGAAAATAATGCTCCACTGGAACAAATCCCTTGGGTGTTACTTCTTAATCATCAATTTACAGAAACAGATTTTAAAGCAAAACACTCGTGGGTGGTTCTGAGATCATTATTAACAAGATATAAATCTTTTAATAAATAATCTCAGGGGTATGGCACCTTAGGAAGACTGGTACCAGTTTCTACACCATTTTGAAGCCTGCTGTGCAGTTAGGCTGGATGCCAGTGCTGCAAAAGAACAGCCTGAATCTTGGCATGGCCAAGCCCCCGTGGGCAGCTCCAACTTGTGAGTGGCCATTCTGGGCTCTTCCAGGGCACTCTCTGCAGAAGTTATCAGAGCAGCAGGCTCATGTGCTGTGGTGGAGCATCAGCAATGTGTAAATCCAAGTGTTTTCATGCTGCCAGCTGGAGCCAGCCTAACACAGGCTGTGTGTGCAGCATGTGAATAACCCAGAGAGTGCTCTGCAGGGTGCTAAGGGCACCCTTACAGCAAGGCTGGGGAGGAAAGAGAGCTGCCCTTTCACTTTCTGTGGACTCTCTCAGTAAAAATGTGGGGGACACAGTCCCTAAGGGTGTGCATGTCCGTGGTGACAGTAACAGCAGGCAGAACTTGCAGGGGAATCATAATTCTGGATGTGCTTTCCCTGCTGGCATGGCTGTAAGGGATGGGAGATCTCAGTGCCTCTCTGACTGGAATGATAATGCCATCAGGAAGATAACAAATGAGATGAAGCATCCAAAATGCCTTATTAGCCTTTGATGGGATGGGAGGAGCTGCCAGCAGAAGCAAAATATATACAACTTGCTTTTCAGCTGCTTTGTGCATGGGAGTGCAGTGCTGGAGCAGTGTGGAGGGTGAGCATACATTAATTCTCCTTCCGTGAGGCACAGAAGGTTGAAAAACAGTCAGGAGGAAGAATTATCGTGGTCTCCCTTTTATTGTTGTAATTTTATGTGCAGTCAGCTTTGTCCTTTCAGCCAGTTATTTACAATTCTGTTGTTAGTTCTATTTATTGTTACGGGATCGTAGACCTGGCCCACAAAGTCAGTGCTTTTTGCATGAGGACTGTATCATTTTGACGCTTCTTTCAGCAGCCTTTTATCTATTCTAAACTGCTTTCTCTGCTTATCTGGTTTAAATTGCTAATATAGAGTTGGTCCATTCTGCTAGACAGGGGCACAAAGTCTAGGACAGCTTTTGGGGTGTATTACAATGAAAGAGCCCTCAAGCAACTGAAGAAAGAGGCTTTGTGTGTGCCCTGCCCCAGCTGACTTGCCTGTTGGTTGGGACAGCAGCACTGCATGAGCTCAGGCTGCCTCTCTGCTCTCCCTGGCTGCTCTAGGACACAAATATGTTCATTTGTTTCTGCTCTCCTCCACGCCTCCACCCTGGGAATATACAGAATGGGAGTATTTGGACCTGTTTTTATACTCCACAGGGCTCTGCAGTGAGCCAGCCTTCCACGTGTAGCTGCAGGGGTTGAAGCAGCCACAGGAGCACCTGCCCAGAGAGGAGATGTCAGGAGGAGCTGGCACTGGAAGGCACAGTGCCCATGCTGAAGCCTCTGCCAACCCCAGCTGCTAGAACCAGCATGAGCCAAACACAGGATCCTCAGCCTGGGCCTTTAGGGATGATAGTGGAGCTCTCTCTGTCCTCTGACTGCTGATCTCAGTTAACCAGGAGAGCAGGATTGCTTTTCTAACATCCCACAGCCACCAATCCTGAACCTTGGTGACCTCCAGAGCAGAGGGAGGCCTGTTCCTGCCCACAGCTGCAGGAGGTGGATGGTGTTTGCAGACAAACCATGGCACCTGGTGCCAAATGCTTCAATACCCAGCAGGAGGATTTCCCACTGCTCATCCCAATCCACTGCCAGAGGGGCACATCTTCCTCAGCATTAGATCAACCTGCAACTGTGCATGAATTATAAAGGATAGGGTTCTCATAACTGAATTAAGGATTATTGTATTGGCTTAGAAACTGAAATGATCTATGAAATATATATAGTTTTTAATGCCAAATGCTTTAATACCGACGAGAATGCCTTCTTTGATGAAGGATTTTAGCTGTGTGATCACTACTTAAGCATTTTAAGCAGCAGCTCCTGGGAACAGTAATTGACAGGGCTTGTTGTAAGGAATTTTAGCTAAGTAGAGTAAGAGATAATGACATGTGGTTAAGCAATTTAGGCAGGATATCAGAAGAAAATTCAAAGTGAGATCTATTAGACAATGAAAATATTGTCCAAAGGAAGTGATAAAAGCCACATCACTTAAAATATTTAAAGCTGGTTTGTTTAAAGCTCTAGAGAGGATAATTACATTGAGTCAATCGCCATTCACAGGGAATGGAATCAGCTTCTATTCAGGAGCATGCAATAAATTACTTAACTGGCCATTGTAGTTTCTAACTGAGGTGGCTCCATGGGTTCTCTTCTCTTAGGAGGATGCTACTTCACTCTATAAGTTTGTTTTCAGAGAGGAAAAGCATTTACAAGAAGGAATGAATCTGCAATCCTAGTTTAGACAGTCCCCAAACCACTGCTGTGCTCCAGTGTGTGTACATGCAGTGGTGCAGTAAGGCTGAAACATCAGTAAAATAAACTATCCCAGAGGGCCACAGGTCTGCTGGATCCTGTACTCCCCACCAAAATGACCACTACAAAACCAAAATTATTAGCAAATGTAACTGAATTTCTACCTCAGCTTCAGACTTCTCTGAAACATAAACAGCTCTTCCACATGTAAGTTTGTAAAACCCTATTCTGCGATGTCTGAGGGATTATCTTTGGTATATTCTCCTTCAGCACATTTAATCAACTCATCTTAAAGTACTTGGTTGCTTTTCCATAATTTTGAGGATCAGTTCTACTTAGGGATGATTACAACTTGGGATCCCCGTGACATTATTACACTGATGGAAAATGTTCACTAAAATGATTTTTAAGTTTTCAGCTCGGAGCCCCATCTAGACGTGCTCTGTTTTTTTTGCAATTACTCCTTGGAGGAAATATGTAAGGACATTCATTAGTGGGGCACTGGTGGGTTCCTGTCTGAGAACAATGACAGCTCTAATTGCAGAGCAGGAACTTTGATTTGCAGTCAGTCCTGCTGCTGAGGGCTCCTATCCAAATGGAAGGTTTTGATGCAGACATCTGTTAATAAAATATTTCCTCCTTAACTTTGATATGGAAATAAACCAACAAGTCTGATTAAGTCCCTGGAAATCCTTAGGGCAAAAAGCAAAACAAAACAACCCTCCCAACCCTCAGTTTTCACAATACATCAGGGTTTCAACTATAAGGCAGCTTTCCAATGGATTTGAACGCCACCAAGAAAAAGGATCAACATTTGCTACAGTGTGATCAAATGTTCCCAGGATGATGTGCAACCATCCATATAAATGCCTGTTCTTTATAATTTAATTTATATATTCATAATTCTTGAAAGACTTGCATTCACATTTAACTAAACCCTGGTAGCAATGCACTGATCATAATGAGATTATCCACAGTTTATTGACTTAAGCCCATGCATAAATCTCTACGGCAATGGAACAATAGTTTTTTGCACAAATGTATTTATGCATTACAGAAAAATATTTAGGACAGCACTGACATGTCTACATTTTATTTTTCAACTGATGCTGCTTCATTTTGTGCAGCTCTTGGTGTTTGTGCATATGTCACAATATAGTCCCTTTTTAAAGAAAAGATGTGTACACAAAAGGCAGAAACTACATAGATGTGTATGCACTTATTTCTGATTTAACCACACAGAAATTAAATGCCTACATACACACATATTTATACACACAGAGAGACTTACATATTTATGCATAATAAATATTTAGATGCATGTCTGTATGTATATACATGTACACATCCACAAGTATAAAAATAAATGTAATAAGAAGCAGAGCAAGTGGAGAGCCAGAGCTGTGCAACACCTCAGAATCCATGCTTCAAATACATAAATACATGGTATTAACATAGATTAATATTAGAAGGGATTAGGAAGGAAAAGAAACAGTGGATTATCATGAAAGATTGGAGATTAGCAATGATGAATAAATAGCTAAAAATTGGAATACTTCCCCAGCTATTGTGGGATATTACTCAGCCCCACTCTCTTCTCCGTGTCAATGACTGTCAGTTATGAAATTCATGTACAAATGTTGCCATCAGTCACCATCAGTCAGCACTTCATTTTTGCAGGATAATCTAATTGTTCTGTGCACTGATTTGCACTTCCCTACCTCCTCCTGCCCTTGTAGTAACACAGGGACATTCTCTTCCTGACAAAAAAAAACCACCCATACGGTCACTGCACACCTACAGAAAGAAAATAATTTAGAATTCCAGCTGTTTCACAAGCCAGACAGGAGCATCCTCCCACCTGGCCCATAAGGTTTTGCCCAGAGCAGACTGGGATGAGCTGTGCAGGGAGCAGGGGCTGAGCAGGGAACACATCCTCTACCTCCACACCAGAAACATCCCACACCAAGGGCAGTCCTAACCCTCTGCACAAAGACTGGCCCCAAACCTTGGGTCATTTTTCTCTGCAGTATTGAAATAAACTGTGCCAATGTCACTGTGGTTGTGCCACACCTGAGCATGGATATAACCAAATTACATCCGTAGTTATCTACATGATCTTTCAGACATCACTTTGTTCTGGAAGCTTCCAATCTGCCTGGAACACAGCCTGGGCAACTCCGCTGACTCCAGAAAAATCCCAAATCCACATCTCCTCCACAGCTAATACATTTCTTCCATAGTTAATAATGCTAAAAATTTGCTTAGCTAATCTAAACTAGTAATGGCAGTGAAATAATCTACAGCAGGTCTCTAGATGAGATTCCTCCTGCTACTATAATTATATTCTATATCTCACCTGAGACCCAAACTGACCACGTCCTTTAGCACTATGCAATTTGTCTGTACTGCACAGGAGATTGAATCAGAAATCTAATTCCAGCCCTTTCAATGGGCACAAGGCTCAAACCATCATAGATTTTCTTCCCCCTCCCCAATATCTTCTGGAACAATCATTATCTGAGCTGTTTAGAAGAGTTTTAAAAATAGCATTTTGAGGCAATCACAAGATGTTTTATGTAGAGCATAAAGAATTATAAAGGTTCAGTTTTCTGCCTATATATGCCATTAGAATCTGCAGTAAAACCACTTGAGTTTGGGCATTACTTTTGTATAAAATATGGACCTTACAGTATTCTATTTAGCTGTGTTGATGCCAGAAGAGTACCTATTATCTTAAATTGGCATTATTAGCACCGCTGTGGCATCATCAGTTAGGTCTCCAAAATGAACTTTAGCCATCACAATTTCACAATAACACTATAAAACTTGCTTTAGCCTTAAGGGCTCACAGTTATGTTTTTCTTTCCACAGTTAGAAGAGCAAGGAAGTTACCTTTAAAAAATAAAACAAGAACTAGGAATCTATTGTAATTCATGCTGTAGGAACTGGAATTATTTTTTTAAATCCCAGTTTTGTGAGAACTGGCAGCTCTGAGTCTGGATGAAAACTGTCCAGCACTTCCTTCAATAATTGTATAATTTAAAAAAAACTAATTTATTTCCATAGAGTTTGGGGAAGTACAAAAATGCCTGACATTTCTGGCCTAGGAGCTTGAGCATGCTGTTTGAAGTATGATTATTTAAGAAGCTGTCTTAAACCATTTTTAGATTTTGGCATGCAGCGTTGGGCTGAACCATAAATTTTCCTTTCCCTTACTTTTCTTTTGAGCAGCAATTTGTGTCAGCATAAAGCCACAAGGGTCTGTAAAAGCCATAACTTCAAGCATGGCCGTGCGTGTTAATTGGCGAAGTCAAGGAAGATAAACAAAATAATATGCAATAGGGACAGGATACTTCTTGAATTCTAGAAATGACTAGAAATGCATTAAAATATATATGACTCCCATTGGTCTCTACACATCAGTGTGGCAAATCCAGAATTCCAACACTCTCCGTGTTAACGGGCACTTGCTGGTTTTTATTTGTATAAACCTTACTTTTGATTTAACGCTTTCAAAACACAGAGAAAGGGAACTACTGCATGAATTACAGTTCAGTTTTTCCACTCCACACTTAAAGAAGGTAGATATAAAATCTTATATGAAACAGCTTTAAAAACAAGGCTTCCTACAGGACTGGTTTTGGCTGCTCTTTAGCAGTCACAGCTGAGCGAGCTGTATCCACTGAGGGTGTGGGGTTACTTCGTGTGAGAAAGTGGGTCCAAGGGTGAGGCAGAATCTCAGCCACAGCACATCTCTGCCACTCAGGGAAGAAAAGCTGTGGTAGGCACAGAGTGTGGCAGCTTGTACACAATAAGGTGCAGCCTTTGGAAGGTGTGCACAGCTTATCCATAGGATTTGCTCCTGGCATCCTTGCAGGGAAGTTGTTCCCCAGGCTGTGCTCAGTCAGAGCCGCAAGGGATGCTCACAGCAGTTCTCTTTGATGCACAGACCTCTGCTGTGCCTACCAACACTTCATTTTCCTGGGAAGTTGTAATTGCTGCCTCCTGTGACACTTTGGATCACCCATGGATAACCAGCCAGGTGATGATATTTGTTTCTGGAGATTGCTGGGCTGTTCATCGGCCAAGATTTACCATGTCACTCTCCACAACTGCAGGCCCCAGTGGAAGATCAGGGTCATGAGAAATCTAAGCAGAGAGGAATAGCTGAATTCACTCTTTACAATGGTTCTTAAGAGTTGGCTTTGGCTGTGGCCTGGAATGGGCGGCCAAGAGCAGCTCCAGGAAAATCCTTTCTAAAGCTTCCCCCTTTGCAGACAGGTGGCAGCTGCAATGCAAAGGCCCCTTTTTGGGCTGAGAAATAGACCACATGGGAGCACACATTTAAAAATTTTAAATGTCTTTTTTTTCTGCTTTTGCTGTCTCTGAAGCAACAGCTGCTTCAGCTGAGCTGCTGTGCTCTAAACTCTCAACATCCTTCTCATAATAACAGATGCATTATTGAGCATTATGAAAGAGTCTCTCCAGGGGAACAGAACTGCTCTTGGGGTGCCAAAAAACACAGATATTAGTAAAAAGACAGATGATTTGTGAATTTGAAACTGCCTGGTTCTGTCTCTCACTGTGTTAATAATGAATTCATTACAGAAGAACTGTAGTTCTCCCCCCATCCAAGTGAATCACCTTTTCTTGTCTGGCAAGCCAGCACTTAACTAATAAAACCAGTTCTGATCTGAAACTACACAGATCCTGGAAACACTCTGTGTTTATGTAAGCAGCCATCAGACTCGTGTGCAACCCCAATGTTTGCACTGTGGCTTCTGTGCTACCAACTTCAGGCAGTTTCAGACTGTTCACCTGAGCTGAGGAAAGAAAATCCACCTGCATGGGCTGCACAGTTTGCTGTCAACCAGTGCTCCCAGCCCAAATTATGGACAAGGACAGCCAGGTCAAAAAGAGAACGTTCAAGAATTGCTTTTCTTTTTGATCAAGTGTACTGAACTCCTCGCTGGCTTAAATCCCAGGGTTTACTGGGAGGATGCAAGGCACCACCATGGCAGGGCTTAACATCCTCCGAGCCTCTGACCCCCACGGAGCAACAACTCTGGAACAATACAGTCCTTTAGCATGGGAGCTGCACACCCACCTCCCACAGATGGCTGCTCTGCTCACTGAACAGCAGTGTGAGCATGGAGATCCCTCATTATTACATTAGAAGTGCTCTGCTTCCAACCTGCCCTTGGCAGTTTTTGTACTGCTCCTCCCATGGGGAAGAAGAAGCCCAAGGGAAGATGCCAAGTGTGATAGATGAGAGGGACACTGGGCTGAAACAAGGGGGTTGATAAAAGACAGTTGCAGGAACATTGTAACAGGAATGAACTATGGAAAAAAAAAATAATTTTTACTCATTTTCACAAAATTAAATCTATACTGTTTGCAGAACTCCAGTTACGAAACACGACGGCACCACTTTGTCAATTCTCTATTAGAAGCAGAAAACAGCAGTCAAAATAATAAAAGGTGCTACAAGACAAAATTATCTGACATCAGGAAAGGAGTTTGGCAGGGATGCATTCTGCCACTCCCTCAGGTGTGCTGACACTGCAGCAAATCCCAATGTACATTGACCTTGATCATTAGATTATGGTGTATGAATCTGAGGAAACAACTGAGCAGTCTTGGCTACAGCATGATGATGGTGATGATGATGATGATGATGATGATGATGATGATGATGATGATGATGATGATGATGATATGATTCTTACTTGGAGGAACAGGCTGGGGTCCTGGTCACAGAGATGTCTAAGTTGGTGTGGTTTCTGGGCCACACACGTAATGTGATCTTTTTTGGTTTTCCCTCTTTGGAACTGGTAAGATCCAACAATGGAAGTGTCTGGGAAGGAATTTCAATAACTCATTTTCCCAGCACATAAAGATAAGACACCTGTGAAAAATAATAATAATGAAAACCAGGAGACTGTGAAAAGCAAGTGGGACAATTACAGTGCTTGTTCCAGGCTTTCTGGGGCTTTCTTGACTCCCTAAAGAAACACCAGGTACAGTTAGGCATGGCAGAGGGGAATTGTATTGATTGGGTGGTAGCACATGAGGCCTGTGGTGCAAGGAAATACATGAAGAGTGCTCAGTTAAAAAGAATATTCACTTTAAACCTTAGATGAAATGCTAAACAATGTACAACATTTGGTCACTTGGGGTCAGCTGGCCTGGCTCTGTCTCCTTCCAAATTCTAATGCATCCCCAACCTCTTCACCGGTGAGGTGGATGAGGAGCAGAAAAGCCCTCAAGGCTGTGTTTCACATTCCCTCTGCAAACTGAACATTAGTGAAAGGGTTGACTTTGACCAAGTTAAATCAAGCTACACTGAGCATGGGTATGAAGTTCCCTTAAAACCTTTTCAGACTGGTAAATCTGTCTAGGTATTATTCTTGGCTGATATGGGGACCTGCAGGGACAGTTCTGGAACATAAAGCCATATTAATTCTTTGAACATAATCAGCGTGGATTATGTACCTTTAAAAACTGATCAAAGTTCTTGCCTGACCAAGAAAAATGTTTTGCTTATTCTTATGATCATCCAGTTCATTATGGACTTTCTGATCCCTAAGTACTATTTAGAGAATATATGGGGGAAAAAAAACTCAAAACCAAACCCAAACATTTGGATCTGGGTATTAATAACATAGAGCCAGATACAATAAAAATGCAATGTTACAGAAACATGGCTGCGATGACACTTGCTTCTCATTACACTTTTGAGAAACAAAATTTATTACTGCATCATTTCCAACTATAAAATAACAGTGTTCTTTTAGGATCCTGATCTAGCCAGACCATATTGCCAATACCATGAAAAAAAGCTATGTTAAGATCAAAATTATGACATGTATTACACTTGATATTTTGCATGCAGCGATGAAAAGTTTTGATTCACATTTTTAGACAGAAATTCTCTTCTCCTCAAGTGATTTTTCTAACTCCTTTTGAAGGTCATACCAGCATGGAAGCAAGTTGGCCTGAGTCAGCACAGATAGTAGCTGTATCATTCTTCACACTTTAAAGTCTAACTCATGTATTTTTTCAATTACAGAAAAAGAGTTCACAAATGCTTTTTCAACATATTGCATTTCAGCTTTAAAAATAAGCCTTCAGATATATGCCCTTCTGAAAACACAAAAAGGAGATTTCAGTTCAAAATGAAAAACCCATCATTCCAGTTAATAAAAAACACTTGTTAAAGCAAAGATGAGCCTTGGTGGAAATGTAAGTTTAAAATTATTTGGACTAAATGTATGTGTAATAAAAAACCTCCCAACAGAGAGGATACATTTTTACAACATATTCCTGTCATTTCTTGTTTTCTAGAGTACAGAAGCACTTGTACAACTTTACATGGAGCAAATCTCCTGGCAAACTACTATGTGCAATCATTCTGAAAGCTAATGGAGCAACACAGCTCAGAGCTGAGAGAAAAACATACTTCCAGCCACTAACCTAACACACAAACTCTTTTCATTTTATTGCCATTTTGCTAATTAGAAATATTTCGGTTTCTAAGATGATGAATGCAAATGTGGTTGTAAAAAGCCATAATTGCTATTAAGAATAACTGGGTTAATTTCTGAAGGGGATTTCTAACTTCAGTCCAAATGCAGTGTTATTGTAATAACACACAGTGATTTACTTAAATGTTTATGCTGGCATAAACATATCTGCTAATGTTTTTCCAGGATTTGACCCATGACAGTCACTAAAATTGTTTATTCAACTCACTCCATTTATTAGGATGCTTGAATTTCGGTGCTAGCTCCTCTACTGTACCATCAGTGCTTATGCTCAATATTAACTCTTTTTCCTTTCTGTGTTTCTTTTCTTGTCTCCATTAAACCAAATTAAAGCAGCACAATATAACACAAAGTCATAGATGGTTCTTCACCCAAAAGCAAGACCCACTCCCTTCTTGCAGTATTGGTGGTGAAGGATTCTTCCCAGACACAGGGGATGCTTTAGGAGTCTTCCACTCTTTCCATCCTAAAAGTGGAAAGAAGGACCACATGCCCCTGAAGCAGCAGGAAGCTCCTTCCCAGCTGCTAAGATGGACAGAGATCTCAGCAGGGAACCCCACTGGCTCCAGCAGCTGGGAAATATCCACTTGGGTGTGTGGGTTGGCCTTGTGTGACTATTTGTGGAATCTGTCTGTGCGCAGCTTATAAATTCTGTGCTGATATTTTGAAGCTGTTGCTGTAAAAATTCTTGAAAACTGGAACGCCAAAGGTGGCCTGAATCCAGAGCCTCATTGGGCTGAGCTGACCTGTGAAAACTCCTGTGCATTATCCCTGTGGGCAGACCCAGCTCCTGCCTGGGACGTGGCTGCCTCGGGTTCAAAGCTCTGTGTCCCCTTTGGTTGCCAAAATCCTTCCAGGTGTTCTCAAGACCAGGGTCAAGGACTGTATGTTGACAGGACTGTAAGTGTGCTAAGAAGGTGAGGTAAAAAATGCTGGTGTCCAGAGGAGATAGCTGAATACAGTGGTTTTTTATTAGAGTTTTGGCATATAACTATCCCTTGGAAAGTGGGTACACACACACTGAGGTGCATGCCTTGGGGAAGGGCTGAGGTAAGGTATTTCTCATTCCTGAAAGGATGACATGAAGCAGAGCTGCATTAGAATGGCTTTACTGTGGGGTGACTCTCCCCAAACACACATTTTGACCTTGAGTCTTTTGAAGGACTCTGTTTTATCAAAATCTCTTTTGTTTCCTCCAATCTCCTTACTAATTCTCTTCCAGCTTTGTTAGGTTCAGCACTTTGTTGATAAGAGAATGACAACCCATGTAATCCTACCTCTTCTCTGGTCACTCTACATTGTTGAAGACAGAACCTGTTGATTTATTCAAATCTACCTGGCTGTGTAGTTTTCTTTGTCTGGGTCTGTCTCTCTCCTGCCTTTCAAACCTCAGTTATCTATTTATCACTCTGTCTCAGGTCCCAGGCATTCAGTCTCTGTCGGGCAGAAACTATTTTTGACTCTCGAAAGTGCTGAACACTCTAAAGGCACTTAACAAAGTGAATCTTTGATCCTTTGGGGATGGCATTGTTATGAAAATATTATCATTTGTCAAAAGAGGAGATTGAAACTTCTATTTCATCAAAAAATACAGCACAGATGTCTGGATGTACGAAATCTCCCCAGCTACTTACAAGAATCTGTATTCACCTGTCTGAATAACACTACATTTAAGATGATTAATATAGGCATAGAAGAGAGATCTAGCTGTGCCTATTTTGCTTTTTCACCTAAACAGGTGAACTTCTTACTGTCTCTTTATAACACACAGGTTATACAGTTTTATCAGTGAACTGTATTTCTTTCTTTAAGAACAGTTTTGGCTTCACTCCCATAGTGGCAAAGCACCAACAATACCTTTACTAAAGTACTGTGGGTTTTCTTTTTTCCGTGCCTTTAATTTAAAGAGTACACTCAAGGAAAGATATTAGCCTCATCTTTGTTCAGATCATCTTGAATAAAAACATTGTAATCAATACTTTTGTGAGTTGCAATCCACAGTTTTCAAAGAAAGGGACTGTTTTACATTTAAATATTTCAGATTTATAGACATACTGAAAACACATTGCAGAGATTTACTGCTTTTTTTTTCTTGCTGCTCTTATAAAGATGAGTCTGTATTGCCGACACCACAAAGATGTAAACACTCTGGATAAGAAATAAAGAGCAACCCCCACCAAGAACGAGATCCAAGCCACAAGACCTATAAAATGGCTGTGGGTGTTGCAACGTTAAAAGCATTCTTGTTTGTAGACTGCTAAACTTGTTTCAGCAAGGACTTGAAATGGACTTCTAAAGGCTCCCTGCATGACGTGTGCAGTCCATAGGGCTGTGTTCCTGCTCTTAGTGAAGAGCACTTAGCAGTTTCTTCTAAAAGTATTTGTGCAAACAAATTCTACATGGCAGCTCGCTTGCTTTTTGCTTTCTCTGTTAACATTTTCTTCTCTTTATCCTTTCTTAAATTTTTGCTTCATTATTTTTGCTTTTCCTGTCTTCCAGAGACTTTCTGTTCTCATTCTCTCTTCTCTTTAGTATCAGGCTTCAGTCTGTTCCTGGCAAGGTGACTGGGAGCACACTCTAACCCTGAGTACACCTGAGTGTCCAGACCATGTGTGACAGCCCTTGGTACAAGACAAAGCTTCTTCACCATTTCAGAAAAGGTCTGTACTTCACCTTGAAAAAATATATGAATGGGAATGCATTTCCCCACAGGTTACTTATTACTTTTGCTTTATGAATATTGAAAAGATCAGTGAACATGCAAATGCTTGAGGCAATGTGTGTACAGATGAAAAGAGGCAGAGGAAGAAAGGGGGAAAAAGAGGGGACAGAAAGGGGAAGAAATAAGTATTATTAATGAAAATTGATTAATGAACAGACCTTTATTGTTTCAGGGATGACTCTCAGAGAAACAGTTCCCAAAAGAAGCAGCAATGAATATTTGTTCCAGCAGCACTGCTACTGCCCAGCTGCAGCCAACAGAGTGGCCTCACAAAAGTTAGGCTCAGAAGAGTTTTGACCAATCTCTTCAGCCCCACGAACACCAGCACTCATCTCCTTTGGCTGCAGCTTTTCTTCACGTGTCCTCTGATCTGCTATTGTATTGATACTGTTCAAATCACCCATTGATAACTTTCTGTGTTTCAAGAGAAACATTTAACTCCTCTGCTAGAACACTGCTGTCTCCTTGGCTTAGGAGCTACTCCTGCCCAGAGCTTCAGCCTTCCCTTGAGTCCAGTGCAGCAGATCTCACACCCTGTGCAGTGCTGAGGCTCTGCTCCTTCCACACTCAAGTGGCTCTGGTGCGAAGGATGAATCCTCTGAATTGCTCCTGGAAGATTTGGATCCTGAATAGGAGCAACTGGAGTTTCCTTGAAGGAAGGAAGAAGGTTATGTTCAAAGACTGTGGGTAGCTTTATAAAGACCCAGCTGGTTTTGAGGATGAAGAGAAAAGCTTTTACCTCTGCATTTTCAGTTTGACCAGGGAGGTAAACCAGCACTTCAAGTAAATGTCATCACCTGCCTCAGTTTCCTTTAAGGACAAGGAAGATACTTTGAGAGCACTGCTTGATGGAGTTGCCTACAGCTGGCACTGGGATTGGTACAGTTCAGGCTCTTTTTCTCCTAGGAGTGAACAATTTTTCTTGCAGAGGACTCTAATTCTCTGTGTTCAGTACCATGCCTATTCTTGTAACTTAACAAGCTCATCTGAAGATTTATGTAAGCAAATGGCATCTGCTACATGTCAAGGAAAAATATGGGCCAACACTTTGATTTAAAGATGATGCCTTGTGCTGTGTAATGCTAAATAATGTCATGTGTCTGACATACCCATCAAAGCATGAGAGACACACCCTCTAATATGTTTTAAATTAATTTATCCTTATGGAGAAAAATTGTTTCCTTACTTGTCAGGGTTTTTTATTATTATTGTTATTATTATTAAGAAGTTTCCTGGACCAGCCTTTTCTCTAACAGAAGTGAATGTTCATTGTCCTGCTCTTGGAGAGAAGGTACATCCAACTGCAGATTCTTCCTGCCTGTCAGTACTGTGCCAAGATCTCAAAAGTCAGGATAAGGCAAAGAAAGGAACAACTTCATGATTTCCATTTTGCTTGGTTTTCAGGGAAGGTGAAGGAGCACAAGGAAACTTTGCAGAAGACGGGGTGGCTGTTGGCTGCCAGATTCAATCTGCTTCTGATGGCTGCTTAGAACACCTCTCCTCAGCTGTTTGCTTACCCCTTCAAAGTGCTGCTGTAATGCACTGCAACACAGGTACCATTGTTCCTCTTATCTGTGGGATAAAACTGTTTGAAAACTTCAAAAAGGATACTGATTTAAAAAAAAAATCAAAAACCAAAGCTAAAGTTCTCAGTCCCAGTGCACTTTGGGCAAAGAGACACAGGTACTTCCTCTGCCTGGGTTTTACAATGCATGCTTGTGATATATTGAATTATTCATGTAATTAACTCCACTGAAGGCTACCACAGGGTTAAAAATTACCCTTTGACTTTGATCTTTAGACATTAGTCTTTGTAATCAGGAGTACAAATGCACTTTCAGGAGCACAGAGGTAGTAAGATCCTCTGGAATACCCTGTGACCCGTGCAGGTGACTATGAGCAGCCTGCTTAGCCAGGACTGGGTTCTGTGCATGGTTTAGAAATGAGGTTTTTTTGTGCAAGAGAAGCCACTAGTACTGCAATGACTTCCTTGTCTCTACTAGGGAAATAATTCAAATATATATTTCACAACTCAGGCTTGAATTACAGCTATGGCAAGAAGAAGGAGCTACATCTGTAGAAGGCCCAAGCAGAAAACTGAGGTTCTTCTTCTGAAGCTTTGTTTTCAAATCCTCTCTCTACCCACAGGCTGTGGGAGCTCCTGTCAATCCTGAAGACTTAACTTGGCATGGAGCTGAGGAACTCTGCTCATATCGTGGAGTTTTATTATATTGGAAAATATCTTAAATATTTCTGTGTTTGAACATCAAGACACCCCCATTTCCCTGTCATTACTGAGTAATTGCTGATAACAAAGGAACATTCAGTGGGCATTGCAGATTTTATGACACACACCAAGCAGTACAGAATACCCATCCCATCGGGGCCATATTAATGGCATGAATAATTACATGTTCCTGACCTATAATAAAATCAGTAATAATATACCATGTGAAACACAGAAACATGACTCTGCCATTGATGAAGCAGAGAATTGCATTGAAAGTATGGTGTAAACAAAATGGGGCTGCACCTTGGTGTGACACAACTCTAAATCTGAATGTTAAGAGATGGCTGAAGACTTGGATTCTTCCCCTACTTTTCCTCCTTTTGAGCTGCCTAAGGGCATAAAGAGCTCTTTGAGGCCCTGAGACCTGAAAGTTGAAGACTGCCTTAATGCAGATCCTATGACAACTGAGAATAAAACTATCAGATTTTTCTTAAAGAGGGAAAAAAGCTAAGAGTGATGATTTCAAATCTGGTGATCAGCTGGAAGCACTGGCTGCATAGGCAGAAGGAACTCTTAGGAAAGGGGGGTTGGTGTATGCTGGAGAGGCTTTCTCCAGGCTGACTTTTTGGGAGTGACCAATTGGTCACTTGGGATAGAGGGGAGATTTCAATGATGGTTTAAAAGCACTGAAACCTCTCAGCAAGGGCTGTGCAGACTCAGCTTCTCCTCTCAGAGTAGTGGTCAGTTAGAATAATTTTCTTCAGTTCTTTGAGTAAAGAAGAAAAACAGTTTACACATGAATTTCCCCAGTAAGTTATTTTTATTTTTGTGTAGTGTTACAAACCAGCCATTAACTTCCTCAATAACTTTTAAAAAAGAACCATATTATTTACTTTTATGATTTCTGTGGTAGTCTCATGACCTGGGACAGAATATCCCAATGGTTCCTTGGCACCCAAGGCGCAGATGGATTTGTGTCATTCTGCAGCCTCTAATCACTGCTCCCATCTGATAGCTCTGATACTTTACAGCTGAGGTGGCGGCTTGACTGAAATAATTCAGTTTTATTCAGCAAGGACCAAAGACTTACAAATGTTCCCTTGCCTCTTTGTACCATAAATGAGCTAACTGTAATGACCAGACTTAGTGTTTCCCACTGACAAGCCTAATCCTTACACATGCACTTTAGCTTGCCCATCAAGTCAATCCCCATGAAAACCCAAGTTATATTTTCCCATCAATATCAGTGACATGATCAAATCTTTTCTGGTACTTATCTTTGCAATCAGGTTGTCATTCCTGAAATATCTCTCATACTTTCCCACAACAAAGACAATCAACAAAGAAGCTGGAAAAAAGTCACTATTTGATGAGTACAGATTTGCCTGTATCTTTTAAAGTTAGCTTATCCACTAAAGCTGTAATTAATTCTTATACATGATTATGTTTTTTCTTCTGATCCCAGCTTAAAGCCAAATCTGTGCAATAGGGCCAGCCACATGAAAAATCCCTCAGCTATTCAACTAAAAACATACTAAATCCACATTTTAAAAGATGAAATTCAGAAACATGTAATGCCTACTGCATGAACAACAGCCTAAGTACAGAAGTTCATTTCAACTCGAGCAGCTATAATTTACATGGCAAGTAACCTAATTACACTGTGCTTTTTAGTAATGTATTGTTCTATGACCTTTTTGATTGGACTAGGAAACATTAGCAGTCAGAATGTTAAATGCTTAATCACACTGCTGAGTGATAAGTGAGTCATTCTGAAAGATCATTAGAAATATCAGCAGAAAAACAGTAAAAACTTGAACTCTGGAAACCTTCTGATTCACATAAAAAACTGCACAGCAAAATAGATCAGCTGTGGATACAATAATTTGCTGCAAAGATCTTTTGAAAAATTCCAATTAAGTAAATGTCTTAGGATTTGCTGACTGGACTCTGGTGTCTTTTAATTAATTCCATGAGTGGCAAGAAAATTAAAATACAGCTTTTGATTTATACTTTGTACTGGAAAACACATAAAACACTTAAACTGAAATACAATCATACCAGGACTCCAAAGTGTTTCTTAAACTGAATGTGTTTGTAAGAGGCACAACAAAGACCTAAAATCACATAAATGCAGAAACGGGCAGCAATGATATGACTGGAGTGAGGATTTTATTGGAGTACCTTTACCACAGTTTTGTTTAAGGATAACATCTCTCAGCTACTGTTTTTCTCAGGTTTTACATCTAAGTTTCTATTTCGCAAAATAAACACAAAATGTGAGTTTATCTTGTGAAGGGAATTATATGCAAGGAGCCTCACGGAGAGACTGGTGAAATCAAAGCTCATTAGTATTTCCTGCCTTTGAACATAACTAATGACAGGGTTTCAAAGACTGACAGATCTCTGAATGAATGGCAACAATGGTCATTGTCATCTCAGGATTGTGCAGGAGCCATTTTGAACATTGTCCAAAGAGAGAGAAAAAGTTTATACTTTTGCAGAGTGGACATGAAGACTGAGAGAAGCCTGTGTTAGGCCCTTGTCTCCAATTTTCTGCCCTGATTAATTACAAAGACTGCTAATTGTGTATTGATGTTAGTTAAATCCATTTGGCATTTGGTATCTGTCTAGTCATGTCAAAATAAAAAAAAAACTTTCTGTGTAAATGTTGGGTCAAGGAAAGTACCATAGTGTTTTTCCCTCGTTCATTTTTGTTTATAAATCCTTTAAACTACAAGTATTTGTGTTTGTATCATATTGAACTGACTGTAATGGGTTAAGAAAACACAAATTAGGGGGGAAAAAAGGCAATTATAAAAATAGGGAGTGGAAGTGGTGAATTCTAAATGTCATTAATCCGTGGTGATTCTGCCACAGTTTGTAAACAATGACAGGATCTGATTTTCAGCAAGTTGGCTATTCATGTGGTGCACATCTCATTTCTGTTTACTGTTGTTACACATCAACACACAAGTGAGCAGCTGAATTTTGCCTTCCCTTCCCTGCCTGGCAGTGCTGACTTCCTTACCCAGAGCTTCCCAGCCATGGCACAGCCAGTGTCCCCTGCACTGGCAGGACCTTCTGTGCCTTACTGCACGCTGAATTTCAATTTCCAACTCACATTTGTATATGCTTTGCCTTTTCATTCCTGCTGTTACACAACCTGATTGATTGGATGATTGCTCCACAATGACTCACACATCTGGGAGCCCAACATCTGGATATGTTCCCATTTAGTGCATGCTCCCAAGGGACATCTTACACTGTCAGTGGTGAACTGCATTTGCCTCCTTCAACCCTACGTCTTGAAATAGTCCAGAAGCTGCTGAGTCCCAGGGGTGGTACCTCAATAATTGCTTTCCCTCCAACCTTAGGGTTTAATTTAGTGTTAGTTCCATGAGTCTGAGTCAGATAAATGATCACTGAACTATTACTGAAGGCACGAGTTTCTTAACTACAAGATTTGGGGATGCACCACAGATATTTGTGGTGGCAAAGCATTACCTGGATTTGGCCCAACCATCTTCAGACCTGCTGCAAACTACATGGAAACATCATGTATAGGAACTGATTTATTTACAGGTTAAAGGTCTTATAGACAATGTTTAATATCCATTTTCCAATGGAACAGCAAAGCATAGCCTAGAACTAAATGCCCTGTAAAATCAGTGCACCTAAGGCTGTAAGGGTGTTTGGTTTGTACAATGCAGTCCAGCCTCCCAGGAGATGTGTCACTCCTGGGGAGCATGTTCAGCTGATGAGGGCTACAAGAAAAAATAGAATACTTCAGATAAATAACCAGGCTTGCTCTCAGCATCCCTCAGACCATCATGCCACAATTTTCTTGCTCCCCCAAAGTACCTGAATTCTGAGAATGTCTGTTTCTTTTCAATAAAAATGTTCATTTGGAGGTAAAATACTTCAGTACACCCTGTGCCATATATATTTGACCTTTCAAAATGTGCTTGTGTTCTGACACTGCCCCAGGCAGCGCACACACCCCTTCAGTTCCCCAGTTCTGCCAGGCAGAATTGATCCTGTCACCCTTGTGCCCCTGCTAAAGCCATTTCTGCCACAAGCTGCCATTAGGATTCCCTTTGGTGCCTTTGCCACTCCCCACACAAACAAATCTTGCTTTGAGCAGAATCGAGGGATCTCTCCAGACCTCCAGTTGCAGGTAGTTCCAGAAAGGGAGATGTGACCTGTGCTGCTCCATGTGGAATGGCAATGTCTGGAAATTGAGATGCAATGGAGTGTTGGCATTTCCCAGCTGCAGTGGCTGCCTTCTGTGTTAGAAGCTCTTGGATGGAATCTGAAAAAGATAATTGGTGAAATAAAGACAGAGTCCAATCCAAACAGAGATCCAAGAAGGCACAGAGACAACACAATGGGCACACAGTGTCTCACCATTAACAGCAAGGACAGAGATCTCAATAGAGCAGCACAGAGGTACCAGCAGCTCGTGTTGACTTCAGAATATTCATTATCTGAGAGCAGATCAAGAAAAGTGAGACCCAAAATACTTGAATTTAGACAGCTGAGAGGACTCAGAAAAGGTGTTGAGCTATGTCTCAAATAAAACGTAAGTACAAAACTGAAATAGAGCAAAGGAAGGATAAAGCAAATTCTGCCCAGGTAATTATTTATTGATATTGTGGCAAGGAGCCTGGGAGGGTTCAAATGTATTTTATCCCTAAAGTCATCACAAGCAGCCTGGAGGAGCTACACTGCTTAGTCCTTCAGGAGCAATATGAAAGCATTATCTATAAGATATAAACTGCACTGAGCTGCTCAGCTGAAGCTCATCACCCACAGTTTGCTGCCCTGAATGTGAGGATAATCACATAACAGCTTTGGGATAAATACCAACCTCACAACAAATAAATATTTTTTCCACAGAAAAACTGACTGAAGACAAAAGATACCATTGTTTTAAAGCAAGCCAGGTAAATTGAATAAGAGGATTTGGATTATATTTCATGTCTCACCAAAGCACAGATATTGAAATTTCTGTTCCTTCAATTCCAAATATATGTCTCTGCAGATTAAGAGCAAGGATTACCATTTACTACAGCTGACTGGATCATGCTAACAAGGGATACAAAAAATCTGGAGTTCATCAGCTTCTAAAGTAAAGTGAACGGAATACGTACACATTGACAAAAATTTTGAAAAACTCTAACTTCTTGTGATGCCTTCTTCTGGCCATTTTCTCTGTATGTGATTGTCTAAACATGACAGCTCTGAAGGCTTATTGAATCATAAAGGGATCTGATTTTCAAATTATCTCTAGTCATCAATTTTTTCTTCTAGGTTCATCAGGGAATAAATTAGATAAACAAATTCTCTACCTGTTTCTCTGCTGGTTTTTTTTTTTTTAATTCCTCATGGAGATAAAAAGTTCAGTTGGATGTGTCCAAAATATGCCATGTCTCATAACCACCTAAGGACAGAGCCATTCACCCACACCCCCTTAGGCACACCCAGCAGAAGAGAAAGTGCCAAAAGTCCTGTAAGCCACCATTGTTTCCCCTTGGAACAGGTGGGACCCCCAAGGGCTTCCCAGAATTATCACGAGGAAGCTCTGAATTGTGGCTGTTGGACCCCAGGGCCACACCTGCCTCCAAGAGCCAGCAGCACAGCCTTTCCTTCCCTCCTTCCCCACGGGGTGGCAAAAGGAATTTGCTGGCAAGGGAAGCGTGGTGTGAGTGCTGCTGGAGAGAAGAGCAGCCAGCCCCTGGGAGCAGCCTGCCCCAGCACACCTGGCAGCACCAGAGTGGCAAGGAGCTGCTGCTGCTGCTGCTGGGGAATGCTGCTGCTGGCACACAGGGAATTCCTTCTCTTTAACAAACACAATGTTTTCCCACATAGTTTTTCTCATCCCGTTCTCCAGAAGATTTGAAAACCCTCCCAGCTAACTGCAGCTCACGAGTTTTGCATGTGCGTTCCTCTTAGTCATTAATGGAAAGTCAAATTAAATTGGTTAAAACCAGACTTCTGTGAAGCTTTAAAACTACTTGAAATACAGATTTTTACCTTCTCCAGTTGCACAGACTGACAATAATTAACATGTATGTTGTCACAAATACTCAAAATCTACAGAAATACGTTTCCCCCTTTCTTTTATTAAATACCACATTCACAATGAAATCAGTATGCTTTGAATTCTGCATAATCTTACATTTTCTGTCATTTCCAATACCATTTTCTGCAGCTTAAGAGAGGTGCAGATATGAAATCTATAACTGTAATATATAACCCTCTTTCCTGGGACCAGCCTCAGTTTTTTTTTTTTGCTCATGTGCAGAACACAATTCCATTTTTTAATATTTTTCAGACCAAAAGCAGTGAAGCTTTTTCCCAAATAACACATGACCATCACCATCTAAGCACCAGAAACAACGGCTGCAATAGCTGTATTTTACAAATAATTGCTGAGTGGTTGTTTCAAACAGATTTTTTTCTGCTCTCTTACTTTTACACAGATTTCAGGGTAAGCCCTTCTCAGGACACTCTCATTCTTAATCAGAGATGACTTCCCAATGCCTTCTGGGGGCACTGACATATGTCACCAAGCCTCCCCAAGGGCACTGCAGCTTCACAAGGGCCTTCAACATTTCTTTAACAGAAACTGAGCCAACCCCTGAACTTAGCAGTTGGGGTTTTGGTAGAAACAAAGAACTGCAGCAGACCTCCTACATCTTTGAGTCAACTCCTGTGCTATTGTAAGCAGCACATCCTACAGTTCTGGTCAGAAACTGGTCAGCTCACAGTAAGAAGAGCAATGGTGCAGATCTCAGCTGGCCCTGGGTCTGGGAGGAGCATCTCGAAGCAAACTCCAGTCCACTGAGTGACTGGAATGGATTGTCTGTAACTGCTGTTAATGTGCCCAAGGAACAGCTGGATGTGGCACTCCAGTGGCTGGGTGACAAGGTGGGCATTGAGCACAGGTTAGACTCCATGACCTTGGAGGTCTTTTCCAACCCAAAATGAGCCTGTGCTCTGCTTACAAACCCTTCTCCCCACACAGCTGCAGCTGCCTTAGCACTCCAGCACTTGGGGAGAATCTGCAGCTTGTACTTCATAAAAACTCCCTAAACAATCCTCCCTTCTGGTTGTGTCTGTGAAGAACTGAGCTGGGGCAGCAGATGTGGGATTAGGAAGCACAGGGCATAGTCAGGAGTAGCATGCAGCAGCTTTACTGACCACTCAGGGAATCACAAGCAGTCAGGAGCCTGGCTGTGCAAATGGAATTGTTATGGCAGTGATCTACCCCAGGATCACAGATCACCTCCAGCAAAGGCCTTTTGGACATCTTGCATTTGGAAAGCTTTGGTGAAACGTGCTGAAGGCCAGCACTGCTGCCCATCTCAGTGGATTCCATGTCCAGCTTGAGCTGTCACTGGACCTGCTCATCCACAGTGCAGGGAGCCAAGAAGCTTACCCTGGACTTTCCAGCTTCTCTAAATGCCAGGGGAGGTGATGTGCACAAAGCTGTTCTTTCCCTAACACAAAAAGGGTGCACACACTGGAGACCAACACATGACTCTTAACCTGGAGAAAGCAGGGAGGGAATCAAGAAGTGGGAGTCAGCATTATTCACTGCTCCAGCCAAGGGTGTTATAATCAAACAGCTATTTAGGGATGATTGATAAAACACAATTGATCCAACTGTGTAGGATGGGGAAAATGAACTAACATCAAACACATCAAAGACAGTGCATCAGCTGTCCTCCCTGTGGCCACAGACCACGGGATGGCTGAGACCTTCTCTCTTGGCATCCTACACTTGTGGAAATTCAGCCTGACAAAAGGAGAGGTCACACAGCCCTCTCCCACCTCCCTCTTCCAGAAAAGGACAAGACACATTTGGTCTACATTTGTGGAATTAAATAAAAACAGTGTGATGGTGTGAGTTGGTGAACATGTCAGGCACCACCCAAGTTAAGAACACCATCTCATTTTTTTCCTTATACTCTCACAAGGTTTAGAGTCTTTTCCACTTAAAACATCTGGGGAGGCACTTTTTTTTCCTGAATTCTACATAAATGTCATTACACATATAGTGTATTAAAAAGACACACAAAAAAACCCCAATTTCACATCAAAATATGAACATGGAAGTATTTCTAGTTGAAGAAGCAGAAGTCAACCCAAATAATTCTTGATGCAAAACTGAGGAGTGTTTAGTTACTTTTGAGACAAATAGGAACAGAAAACTATTTAGTAGTGCCAGTAGAGTTTGTGCTTATTTTGGCATATTTTATCATCTCAGTCAACCAGACAGAACCAACCCATTTTCAACAGCCATTGGCTTTTTATAATCTCTGCTGAGTCAGAACTATTCAGAAGTTTGTAAAATACATGATATTTACTGATTTCTTCTGTCTGACAAGATCTATTAGAAATACCAAATAAATGCACAAAACTCCGTCCACATTAAAGTATTTCTAAAAAAATGCTTAGTACAAATATTTCAATGAAACAAAGCACTTTTCTATACCCATGAGAATTCATGGTAGAAAAACACATGTCTGATAGGATCTGATTCTTAAAAAGACGATCAAGAATGTGGCTTTCTACACTTTTTAAATTTGCAAAATAAACCACATTTCACAAAACCTCAATTTTAAAGAAAATAATAAAAAAATACAGCATTCCAGTAAATGCCAAGATAAAATTGGCTTATGTTCAGTCCTATGATAAAATATACTTTAAACCATATAATCCAAAATTGAAACATCATCAGGTTAAATAAAAGCAAACCTACACTCTAAGTGAAAAAGTACCTATTGACATCTGGTGATGTCTACAAATAATTTGTGACTCCTGAGAGCAAGCACAGAACCTGGTGAAAGTGTTTAGTGGACAGAGCCTGCTGGGTGGGTTCCACCCTTGCTGAACTCCTACACTCCCTATATTCTTTTTTTCTTGTCTGCTAGATGAAACTGTGGAAGGACAGAGCCTTCTCTGTGCTTGGAATTTGCCACACTTTGGCACAGCTGAGTACAGAGGGAGGTAAGTGACCTGGAGACACTGAGTTTGCAACTCACACCCTTCCCTTCCCTTCCCTTCCCTTCCCTTCCCTTCCCTTCCCTTCCCTTCCCTTCCCTTCCCTTCCCTTCCCTTCCCTTCCTTCCCTTCCCTTCTCTTCCCTTCCCTTCCTTCCCTTCCCTTCCCTTCCCTTCCCTTCCCTTCCCTTCCCTTCCCTTCCCTTCCCTTCCCTTCCCTTCCCTTCCCTTCCCTTCCCTGCAGCAGGAGCAGGTTTTCCCCATTCCCAGCTGACTCTGCACACAAAGCCTGCACACCAGGGTGGTTCTGCTTTGCTTCCTGCACTTACCTGGAACTGCACAAAGCTTGTGACCCTGGCTGGGAACTGATACACAGCAAAGCCGTTTGCAAATCCGGGTTAAAACATGTGCAAGGTTATTAAACATGGAATGGAATGATTCTTATTCAGCAACGAGATTGTTAGAATTAAATAACTGATGTTCTTACCATTAGTTTCATTTAACCCATCACCCCTTGGCTCTTTCTATTGTGATAGAAATATTTAATCACTTTAAAATTGCAGTGCATAATGTAAGCTACACGTAGAAGTTCACCAAGGAGAACCTTTTAAGGTTCATTCAGTACCATTTCTTTCCCTAATCTACCTTCTCTGTATTGTCTTCATTCTGTGCTATTTGTCAACATTTTTCTTCTAATTAGTCACTATTTAGGGACTCTGCAAGTACTTTGGCCTCAGCAATCCAGAATATCTGGAATTTATTAGATTAGGGGATTCCACTGGCTTTGGTTTGATTTTTAATTTCAGGCAGTAATCTAGTATTGTATTATTCTTCCATGCAGTATGACTTTGTGCCATGCAAAATATATGCTCATTTTAGGGAAAGAGACTTTCTTTTAAATTAATTTAGCCTTTGAAAAAAACACTTTTCAAAAGAATGTCTGCTTATGAGACACATTTGAAAGCAATCATAGGCTAAACCACAACCAAACCAGTAGTGGAGGGAAGCAGAAACATATTTTAAGTGCCCCATGGCAACCAATGACTCAACAGGCCTTCACAATTGCAAGCCAAAATAAATGCTTTGTGTTAATTCAGATAATGGATAATCCATAGAAAAAGAACAAGGATGATTGGTTGCATTTTGGCTTTAAGATATCCACATCATGAGGAAAAAAGGTCTGTGTTGAGTACAGTTCAGCACATTTCCTAAAAGCAGCCTTATCTTCCTGATAGGCACTTCCTAGAGACACTCACCTTTCTTATTTTCCCCTGTGCAAGTTTACAACAGTCTGGCTTTCCTGTATTCAGATAAGTTAGTATGTCAATAATATTATTTGTTTAATTAGTTGGTAATGTTAGATGTGCTCTTTACTGCAGTACCACTGAGCTGGACTTGGAAAATTAAGCTGCGATGGAGCCAGTTGAGACAAAATGTTCCTGCATCTCCATGATGTCACTGATGTCAGTGCAGGAGAGGCTTGGACAAAGCAAGTGTCTGTGTGCTCAGTGATTCAAAATGAAAGGCAAGCTTTGATTGGATTTTTTGATTTTTGTTTTGCTTCTGGAAAGTCAGTAAAAGTGACTCCTGGCAGCAACTATTTTTAGAGGTAGCAAGTTCTGTAACTTTGAACCCTTATGTGGTTGTGCAGAGCATGCCAGTACTCAGGAAAATGAACCTGAAAATCCATTTACCAAGATGTGGAGGAAAGAATTCACTGATCTTGAATATTAAATACCAACAAACATCTAAAACATTCTAAACTGTGCCTTAAGCAATACTTCCTTTACAGTCTGTGATTAGTGATAACATTCTCTTCCTACATAGACCCACTCCATGACTGAGAAGCCACAATCAGATATATCCAGCTGAGAGTTGTGTTTTTTGAGGGGTTTCTCCTGAATGCAGGTGTTTCCTGAGGTTCTAAAAGCGAGCAAAGAACCCCCAGGCTCTGCTTGCGGGATGTCCAACAAGACAAGCCATTTAAAAGAAAATCTCTTTCTTTCCACATTGCCTTCTTTTGCCTGATTTCAAGAGAAATCCATCAGCCAGGACAACAGAAGGTGTCAGAACAGAACTTGCTGCCAGAATATGTCAGTTTAGACTCCTCATCTGCCATATATATTTTTGTGTGAACTCCAGCTAATCACCTTCTTGTGCTTCAGTTACCTACAGGAATAACAGCATTTCTCTGTCTCACAGATCTATTTTTAAGAAAACAAACACCACAAATATAAAGCTGACAGCTATTTGTGGTAATGGAAGCTAAGCATAGTTTAAAATAGATAAATTTGCTGTGCCACATTTGGTTTATTCAGCCAAATCAGGGCAAAGGGAAGGTCTTGTTCCTTTTTGGTGAAGTGCAATGCAAACACAGTTGCTACATACGTGTTAGCTATTAATAAGAGATAGATACTCCTAGATTCAGGACTGAAATCTGATTTTCCTGGCAGAGAAGTGCAGTTCCAAGGATATTGCATTCTTCTGCTGCATTTCCAGAGTTAGCACACTAGGAAAGGAGATATCCCTTTGGGGAGGGGCAGGTCACAGCGGGTTTGGTTCTTGGGCAGTTCAAACGGCAACGTTAGCAAAACGCTGCAAATAAATGAGCTTGCTAAAAGCAGGAGAGAGCTTGGACAGCCAGGTTCCTGCAAGGCCTGCTGCTTCCCCAGCCTAGGAAGGCAATTACACACTCAGTCCATTCCTTAGTGTGGAATTGATAGTGATATGCCCCAGTGGCCCTAACTCCTGCATTCAGCACTTTGGGGCATTCCTCAGCCCCAAAATAGATCCTGCTGACCAGTCCTCAGCTGGAATAAAGCCAAAATCACCCCACGGATTCCAAAAGATTTAGTTCAGCTTTGGTAAACTGAATTTGGGTCTTATGATGCCTCAGGAACTCCACTGCACGTACACAGCCAACCACTGCTTGTGCTTCCATTTTTATTCAGTATATTCTGGGGTTTAGAGGGGGTTTTTTTCCTATTGATCATGTCACATGTATTAGGTCTAATACACTTTTGTTTAAGCTCAATGTAATGACTATGTAAGACTATAGCTATATATAAGCTATATAAGCTATTATCTGACTCCAATAAACATCCCTCTTCTTGGTTTTTTTTATATGGACATACACTGTTCCTCAAAGAAAAGACTGAAAAGAAATAAAGTTATACTGTAAATTGAATGAAATCTAACATTCCCCACAATACACAATCATGGTATTTGGAGATATATGAAGACATCATGGAAAATGCTGAATTTATAATTTTTTGTAAGATAAAAGTTGATGGCATAAATAAAAAAAAATACTCTGTATCACTTCCCCCTCTGGTCCTACCATCCTGCTGAGGGATATCACTGTCTAGAAATTTGCTTCCAAAGCCTGCTGGCTGCATCATAAGTTACCCACTTTCTGAGCTTTCTCTTTGAACATGCCTTGTACACATGTGAAGAATAACAGAACGAAACAAAGGCAAATTAAAAACATAACCAAAGAAGCATCCAGTCTTGGATATACAGTGGCAAAGCAAGAAAATTGCTTTTCTGACTCTGCATCTTTTTATTAAAGAGAAAGTGCAGATAAGTTTAATTTCACCATCCTGTGAATCATGATTTCCTTTCCAGCAGCTTCAGACACATCTTTCTTCAGTGCAATCTGGGGGAGACCAGACAATTCCATAATTTTTTACCAGCAGAAAATTGGCCCGACCATTAATCACAAAAAGTCTGAACAGAATTTAATTAATCTTTCTTTCCTTCTTTCTCATACCTGCTTCATAGAAATCAAATATGTCAAGCCACATTGGAAAGAACTTTAGCATAACCAAATTCTGAATATTGAATGTTGATTCACAGTGACAATTTGCTCACAATGAATCCATTAAAATGAAAGAAAAATATCACCAAGGCCTTGTTACAGAAAAATCAAGAAGATTGCAAAGTGTTTGTGAAGAGACAGACTTCATCTGGAATATTATCTGCCAGAAAACATTTCCTCAAGTCTCACAGTATTAATTTGGGGTTTTTTTCCTTCTATAGCTGTTAGCTTCTAAAATACAGCAGCTCTGAAGCAGGATCACACAAAATACAGCAACTGCTGATAATTTGTGAGCAAGTGGAGAAGGGGAGCCTGGATGTGGGCACTAAACAGCAGCTTTAAGAGGGTCTGCAATGAGCACAGCATCCTGTAATTGCACCTCCCAGCCCTGGCTGACAAAAGCATGGAGCATGCACAGCTCTGGAATTTACCTACAGCCTGGCAGCTCAGTGCACCAACACCCTTCAAAATTACCTTTCTTTATACGCTCCGATCTGAAGAGAAAAAAAGAGAAATGACACTGCAATTGTAGGTGATATTAAAAAAAATTAAAGCCTTTTCTTTCCCTTGGAATCTTGAACGTTGCTAAAACAGGAATGAGAGGTTTTGGCACAGAATCTCCAACTCCCAGCCATGTAATTCCACCAAAATCTTTGTTTATCACTCATAAGGGATATTAGTTTCTAAGGTGTACTGTGGGAAATATGGCCTTTCATGTTTCTAATTATTAGTGGGATTGTTCTTAATGACAATATTAAAATTGGCAGCAATTCTAAGATGAGCAGAGATGACCAAAACCTGTATTTGCCACCTTCATTCAAAATGTGAAGTGCATAGGGTACAAAATAACAGCATGGGATCCATCACTCAATTACAGGGCTCCCATTAATTCAGGCAGATAATCTGAGATTTTCAGTTACTGTGGGAATTTTCAAAGTAATTAATGGGTTTTGGACAACATGACATCATTGCAATGAGTGACATTTGGTTGAACTTAATATGTCACTTAGCATTCAGTGCTAAGCAACCAAGCTCTGGGCACGGTGAATGTCTGAGACATGAGGTCAATGTCTAAAGTGTACATACAACACAATTACTCAGAGCCACCACTCTGCTGAAAGCACACTTGCTTTAGTTATTATTTCAGTAATTCTCCTCTTTCACAAAACTCCAGCCTTTCAAATGGGCTTTCACACAGGCAAGTGTGTCCTCCATAATTTATAGTTCTGTGCTTGTTCTAAACATAAGCATCTCCCATTTGTTATCCACCGTGGTGTTTGCTGCTTGAGTACAGCAGTTTGGCCTGCAAATAATAAAGACAAAACAAGATAAATGGCTTTAACTTGGCTTACAGTTATTCCATATTTACTCTACCTAACCTTTGAGCTACTGATCAAGATGGATTTTCAGGAGCAAGAGGCAGATCCAGAGCTGAGCTGATGTCAGAGTTCCACAACGAGGGACTGGGGACGGTGATTTAGTCTCATTTGGTGAAGAATAATTTAAAAGTCCCCATAGTGGAATCATAATTCTGATTACAACACCAGAAAATCATTGCATTGAGAAGCAAGTCAAATGTACTTCAATTGAATATTCCAGATGAGGAGCTAACTTTGATGAATTCTCATTAAGACATTTGTTCACTTTCAGTCACTCTCTTCTCAGGCTTTCCTATATAGTCCTGCCTTTCCAAAGATCCGTGAAATGTTACAGCTTTTCACCAAATAATTTTTTCCACTCACAGAATGTTGCTTCAGGAACTGGTCCCACCTTTTCCAGGAGTAATTTGGAAAGGGTCCCACCCTGACCAAATCTGACCTCTGACTGATTGCTTCAAAACCTACACACCCCAAATGGGAATTACTGTCCAGGACATGTAATAATGATCTCACCTGACAGAAGGGGAATGATACAACTGGAGCAGCAGCCAGAGCAGTGGAAACCCAAAATGGATCGCTTTCCTCCTTGCACTGCTCAATTTCTGTGCCAAATACACTCAAACAGGAAGGATAATGTAACAGATGATGGCCTCAACTGCAGAAGTTACAGACCAAAGTATGTGATTCATATATACTGCAACCAGTTAAGCAGAGACATATTAAGTAATTCTGGAAGGAAAGCAGCACTTGTCAGTATCATTTTAGTGTTAATGCAAGAAACCCATAGCTCTGCTTAAAACAACTGCCCCTTAATTTGTGTGATATACCTTTCAGGCAGTTAGATGCACTTTTTCAGCAACATGACCAGAAAATGGCAGATATTTTTAGCATTTGGTTACCATTAAATTATGCTCCAACTATCCCAATGTATCAGTAAATGTCAACTCAATTCATATTTAACCAGTTGGCTTAGCTGTAGCTAATATAAATACATTTATATTTTAATCTTGTCACCAAATATCAGAAGATCAAATATTATTGACCATTATTGGATCCCATCAACTCCAGTTTGACCACAGTGTTTTTACCTAAAATTGGGGTAAATGCTAATATTCTTACTCAGTTGCAACTTTGCACATAAAAATGTAAATATTGGTATTTTTGCATTCCTATGTTTTTTATCTTTACATGTGATCAAATCTGAGCTACAGCTGAACCACTTCAAGACATTAAGGAAACTTAAAAGCATGTAAAGTAATGTCATTTTAGAAGACAAATTTATGCTCCACTGAGCAAGAACTTCACTGAACCTTCAGGTTTTTAGGGATCTTTCATCATAACAAATGTTTATGTTAAGCATGTTACCTACTCAGAGTATAATTTTTCATTTTGTCAAAAATTCTGCCCTTGACCTCTGAATTGCTGACAAAATTCTTAAGCCTAACATGGGATGTTGAAACCAGTTCTACTGAAATTTATTTCCTTGACAGCAATTCAGTGAAAACCATGAATCTGCAAATTCACAGAAGAAATGCTTGACAAAGAGAAGACATTCAATTCAATTCTCTTTAGAATCTGAAGTCAGCATATCTAGATTCCATTCCAAAATATGTTTGAAGGAAATGTTAAAAAACCTCAAGATGGTATTTTCCATATTGCCAGCATATGAGAGGCATTCCACACACTCTACAGCTCCCATTTAGTGGAAGACCAATACTAATTAAGATAAGAGTTGGATGTGTCCAAAGGATCAACTTTAGCCATATGATTGTACCTATTTCTCACTTTTTTTCCCCACTGAGTAGGTGTTTTTCACAGTTAAATGCTTGTTTCAAAACTATTTTAGCCAGTATTATAGCCCAGATAAAACCTGGAATAGCTATAACACTTAGACAAAGCTAAAAGCAACAGTACAGAACAGAATTTGGCTCTTTGTATCTTATTTCCACACTTCTGACTTCAGGCCTTGTCATTGTAAAGATCTCCTGAAGCATCTTCTTAAACAGCTGGGATCTGAACAAAATTCTTGCACTAATATAAAACACTATATTAGCCACTTGGGACTTTTTCAAAAGAATTTTGTATCCTAAAGCAACAAAGATTCAGATAAAGCAACTTTTTTCCTCTTACTGCTTGTTGCACTTAGACTGCAGATACTGGGATGATACGTGGTGAGTAACTATGGATACACAAACAGACCCCACCAACATGTTGTGGATATTAAGTTTTCAATTTATCAACTTCAGTTCAATCCAAATTTCAGGCTCTTCTCCTCCAGCCCCTCCTTGGGAGCTATTTTCACTGAGCTCAGTGGAATTCCACAGATAGGATATGACCCAAATGAGCACTCAGTTGCGCTCCAAAAAATGGGTAAAAAGAAGCCAAAAGTTGTCATCCTCTTGCTGAGAACAGCTCAGCTCTCAGCTGAAAGAAAAGAGTTGCATGGCTTCCAAAGCCATGGAGCAAGGAGGTATTTGAGTCAAGAATGACTGATTAATCTTTGTGTGGGGTTTTTTTTTGTTTGTTTCTTTTGTAACACTTCCACTTCTCAGCTTAAAACTGCTCTTTTAATGGATTAAGAACTGCATTTAATCAAGCAACCTTCACTGGATGGGTTGAACTGGAGTTACTCTTCACCTTGCTTTTAAATGTGCCAGTCTTAAGCTGCCTCCAAGACAATTTGATGTGGTTGGGCTCTGTAGGTCAAACTGCTCTTGGGCACCTGAGCAGAACACAGCACAGAATGAGAAAGGTTCACTCAGAACCAGGTTGGGCTCAGGATTTCTGGGGAGTCTCTCAGGCTCAGTAAGGTCCAGATGTTCCCATGACTTGTCCCACACAGCTCTGTGAACAATTTTGCTGCAATTACTGCAAATGCTGTCTGGTGTACTGGGAGCTTGTACAAACAGCCCCACATCTGACAAGTCTTCTCATAGTTAGCAGTTAGCACCCACATTGCTGCTACTCTTTAAAACATTGAGTTTGCTCTCTTAGGCTTCCACACACTGCAAAATTCTGGTTGGTCGTTCAGGTTTTTGTTTGTTTGTTTGTTTGTTTTACAGTCCATTCATTCACATTTATTTGCCACAATCTCAAATATGGGAATATCACATTTGTCAAGAATCCCAAAACCACAGAATCACAGAATATTCTGAGTTGGAAGTGATCCACAAGGATCATCAAGTCCAGCTCTTCAGTGAATGGCCCATGCAAGGATTGAATCTAAAATCTTGGCATTTTTAGCACAAAATGTTGAACCTCTGTAGTTTTAGGACTCATTTTAGCAAATTGAAGCCTGCGATTATCATCTGCTCCATTTCTGGGGACATTTCTGGTAGCAACACTGGAGAAAACAGAGTTTCACTTTTGTAGCTCCTAAAACTTTTGTTAATTTTGTTGGGAAACATGTAACACCTCACACACACTGGAAACTGAGGTTATAAACCAGTTTTAATCAGCATGATATGAGCTGCCTCCATCCCTGCACACAGTGATTGGGAGAGGTAATTAGTCTACGCTGAGTGGTCAGTGTGAGCTAAGCCTGGAGGGTAATACAGCTTGGGCTGTCCCTTTCTTCCTGATGATTGCAGGTTTATAATCTTGGGCTACACGGTTTGCTTCTGAAAAAACCCTCAAATCAGAGAACTGTTGTTAAATTTTACTTCTAAGCAAGATACCTATCATCTCTTCAACAGTTTCTGGAATGTAATTTTTTTCCATTTCCATCCAGAAAATTCAAAGGTCTGATTTCAAAGTCCTGATGAACCCTGAACTCTTTTCATCTGAGAAATGAAAACTGAAAAGCTTGTCCCGTTTTGCTTGATTTTGCTATTTTCCCCTGCAGTCTGTACACACATCCAAGGCTGTTTGAGCCTCGCAGTTCAGCGGCTGCCCGGGGCTGAGCGGGGCAGCACGGCCCGGGGGGCGCAGGGAGCGGCTGTCGGGACAGGGAGCGGCGCCCAGCCCGCTCCTAAGCCCGGCTTAACTCCCGGGACGCGCTTTGCCTGGGCCAAGGGGGCCCCCTGGTGCCCAGGGGGAGAACGGCCGGGAAAGGGAAAGGGAAAGGGAAAGGGAAAGGGAAAGGGAAAGGGAAAGGGAAAGGGAAAGGGAAAGGGAAAGGGAAAGGGAAAGAAGGGAAAGGGAAAGAAAGGAAAGGGAAAGGGAAAGGGAAAGGGAAAGGGAAAGGGAAAGGGAAAGGGAAAGGGAAAGGGAAAGGGAAAGGGAAAGGGAAAGAAGGGGAAGAGAAAGAAGGGAAAGGGAAAGAAAGGAAAGGGAAGGGGAAAGGGAAAGGGAAAGAGAAAGGGAAAGGAAAAGAGGAAAGGAAAAAGGGAAGGGGAAAAGGAAGTTCTGTGCATTCCCAGCAGGAAAGGACAGGCTCTCCCCTCCAAGGGCCACTGTGCAGGAGGCTGTCACACGTCCATAGCCCCTCTCAGCCCCTCGCATGCTCCAGGTACCCAGTGTGGCCGTGGAGCTGCACACTCACTCTGGACTGGACCATCCTGCTGGGACAATAACACAATACAGGCTCTATTCTCTCATCTTCTACTGCTAATAGATAATTCTTTAACAGAATCATAATAAATTCTCGTCTGCTCATTGTGATAGAATTTGGGAACTCAAAGCATCGCCTCTCCGTCTGTCCTGGCTGGCAAAGCTTGCCAGGAGCTCGGGAGACTCCTAAAATTACACTAACCAGAAAGTCAGCCACAGATTTAAAATACCACTTGTGAAAATATGTCTGGGTTTGGGATCACCATCCAGTAGCTATTGAGCATAGCTGTGGCTGTGGCTGTCTATGACAAGCAGAGTAAAAAAGAAGAAGCATGGGAGGACTGAAAATGTGTTATTTTTGCTGCAATGTATCCACACCTTCCTGCTCGATGTAATGGCCATTCAAGAGCTCAGAATGAAGACAACAGGAAAATTTAAAACTATCAAGCCCAAGCCCCAGAATGTCCAAACGAAGTAAACTTCGTTAGTTAGAAAACAAAGTTTGAACAAAACTGCAGTAACAGCAACCAGAGATCCATCCTAGACTTGTAAAAGGTATAAAACACAAGGGTCAGAAGAAGCTCATTTACACGTTACACCCATTTTTGAGAAGCTCAACAGCTTTATTCTCAAAGAGCAGCCATGAACACCCTTTGTCTTTTCAAGGGGTTCCACTATAGATTTTATTGTTGCCAGTAGCAAGAGCAGCCAAAAAAGAACCAGGGCAATATGTATACTTTGTTTGCCTTTTGGATTCGATGGCATGTAACATTTTTGACTTGCTGTATTATATCATAATTTTCCTCTTGACTTCAGCTGTCAGCATGTCATGTTCTGATCCCCTTTCAAGCTTTCATGACAAAAGCCCCCCAGAGATTAATTCTTTTCATTCATCGGGTTCTACTTTAAAGTCTTCCGTGCCTTGAGGGAAGGAGAGCAAACACTGGAGGGTCAGTAGGGGGTTAAACATTCTTTAACCATATGAAACAAATGTGCAGGCCTACTGGTTGTCATAGGCTGGTAGTGGGGAAAATTGATTAGCAAATGAAAGAGACAAAATAGCTAACTAATTCTGCACATTTATCTGTGGAAGTTAACACTTGGAGCTACATGCTTTCTCATAAAACACTCCTACAAGCTTCTCTGGCTTTAACTGCTTTCATACGCTTTCCACCAGTGCTTTGATTTTCAGCTAAGTGATTTCCACTTAAGTGAAAAATCTATCCATATGTAGGAGCAGCAGGTGTTTGTTACTATTTTCCATGCCTTGACCTGCTGGATAGTTTTCCTTTGGCTTACCCAGTATAAATGCCTTAGAAGTCTAGTGCTTCCCGCAGTGCTTAGTACGTGGAAGAAAAAAAAGGAAGCAGGATCCAGGAGTTCCTACGGTTAAAATGTTTAGTTTTATGAAAAAGACAATATTCTAACATCCTAAGTCCTACCTTAAACTTCTCTGAAGGTTTGACTTAGTGTGTGGAAGCTTTCACACAGTTTCTTTGGGGAATGTAAACAAGCTACAGTAGCTCGGAGCAAGAAAACTCAAGGGAATATCCTTTACTGGCACTGCATTAAGAGCATTTTCCTTTCCAGATGACTGCAAATGATAACAGTCTGTATTTGGTTTGAACTCTTGTACCAACTGAAAGGGTTTTTTTCAACTTAGCAGGATTTAATTCATCTCTAAGAACTGGTACCATTAGGGAGTTCAGCTTCATGTTGGTTTCCGCTTGATTTGCACTGGACTCAGGTTTAGATAAGATCATTGCTCTGATCTAAAGAACACTTGACTCTCCAAACTCTGTCTTGAAACATATGATCTGAGAGATATGTTCAGTGCATGGCAACGGAACATCCATTTCAAGATGAAATCTAGTGAAAAGGCATAAATATTTTGTATAAATTAAGTTCAAAGTAAAACAAAAGAGTGAAGGTGAAAATATAAAACCCACGCAGAAGGAAGCAAACTGAAAATACAGATTATCCAAGCTGCATGCATCATCATCAAACTTTTCCCCCACAGTACCTACCCAAGCAGTAACTCAGTATAAATAGAGTTGCCTGCTTTTTAGGCTTCTTAATATGTTCTGCTAAAAATATGCAAAACTGGTTTTGACCCTTTTCATGGTCACCTGGCATTTTCTAAGTGATCTTAGAGTGTAAACTCTTGGGAAAGACAGATCATTTTAATTCCCAGTTCACTTAAGGAGAGATAATTAAGGAATTTAAGTACCTAAAATTGTAGTTATGTAGGCAGTAAGATTCTCAAAATTGCCCAGGCTCCTAATTTCACTATGAATTGGGTATCCTAGGTCATTTTGAAAATCCTGGTAAGGCTGTAACATCAGTTTTAGCTGACTTTAAAAGCTGGGCCTTCAAAACTGTTCTTACTCTGCCACAGATACAATCCATGAACTTCACTCCCATTGGGGTCAATCTGCTCTGCTGTGAGCTGCTGTTGGCTGAAACTGTTCCCAGCTACTTTTATGAAAGCATTCATCTGTTACCACCACTCTCCTTTTGATGTATATTTTAAGTGAGCCATTGCTGGTGGTTTGTGCAAACCTGCAAGACAAGAAATTCTTGCAGCAAACGGAGCAACCATTTCATATGTTCAAAACTGGAAAGGCAAATGGTTACAATAAATGCTGCCCTAGCTATCTGTATGCCAATATGGATTTGTTTTAATAAAAAGAGCTACTGATAATGACAATCAATTATTTTGTTTTCCTAAACACGCAGCTGACCTTAGAAATATTAGAATAAGAATACAAGCATGGCTACAAGCATAACTTAGTGGGGTAATAAATGAGACGGAACAGTTAGAGGCTAAACTCTGCTCTTCGTGCCAGACCAGCCCCACAGAACAATTTGTCTGACCTTAGGCAGTCGTGCTGCTGCCTTTTCTCACAGCACATCAGACAGAAGAAAGAAGTGGCTTCCAGCCTTCTGACAGAGTCTTACAGCTCCTTCCCTGTTTTGTAACTCAGCTGCAGGCAGCCCTGCCATGCAGTGAACATCAGCTCCAGCCACAGGCACAGGTACAGGCTGAGATGAGCCTCAATTCCAGTGTTATGGAATCTCTTTCTCACACAGGACATGCACATCCTGCCGTGCAGGGGAAGGGTGCTGGGTCATAGCCTGGGGGTTTCTGTGCTGTCTGTGTTGATATTCTGTGCATTGTATTTTCAAATGAGAATTACAGCTCTGGTGACTGCTGTCAGTAAAATGTGTTTTGCTCCTGCAGGCTTCAGCTGAGTCTGATGCACAGCAGTGAAGTGCTCCTGACTTGCCTCATCTGATTATGCAGAATGGACACAGTCTACAATTCTATGAAAGCAAAGCTCTTTATTCAACACGTCCTTATTATTATTATATATATCCTTGTTCTGCTTTATACTCTGGTCTCTTACCTTCCCCTTTTCCTGCTGGTTCAGTTATCAAAAACAAGTACCACCCATGAAGATGGAAGTTTTACCTTGAGATGCTGCTGGAATTGCCTCACATTTCAAACTTAAGAAAATAAATACCTTTAACCTTACAGTGTGTGTGACATTCCTTCTAATTATCTGAAAATGCCACAAAAATTCTGTTTATTTGTTTCGAGGGTATTCCAGTTGAAAACTTGTACTGCACCACCAAGCACAGGGAATTAGAGTTAACCAGGGCTATGCACAGCACAGCCATTGTGTGAATTTATATGTTCTGAAGTCATTGCAAAGTCCTCACTGTATCTGAATGCACACTTAATTGCAAACAAATGAGTGGTTCCATGGATGCCAAAGCCTAAATGTGTGCTGCACTGAGGCTTCCATTGTCAGGTGAATCCTGGTTTTATTGGCACAGAAGGAAGCGAGTATTTAACTACAATTACTTTGCACAACAGAAGAAATAATCACAACATTTTAATGTGAGTGCACAACAGCAGCAGGATGATTTTCTAATTACTGCCTTATAGAAACGCATATACCACTAAGAGCTAAATATAAACAAACAAAACACTCGTTTAGTTGTCAGTACAGAACACAGAGACGTGTGGAAACGCAACAGGCACTCAAGTATGATGTTCTCCTTCGATTAGAAGCTCACTAAAAATGGGTCCAAGCAACTTTTTCAATCCTTAGAACATCCTTAAAATTCCAAGAAAGTTCAACTTGGCCACATCTAATCTTTATCTGTGAGGAAGTCTGTTCTGCCTGTGTATATCCATGTAAGTCAGAACCTTCTGTGCTCTCATGTACTTCAAACCTTAGAGGCTGTCTGTCATTTAATTTTGTTATTTATAAGGATTCCTGGATAGGAAAAAAAAAATGGAGGTTCATTCCTTGGTTTGGAATAAATGATGAGCTAACCATTGTCAAAACCATCCTGGTTCCTTCTGGGTATAAAGGTTTGCAAGTGGATGTTTTAGTGTATTTTTAGATTCTGTTTGAACAGCTGACAAAGACAAAATAATTGAGCACAGATGCAAAGTTAAAGAGAGGCAGAACTGAAGGAATCAGTGAATGTCTGGAAAATGTCTAATGGGGATTGGAGGAGGATGGGCAAAATAGACAGAGTTTGATTCCCGGGACTGAATTTCACATGTATTTGATTGTTACATGACTCAACCTCAGACTAGTTTTATTTCCACTTAACATCATGTGGAGTGCTGGAACTGTGATATTTGGTTCAGATCGAATAATCCTGGATGTTAAAAGGTTCAAACTCAAAGCCTTGAATGAATGCTTTAAGAAAACCAGAGACTTTACATATGCGGACACAAGACATGTAAAGACATTTTTCTGAATTTAAGAGCAAGTCAGGCCAAGTGACACAATATATATCAAGTGACCTCTCCTGTTATACACTGCTCATGTAGAAGACACGTTCAAGACAGAAGGACTTCATTTACAGGAGATGTTCAAATGGAATTACTGTGGTTACTTTTAGTCTTGGGAAATTCCTCTTCTGCTGTAAGCATTCATAGAGGAATATTCATACAGTGATCTCCAGTTTTAATATACTTTCTGGCAGATCATAAATGAAATACATACTGCCTAAGCATGTATAGGTTTCTAATAGCAGAAGAGCCTATACAGATTGCCTACAGCTGTCCTTACCACATGAAACAATTGAACAAGCTCCAGTAACCTTATTTTGCTGTAAATTCATTCATCAAATGTTAGATGTTAGGCCACAGATAAATAATGAACAGTTTGGCTGTGTAACATTGTCTGCTGGTACAAGTTTTACCCTCTACAGCAATAAAACCCTGCCCATAGGATGCATACAAGGAAATATCAGACTTGTTTTCATTAGCTGCTATTGAATTTCACAAATGAAGATCATGTTAGGAACAGATTGCTGAAGAAAATGCCTTTATGTGGATTGATTTTCCAATCTTTGTTCAGCCAAATGACAAGACCCATCAATGCCCATCAGAGCACATATTCACAAGTATGATGTCTATGCATGGGAATTGACATTCTCATAATTAGCTGATAAGTTAACAGCTTGTTTTGTTTGTGACTGGGTCTATGTAAATTTAATCTGTGCAAGAATTTTAACTGTCTTTGTATAGAACTCTCTCAATTGTGGCAATTAGAGAAGCGATTACTGCGTCTGGGACTTGAAAACATTTCCAGCAATTCAACATTTTCAGAGTCTCCAGTCAAAACCAAGAACAAACTGAAAGCCAAATTTATTCTGATGTAATTCAAATGGAGGATAAATCTGGTCTCAAGATTCCAGTTCATGCTTTGTGCAAGTCTGGAAATGTCCCAACTTGTTTTTACTTATATTTGGTTATGATGTGGAACAGGATAATGGGTGGCTGTGGCTGCCACCTCTTTCACAAGGTCTTGGGAGCCATTCTTAATATCTGCCAAACATGTCAGAGTCTTTCAGTGAGAGGTAGAATGAAATTCCATATTATTCTTGATTACTTTTCATACCAGCTTTCACACAGAATATATAAGGCACAGAAAGCACTGGTTTACCCAGAGTCTGATTTGCCATTTCTCCAGCAGATAAATTCTATGGTTGTCAAGTTTCCCACTAATTTAACAGCCACACCAGTGAGAAATGGTTATAACAGAAGGGTTCCACCTGTATGAAGTTGTTAAAATGGACTGGTGAAGTCACAGAAACACTGATATGGTAATTATGAACAGCTCATAACAGCACCTCCCTATGCAGACCTTTGTATTTTTATGGTTGTTTTACAAATTTTAAATTAGAACTCAAGGGGCAATCTTTCTTTATGTGATTTTGAGTCTGCTATTATGTGCATACCTGTCTGCTGAATGGTTAAAAACACAAACATCTTTCTGCAAGGTGAATCAAACACCTTATAATGAAGGGACTGAAGGCCAATTTCTTTTACTGATTTCCAAAACTCATTTAAACAGCACTTCACTTATGAGTCCGAGTAATTCTGCCTAAATTGCAGATAGCCTTGAACTTTTTTGACTAGATAGATGCAAGTTCTGTTGTAATCAACATGATTTCTAGGATTTTTGATCAAACTGAGGTGGCAAAGAAAAAGGAAACTCTTCAGATATGGCACAAGTAAAGATTTATCATACCAACTAAATATCCCTGTGTCCCTAACAGCAAATCACCTGCACTGTGCTCACCAATGTCCCACAAGAGAACCACAGTGGCTGAGGCAGTACCAACCAAATACAGATTTTGAGAAGTAAATAAAAAAATCTGACAAGTGCTTTGAAGTCTGGGAATTAAAAGCAGAGAAGGAAGGCAAATATATATGGGCTTTGTAATGCTTTGGCCTTCAAAGACTCTGAAAATCTGGAATACATCTTAGCATCACATGTCGTATCTAGAAAAGGTGTAGGATGGCCAGGGTTTACATTTGCCTGAGGCAGGAGAATTACTGAAGTGGTTATATTCTACATATAATCACAACAAGGTACCTGGAGATTAAAATTCAGTATTATTCAATCAGTATTTATGAATGTGAAAACCGGGTAAGATCATATTCTCAATTTTCATACATAGCAAACTGAGAAAGGCACAACTTCTGTGATAGCATCTTCTAACCACTAAAGGTAACAATTGAGGGGTTTGGTCTATATTTTTTCTTAACTTTGATAACTAGAAGTTGGAAGTGTTAGGTTGTTTGTTTGGGTTTTTTTTTTTTCTATTTTATCATCATGTAAGCCTGTCCCAGCATGCACATGAGCCTGAAATACCACAGTTGTGCTGTGCAGGAGCTTGGGATATGCCTCTGAGCGTCAGCTGAGCCTTACAGTCACACTATGTGCACTCCTGGTCAGCCCCATGGCAAAGTAACATTTCATTGCTTAAATCACTTCAGTTTACAAACTCATTAAATTTTCTAACTCGATTGATCATGAACAAACATCCTTACACAGTCTAGGTCTCAGTTTCCAGAATGTTCTGCAGACCATTTTCAACAGTTTCAACAGCCACTAGGGGAGAGAGTGGAAACCAAATTTGATTTTTAAATGCAGGTAAGCAGAGTGCATGTGCAATCAAAGCTAAACATAAACACACCCCAAAAAATAGAACCATGCCTATATTCCCATGTCTGTATCTGCCCATCTATGGGCACAGGCTCCTAATCTAAATGAAGAATGTTAGTTCCATCCAGCTGGACAAATACATGGTGAGTGTGTCAGGGTGGAGTAAAAGCAGAACTGAGTATCAAGCACAAAGCAGTAGCGTTTTTCAGTGAGAAGCTGTCTCAGTGCTGCACACATACTAAATGCACAACAGTTACACTGTATAGACAATATTGAAAGCCTGAGTAGCAACAGAGAAATGAGCTAAAATTAGTTTCAGATAAGCTCCTGCTTCAGTCACTTGGCAAAGGAAAAATCAATGTACTCTCTCCTGAACTCTCTGCCCAGGCAAGCAGCCTGTGTGATGCAAACAGTCCTGCTGAATCCTCCATTAGCAAACCAAGTTATTTCCTTCCCACTTCACTGCTTCAGTATTGCCAAGCAGGCCTACAGCTAGTGCACCTTTGTTCATAAAGGTGACATCTGTCTGCTCAGAGGGCTTAAATTTACCTTCTACCTTAGCTTGCTTGCCCACCTCAGCCGTGCTGACCTGTGCCCTTCATCCTGCATCTTTCATTTATGTGTTATTCTACCTCAAGAAATCAGATGGACCTCAAGGAAACCAGAAGGATCTCAAGGAAACCAGAAGTGTAAAGGCAATTGTTTTATTCTACAAAGTTAGAACTAGGCTTTGACACAAGGAATACTAACAAACTATAGGAGTAGTTCCACAGGGATCAATTTGCTTGTGAAGCAACATTGCTTAACAAGAGAATGATGCTGTTCCCCTCCTCTCCCTAATACACTCTAAAAGCAAGTCCCAGCTGTCTGCACAGAACCCCAGAACGGCTGGGTGGAACCCCAGAATGGAAGGGAGCTCTGGGGATCATCTCATTCCATCACAGAACTGCTGCTCGATGCTCTTTCTCACCACATTACCCACAGGCAATGCACACCCACAATACAGCAATTTGTTTCAGTAGTTTGTGTCTTTTTCAAAGCCTGTGTACTTTGATAAAGTAGGAAAGTAAATGAAAAATACATTACTGTTGGGAGGGTATTAAGGTGTCAGAAAAAAAACTGCATAATGCACAAAATATCACTGATTTTATTTTAAACTTGTTCATTTAAAAAAAATTCCCCCTTCAAAACTGTTTTGCAGTCAACTGTAGTGAACACAGAAATCAAAGTAGACAGGAAATTGTGAAGTCCTGACTCACTGCCCTTTGAGGAAAATGGGAACTAGGCCCTACAACACTAAAGAAATAAAGTCCAAAATGTGTATTCCTGGACCTCCTAGCTGAAATCCTGAGGGTGCATTCCAGGAAAGAGAAACTCCTAATTCCTAAAGCACACTTTAATTCTATATTGTTCTTCCTGACTCCATCCTGTGCCTCCCTCCTGCCCTGCAGAGCACATGGAAGAGAAAGCCAGAGTGCACTGCAGGCTTCACATGCCTCATTCTCCCTCTGCTCTACAGAGTATTCTACAGGGAGAGAAACCCAGAAGAGACTGAGCAACTGTAGGAGACAACTAAGGAAGACTAACAGAACTGAGTGGTAGATGTATTTTATTTTATTTTTATTTTTTTTAACCTTATAAAAATATCCTATTAGTTCTGAATGAGGTCAAACCTGGTTTGGGATGGAATACATATGACTCGCTTTCCTTTGTTTTCTGAATGCAGTAATTGTTAAAAGAGCTGAAATATTTTTTCATAAAATGATTATGAGTTTTAAGAGGTGACATTTGAAGAAGGATATAAATTATAGAGCAAACATCTAAACGTTTTCATAATGCTGAAATGGTTATTGTAAAAAATGTATTTGATATAATAAGAAGCATATGTTTCATTAGGCTGAATCCACAGAAAATGTTCTCTACAGAACAACTGCATAATCTTTCACATTGAATGTACACTATTCACCTCCCAAAACATGTGTACTGTAGTTTGGTTTTTTTTTTTTTTCGCACAACAAACACTCTATTGTTATAAAGAAAAGGAATTTGGAGTCAGAATTTCTTAAAAGCTTTTGACTAAGAAAGGAAACCTGCTGTCTGTAATTTGCAAAGACATGAAATGTGGTGAAATAAAACTACAGGCAAATATGGGTTACAACATATACATTTTGCATACTTCAAGGTCACTTAAGCCACTGAATTCCTCTCCAGTTTTTGGAATCCAGAACTGCCCAACAGCCCCAACTGGAAGCCTCATCATTAAATTCACTGGACTTTGTGTGAGCAGCAGCTGAAGTCAAGTAACACAGGCTTGAACTCCCAGGGTAATAAACGTGGAAGGAGGTTTTTTCCACAGCTCTCACACCAATCTGTCCCATTAGAGGGGATGATTTAGAGCCAAGTGTTGCTTGCTCAGCCACGTAACGCTCTCCTTGACGTCACTGTATCAGATAACAGGGCCTGACCTTTAAAGATAATTTAATGAGAACAATGATGAAAGAGGTTTTAATGACTTCATGGTATATACTCTTCAAGTTACAGACAAAGCATTTTAATAGCTTTTTGAAATATGCTGTCTCTAAGAATCATCATCAACAGAGACAGAAGTGCACTGCAGCCATCATGGTTTGCTGTGCTTTATTAGCATATAGATTGGATGTGTACCAAAACCTTCAAACAAAACCTATTAATCTTTATTTTTAAAGTGATACATCTCTGCAAACATGAACATTAATATAGGAAATGTATTTTCCCCTTGTGTAAAGGGAAAATAAGTGTCTACTATGCCTAGTAAAACAAAATCACAGAACCTACAGAATTACATGCCCATTTTAACTGTCCAAATGATCAGTGCTAATGCAGCTATGGATGTAAGTGCCACAACTGATAAACTGGCAGCAGGGAAAGACAGCATGGAACCTTTCAGGTTTTAGAAAATGAAGATAAATCAGCACAGAAATGGTAAATGTGTCAGCTGACTAAGACTAGTCACAGTTTGAACAACTTAAATTTCAGCAGAGGTGCTTCATGTTCAAACAGTCATTCATGTCAAAAACATACTGAGAAATGAGGCCTTCTTAAAAATCAGTACAGGACCATTTAGGGCCCCCACAAGGTATCAAAATCCCAAAAGCATGTACATTTATACAAGTGGGGAGAAATGGGGCTGCTGGCAAGGGTGGAGACCAACAGTGCTCAGGAGCACAGGAAGAGACGCACAGGAAAAGGCTGGGATTGTCTCAACCTTTCTGTGCCTAGAAGTTTAATATTAAAGTGGGAACCTGCATCATGCAGTCCCTCCTGTCTCTTGCTGGTGCCTATTTTTAGAGTAATAGAAATATGAGGGCTGGAAAAGACCTGCAAGACCACCAACCTTTGGGTCAATGCCCACTAAGTCAATACCAACTTGTCCAGTAAACCATGTGAAGAACAATAGTACAGAACTCAGTTACTGTGTCTAGTTAAGCTCAGTCTAGTTAAGACTGAGCTGTTCACCTTTCAGAAGCTTACACGAAGGCATCTGAATAAATTCTTCCCCAATGAACTTTCTGGCATTTATCAAATTACCTTAAGATCACTAGGAAAAAGAAAGGAAGATAGGTGCTTGACACAATAGAAAAAATATGCTCTGTCCTTTTTTCTAGATCTTTAAGTCCTAAATAATAATAATAATATTTAAAATGAAAAATAATAAAAGTCATATTGACAGTCAGGGCCGAGCTGAAACAAGCACACAAACCTTGCTTTCCCAGCTCAGTGTCCCATTTATCTAAGTGCATATCCTTCCAATTCACCCCTCACAACAAATGGAGACCTGAACTGAAGCAGGGGTTACTGACTGTTGTGTCGTGCTCTATTTGTGCTGTCCTTTGTAAGATGTATCCCCATTTCACCTCAGGTTGTTCAATATTCCATAGAATTTTTAAAAAGTCATTACTATGCATTTGTATTCATTACTGAGGAAAAACCAGTACTGGAGACCAGCAGAAAAATAAAACTGTAGCTCACCCTGACATTTGCTGTCTTGTGCCTGGGAAAACATTTCTTATAAAATTTGGACTTTTAAAAGTCCCAATAAGAGTTTGAACTCAAAATTAATGCAGTAAGAAAAGCTGATTGTCCAAACTGACAGCAGTGAACAATCACTGCTCTTCTTCTTTGATAGGAGTGAGCAGAAATACAAATCTCAGCTTCAGTCAGTCTAGGAAAACTCTGCTCCTGCTCCAGTTCTTTGGCATTGCTGAGCCAGTGAGAGCTGCACAAAAGTGACCAACTCAAGTCCCTGCAGAGGCTGATGCTGCCCACAGAAGGGCTGGAGGTGCGCAGCACTGCTGCTCAGAACATCACACTAACTGGAAGTTTTATGAAGTGACAGAATCACATCTATCATAAACTATTAAAAAATGAGAAGGTCTCAAACATAAAAATGCCATGAGGTGGAATGCAGAAGATAATGTCTTAAAAGAAAAATACTCCTATCCCACAGTGAGAGAGTTTCAGTGAAACAGTCTGAAAAGCAGAAGTCAGTTAATCATCCAACCTGTGCACACACAACAACTCAGACTAGAATGAAATGGCTCAGTGCCAGTCAGCATGGAAATAAAACTATTTCAATCATCACAGCTCTGCAGTGCTTAGGGACGAAGCAGGCACAGATAATTCTGCTTTCACTGAAGCCAAAGGAAAGATTTTGCAGGTACGTAGCACAGGTAGCAAGTCTGCAGTGTTTTGCAGTCTGAGTTTGTTATTTATGTAAATAAAAGAGGGATAAGAGATTAAAGAAGTCAACTTCTGAGGTTTCAACAAAATAAATAAATACTGGATCTTCCTAAGTATGTCCTTTGATTTCTTATTACTCCCTCTCTCACCCAAATGGTCTCATCTGTTCACAGCTCGGGTCCTTCCCTTCCCTCTCTTGCCAGAGACACTTTATCCTAATTCCCAAGACAGCTGTCCTGACCCAGCTCTTCTCTGTCTCCTGAATACTCTAATCATTCCTCCAGAGAGCAAGTTCAGAATGCACAGAGTTCTAGTCACCACCCTTCCCACCTCTGTGATCCTCAGCAAGACACAGAAGATGGTATTTCACTGGGGTATAATCTTACTGGGCTTCAGAGGAAGAAGTAACAATGCAGCTTGTGTGTGCTCTGGTATGGTGGGAGGACACAAAATGCTCATGAATGTCTGAGGCCATGGCCCATGTTGTTGGACAGCATGAGAAGCGTTCTGCACATCACCAAGTATCTGTATTTTAGCTCCTCTGTCATCATCCAGATACCTTCCTCCAACTATTTTGCTTTCTTTGTGTCTGAATAATAAAATCATACTATTTTTCTTGCATTTACATAATTTAGGAATGTCCATAATATATTAGTCCCCATATGGACAACTTAACCTAATTTTTATCTATCCACCACTTAATAAAACACATATCTGAAGAAGAAGAATTTATGGTTTAAGAAAGCTTTCACAAGATGGCTCCTCTAAAGTTTTCCTGATTTTCAAAGCTCTTGTTATTGTGTGATGAGTAAGAACTTCAGGATGTAACCATCATTAGAAATCCACCTTCATTAGACTTAATCATTTAATATATCCAAATAATTACTGTTGCAGCTCTGTGCCAATTGAATAATAGCAGATTTATTAGCTCATAATAAACAAAAATCTATTCTGGATGGTAATCTTCAAAACGTGTGCTTCTCATTATCATCACAACTAATCTAGGCCAGGTCAGTGAGGTTAGAACAAGTAAAACTATTGACAGTAACAGAAGATTCCCTGTTAATGGATTTGTGAAGTGAGACAGTCACACCTTCTTGTTGCTCCAAAAAGGTGACACTTCCAGCAGTGGAGCCAATCAAGTGGGAAACAGAGGGTTTATGAAGACCTTAACAAGTGCTGTCTACCAAAGATGCTCACCCTGGAGACGCTGCCAGTGGGTATTAATTGATGAGGGGAGGCTCCAATCTCAGACTTGCTCCTGTGTATTTCTGAGCAGTCTGAACTGCATGAGCATGCAGAGAACTGAGGAGATCCTGGACACAATTCAGCAGCACTCAGTAGCTTTCAGGTCTGATCCAGCCCTTTTTGAAGTAGACTACATTTTTAAGTCAGAAACAGATTGGGGAGTTGGCCAGGACATTTAAGGACATTTTGGTGAGTTCTAGAAGAATATATTGATTGTGCAGCACAGATAACATCCTTGAAACCCCTTTAGCTGACAGTCCTATGCACAAGTGAACCAGGACTGGATTTCCACTGTGTACACAATGCCACCAAGCACTCTGTGAGCAAGGACATGCAAAGCCTCCACCCTGTCTGCCCCAAGAAGCATCACCCAAGGTGTCTGGAGTTGAACCTATACCTGTTTACCTAAAAGTACAAGTCATGATCACAAATGAGAGCCAAAGGATCACTTCAGTCCTCCAAAAGCCAGCGCATGTAGAACCTGACAGGGACATTTTCCACAGCCCCTGCTCTAAGTAAAAACAGAGCAACCCTTCCAGGGCAGGAATAAAATGTGATAGGCATGCACAATTTGGTATTACTCTAGCATTACTCTAACCTAGCATTTTACTGCTCAATATTTTATTGCAAGCCACCTCTGAGCCAAACCGAACCCCACAGTGACTATTTTACATTAGAGAGTCTGCTTCATTAAAAAGCAGCAATGTGGGTAATCTGTCATTTTGTTAGGGATATTTTTGCACTGAAAATGAATGCTCCTGCAGTGGGAAATAGTCTGTGGCAGGAGCTAGGTGAGGGTGCTAAGTGCTACTGAAATGCAGTTGGAGCTGAGGAAAACTGCCACATCACATACCAAAAGTAGGTCACTCTTTGTATTTGGAACATGATCCACCCCACAGCCAGACACCAGGAACATTTTTTCTCATTAATAACTGCCTGCTGCAAAAATAAGTGGAAAAGATGATCTGATACTGAGAATTAAAAGCAATTAAAACTGGGAGGGAGCAAGTTAGGTGGGACATATGTGCTGAGTTTCTGGAAGATAGAAGGCAGAACTTCCAGGATAAATGGTACATGCTGAGTTTAGTTTTCAATCAGCCAAGATCCAGGTCAGGAGCATGGCTGCAAGACATGGCTGCAGGTTGCAAAATCTGCCCAGGAAGAAGGCTACATCCTTGGGCAGGGAGCCAGCACTAAGCATATTGCTGCTGCAGACAAATTAATACTGGCTGTGAGATCTGAATAAATGATGCAGTTCTGCACTAACTCCTGCAAGTATGGGCTTTATCCACTCTGACACACTCTTCCCACTTCTAACTCCATTTAGAAAGGTTGTCTGAACAAGTTCTTCCTAAAACAGCCCTCCAGAAGCTTCTCACAGAATCTGCCCCAACCAAGTCCCTTCCAAAGGCTTTAAGATTCCTGCACATAAAGTTGCATTCCAGATTTATGCAATGAGGGTGAAATAGAAGTCTCATCCTAAGGAAACCAGAGTAGAAAGGAGGGGTTCTGTGCATTGGGATGCATTTCCACATTTGTGATATCTGAGAGTTATCAAGACCACTTTACCACAGAACTCAGCTCTGTATGTTCTTTTTCTCACTGTCAAGCAATCAGAAATCAGACTTTCTACAGGTGCCGTATGCCCTCAGGGTGAAAAATTCAGGGGTCTTTTTAAGAAAGATTTTGTGTCATTTTATGTCCTGTATATTTGCCACGGGAGAATACTGCAAAATCAGGCAGGATAGATTAGATCACCAGGCAAAGCACAGGTCTGTACAGTAGAGGATTTACCCAGTTATTCCTGTCTGGGACTAAACTGCAGGGTTGTCACAAAGCCACTCTTATAGGAACCTCTGTAGGACAACTGAGTGGACAGACAGAAAAATGTGACCTAAATCTCAAACTCAAGACTGCTTTTGTGCAGCAATGGCATCACACTAATTCATGATTCACTCTAATTCCACTGATTGCCATTTGCATCAGTCAAGCACCTTGTTCAGTGCTTGAGCAACTTCTGAGTGAGTTCCTGGGCTGAGATAAAGGGCAGGAAGGTACAAGAGAGCTGTTAATTCCCACACATTGTACAAACACAACAGCAGCACAACCATCAGACCAACAGACTGCCTCTGGGAATTTCTTGCCACAGGATGTTGTGGCTGTTGGAAAATCACAAAAGCTTGCAAGGGATTAAACAAATTCATCGAAGAAATGCAATAAAGGTGATCCTCCAGCTCAGGAAGTCCATGAATATAAAATAATCTGGAGAGTTGATTATTCTGGGAATGTATCACTGTATTTGCCCTGTTCTCCAGTATCTACCAGAAGCAACTATCTTTGGGTGTTGATGGGTTTCTTTCAATGCCTAAAAGAGATGAAAATTATATCTGTGATCTTTTCACTATGAGCTGAAGAGACTTTGTGAGAAGGAAAAAAAAAAACCTCTCAGATCATTGGGAGACTAAGGAGACTGAAAGAACAGGACAGTCATTCAGGGCTTGGTCCAGAGAAAAGCTGATAGGTTTTTCCAATTCAAGGATATTTCTGGATCTCTATTTCCTGGAGATGCTCAGGAGATGATCATTTTAACTTCACTGAAATAATGTGAAGGCCTGGCAATAGATGCTACCTGGCCTACCCACTGCCAGTATAATGCCTTGGAAATGAAGTCAACAGGTCTGGACTTCTTGGTACAAAAAGCAGAAGAAAGAAATTTAGTGCTATAGGAGACAAGCAAATGAAGGCCAGTGGACTTGTGGTGTGATCTGATCTGAGTCCACCAAGTCACCACAAAAAGGAGTTTGCTCTTCTTCTTTTTTCTTTTCTTTTTTCTTTCATTTTACTGTAAAACTGATATTTATAATTCATGGAATATAGGGATAGTCTTATTTGTTCCATTCCTTTGTTCCTCCCCCAGCAGCACTCTTCTAGTAACCCATGAAAAATACATGAAATTCAAATAAAAAATTGCACGGGAAACTGATCCCATGTCTGTTAAATAGTACACATTTGTGTACTGTCATTATATGGTATCCCGTATTTAATGATACAAATTAATGGTTGGGAAATATGTTTCCAGAACCCAACAAAGTAAAACAATAGTTTGGGTTTGGATTGAGCATTTGGTAGGGCAGAGATTGTACTAATTTTCATTGCTGTGAGGTGACTTTGATGTAGGGTTTTTTACTAGAAAGTAACTTAGATGGATTTACTTTAAATTACATCATCCTTTATATCACATCCCTTTCCAAAGACAGCTGATAGTCACTGATCCACATAATGCTAAAAAAGCCAATGTGTTTCAGATCTTTTGCTCAGTTTCAGTAGTATTTCAGAACTGGAGTTACTGTTTTAAGACAATTTACCCCTTCTCATCTCCCTCTACAGAATCTTCTAAGATGTCTAAGAAAATGCCAAGGAACAACATTTAAAACAGACTGTGGCATGTTACTACTTTTCCTTATTCGGAAAATTTGCAGGAGGAACTTTTTTATTATTTTCCTCATGTTTTCAAAAGAATACATTCTGTAGTCAGTTCCTTACACATTAGAAATAATGCTTTCTCCTATCACTATGTAAAATGGAGCTATTTTGAAGGATCCTGAGCAAACTTCTACCCTGTGCCTTGCTCTTCTTCAAGCCATACCATTTAATATTTCTATCCAGTTCACTGAAAAACCAACATCTGGAAACATGTAGCCATTAAAGCTCATTCAGACTTGGATCTAACTAAATGGTTTACTTAAATCAAACCATTTGCATAAATAGTTAAGTAAAATGTGCTAGTTACAAGCAAAAAGTCAGCAATACACAATTGCTGCTATACAATGATACACAAGAGACCAGATTTCCGTATGGTTATCTTATTAATAGACTTGAAAAAGCAATGAATTTTCAAAGTAACACTGAAGCCTTCTCTTGGAGACTCACAACTTTTATGAATTAGTTGTGCTCAGCATCTCCTCTATGTTATGTTTCACATGATGATAAAGTTAAGCCACATCTACAGACAGGTTTTTACCTCTCACCAACAAGCAAAAACTTAGAAACTAAAGAAAGAAACTCAAGAAAATGTGTTTGGGTCCAGATCTGTGTTTATTTATGCCAATTTCCAACTAAAAAAAAAAAGAAAATCAGTGGATCATGCACACTTTTGAAGGCTCCCCTTAAATTTCACAGATGTTCTTATCTGACTGAACAGAGAGGGCTGTTGAAAAGATGCAGTTTGCTTCTGCACTTAACTTTCAAAATTCCTCATTTTAGAATCAGCAAAGGCTGAAGGCTGGAAAGGTAATGAGAAATTAGACTCCATTTGAGATGTATCTAGTTTATGGCAACATTTCCAAGAGCAGAAATATCTTGCTGCCTCTGAAAAATGAAAGGTAACCTCCTCCATACGTGAAGAGGACACTAAAAGGAGGCAATCGTTGATTTACTGCAAAGGAAATGTCTGTGAAAACACAACTTTCTCTTCTTATTTTCTTGACTAGTTAAATCTTTCTTTTTGATTTCTCTAATCTAGCTTCTAATACAGTAGATGGAAAATAGTTCACATTATTTAAGTCATAAACCACTAGCTCAGGTGGGTTTGATTATCATTTGCAGAAGGTGGCACATTTCCAACATGCTACCAAGTGAACTTATACACTTGTTATTCATGAATTCTTCATCTTGTGGTATCTTATCATTTGATTTATGGACTGTTTGGGTTTATAGCTTTTAGACTTATGTTCACTTTTGTTTAGGTTTTGCCTTTTGTACTTCGGCCACTATTTATAAAATGAGAGCTCTGAGTAGGATTTGGGTAGCATACCTGCACTCTAACCAGGATGGGGGAAGGTTCCTGACAGGGCACACACTTTTCACTTGCAACTTGGAAATGCTATGGTTTTTTTTCACCAGGAACAGGCAGTGAAAAACCAGATGCTACGTGAAGACTTTTCCCACTAAACCCACAGCTTTGGAACAAAGCAAACCTCAAAGAGACAAAACCACCACTGACAACAAACAGTCTAAAATACATTACCCTGAATCTTGTGGTTTCTTGGTAAAATCAGTTCCTAAAGGGCCTCAAAAAGTGCATGTCAGACCCTCAGATACAACAAATAATTAGTGATGGGATAAACTTTAAAAGAACCACTCTATAATACAGGTCAGTCAAACCCTGGAAAGTCTGTTGCCCTGGAGTAAACCAGAGTAGTTTCACTAAATTTGTTGCATCTTCTCAGATTTATTCCAGCTCATTTGTTTATTCAGACATCTCAATGTTTTCCACATCCGTCATCTCTGTCTCTCCCCTTTCATGCCAAACCAGGATGGTTTCTGCTGTCCTGACCCTAGCATTCCAGGCCTGTGACTCCCAACCGGCTCAGAGTGAAACCAAGTCAGATTTCATCCAGCCAGCAGAATTCCTTTTCCCACCACCTCAGAAACTAAGGCAAGATGGGATTTTGCTGTAAAAGTGCAGAATGTTGTTGATAATTCAGCATGGAACACTGCAGATGCCTGCTATTGTGATTTGACATTTAAATGGAGTGACTAAGCCTTGATTCCACCGAAATCAAACAATCTTGCCACTGATTTCAGCAGAACCAGACTTGTATGCAGAAAAATGGTAGTTCTTATTATCCCAAAACAGACACTCCATATGCTGTAGGAAATAGAACCATTTAGTTAAAATGCAGCTGAGCATGTATTGCTGCACTGCAGATGAAAGACCCCTCCCTATAAAAAATAGTGGTTTTCATCCCTGAAGCCCAAGTTGACATTAGAGATTCTCATCCCATTCTGGTGGCTTGGCTGCTCACCATCTGCTGCAGAGCTATGGTTAAGCACTCGAGCTCCTACACTCCTGGGAAGCAAACACTTCCAACAAAGACATTTTTATCCAGTTACTCTTCCTTCAAATATGACTCAAACATTTAATGCAGACAACACACCGACCTTTGGGGCAGAGAGGCCAGCAGAAATGCTGCACTACAAACCCATTTTGTAGCTAATTTTATTAGGAGAATGATAAAATTGTATTGTTTTACATGAATTATGGCAACGAGTTACTCAGTGGTGGAATCTACAGACTAGACATCTTGTACTGGGGCTTGTCATACAGCCAGCAAAAGCATTATCATCTATTTAACCAGACTCCATTTCCAACATTATTTTTAGGATCATATTTCCCCTGTGCTAATTAACTGCATTCACAGTTACATCACTGTAAAATACTGTTTAATTTATATTGCTGAATTTTCTTCTTCTGCATGTACAGAAACAAACAAACAACAAAAAGAAGTATATGTACAAAATAGCTTCCATATTTTTTCCTGATACTTTGACAATTAGTTTCCTCCTTTGACTTGTACCCAATGCAGCACTTTTAGCATCAGTTTTATCATTATGGCATAAGATTGATCACCTTACATTAATATAATCTTCTCACTAGCCAAAGAGAGTCCCCATCTTAACAAGTTCACTATCATCTGAGAGGAGGAAAAAGAGGCTCCCTATAAAAAAATTAAGACAAATCCAAAAACACTGGCTTCTTTTTGCTTTTGGAACAGGAGAGGAATTCGATCTGCCTTTGCCACACAGTGATGTCTCTATTAATAGTCATAGATTGTTTCTCAGAGAGGATTTTCAGCCTGTCCTGTAAGTCCAGCACTGAGTCCATGCACATAAATTGTTACACAGGCAGAGTAACTACTTATGAAATGCACATTAATGGAAGTGCAGTGTCAGTAACGGCACAACATGGCCCACAGTTATCCCCAGCCATGACTGAGAGGGATTGAGTCAATCCTTGTAACAGAATTCAGGTTTGTCAGACAGGTTTGTCCTCCCTTTGGATTGCAGTAAGGAAGTTTATCCAGAGATGTTCACTAAAACACAGATATTACTAACTATGCAGCAAACCTGAGAATCAGATATATTATTCAAGAAGGAAAAAAACTACCTGCTTTTTATTACCTTCAGAGAGCACTAAAGAAAACCATAGAATGGAATAAAAAAATCAATGTCATACAGTGTGACAAGTTGCATTTAGAACTGACAGAAAAATTGGACACCACATAAATTATTTGGTGGATATCAATTTTTACTCCTGGTTTTGAAATTCCCTTTTGCAAATATGATCTCCCATTTCTCAGGGAGATGCTTACATGAAGTTTCTCTTACAGAAGTATTTCAGTTTTGAAGTTTTCACTGTTCCAGTAAGTCCTGGGAACTATGGGAAATCTGTCCCCTCTCTTCTCTGTGTACAGAGATGCAGGATGCAAAAGTACACATAAAAGACCTGTCATAATCCAAGTTAGCAGGGAAAAGCATGGAAATGAAAGATTAGGTTGATCTTTTCCATTTCTTTCTGAAAAGAAGTCCAGAGAGAAATATAAATGACCTCTCTGACAATGCTTGGGAGGTATGTAGTTCTACATAAATTTGAGAGCCATATCTGCTTTCTGTTAACTTTATGATGATGGGCTGTCTGAACATGCCTACACAGGAATAACTGCTCGAGGGCTCTCCCAGCATACATGGGGACAAGGATCCAAACCAGCTGCCCTGTGCTACACCATGGCATCTATCTCCTCACTTCCTCTGGAGATGCATAGCTGTGGAAGTATTTGATGGAAACAAACGAAGATTCTTGTTAATCACCTCACTGCCTCAGTGCTAAACCTGAATGGTTAATGTCAGATGTCAGTTTTTGGGAATTACTATTCCCTCTATGGTTTGAACAGATCTTATGTGATCTTGTAACTCTTTTGGCAAATACAACTTTTTGCTATTTTTTTCAGTGTTTCAGACATGCACAAGTATTATGTTAAAAACTATCAAAGGTTTATTTGTGATTTTCTCTTCTTAATGACTCAGTCTGACTCTTCAGAGCCTTCTTTAAAGATAAAGCCTGCTTCAGTCATGTCCCCTGTGTGCCCCATCAGTATCACTTGCATGGCCTTTGTCACACAGTCTCACATGGGATGCAGTGGCTCCTTTCAAGCTCAGGGCTGGGCTCCCATTCCTTGTCAGAGCCCTGTCCATGTGCACCTGTCCCCAGCTCTGAGGAATCTGTCTTGTTGCTGTGAACTGCCCTGGTGAGCACTGGACCTGACCCGTGGATTGATGTCCCAGCTTGAGCTTGGACCTGTGGCATCACCATGACCTTTCCTTGTGATCTGGGCTCCTGGTTGATCCCAGGCCCCTCCCCAGACCTGTTTTGCTCACCACAGCCCGTGTGTTACCCTGCTTGGCTCCTTATCCTTTAGGCAGCAGTTGTCCCCTGCTGCTCCCTGGCACCCTATTCCTCAACCCTTTCTAGCTCCCAGAGAGGAAACACAGCTTGAGATGATAGATTTTTTTTTTTTTTAATACACCTAAACATTACAACATACTATGTGTTTTAAGTCACAAAGCCTTTGCTTTGAGCCCACTGACACAGCTGTGACAGGACTATTATACCCCCTAGCTCTCCAGAAGTTATTTTTTCCTTTAAGAGCTTGTCTTGTTCTTTTTGAGCACCATATTATCCATACAAAAACTCTGCTGTTACAGCCCCTTACTGACAGCACATCTGTAGAGTTTTTTGAACTGCAAAAGTGAAGTTGTCAATGTCCCAGTTTCTGGCTGTGACACCCAGACAGGTGTCCCTTCTGCCACTCTCACACACATCCCCTTAGGAGATGAGAGGCAGCAAAGGTGCATATGAGGGGTTTTCAGTTCCAGTTTATTCTGTGCCTCAATCATCTGAGCTTCTTTAGCACCATGAGAGAATCTGGACTGAAGCCTTAGCACAGGCCTGAAGTTTCAGCTGCCTTCAAGAGGGATAGTCCTTAAGGCAAAGCTCTGTGCTTTCCCAAATTGGACCCCTACTGATTAAAAGGCATTTTTGAAAAGCCAGTCATGGTGGATGATGTTTTACAATGGAAGCTGTTTAAAAAGATAATTAAAAGAATAATTGCTATAATGAAAACTTAACATGTCTAAAAACGACCAAAATTATCGCAGCTGTCTTCCACGACTTTAAGTTTCTTCTTTTCTTAAAAGCCAAGATATTAAAGGTTTTCCAGCTTTACCACACAGTGCTGCATTTTTAGATTTGTGGACAGACTGAGTGATCTTCAGCCAACATCTGAACCATGGCCTCCCATCCTGGTTTCTCTTCATTACCAGTACATCACATCCTCTACAAAGTCAGACTTCTCCAGTCAGTGCTGCATGGCCCTTTCTGAAATGCACGTTTACAGCAGCAGCAATGCATAAAGACAAGTAAATTGCCATGTCACACGAGGGCATCGCACAGCGTTACGTAAGGGGGCTCCATCTGAGTTATTAGTTTTATGTCAGTTTTGGCATACACTCAAATGAAACGTGGAAAAGACCAGAAAAGGAGTGAAGAATGAATTGCCTTCACTAATATTCAAGCATGGTTTTTAGCTTCATTGTGACCTACTGTTGTGAAGAGCTGAGCAGAGCAAATGGCAGTCGTTGTGTCCACTGTGCCGGAACCACTTGCGTGGCTCTGATTAATGGGCCTGCAAGACCCTTTTGGTGACATACAAGGTCTCTGCTCCCAGCCAAGGTACCTCAAGGAGAGCTGGAAACAAACCTAACTTGTTCTCATTGAATAGCACGCTCGTTGTCATTAGGAGAGTGAATGGGGAATTGATTTTGCTGAGTTTGGGGAGCACAAGAGCAGTGCAAGTACAGCAGTATTTCAGAGTGGAAAACTGGATAAACATTTTTAGATGAAACAAGACTGTTTATAAATTAAAAATTTGGATTTTATAAATCTCTTTCAAGTAAAACAATTTGACATAAACAAGCACAAGCCCTAACTATTAGATTTTAAATATTAGCATTATTTGAGGGTTAAAATTTAGATAACATCAATTCTACTCTTTAAACAGATTATGGCATAAATTTAACTATCAGTGAATACACATCTTAAAGTAGATGTAGATTAACTACAATAGAACTGTATTCATTTTCAACCATTCAGATTCTAGTTTTATTACTTTTCTCACAGATCAAGACCATTATATGACATAAGGGAACCATGAAACAATGTGTTTCATTAAGAATCTCTTATATAACCTACTTCTCTCTGTGTAATCACAAAACTACGTACTCATTTTTCAAATTGTGGTCATAGTAAAGGTGACATACAAGTAATTCCAACACTGAGGCCTAAAAACCTGGGGCATACTGACTGGGGAATAGGAGCTGGCTTGTCAGTGAAAGGCTAATGAATTCAGAAATGCTGAGAGGTGTGCTCTAATGTGCTTAAATCCCTTTAAAATCTTACTGATGTCAATGAGATGGCTTCTAGCAAATATTCCATATTTAGTCTCATGTTAAATGTATGGTTCTGCATAAGATAAATCCGTATTTCCCATATGATAGGAAATTTAAATGGTACCCCTTTATATATTTTACATAAACAACACTTGGCCTTACACCAGGTTAAAATGATGGCTTCAGAAGGAAAGCAGAGACAAAGACACTTGTTACAACGATGACTAAGTTTGCACCTTTTCTAAACACTAACAAAATCTTTTTGAAAGGACAAGTCAATTTCAGAAATATCAGTGCTGAGAACTTACTCTTTTTCACAATTACTGCTTTTTTAAAAATTTGCCTAAGGAGGTTTCATGAGAAATCTGTATTATTTATTAACACTGGAGGATTTACATGGGAGTAATCCAAAGCCAAACATAAGAAGACTCCAGCATCTTTCCAGTTTCCTGTCCTGTTTCAGTAACGGCTGTTCAATTGCCATGAACCCAACATGTTTCCTTTTTAATTTAGCAAAATACAGGTATTAAGAAGATACAAAATCTGCCAGTCTGGGATATATGTTGTGTAAGACTAAAGAAAAGCAATTACCTGAATTCGGGTATATGAGCAGGATAAAAACGTGGTGAACCGCTCTGAATTTCTGGACATTTTGCTGCAGAGGACTCCAACAGAAATGTGCATTCAGGGCATAATCCCTTCATTTATTTTAATGAAGGACTTTTTATTATCTCTAATGGGAATAAAAGTGATCTATGCTAAAAGTAGATGTTACTTTTTGCTTACTTTTGTGTCTGAAAAAGGAATCGAAAACTTAAGAATCAGTAACAGAAACTCTTTGTTCCCTCCACTGTCTTAGGAAACTGCACTGAATTTCTTTTTTCATATTGTGGGCAAGCCTGCACAGCTAATGTCACTGGAGGTGCAGGTGGGTTCCACTGCCAGGGCTTGTAAGGAACATAAGTAACAGCAGTAAAATCTTTCTAAGCCACTTCCTACAAAAGTGTCACCTTCAATACCGAACATCTCAACAGAAGGCATTGGCAACACTGAAATAGATGGGTTTATAAAACTGAGATTTAGAGATGAGCTACCTTCACCTGAATACAGCAGTTACACAGTATTGTAAAAGGGTTTGTTGGGTTTTCTTAAAATTTTACCAAAATGTATAGTCCACCTTTTTCTTACATGCTGCTATGGGAAGGTGGCACTTAGCTCTCCTAAGAGTCAAACTTGGCTTTGCAGAATAGAACAATGTTAACAATTAAAAATAGCGATTATGAAGAAGAATTTTAGAATATTTCAAAACCTGGGCTCTCTGTGGGATGTATTTTTATACTGGTTTAACATCTCAAGTAATAGTAAAACCATACTAAGGTAATACAAGCAATCTGAAATCCACTGCAAGCAGTTCTATTTTAACCCAGCAATTCACACTGAATTCTTTCACCGCACTGAGAATGAATTCAGGAAAATAAATATCCAAGGAGAAATATGGATTTAATTGTTATTGCTGTTACGTTGCTAAAATAAAACAGCTGTGATCACACACTCAGATAAAGCCATTGTTTAACAAATATTTTTATTAAACATCTCTGTAGTGGAGATGAGTCCAGCTCCCCAAGAGCAGAGCAGGCTGCTTCCCGGACCACCCATTGCTCCCGAGGTAAAACAACCCCTCCAGCTGTTGGGGGGTGGGGGAACGGGATCAGACACGCAGCACACCATGGCAGGCATGGAGCAGCTCCTGTTTGCTCTCAGACACAAGAAACTGCAACAACTGCAGCTTCACATGCACGGAAACAGCTCACAGTCTTTCATCAAATCATGCATTTGACCACCAGGAATGACATCAGTGGGGTTTCTTGGAAGGCACATCCCCAAAACTGCCAAGGACCCGTGCAGCCCAGGGCAGAGAAGTCTCAAACACTGAGCTCAGCTGATTACAAGAGGCAGGGGGGAAAAGCAGGCACAGAGGGAGGTCAGAGGTACAACAGGAGCAGTCAGGAAAATAAACTGGCCATGGGCATTCAGTAAATAAACTGTGTGTCTGAGCTGGCAATAAAATCCAGAAGTCCTGATTCCTTGCCTCTGTTCTGCTGCCCCAGTCCTAAACAGATCCTCCCTCAAAATTACTTTCTAACATAGACAGTCCAGGAGACTGAAATATTTCTCTTAACTACAAACCAAATGTAGCAAAAGTTTCCTTCAAACAGTCCCTCCACCATCTCTGTTAGGGCCTCAAGGACTTTGTTAATAAATACTGCACTTTTCCTCCAGGTTGGCCATCAAATTTCTGAGCTTGCAGAATTTATCATTCCTCTACTTATGACCTGGCAGAGGATATTTTCAAGAATTATTTGAATTTAAAATCTAGGTAATCTTCTACAGGGTGTTTCCTTCTAGTTCTGACATCCACAGTCTGTTTCCTAGGGTTATTGATGGTTTGTTGGGGTTATCAGATGAGTTGTAAAACCAAAACATTTTCATGCACAACATCTACAGATACCCAATACTGAATGAGATTTATATCACTTTTCTATTTCAGTAAAATAATAAAATCTCATATTCAGACCAGACAGAAAATAGACAAGGGAAGTATGAAGGTTCATATTCAAGAAATTTTTTATGCATAAAAGCTACATAATCTAAAGGAGTACATAAGGAGACTGAAATTTGTGCAACTGCTTCTAGTCTTTAATTGTAAACACGCAGTGTTTACCGTGAAATGTGCAGTGTGGTTTTTCCAAACAGATTTTTTAGCAAACCAATTATGCAGCTGGTCTTATCTAAGACTTCAAAGTGCCAAGCAAAAAAAAAGCAGATTTAGGATGGCCATGGGATTACTGAAGTCGGGCCATTGCAAAGTGCATTGATCAGTTTTCCTAACAACCCATCAGCCACTGAATACAAGCGCTCAGATTTAATTTAATGTTTTATCAGCCACTTGGAACTTGGAGCCCATGGGTCAGGTCTTCAGCTGTGTAGACCAGAGCAGTTTTCCTGTAATCCACAATTATTGGTGTAAATATTTCACAGAATCACAGAATATTCAGAGCTGGAAGGGACCCACAGGGATGACAGAATCACAGACTCATGGACTGGTTTAGGTTAGAAGGGGCCTTACAGCTGATCTCATTTCACAGGGACACCTCCCACTGTCCCAGGCTGCTCCAAGCCCCAATGTCCAACCTGGCCATCCTTGGGCACTGCCAGGGATCCAGGGGCAGCCCCAGCTTCTCTGGGCACCCTGTGCCAGGGCCTGCCCACCCTGCCAGGGAACAATTCCTGCCCAATCTCCCATCTGAGCCTGTTCTCTGGCACTGGCAGCCATTCCCCCATGTCACAGGACCACAGACTATTCTGAGCTGAAAGGGCTCAAGGAACATCAAACCCAGCTGTGAAGTGCATGGCCCATACAGTGTCCAAATTCACAACCTTGGCGTTATTAGCACCATGCTCCGACCAGCTGAGATAATGTCCTGACACTCCATGCCCTTCCTTGGAAACACTCCCTCTCCATCCTTCTCTGTTGGATCATCCAGTCTAGTCCCCGTCTCTGCCCAGACCCCCCAGCAATCCCCCCTGGGCATCCCTGGACCAAACGCTCCTGGAGCTCTGGCAGCCTTGGGGCTGTGCCCATTCCCTGGGGAGCCTGGGCAGTGCCCAGCACCCTCTGGGGGAAGCAGAACCTTGCCCTGATCTCCAAGCCGAGCCTGGGCAGTGCCCAGCACTCTCAGGGAAGGAACATTTCCCTGATTTCCAGCCCGGTGCCGGCCCCGCCGGGGACGCGCGGGCCGCGCTCGCCTTGGCCGGCGCTGCCCTCTGGCGGCACGGGCCGGGCCGGGCCTGCAGGGCCCGCAGCACATCCAGCGGCACCGACTGCCTCCTGAGGGGAAATAACTGCAAGGAAATGCCCCTCAGGGCTTTATTTGTGTCCATGCAATGTTTCTGGAGGACCTTTAAAACGATTGCGGCAGTCTCAAGGCCGGTCACTCCAAACTGTAACAGAATGTGAACCTGTTCAATAAATTCAGGTGTGGAAACAGCAAAATCATGTCCTGAGAAAAGGAGTTACTGATTCAGTGGTTCTGGGAATAGATGCAAGGACAAGGGCAGTGTTGTTCTGTATTGACTGGCTGCTGTTTACCCAGCTATCAGTGCTGATCTAATTAATTTCCAGTCTGTTTGTGTGGGCTGCACTTATTGGCTCTTTCAGCATCCTATTATCTAGAGCAGGGCAAGAGATTGAAACCTGATTTGGTTTCCTCAGAACACTTAATTTTAAAAAGATGCACATGGGGTTCCCATATGGAACAAATACATACACACCTCAACTTTTTTGTTCTTTCCTATGGGAGTATGATCACATAATTTACAACAGAGGAGCCGTCCAAGGATGCCAGCTGGCTACATTCTATTTTCATTATACAGCAATCACAAAGGGCTGGTTTAGCATGAACATTTTACCTGTGAATACTTTTTTCATCAGAATGTGACAATAAAAACATTCACTGTAGCAATAACTTTCATTATGCAAATTACTAACTGATACCACTGACATATTTTTTGTCGTTTCAGCTACTGGCCAGGTGATTGTGGTGTGTGGTTATTATCACGGTTCTGTGGAATTTACTGAGAAGCCTAAATTCATTTGAACAAATATGATCTGGGAAGCAGTTTTCAAATAGAGTAGTCAGAGACTTCTTGACCCAGCTTAAAGTTTAATGAAAGAGTAAACATGGGCTCCAATCAATAAAGTCACTGCTCATTTGTCACTCAGCTAATATTTCCCATGCAACCAAAACACAGAAGTCAATGAGAGGGATTTTCTGCAATCCTCTTCTGAAACAGAATTAAACAAGACTTTAGAACTGGAACAGTTAAGGTCAGAGCTAAGAGTACTGTGCCTAAAGGAGACACAAAGATTTGCAAGCTCCAATGTACGATGTATAGAAATGTGAGTAATATGGAATCAAACTTGCCTCAAGTAAAGACTTCAGGGGCTTATAAAATTTACACAGCAAACCTGGCCTTCTAATATCCAGAACCAAAGCAAATATATTACATGCGAGAATATTTCCAAGTGGCCTGTTCAGAGAGCAGGCTGCCAAGGAGGAGTGATCTGTAGTCAAGGTTTTCCTATACAGGGATTACACACACAGAAAATTCCATTATACAAAGAACAGGGAATTTTAAAACAGGGCACCACTGAGACGACTGTATCCCAGAGACACTCTCCAGTCAGATGGCAAAAGGTCTCTTCCAATGGACTGCAGTGGGACACTGGACTGGGCTGATGGTCTCCTCAGACTTTGGGAGGAGCCAGGGGCATAAAAAGCAGCTGCATCACAAGCCTGGGGGCTTTTTGGGGGCTGTTCTGTCTTTGGCCTTTTGTCCTTTTGAGTTATTTTGCCTTTTGACTCTGGGGCTTTCAGAGCTTATGCTTTGGTCTTTTTTGGGGACTTTTTGAGCCTTACACTTTTGCCCTGGCCCCAGCCTGCCTTTTGGCTGTCCTGCCCTCGCTGGCTCTTGCTCACCTTCGTGTCTGTCCTGCCTCCCTGTGTCCCTGACCGACACCCTGCTTGCTTTGTCCCTGCATCCCTGCCAGAGCCTCCTGTGTCCAGCCCTGCCCGGCTCCAAGCCTGGCCACACCGTGATCCTCGCCGTGACCCTGCGCAGGCTCTGGATCTCCTGCCCAAGCTCCCCTCACCTCGTGGCCCTCTCTCATCTGGGCAACTCCTTTCCCTTCTCATTTTCATTACCAATAAACGATTCTGAGATACAAAGTATGCCTCGTTTAGTTTGATTTCGCTCCTGACCATCTATTTTTAAAAGAACTCCTCATGTTTTCCCACAGTGGAATGTGACAGCTCCCTCACCAAGAGAATGGCAAACTAGTTGAATTAATAAAATGTACCCTATCCAGTAAGAACATCCTGTAACATGTTGCATGCAAGCTGTTTTTTCCTCATTTTGCAAGTAGGATTAATTTTCAGAAATTTCAGACTTTCACATTAATCTCAGATAATAGTGCAGTTTGCTAGACTAATCAGATTACAGGGAATGTCAGCATGATTTGATTTTAAATGATGTGAAGCATGTTAGTGGAACTATCACCCTCTCGTTTTATGAAAGGATGACCTGCAAGAATGGCAGACAGGGTTCACCACATCTCAACAGCTGCAGACTTCTCCTTCAAGTCCCTTTTAAAAAATATGTTTTGTTTATTCTGCTTTTTCACGGACTGACATTTTCTGACAGCAAGTTATGACATGAATTTTTAAAAGACATGGACTTTGTCACAAGATGGATTGTGTAAACAAACACGGCGTAAGAAAATAGTATACAAACTCAGCTTTTACACATACCACTGATTTACCACCTGCTACAACCAAATATCTGATGTGTGTTTTCAATTAAAAACCCCACTATTCTACCTATTCCTTCCCGCTGCTTGATTCATGAGCTTCCCTTTTGCATCTCCCTCGTTCCTCACATCTTTACTCTCATTGGTTATAGCAGGGCTAAAGCCTATTTTATTTCTGGTTAATCAGATTAGGTAAAAATCTGGGATTGTGATGTCAGTGCATTAGTAGAAGGAAGTAATGCTTCCTGAAGGAAAGATGGCAATTTTGACCTTTTAGAAACAAGTCATGATCTGACTGGAAGATGAAAACAGAGCAAGCCAAACTGCAGTAGAAACACCAACTCGTTCTGCAAGAGCATAGTTCAAAGAGGGATTATGGCTCATGGACTGCAGGTAAGAAAGGATAATGCCTTTGTGTTAGGCTATTTGCCTGAAGGGAGCTTTTGCTGGGGGGGAAAGGTCAGCTTCAGCAAAAATAGCAGAACATTAGAAATACTGACTAATGAAAGGCTTTGGTTCTTATCTTTACTCAGCAGAAAAGCTGGTTTTCAGAACATAGGCATCTTAGTAGACTCACTTTTCTACAAATGTACGACTTTGTTTGACTTTAACATACCTACATTCATATTCTTTATTCAGTGCTGATGAAACAATACTTATTCATTTCTTTACTGCAACAAATTGCTATTTTGCTTGTCTACCACACGAGCAAATTACTGATCTCTGCAGAGGGCAAATGGAACAAGAGGGGAGGTTGTTATTGTTTTGGGTGGCTTTTTTAATGAGTTGATGGTGGCTAAGAATTTATCTCATAATGACTGGTTCAAAGTAGTTGTGATCCATTCACAACTCCATTCACAGCTCAGCCACTAGCTCCCAAGTTATCAAACTGTGAACAATTCTAGCAGAAAGATCAAAAACTCTCAGAAATATTTTTGTTTTGACACATTATTGAGGGGAGGAATTTTTCTTCACACTATCAGAGACTGGAAAGCTTTCTCTTGTACAGCTTTGTTGCTAGTCTTAGACCTACTCCCCTTTCCCTTGCAGATAAGAGATGAGGAAAGCGGCTACAACAAAAATCTGTTTTGCATTCCTAAGCATTATGAAGAAGATTTAGAAAGAGTCTTTATTCCTCATGGACTCATCCTGGACAGGTATGAGGGTAAATAGCAAACAATAGTGACAGTGATGCCAATTGTCCCTCCAAATGAAAAACTGAGGCCCTGCCCTGCGCAGCCCGTGAGAAACAGGGAAACACTGCAGCCCAAACACTTCTGTCCTAAAGTCTGGTACAAGAGGGGTTTTATGGAGAGGATTCCTCTACAAGCCCAGTTAAGCTTCCATGTTCCCTCAAACATCTTTAAGCCCACCTGTCCTGCAATATATAGGTTTAGGGATCCAATCATCTTGTGCCCTGCAAATACGTAACTAACTTTCCTATAAATTCCTGTGGTCACAATTTGCTGGTTATAAAAACCTAACAGCAAGATCAGAATTTTTACTTGAACATTGCTTAATATATGGACAAACAACTATGATATACAAAACACTTTCCAGAATTTCCTTTTTTTTTTTTCTTTTCCCTCCCAGGACAGAACGTTTGGCTAGAGATATCATGCAAGACATGGGAAGTCACCACATTGTTGCACTCTGTGTCCTTAAAGGAGGCTATAAATTCTTTGCTGATTTGCTGGACCATATAAAAGCACTAAATCAAAATGGTGATAAATCTGTGCCTGTTACGGTGGATTTTGTCAGGATAAAAAGCTACTGTGTAAGCAACTTTCTTTTCTTTGGAAAATTGACTCTCTCCATAGAATGACATTCTAAATACTGGAAGTTTGCACGAGAACTCCACAAAAATTGAGTTTATGCATGCATCCTGTTCAAAGAACATACTGACAAGGAACTGATTTAATGATCTGCTCTAAAGGGTGGATATTGTACATTCATTGGAGTAAACATATAGCAGAACACTCAACATGACAAAGCATGGGGAAGATCTCAAACTCCCTCCTCTTGCAAAATGCAAGAGCAGCACAAACAAATACAGGGTAACACTTCTGGGCATGCTTTATGTGACTTCCATCTCTCCTTTCTCCTTCTAGAATAATTCACCTGCAGAAGAAATCAGTTTTGTTGGAGAGGAACTATCTACACTAAATGGGAAGGTATGAATTAGCATCTTCAGCTTTTAAAGGGGAATAACAGTTCTTGTATATCTTCCAGGAAATCCATCTTTATTAAGATTTTGATACTGCATCCTTCCAGCCACTTAACACTGATTTAAAATGCTGGGCTTTGAAGCAGTGAATAATTCTCACTGTTCTCAGTGGAAACTTGAAGCGATCAGTAATGAGTACTCCCAAAGATCCTATTCCCCATTTTATCCCAGAACCCCCAGAAATGAACTGTACTAAACTGACTCATTCTGTATGGCTCTAGAATTTTAGTGCTACAGCCTCCTTTATAAACCTGACATAGGTGTCTTTATCACCATATTTTAAGCTTTCATAAATACTTACAGAAAGACTCTTCAGAAAGCAGCAAATGTCAGTAGTTCAAGTGACAATCTCCTTTGAAAATCAATGCAACTTCCTTGAAACTGAAGGTTTTAGTGTGCCTTTCCTGACTGTATAATTTGCTGAATCTTGCCATGTAAATATTTTCTTTTCTTTTCTTCCCCTTCTCTCCCTATGTAATCTCATCCAGAACGTGTTAGTAGTAGAGGTAAGTAATGACTGAAGGAGGGGGGAATGACAGATTTTTTTCTCCCTTCTTTTCAAATTAATACATATAACATAATTAATTATGTTATTGGGCTGCCAGGTTGGTATGCTCTAATTTACCCCACTGACAGTCTGCTTTTCCTTTCAGATTTCAAGGATATATTTTTTTTTTAATCTCTTTCAGGACATTATTGAGACTGGTAAAACAATGAAAGCACTGCTTTTAAAAATAAAAGACAAGAAACCAAGGATGGTAAAAGTTGTAAGGTACAAGGATATAGCCACTAATGAATTATTGAAACCATTTGGATGAATAGTCAGTGTATGCTGACGGGTGCTTGTTTGGATTGAAGTTTGGGGGGGAGGAAGCAAATGCAGGAAACAATCCTTATCCAGCTGCTGAAAAATTAAGTGTTTTCTAAACTGGGAAATTTACCCATGCACTTCTATCTTCACTGCTTAAATTTATAAAAAAAAAGGTTTTATAGCTCTTTCTGTGTAGTCCGTAAAGTCTGATGGATTCCCTATTTCTTACTTTCTTATGTTTGAAGGAAATTCACCTCTTTCCATCAGTTTTCTAATACCACCTTAGTTGCCTCAATACTAGAATGACAACACTCAGAATATTTCTTAATATCCTCAAATGCAGAAGTTTCCAGAATCTAAGAGCCTTTCAGCGCATGGAAATTACTTCAAGTAGCATTCTAGATCTGCTTTTAGTAGATCTCTAAAAGGAAATTTTGTGGAATATCCATGAGTCTGTCAAGTAATCACAATGCTTTATAAAAGCAGTTGCTTTATGCACCAGTTATTCAGACAGTCCTTCTAGTGAGTGTCCAGGAGGTTCTCAGTTTCTTCTGAAATGCACAGACAAACCAAGAATAGGTGTGTTTTTGTAGAAGAAATTGCCTTTTCTCCATCCCTGAAATCATTACCAGCCACTAAAATCATTACCATCTCCAGTAAAATCATTACCAGCCACTTGAAGGTGCTTCCCCTTCTGTGTTACTCTAGTGTCCTGAGGCATTGCTACCCGGAGGGGCAATGATCTGAGACACGGGACTGAAGGAAACTTAATGTAAAACAATAGAGACACGTGGACATTCAGTGTGAACCTAGGTCAGAGCCTTTGCTTCTCCCTCCCCTACAAGCCTGAACACTACTTCTTTCTGTGCAATAATCTCAGTGTTTTAATTTAAGTGCATTATTTTAGAAGCTAACTGGGAGGTGAGGCAAAAGGGAAGTCTGCAGCTTAGAGCAAGACATATTTTAAAAACCAACCTTCTCTACTCTGCCTTACAGCCTGCTTGTTAAAAGGACATGTCAGAGTCCAGGGTACAGACCAGACTGTAAGTATTGTGTTTCTCTAGGATTTTTTTTTTTCTGTATTTTCCAAAATACAGTCTTAGAATTTCACTTCACGCACCACATCTGACAACTGGTACATAAATTTCATGAAGGCCAAGAGAAATGGGGAGAAACTACGTAAAAACTTGTGAACTAATGACCCAGCTATGCCATCCTGAGACCTTGGGACCACCTTCCTTTTTCCCCTGGTTGGTCTGAGTGCAGGTATTTGATATACAAATATAGCTATTTGATATACAAATTCAACTGTTTAGATAGCAGATACAGAATCAAATCCTAACTGTGTATTGTTTTGCTTTGACCCTAGAGGGCATTTGTTTTGACTATGCATTATTAAACTTGCCTTGTTTCCAAACTGAAAAGTCCTACTCTGAGTCACAGTGCATCTATTTTTACTCAAGTAAAATCTCACTCTTTGTCTCCTCTCCCAGGACTACCTCATAACTAGGTTTTAAACAATTATTTTGTTCATAAAAATCATTCTCTTAACACCTTAATTGTGTTATTGCTGATGGGAATGGTTTACATTCTAATTTCTGTCATCAATTCACAGCTCAGTTTCTTAAGGAAGCACCCTGAAAGATGATGCCTATTACTTCTAGTTCAAGCACGAATAAAACTTGAATAAAAATTGTGCACTTAAAAGCTACTTACGCCACCGAAGTATAAAAATAACTGTATTTTCTTACAGATACAGGCTTTGAAATTCCAGATAAATTTGTGGTTGGATATGCTCTTGACTATAATGAATACTTCAGAGATCTAAATGTAAGTACATGCACATTCCTCCACTGCCAGGAATCAGGCACCTACCTACCACAGGTACCCAGCAAGAACATTTGCTTCTACTCAGAGCTTCTTAACAACTGAAAACCGTTCAATTCCAACTAGAAACTTCCATTAAAAGAGCAAACCATTTTTAAGGTGCTGAGCTGGTAATGCAGTGTGGGTGCATAAGAAATGTTTGGCCTTTTCTTTTTATAATTTTACTCCACAAGTCTCATGGCTCAGCCGTGCTGCAGGACATTCTGAACCCCCGGGATGGTGAGCAATCTGTGGCCCCATCTGAAAATAAAACAACTTGTAATTTGACTTTAATTGGATGTTTGTCTGTCTTAGTTCAATCCCATGTTGCTCTTTCATCACCAAGTCTTTAAAGCAGCCATGCAGGGACTCCATGTGAAGGTTTTCCTTACACTAAATAACATACCCATAAGATCTCTCTTCCCTTATTCCATTACAGCTTCCTTAGGCTGCACAGAGTAGTAGACTTGGAAACTAATAGAGTTGATCTTTTTTTCCTTCGTTTTCAAAAGTACTTTCTTAATTCTGGTTAACTCAGAAAGTTTTTCACTTGAAAGCCTTTTTACTAAGACAAACCAGTTCTGCTGAAGACACAAACAATGTGCTGTTGCTCAGCAGCATGAAGAAGTATACAGCAATTTAACAAATCTGTGTTCATTGGAATCTATAAACCTATATATTACAGATAAACTTGGAAAGAATATTAAAATGTCTAGTTCGCTGCAAGAAGGAAACTTGCAATAATTATGATTGTAGTGTGTTTGTCTTACAATGCTGGGAATACAACTGAAAATCAGTCTTGCATTTCATTTTGTGAAAAATGCATTTTATAGTGTTGGCTTGAGCAAGCGTGTTTTATGTTGTAGTGTTGAAATGGTTTTAATTGTTGCCGTGTATTTCAGTGTTGGTTCTGTGGGGGAGGAGACTGGACATGGACTTTTACTGGGGCTCAAAGCTGTTTTTAACATGAGCACTGTACTGGAATAGGAGGGTTGTTTTTACCTGGTTCACACTTGCCCAGTGAGGGAATTGAAGCCTCCTGCATGTATCACAGAGTAAGGGCTACCATCAAAAGAATTTAACTACTCATACTCTAAAAAGGTGGGACCAGGGAGGGGCTATGTTAAAAATGGTTTTAATATGAAAAATGTTTTATAAGTATGTAATTGACTGGTGCAACCCCCAGGAGTATGTAAGACAGGTTTAATGTAAGGGGGGTGCCTTTAGCTTCTAGCTGTGCCAGCTGTGCCTCTGGCTGAGGCTATGAACCCAGCACTGTAACTCCTGCTTTATTGTTTTGTTCTTTTAATAAATGATTCAAGTTTTAATCAGTGAGATCTGTTTCTCGCAATTTGAAGGTAGAGGTTGATAAATATAGTGCTTTTTTTCTTTTTTCTTTTAGCACATCTGTATTCTGAAAGAGAATGCCAAAGAGAAATACAGGATGTGATAATATCAGTTTTCTGGAGCTCTAATTCCTGGCTGCTGATTAGGTGATAAATCATTACCCCAGGAAATTACTTCTGCTACTTGTGCGTCCCTAAGAAGAACGAGAAGCTAAACATTACTGCCCAGGACCTGCAGCTCGCTGATTCCCACTTGTACCATGCGCTGAACACAAACTGTTGAGACCCTGGGTTTCTCCCGTTGTGAAGGAGCAGCACGGAGCTGGGTGCGAGGGTCTGGCCATGCCCAGCGCTGCCGCCGTGCCCGTCACGTCCCGGGCCCCGGAGCGGATTCCCCCCGCTCCGCCCGGGGACCGAGGGGGCACCAAGGCTGGAACAGGCGGGGACCGAGAGGACATCGAGGCGGATCGAGCGTGGACCGAGGGGGGACCGAGGCGGGACCGAGGATGGACCGAGGATGGACAGAGGCGGATCGAGCGTGGTCCGAGGCGGGACCGAGAAGGGACCGGGGCGGGACCGAGGATGGAACGAAACGGGACCGAGGCGGGCCCGAGGCGCTCCCAGCGCGCCGGGAGCGGCCCCGCCCGGCCGCAGCGCTGCTTCCAGGACCGCCTCGGTCCTCGGCCCGCCCCCGGCTCGCCCCCGGCTCGCTCCCGGCTCGCCCCCGGCTCGCTCCCGGCCCGGCCCCGGCCCGGCCCCGGCATGCGGGTGCCGTGCGTTGCGTGGTAACCGGGAACGCGGGGACAGCGATAGCTGCGTTAGGGTGGCCTCAGTTGCCGGAAAGAAAGCGCTCCGGAAAGGTTGTTCGCAGCCTGGGAGCGTGCAGACGGCTACAGCGAGCGACTCGCCAAGTGGCTTGTTCGCAGAGCATTGGTCTCTGCGAGCGAGCCCGGAATTCACGGAGCATTGGTCTCTGTGAGCAAATCTTGAATTCGCAGAGCATTGGCCTCTGCAAACAAGTCTTGAATTCGCAGGGCATTGGCCTCTGCAAACAAGTCTTGAATTGGCAGAGAATTGGTCTCTGCCGAGTGAGTCTTGACTTCGCAGAGCATTGGACTCTGTGAGCAAGTCCTGAATTTCGTTTGAAGGTAAAGACTGACTAAAGGTGTACTTTTTTGTTTTGCCACATCTGTGCTCTGAAAGAGAATGCCAAAGAGAAATAGAGGATGGGATTATGTCAGTCTCCTGGTGCAGTAGTTTAGTGGCATGTAAAGCTGAGTGGATGAGCAATATATTGTCTACTGATTGTGCTTTTTTTTCACTGAAGAAATGAAACATTTCCTAAAAATACTAGTCTATACTTTTTTTTCCTATAGTGATTACATAAACTGCTTAAAGGTGAATGAGTTCTGTTCAAGTTTCAGTGGATTGTTATGATCTGTTTATTAAAATTATTAGGGAGATGCCTCTGAATTAAGGTGCAAATAAGCCCATATGCCAAAGCCAATAGTATGGATTTTATGTAACTGTAAATGTGAGGAAGAGAGAGAGAGAGAGAGAAAGAAATAGGAAAAAAAGGAGGGGGGGGCCGGGGGGAGGGGGAAGAAAGAGAGTGACAGAGACAGATTAAGTGGAAATTGTCACCATTCCATGGATCCCACTGGCATACCATTAATCCTTTTCTGGTCTTCTCTGTGGTGAGGTCTCACAAAACGTAAGAGTCCAATGGATTAATACAGATTTGGCCAAGGTGGGAATGCCCAGGTATTCCCCTGGGGTGGGGCAAGTTTGGCACTGTCTCTTGCTACTTTCAAATAATGTAAAATCTTTAGCACCAGTATATCCCTCGAGTCTGCCATGAATGGGGTTCTGATTTTCAGGTCTGTTGTGTTACTTTGCATCCATGCAGTCATCTGGTGCAAGGCCTCAGGAATGAGTCTGGGGGCACTTTGGAGGTCTTTGATGGGTTATGACACCCCCTGAGCTGCCCCTCACAGGAATGTCCCCTGGATGTGGCCTTCCAGGGGTGGGGATTTTACAGCTGAGCCAGTTTGTGTGAGGGAGGATGGGTGTCCACTGCCTCCTACCAGAGGTTATGCCACACACCTGAAATTTCCTCCTTCCCCCTCTGTGGATGGGAGGTGTGTGTGCAAACCTGGCCTCAACAGATGAGTCTGTGGCTAAGACTTCCCCACCCTGAACCCAGACAGAGCTGATTTTCAGGACAGCTTCTTGGTTTGGTGTTTTTGTGGATACATTTTTCTCCCTCAGCCTTGTTTACTTCTCCCCAGACCTGAGATAACAGGACAGTAGTGTCACTTTATCTTGTCTCAGGCTCTCTTAGGCAGCTCAACTCACAGTCCAAAGTTCCAGTCGGGAGGCATTTTCAGGGAGGGGTGGGCTTTGGTGGTCGCAGCGCTTTTATACAGGTTTGCCACAATGGGCAAAAGGTCCTTCATAACAATATTTAAGCCATTAGCCATAACTTTCCAATCTCTCACAAGTCCTGTGAGGAGCTGAGAGAGCGGGGATTGTTTAGCCTGAAGAAGAGGACTAGCTATTTTTAAGTACTATTTAAGCTACAGCTTTGTCTGTTCTAACTATTATTATTGTTCAGATTTTCAGCTCCAGGTTTCAGTATGATCCATCTCTGAATTGCACACTATAGCCATATAGTTCAAATAAAGTCCAACTAGACACGTAACAATACTAGCTACTTATGCCAAACAAGCACTTAGCTACTTTCAAATAATATGAAAATTTTAGCACGAGTATATCCCTTGAGCCATGAATTGGGTTCTGGATTTTCAGAGTTCCATTGTTGCTCCTTCCAGTTTTGTTGAGGCATTGTCAGTCATCTGCAACATCCTCCCTCCAAAATGGCTTCTGAATTCCAAAAGGGAAGGCCAAAGCTAGCTACTAGTTTCATCACGCCAAAAGCGAAGTCTGAGCCTGTAAGTACCCACTGGGGCTGTGTCAGGGCTGGAAACTCCCCTTGTGTCCCTCCTCTCCCTGCCCCTGCTGTTGTCCAGCAGCACTGTAAGGCTGCAGACCCCCTCCCCACCTCCTTGTGCCATGCTAATGGGGCAGAGCCATGTAGTTGGAGTATATGTATTGCACTCTGTATTATTAATTTTCTGATGTTAAATATTTCAGCAGGTAACTTCCAGGCCTTCCCGAACTGCCCTAGTGGCTGTGATCACAAATTATTCACCGGTGCTGCTTGTTCAAGGAAAGCCTTTCTGAACAAGAGTGTCTTTGAGGCTCTTGCTGTTTTTCTTTTGCCTTGCAGGAGATTCCCATTGAGGTCCGGAGGGAGATGATGAGGAGACCATTCAGTGCTGGGGGGCTTAAGCTGCCCAGATTTATACCAGTTTTTGACCTGGGTGACGTTGATCAAGAGGTAGCCTTTTCTTGTTTTTTTTGCTTTCTGTTTGATGGGAAGTTTGAAGAGGGTATGTGCTTGTGACAGACTTGCCTCTAGCAAAATACCTCAGTGATCAGGTCCTGTTGTCATTGCAAACTGCTGGTAGTGGTGGACTGGGAGTCCTGATCTGCACTAAGCCAACACAAAAAACCTCTTCTGAAGCTGCTGGGGTTTGCTGGAGTGTAGCTGCCATTGCTAAAACGGTAGGAGGAAGGCTGGGGACACAAAGGCACAAAATTGTCATTTGCCATTCTCCTGCTGGAATAGCCACCTCTTGGTTTGGTGTGGTCACTATCAAATGCTTGGGATCATAGGATTCCAAGGCAGCATTGGCCTTTGAAGGCTGAGGACCTGCAGTAATTACTTCTGATTTCACAAAACTAATTGCATTAATGCTTTGGGTTGGAACAATGTGTTGGGACCCTGACAGGGTGTTAGATTTTGCAGGCTGCTGGATGCTCAGGGGACTCACCCTGGGCAGAGGGGAATGGATGTGACTTACTTGGATCAGTGCCTACTCAGAGGTGTGTTTAAAGCTGCTTTTCTTGCAGGACTGGCTCAGTATAAAGCACAGTGAAAACAGGTAGATGATCGAGGTGGGCTCTTGAGCAGGAAACTGGCAGCAAGAGACATGTAACAAACTGGTTAAGGATTGCCCTGGAGATGGGGTTGGGAAAACCTCGGAGGAGGGCACAGCTAAGGGGCAGCATGCTGCAGCTCCCTGCAGGAGACCTGCTTGTGTCTCTGCAGTGACAGCAGTGTGGCTGGAGAAGGCAAAGTAGGGGAGAGTCTTCTCAAAGCAGTGTTTCTCCTCCAGAAGCATTTGCTGTTGTTGTGTCATTCCAGATGTGCAATAAGATAGCAATAATAGATTACAAGAAAGCACCTGTTTAAAGCTTATGGAAAAAGGAGATACCAACTCTAGTCTTATCCAAGTTGCTGAGAAAAGAACTGAACCTTAACCTCATTCAGCATTCACCTCATTTGTCTTTTTCCTAATTTCTGTTTTACTTTATTTTTGCCTTTACCTCTGTTAGAAACACACTAACTTTTAAGTACAATTAAAGGGGACAAAATCATCGAAGCAAAAGAAAACTGTTCATTAGTAACCATTCAGCTGAGCCAGGTGTGTCTCCCTCCCCCCAGAGACAAACACACACCTTCTTCAACAAAATGGCCGGGTTTTATACCCTTTATACCTGGACAGGGTGGTCCCTGTCCCCTTTCCTATCAGATGGGTACTCAAGAACTCACATCCTCTCCAGCCACCAACTTTTCTGTCCCCTCCCACCTCACTCTACTTCCTTTTGGTCAGGTCTTCAACCCCATCCCTCTCCCAGCTCACAGCAGCACCCAACAAACCAACCAGAACAAATCGAACCACAAACAACAACACACAGAACCAACATCTTTCATTCTTTCACTTAATAACCTTTTGACTTCAGCAAAATATCACCTCATCTCTCACACCTCCTCTGGTACTGCTCTCTTCTTACTGATGTCTAAGTTCTAGATAAAAAAAAAGATATTTGCAGTTGTGTGGGCCTCGGTTTCCCTTTCTCAAGAGTGAAGGACATCCAAAAATTGTTTCCCATGGAGTCTGATGCAAATTCATGGGTTTTACTTACTCCGTGAGTGCTCAGTCAGTGCCCTGGAGCTCTGTGACCACATGAGCACAGGGCTGTGCTTAAGATCAAGTGCTGTCTGGGATTTTGGAGAAGGAAACCTGGAGAAACACGTGCCAAAAGAGCAGCTTGGCTTGAGCCTGCTCAGTGTGGCCCAGCAGCATTTGATCAGCCCAGGGCAGAGATGGGTGAGCCACTGTTTGCCCAGTGTGAGCTGGGCAGACATGCTCACCCACAGTCTGTACTTCACTGGGCATCAGTGTAAGATTCTCCTTCATGAACCTTCCTCCCAGCAGCTGAACCTCTCCCTGCTCTCTCTTGCCTCTCCAGCCAAGAAAGATTCCCCCAGAAAAGGAGCTTTTTCAGGTTTCCCCATCAGAGGTGGTGTTTCAGAACTTCGCCGCATGTGAGGTCTCTGAAGCGGTACTGTCCCTCACTAATTTGGACACGGTAAGTGCTGGAAGGTGGAGTTTTAACACTGTGCTGGAAGAGGAGAATGGTGTAATTCCCACAGTGTACAGCAGAGCAAGTTACCTGCTGCAGCACATCCAGAAGAAAATGTCTCAGCACCTTTGTTCTGCAAGATGGTGGAAATCTTCCTGTGCTGGGAATTCTCCCCTGATTCTGGCCATGTGTCCATGGTATCTATCCCGAAGGAGCTTCCTTCTCTTGAAAGGCCTGGATTGGTGGGAATGTTGAGGACTGTACAATTCTTACCTGCTCTCATGCTTTTCCTTGAGTCTATAGCACATCCCATGTCTCCTTGGTTAATCTTGGTTCCTGGTAGGAATCTCTGCCTCTCTCAGTCTGTTATCTCCCTTTGTGCAGCTCACAGTTAAAGCTCAGGGGCTGAGTCTTCTCCACTTTATGCTGGAATCACTTATTAATGGCATTGGCACTGCAGGAAATGCGTTCTGAAACAGCCCTGGAATCAGGCTGATGTGGCAGAAGCAGCAGGAAGTCTTTAGGTGCCACTTCACGCTCCTGCTAAGCTTCATTCAGCTCTGCTCAGGTTTTCCAAAAGCAATATGGTGCTCTGCTTTCCCTTTGGAGAACCATAGCACATCCAAAGCCATGTGCTCCTGGAGGTTTTCAGCTTCACTCAGAGAAATTCTGATTGTTTTGCAGTTTCCCAAGAGAGTTGAGAGGGAAAAAGTAGAAAAATGTCAGCAGCTGTGTTCTGCTGTAAAGAGGAAAACTAAGACCATTTGAATTTCAGTCAGGGAAACATTTTCTCAAATGAGGCTTGTGCCAAGAGTGGGCTGGTGGGAAGAGACAGGAGGGAGTCAAAATCATCTGGTTTAGACCTTTTGAGAGCATTTTGGTGTTCAGGGTTTGTGATCTGTATACTAGAAAAGGCATGTTTGCTGTGTCTGTGTATCCCAGAGGGCAGAACCTCCTGGCTGCAGGCAGGAATGCCCAGCAGCCCAGCTTGCCTGCACAGGTAGCAAGAACCCCTGAAGAGCCAAGATTGGCTTTTAATACTGAAACCACACTGTGAGTCAGTGCTAGTCATGTTTCTCCAGGCAGAAAATGCCTTTGAAGCCCGTAATTGATAGGCACAGCCTGTCTGTGTTTCTGTCACTTTTGGCCACCTGATTGCTCTCATTGATTTGTGATTCTTCCTTGCTGCTTTACTGCCCATTTGAATTCTCTTTGCCATCTCCTTGTTTCAGGGGTTGTCTTACTGTGTTCCTTTTGCTTTTCAGGTCTGCTTTTATTCCCAACCAGGCCACTGGTCTCCTCTCTGCCTGGTCTGCCTGCATGACTGTATCCCCAGAACTGCCCTACCCAAACCTGATCTTCTAGAAGGGAATTTCTTCCTTCCCCCACAATACTGAACTGTTTTGCCTTCAGGTAGCACATTCCCCATCTGGAACACAACTGCATGGCTGGGTGCAGGCAGAAGCCAGCAGGTTTTTTGGCCTTGTTCAATATGCAGATGACTTGGTTCAGGTGCTCTGTCTCCTTCCTGCTGGTGCTCACCTGCTCAGCCCTTCCTCCCCACCAGACATTGCCCTACTGCCCCTGCCCAAAATGCTGGACCCAGACAGATGGGATTCAAGTTCACCCTTGTGAATTATGTCTCTGTACCTCCACAGCTGAAAGTGCTTTGGAGAACAGGTCAAGGAAGATGTCACCAGGCACGGATAGGTCTCCTCTGGTCCTGTTTTCACAAGTGGCAAAAATCATGGTTTCATGTCTTTGCAGACGTATCCTCTGGTGGTGAGGGTCTCCATGGAGAGCTCACCTTATTTCCAGCTGGTGGACCCCAATGATGCGTTCCGTAGCGTGCCACCATGCAGATCTGTCCCTGTGCGCATCCGCTTCACCCCTGACAAGAACCAGGTGAGACTGGAGGAGCCAAAACACACAATTATCTCCAAAGCCATTGTTTTCCTTGCACTCTGGATACAGCCCACTCCAGGCTATGGGTAGGCAGCCTGCAGCCAGTCACACCTTGGCACTGCACCCATCCCTGACAAGCCCCGCTTCCCCTCCCTGCCCATTCCTGAACATTCCCAAGGGAGCATGCACAGGGAACAGGATGAAAATGACAGAGGGGTGTTGATAGATGTTCAGCCATCTCTAGGCACAGTGGAAGGGGTTTAATTATTATGGAAAATAGTAGAGGAACAAAGAAGTCAGAGGTGCAGGATCTCTTTGGGTTTTCTCATCTTCCTTTTGCTGCTTAGAGTCAGTTTGACATTTTGTCCTATTCTCAAACAGCAGGAATATAGAAACCTAAAGAAGAATGTCCTGTGCTCCCTAGCTCCATGTTCCTTAGATGAGACTTAGGAATTATTTAACATCATTAAAATTTAGAGTAAAAATTATGGTGGCCTAGGACAGTTCTCTGTATGACCTAAGTGACACAAGAGCTTAATGCCACTGAGATAGGTTTTGCAAAGTGCACTGGTACCTTTGAAATGTGATGTATTATTAGGACCTAGTGTTCATTTTGGGGTTGGAAGAGGTAAATTGATGCCCTTGAAGGGTTATAGCAATTAGTTTTTCTTCTGCCATGGGGATGGCACTAAATGCTCTGTGCTGAGCTAGTTTCCTTTCGTGCAGGATTATTCCCACGAGCTCATCTGCTTCGCTAGAGCAAAGGAGGTCTTTGTGCCAATTCGGGCCGTTTGTGCCCGAGCTGTCCTGGAGTTCCCTGACCAGCTGGACTTCTCCTCCCAAATAGTCAAAACCAGCACCCGGAAGACTGTGCTGCTCCGAAACACTGGTAACATGGAAACTGATTACGAGATAAGCACTGAGAGGTGAGGCAGCCCATCTATCCTTGTGCAAAACACCTTTGGGTGATAACAGAGTTGGGAAAGAGTAACAAAAGGAAGCAGAGCCTCGGAGCTGCTGCCCTGCAGCCATGGCTGGAAGTGAGCAGGATGGGTGTCATCTGCTCTTGCTTTCAGTGTTCTCAGCAGGATGCAGCCTTTGAGCTTTCTCTGTCCCGGATTTCCTGGAGGGTGCTGGGCCATGTTCGTAGCTGGCTTGCACCCTCCCGAGCACAAGCAGCTTCTGAAATGGTTTCTCACCACTGTCAGCCAAACAGATCCATTCTCTGGGAGGCCACAGGCACGTGGCTTTTCAGTGCTCCTCGCATCAGATGCTCAACATGAGCTGTGTTGGGGACACCCTGTACAGTTCCTGTTACTTAAAGCTGATCTGATTTCCCTTGTCAGCTGAGGGCATCAGTCACCTCTTCTGTTCCATGATGAACCTTTGAAAGCCAGTTTAAAATTTCAAACAGTTGATTTAAATCTCTGAATAAAGTCAGGTCCCCTTTCACTGAGATTTCTTTTTGAATACTCTGAAGTTCCTGTGTTTCTGCTGGTTTTCCATTTTGGTTTGTGTTAAATGTTTGCGAGAATATAATTAATTCTTCATTGGGAACTTTCATAAAGGTCGAGCTCCTCTAAAGTCTGTCAATATACCACATGCCCATAGGTATATGCACAGGTGTATAGGAAAGGTGAGACATTTAGTGAATATGTGAAAAGCAATTAGAAGATAAAATGTGCCCTTTTTAGGCTAAACCAGGATGTTTTCAAGGTAAAATAAACCAAAGAACCACATTGCAAATTCAACAGCAATTATCCCTTAGTCTCCAAGTTCTTTCTCCCTGTCTGATTCCTAGGCTGTGATCTCACAGGACAGGTAGTGCCCTAACATTTGCATCTCCTGAGATGAGGTTTATAGGCAGCAGGAAAAGAGAAATTCCTGAGGCAGTCAGCATCAAGTTGTGCATGCAGATAGCTCTTAACCCTCTCTGTGCTCTTCACAAACCATTGTCTGATGGGATTGCTGGCAGGCAGACCCTTGAGTCTCACTGTAGAGCTGGATGCAGAGTATGGGGGAGATGAGGTCATTTTATCCCTCTTCTGAGGGATCTTCTGGGGGCTGAGTCTCCTCAGAAGTGGGTCAGTAGCTGTTTATGATCCTGTTTTCTGTGGACTGTGGTTTGTTTGCTCCCTACTTGTGCGAGTGAGCTGAAGTGACCTGCACTGCAGAAGGAATATCGTCCCCAGATGTCCCCTGAGTCCTGATCCCTCTCTTTGTGTTGCAGACCTTTCTCGGTGTTTCCAGCCAAGGGAATTGTGGATGCCGGCAGCACGGTGGAGTTGACAGTGGAATTCCACCCTCTGAAGACTGGCGAGCACTGCGGGTCCCTGGAACTGTGCTATGGCACAGGTGAGTGCTGGGCACTGCACGGGGCACGGGACAGTTCTCTACCATCACTCCATCCACCCATCCATCCATCCATCCATCCATCCATCCATCCACCCATCCATCCATCCATCCATCCACCCATCCATCCATCCATCACTCCATCCACCCATCCATCCATCCATCCATCCATCCATCCATCCATCCATCCATCCATCTCAATTCCCTCTCCAGATGTACCTCCCCTGTTCCATTTTTACCCCAAAGAAAAGTGAGAACTAGTTGGTGTTTAGGGGGTTGATAAAGTGGATCCCCTCTAACAGGGCTAAGGTTTTTGGGATCCTGTTTTGCTGGGAGTTCCTGAGTGGAGGAAGGAGGAACCCTGCGTCTCCACTACTGTGTGGCTATGCCTGGGTGAAATTTTATTTTATTCCTGGGCAGTGCTGTATGTGAGGTGTGAGGTTTCCATCAGAGCCTCTCCAATGCAATGTATTTCTTGCACACCTCTCTCCTGTATGCTGCTTCTCCATTGTCTTGTCACAGACCCTTTTTCTATGTTGCCCTCTACACATATGTGTAATAACATTTTCAGGCTCTCAAGTTCCTGTTTGATGACAAATCAAGACAAATTTATCCTCACCCCCATTTCCCAGGTCGTTCATGCTGTTGCAAGCCTCTCACATCTATCTCGCATTTGATTTCTAGACTGAGGAATCCCATTCAGTCTTCATACATGTACTTATTAATCTTTCCTTTGTCACTTTTTAATTCAATTTGAAATGCTCCAGCTTGGTTTTTGAGATCAGAACAATATCAAATATTTCAAGACTGATGTGGCTGTGTGTTTGGACAGGGAGGTGATGATGGTTTTCATGGTGTTCATTTTGTAGTGGTTTGTCACACTGCAGAGCATTGGTTTGTGTTTCCTCGCCCGTGTCCCTTCCTGCTCTGGGTTGTCACTTCACTTGTTCACCTGGGCCTCCCTTTTCTGCCCACACGCCCCAGGTGTATTTGCTTGTCAGCAACAAGGGATCAGGAGAGACAGGAGTCTCATGGGATGCCCAGAGGAGACTCTGGGCAGGCCAGGACTGAACAGGGCTCCTCAGAGTCACCTGAAGGACTTTAATGCAGAAATCCCAGTGAACTGAGTGGGTCACCTGAGCACACCTGACAAAGCTCATTGTACATACTGTCACCTTGGGGCCAAATCTCTACAAACACACTCAGAAATAAGGTGTTTAAAGAGGTGCCAAGGACATCCTCACTCTGTACTCACAGCTGTCAGGATGTAATAAATGTACTGACCCATAGAACTGCTCATTCAGCTAAAAGCTGTGACACTTTCTTCTGTGGTTTGCTCTGTTCCTTGTGCTTCCATCAGCCGGGGAGCTGAGCAAAGACTCCTCTTTTCTTTGTTCCAGATGCAACTATCTACACAAAACTTTGCGGAGAAGCTAAAGATGTCAACATTGGGTTGAGCACAGGTTCCGTGGAGGTTCAGAAGACTTACATCACCATGTCAAACTACACAACCGTGTTCATTGAAAACAGGAGTAACGCCAAAGTCTGCTTCCAGTGGAAGACTTTTCTAAGTGAGGAAGCTGAAAATGAAGAGAAGAGGAGGTTGGTTTGGAAGATGCATTTCAGTGAGATACATAGCCTGAGACTAAAACTAACATACAGCCTCTGGGGGGTGTTTTGATGCTTTTGAATGGTTTAGGCCAAGTAAACCACCCCTGGCATTAGGGTTTGTGTCCTCAGCTCTTAGCATTCCAGTTCCATTTATACTCCAGCCAAGGATGACATTTTGGGAAGGAAAGGTTGATTGCAATGACCGGACTTCCTCAAGTTCTAACTGGGCTTTTGCCTCTCTAATCTTCTTCCTACATGACCTGGAAACATCCCTAAACATTTCCTGCGTTGCCAGCCCCTCTTTCCAAAGGTGATACACTCTCTTTTTTCCCTTAGTTCCCTCAAAAGCTCCTTGCCCTTCCAGGCTGGTTGTCTTCCCCATCAACTTGTCTTCCAGCGCACAGGGACAGTCTGTTCCTGTGCCCTCAAGACTTCCTTTGTGAAGTATGTCCATCCTTCCTGGACTCATTTATTTTTAAGGGCTGTTTCCCCAAATCAGTCTCTTGAACAGGCTGAAGTCTGCCCTCCAGAAGTCCAGAGTGGAAGTTTTGTTGATGCCCCTCCTCGTTTCACTGAATATTGAGAACTCTATTATTTCACGGTCACTGTACCCCAGACAGTGGTGAACAGATGAAGCTCATTTAGTTATTAGGGAATCTTCTGGTGATATCCAGTACCTGAATCCCAGGGAGGCAGCAGACTTCTCTATGGAATGGATCTGGTCAATATACAGGGCCCTCAGTTCCCCTAAGAAGGGAGTCACCCACTACAACTGCCCTTCTTTTCTCCTTAATACTTGAGTTTGCGATCTGTCTGACAGATGAAGGGCAACTGGGAGACTCTCCAGACAGAATTTTTTCTTCAGTGTCATCTGCCTGACCCTCTGGATCCAGGGCCTCACACCCATTCTGCCAGGGCACCTGGGCAGGTGATGGGGGTCAGGATGGAATTTTATTGCCTCCCCAGTGGAGACCCATTTCCATTCCCCACTGTCTCCTAGGTCTCCTCTTTCTGCCTGATTGCAAGAAGGGCAGGGCTCCTCTGACTCCTGCTGAGCTTCTCTCAGGATTGGAAGGGTGTAATGCCATCAGTTAATTTCTATTTTGCTCGCTCTAATGCTCCTCAGCCTTTCCACTTCTTCCTTAAGCTCTGCCACCAGACAGAGCAGACCATTCACCTTCTCACACCATGCAGGTGTCTTTTGCACTATCCTCTGCTACTAACACCAGGCTCAGACCCTCCCTGCAGCCAGGGGCCTGGACAGCTGCATCCTTCCTGGGAGGTTCTGTTTGAGTTAGCACACTCTTGCTGGCAGCAGCAACAATGGCTTTTGATCATTTGTAAACCATTGCTGGGGGGAAAAGAAAAGAGAGAAAGAGAGAAAGAGAGAGAGAAAGAGAGAGAGAAAGAGAGAGAGAAAGAGAGAAATAGAGAAAGAGAGAAAGAGAGAGAGAAAGAGAGAGAGAAAGAGAGAAAGAGAGAATGAAAGAGAGAAAGAAAGAGAGAAAGAAAGAGAGAAAGAAAGGGCAAGCACCTTACAACCAGCCAAAAGACACAAGCCACTACACGAGGAGAGGAGTGGCTGCACCCCTTCTGCTGAGCCCACTTGCACGAACTGCCATGCAAAAACTGAAAAACCTCCTGCAAACTGCTGTGCCAAACCTGCCATGCCAAAATTGCTGTGGCAAGCCCCTGTTTGCTGCAGGCTGTGTCACTCACACTCCACAGTCCCATCTGCACTGGGATGGGACCCAAAAATCTCTGGATGATGAAAAGGTCCCTCCAGGAGTTTGCTGTCTCCCCCCTGCACAACAAAGTCCCTTCCCCTCTCAGGGCCTCTGTTTTCATGCTTATAAAACCTTGAATATCACTGAAGGGATGCAGTGTCTGAATTCATCAATTTCCTTTGAAAGTGCTCTGGGATGTGGAAGGCAGAGTAGGGAACAGGGCAGGTCCAAAATGGAAGAAACAAAGAGTGATGCTGCTAACACATAGCTGCAACCCAACTTCATCTCCCCTTCCCAGGGAAGTCCTACAGTGGGTGCTCTGTGATCTTTATCTGCCTCCCCCCAGCAGCCCAGTGGTAGGAAAAGCCACTTGAGATGGCTGGCGGATTCTCCCTCAGTTTTGGCAGAGGCTTTGAGCCAGGAGGGTCTCTTGAGGGATGCTGGCTTTGGAAACCTCTCCTGAGCTTGCAAGTGTGTCGTAAAACCACCTGCAGTGCCAGTGAACAACAAGTGATGCTCTGATCCATCTGGGACCCCTATGGCTTGGGGTCAGCCCTTGCTGGTGTGCTGCTGCTGCTTCTCCCCAAGTGCTTTGCTCTCCTGCTCTTACACTTTTCTCTGGAAATATGTTGCTTATTAAACAACCTGCTGGCTTTGTCTCTCCCTGTGGCTGCAGGCGGTGTTTTTTTCTGCAGCCGCCGCCAAAGGCCTGGCTGCAAAACTTCATGCAGGAGAGAAGAATAGCAAAGCTGAAGGGCACTTGTGAAGATCACACTGTCCTCCTGAGTGAGAAGGTCCAGGAGGTGATGGCAAAGGTGGAAGAAGACCCCTTGCTGTTCTCCGATGACATTTTTTCCATTGAGCCATTGGTAAGTCATGGTTGAGAGCCTCATCTTCCTCCACCTCCTCTCCCTCCTCCTCCTCCTTTTCCTCCTCCCACCCTCCCTACCCCCTACCCCTTTCCTCCCCAGATGCAGATGCTCAGCTGGCTCATGTGCTCAGGGGGAAGACATTGAGTTTCTGGTTAGGCTGCAGAGCTTGATGCTAAAGGCATTTCTGCCCTGCAGGCTCAAGGCGGGGCTGAGAGCCTGACAAAGCCGAGCTCTGCTGCCAGGGCTCAAGTTCAAGGGCACTCTGTGCATGTCCTTGCAGTGTCCACAGGCACCAGTTGTTGTAGGAAGGGACTCCCCCAACACGTGGTGTGTGGGGTTTAGCAGAGGCTGTTGGAGCCCTGCCAGTTCACAGATTGACCTGAAGCATGCAATGGTTCACTGGGAAAAGGAGGCTGAATTCAACTCAAGGTTAATCCTAGAAATGCCAATTCCTTCCTGTAATGACTTGCACTATTTCTGAGTCTCCCTTCCAGTGTCATTTGTGATTCTGGACACAAGGCTGCCAGGTTTAAATGGGCTTTTTGAGTTGCACACAGGGACAGAAAACCTTTTCCTTTTCTGTTTATATAAGCAAACCCCTACATCCTCCCATCAACCAGAGCCCTGATTCTGAGTATTGGCATAGTGACAGATGGTGAATGCCCGGTGTCTGCACAGTGCAAAATCCCTCCTCATCTTGGAGTAAACCCTAGAATAATCTTAATTTCTGCTTTCATTCAAAACAGGTTAAATTAATATTTTTATTTCCAGGGGAGGGGATCACGTTCTCTTCTTGGTTACTCTTCTTGGCCCATCTAAGGCCAGGAGCCAGCAGTTCACAATGGCAGCTCCACAGCACTGTAGCTGACAGCAGCATGATGTGACCAAGAGCTTGTGTCAGAGCAGTAGGAATACTGTGGAGAGTGGGAGCTGATCAGCTGAGCGTTAAGAGCTTCCAGTGGTGTGTTGAGCTGGGTTTGGAGTGTTTCCTTGAGCCCCTCGTGTTGTCCACTCCTGCCTCATCATTGATGCTCTAAATAAAGGCTTACAGGACTGTGGTTGAAAACAAGAAATGTGACGTTTGAAGATAAATGTTTTGCTGTCTCTTTCTGTTTTAGGAGGGAGAGATCGAGCCGAATTCTTCGGCCGAAATCAAGGTGATCTTTAAGCCTGTAGAAGCACTAGAATATCGAAATGTGGCCTACTGCAACATCTCAGGTACAGCTCCTTTCCCCTGCTTCTCTCACCCACAGTGAAGCCATGGTACAAGCCTGAGCTCACTGGGCAGCCTGGAAAATACAGTAGAACAGAGGGAATTCTTGCACTGAAATGGACATCTCTCCCCAGGCCGTGAGACCAGGCTGCCCCTGCGCCTCAGAGGGGAAGGCCAAGGACCCATAGTTGGACTCAGCTACTATTTACTGAACCTTGGGAAGATTTTTGTCAACACCCCCCATGCCTATGAGGTGAGCAGCAGGGGTTGGGGTGAATCCTGATGGCTCCCGAGGCAGCAGCAAGCCTGGGGAATCTGTGGAATTCCTGGCAACCTGGGCAGTTGTGAGCAGGGAATATTTGGTGTACTGGTCAAATCTGGGGGGGTCAGAAAGGTGTGTCTGCTGTTCATGAAGCCCCAGTCTCTGCTTTTTGGCAGCCTTCCTTGGGGGTCAGCTGAGAGGGAGGCTTCCTGCAAAACCACTTGACACATGAAAGCAACCCTGAGTCAAAAAGCTGCATGTTCAGAGGCTTTTGTTCCAGTCCCAGACACAAATCACCTTTGTGCTCAGGCTGTCCAAAAGCAGCTGCAACAAACTGGCTACTTTTGAGCTTCAGTCCACTGCAAAGAGTTTTCAGTCTCCTGCTTATTCCTGGGAGTCACAGGAAAGCCATCCATCCTCCTGACTCAATGCTGTCCCTTGCAAAGGGGTTGGGTGTTCTTTCCCTTGCTGACCAGTCCCTCACCACACTTCAGCCTTGGTGTGTCTCTGGCTCTAGAAAGAGAAAAATGTTCCTGGGAATAAAGCAAAGGAATTTTCGACCTATTTGCCTCCATCCCAATAAACAAATAAATGGGTAGAAAATACAGGAAAATAGGTAGAAAATAGGCCAAAAAAAAAAAATAAAAGAGGTAGAAAATGAGGCATTACATTGTGCCAGACACTTTCAAAAGCTTGGCTGTGGGAGGGAAAGACACGCTGAGTTTTCTTGCCAAAAGATGGTGCTGTCTGTGCGTTTTGATGCTGGTGCCTCATTATCAATTCATTGTTTTCACTATATGAGAAGGTGAATGAGTAGATGGTGCTGTTGGAGCTGTGCTAACTGGGGCAGCAGCAGCTCTGTGGTGATTCACTACACAGCTGCAATCACCCCACATTGCTCCTAGGGCCAGGTCTGAATGAGCTTGGTGATGCTGACCAGAGGTGGACTGCTCTGTGTCCGTGGGATAACTCCAGGGTGACTCTGGTTATGTGCAGTTACCACTGCTTTGCATGAAAACCCAAAGCCAGAACTTGTCCTGTTGTATTTTTTTTACTTCTCCCATTCAGCAGCACAAAGCATCTTCTGCCTTTTCCAGGTGTTAATTGCATCGTTAGAAAATAACCCACAAGAAGGGAAGAGTCCACATGTTATTTCCATTTCTCTTTCTCGCTGCTGCAGGTGAAACTGATTAACAAAGGAGCTATTGATGCTCCCTTCACCTACATCGGTTCAACCTCAAGCGTGGGCCACTGCTTCAGGTTTGCACCCAGGAAAGGCATCATTGCACCAGGCAAGGTCCAGCCTATTAAGATCTACTTCAAAGCCACTGTGTTGGGGAGGTTTGAGGAAGAATTCCAGTTCAGTGTGGCTGGATCTCCTACACCTGCGGTCCTGAAGATCAAGTAAGGACTCTGGGAGCTTGGAGGGCACATCTGTAGCTGTCTCTGGGACATCCCCTACCTACCTTATTTTGGGGTTGAGCAGAGGAAAAAGGTGTTGCCTGAGGTCTTAATCTTGGCTCTGATCCTGGCATCCCTTTAGTGTGAGGATGCCTGCTGCCCTGTGTGGGCACCCAGGAGCTGCAGTGACTGCTTCCTATATGGATGTCTCCTGCTTAGGCTGTGGCAGGCAGTGGGATGGATCAGCTTTGGGCAGGAGCTGCTCTGGGATGCCCCACCTGAACACCCAGCAAGGCCCCCAGGGCTTTGGAGATGGGCCAGCCTGGGTGATTCTGCACCAGCAACAGTGTTTTTAAAATCCTCTGTAAATAACTGGTCCCAAATGGGCAGCAGCAGCCCCAGCTCACCTCTCATGGCCATGCATGGAGACAGGCTGTGCTCCCAACTCCAGTGCAGAGAGTGCTCTGGTACCTCCTTTCCACAGCCAGGAAAAGGCTGATGTGGGAGACAGGGAACTGTGCAGCAAGAACTGACCCAAGGACATGGGCATCATCCCTTGGGCTGATGCCATTGCAGGAGATAATCCTCACCCAGCAAAAGGGAGAAGGGATGATAACAGGGGAGGCAGAGCTCAGGTCTCAGGACCACAGCAGCATGAGGGCTTGTCCTACCATGTGCTGGTAGGATAATGTAGCGTAAGCAGGAAAGCTGATGCTGACTGCTCTGGAGCTTTGGAACTCGGCTGCTGCTGTTGGGAGGCACTGGATCAAGACAGTAAAGAAATGAAAGCAATCTGCTGTCAATTATACCAATAAGATAAAGGAGATAGATAAAAAAGAATGAGTTACTACTTTGCAAGAGAAAAGTGATGAGTCGGTCTGCCCATATTAGAGAAACAATTATGCTGGCTTTGTTTTTGGAGGAAAGGTGCTGCTTTTTTATTTTGGAAATCAAGAGGGAACCTTTCACCTTCAAATAATAGATTCTCCTCTGTCCCTACCCCAAACTGGTTATGGTGTGTTATTGCATAAGCAGCTTTCTCCTTGAGCAAGGGCAGTGTCTCTTGTTTAGATGTGTAGAGCAGAGCCAGTGGCATTCCTGTGAATACAACAGAGGGCACAGTTCACTGGTCCTTGGTTTTTAACCAAAAGGCAGAGTGGGCATTGATTGTCATCAGCCATGAAATAAACTCGTGAGTGTTGTGCAGCTTCCAGTGCTGACTTCAGTGGGTGTTGGTGACTTTTGGAGCCTGTCTGCTGAGTTCAAGGACAGGTGAGGTGGTGTGGTAGATTCAGGACACCCATGTTTGGTTGTTTAAGCTGTTGCTCTTGGCTGTGCCAGCTGGTGCACTGGTGACAAGCTGGTCTTTTCCTCTAGGATTCATCTGTCCACTGTGTGGAACTGTTGCTGCTCTTTTCAGAGGATGTTTGGGGCTCCCCTGGCTTCATGTCTCAAAACTCTGTCTGTAATGATTTTGTTGGTCAAAATCTCCCGAGAAAGCTCCTCCATGGGAACACCAGTTACAGCTAAGAAGTAGCAGAGAAGGGAACCTGTGGCTGGAAAGGCTGGTTAAAGAAGTTTGTGTCCATCACATTACAGATGGGGAAACTGAGGCACAGAACCATGTCTGGGTGTGTGTTCAGGGTCCTTCATGGGACCAGCAGCAACTCAGGAGCACTTCCTGCCTGCCAAGTGCCCCAAGCCCCATCAGTGCTGACCACTTGGCTTTGGCTGCCTCCTGTCCTCATGGACACTGTGCTGAGCACAGGGTGGTGTGTTGATTTGAAACCCACAGTGTCCCTGACACCAGGTGTTATGCCCTGAGCCACAACAGCCAGATGCTTTGCAATTCCCTGTAACCAAGCCATTGCCTCCTCTGTCCTCATCCACACAGGGGGATTGTCACTGGACCCAGCTTACACTTCAATGTCAGCGAGATCAACTTCGGTGACATCGGATTTGGTGAGTGTTCCCTGGGTTTGGACACAGCGTGAGGGATCTGTGCATTCCAAAATGGACCACTTGAACATAAGAGCATCTGTCACTCATGCTCTGCCACAGCAGCCTCTTCAGCGTGTGAACTCCAGGGCTGCTGGTGCCTCGAGTAGTATTTTGCCATTGTGAGATCAAATAGGACCAAGGAAGAGAAAGTCAGTATTTTCTGGTGTCTCTCTGTCCTGGTTTAAAAGTCAGATGTCTGCCAAGGAAGGCGAGAATCTTCCTGGAATGGAAAGATGACCCCCTCCCTCCAAATCATTATCCCTTTGAAATTACTGGGCTTCCAGGCAAAAATACGGGAAAAGGAATAACAGTTCTTTGCACACTTTCATCCTACCAGGATATTCACAGCCAGAGTCATGATCTAATTGGTGCCTAAATGGATATTTGTGTCCTTTTCCTAGGCTTTCCCTACACCAGGACCATTCGGCTCACCAACACCTCGCCGGTGTCCCTGAAGTTCAGGCTGCGCATGTCGGACGATGGCACGCAGCCCGCTGTCACCTGCTACGATCAAATACGTGATGACACCGACCCAGCCTGGAGGAAGGGAATTCATTTCTATGTGGAGCCAAGGGAGTTTACAATCAAACCCAACCGAGGGATCATCCATCCCCAGGGACACCAGGATATCGAGGTATGGGAAGGGTCCAGCTGGTGGGGCTGAGGCTTCACTGGAGTGTGGGAGGACTTTAGCTCTGATGCCAGCTCTGAGCACCGTGTGAGTGAGAGATCTGCACTGGTGTGAGGCCTCTGTTAGCTGAGTTACTCAGGATATTCCTGAGGGAGCATTGTTTTGTTTCCAAAACCACAGGCTGAAATCATGTACCAGATGGTCAAGTAGTGAAGCCATTCTTGTGTTTTTGAGAGTGATTTCGTTGGTTGAAAGTGGGCAGAAGAAGGATGAGGACAGAAGGTGGCTGTTAGAGAGATGCCATTGTATAAAGCAGTTTGCTTTTCTTCTTGGTCTTATTTCTCCTCTCCTGGGGAGCAGAATGATTTGTGTTCACTGCAGGGATCTCCAGTGGAGACAAAATACTCTGCAGCCATGAACTGCCCAGAACCTGCTGGGCCACACTTCGCCCTCAGTTTCTTTCTGTAAAGCTGAACTCACGCTGTTCAAGTCAGCAGATTTCCTCTGCATTTATGTCATTGTAGTCAGATGAAAAATTGGCCCCTTAATTTGAATACAGTGGTGCCTAGAGCTTTAGTCTAATGTTTTAATTTAGCTGACCTGTGCCCTGATAGCAAGCTGTATTTAACAAATCTGGTATTGCCAGAAGGCTTTTGCTACTCCCACAAACTATGCTCTACACATGGACTAGCAGAAGAATTAAGGCAAAATCCTCCCTTTCCTTACCATGAAACAAGAACTGGAGGATACCACACGTGGGCAATGAGCTTTTGTAAGGAAGAATTTACTGCTCTTCTCTTCTACCAGGTGACCCTGTGTTCCAACACCGTGATGGAATTCTACAGGAGGTTGCTGGTGGACCTGGAGGGTGTTGCTGAGAGAGTGGCAGAAGTGGTCATTGAGGCCAGGTACCAGCACTTCCCTGGCCTCCCTCAGCACACTGCCTTGCACAGGGTTTGTTGCTTGATGACCTCATGTTCTGCCCAGCTGCACATGAGTGCTTGGAAAGCAGCCTGTGGTGAAAAGCACCCCTGCTCACAGCCCAGCATGGTCCTGGGCCCTTTTCTAAAGGGAACAGAAATGATATCATTTGTTGGCCTGTTTTTTTGATGCTTGAGGTGGAACAAATTTCCCAAGGGCCTCCTCTCCTTCTTCCTGCAAGAGCTGGAATTGTGCTAGGTTGTGACCACCCTGCACTGGTTTGAGACATACTGAGCAGCCTGCTGAGAGTCAGGGTCTGGTTTTGTTAATGAGAACACATGACATATGGGAAGTGGCTCACAGCAGGAGTGGTGAGGGCAAGATCTTATGAAGGGAAAACAGCCCTTGATGTGGCAGGTCAGCTCTAGTTTTTCTCCTTCCCCCTGCTTCCCATTTTGAGCTTAAATGTTCTCAGAGTTGAGGCCAAAAGTTGTTCTTGCTGCAGCAGAATTCCATCCTGCTATGCTGCTGTGGGTGTCAGTTTAATGACAAGAGGGATGCAGTTCCCTGGTGCTGTTCCCACTCTCAGGCAGAGCCATCCGGTGCCTGGGCTGCCGTTGTGTAAAGCAGGTGCAAATGGGGACATGCACAGCATGGAGCTGTGGAGTGAAGGACTGAGGGAACTGTAGGCACTGGGAGGGGGTGATCACCCACTCTGTAGGGCAGGTGGTGGCTCGTACCATCCAAGGCTGGGGCAGACGGCTGGGTTCTCAGGCAGGGCAACAGCACCGTGGGAGAGAAGGGAGTGATTTTTACTGACACTGGAGTCGTGTGTTCCTTGAGCCTTGCTGAGCACTGATCCTTGTTGGGAAGGCTCCTCCAGAGCTCATGGATCACTGGGACTGTTGCAGGAGTCCTTGCAAGCCTTCTTGGGTAAAGGAGGGGCTGAGGCAGCTGTGGGACAAGTGCTCTACCTGGGGCACTTGGCAGCCGCTGGGTGCTGCCTCTCGGGGTTTGCCCCTCATTGACAAGACATGTTTGAGTGGGAAGCCTTTGAAGGCGACTGATCACTGTAGGGCTGTTAAATGTCTGTTTGACAGTCACAAATGTGTTATGCTCCATTTGGTGATCTTCGGGGGTAAACGTTCTCCCCTCTCTCAGTATCTCTGACTCCCTTGGGCTCATCTCTTTGCCCAGGTGCATCGTTCCTCGGCTGCAAGTGTACCCCGAAATCCTGTTGTACGATGAGTGTCACCTGAAGGTGCCTTACGAGAGGAAGATACTCATCACAAATCCCAGCAACGTTCCTGGCTGCTACGGGCTTATTCCCCAGGTCTGGCATTGCATCCACCTCCTCCTCTCAAGTATTATTGAGGAGATTATTAGGGGGGAAAAGGGTTTGGATAAGATCTTGCTGGTTTCTGCTCAGTCTTAAAGATCTTCTGAGAACAGGATCCTACCTGAATGTAAACTTTAGGATGCAGTTTAACCTCCTGAGGAAACAGTTTATGTTCTAGTCTTCAGGGTGTTTTCTTGTGGGAGATATTAGAGGGTTGTGAAAAGCTGCTGCATCCACAGACACCAGCACCTGTGCTGGCATCCTCCTTGCAGAACTCCCTGAGAATGCTAAGCCTACAATTCTTGCATCTTGTTTATGCCTTTTACCTTTGTCCTGGGAATTTTTAAAAATTGTGTAAGTTGCCCTTGCCGTGGAAGTCGAGGAGTTTGAAGTTTCTTCAGAGGTCCCTCTGAATTTGCATTTGATTCTGTCCCTTGTAGAGGCGCAAGGCGAATACTCCTGTGTTCTACTCAAGCCCCAAACCCTGTGGGATTATCCAGCCTTACAGCATGGCAGAGATTCCACTCACAATTGAAGTCCAGGCGTTGGGCGAGCATCGCACCGTGATCTACGTCGGCGTGTTTGGGGATGAAAGGATGCCAGTGGTGAGTGCAAGCAGGGATGTGTGCCTTTGAGCACCTCGTCCTGGCAGGGTGCAAAGTGTACAGGGATTCTTCTGGGGAAAACAGGCACAGGCAGCTGTGGAGAAGGACAGAAGGGACTGGTGGCATAAACAGCTCATGCCTTATAAGTTGTAGTCTCAGTGTCTGACACAGAATGTAGTTCATCTAAGGTGGAATAGAGGATAATTTTAGCTAATTAATCCTTAAAATGCTATTAACTTTGGAAACATCTGTTTTAAAATGTCTTGTCATCTCTCTGAGCACAAAAGAGGATGTCAGAAGACTTCTGGGAGCCTTGAACTTTCTGTAAAAGAAAGGGAAGCTGGCGTTTTAAAAATAGTTGCAAGGATTTAAACTTCTATTAAAACCTATGGAAATGATGATGCCAAATTCCCTGGATGGCACCAAATGTCTGAACCTGGGCCATTGTGGCACTGCATGTAAATCAGTCAACAGGAAGGACAGGCAGTGCAGGGAGCCTGCAGTTTCACAAAACAGTTGCTTTTAACTATCAGACTGCTTACCTTAAAGAAGAAGGTTTCTCCTCATCAGAAAAACCAGTTTTTTAACTGTCAGCCTGGTCTTAACTAGAGATTTCTTGCAAAGCTTTTACTTTTGGGCCAATAATTCATAGTTTGAAAGTTTCTCTTACCTTAATCCTTTTTAATTTGGAGGTGAATATGTAATTTTTTCCCCCCAAAAGCCCAGCTGGAGAGTGATAGCTGTCCCTAAAGAAATAACTTGAGTGGGGTTGAGCTGTTTAAGATTTTTAGCTTTCCCTGTTGTGGTTTGTTTTGGGTTTTTTTTAATCTTCCTTGCCTTCTTCCTGGAACAGACACCACTGTTAAAGACCAGTGGACGGCTGGCAGAAATCTACCCAAGTCCAAGGCTGTTAGAATTTGGCATGATCCCAGCACTACAGCCTAGCACACAAACTTTCAGCCTCTTCAACGATGGTCTTGTCCCCGTAGAATTCAGGATAGAGATCGTAAGTATCCGTGGGGCTGTTTTCCAGGGAAATTGACTGGTCAGCAGCAGCCATGACTTGGTTTTTATATGCAAGACATCCATATCACCCTATGTGAGAGGAGGCAAGATACTCTTTTCTTATATCCCACCAAAGATGGGATAGAGACCAGGGTGTATGGTTTCCACCCTAAATGCATGCTATGCTTGTCCTACAGGATCGCAAACCCCACTGCTTTGTTATTGAACCCAAAGAGGGAGTGCTCCCTGCCAAGAGTGAAGTTCCTGTGACTGTCACAGCAACCCTGGATGACACGGGGCTTTTTGATGACTGTGTCCAGCTGTTCATTGGGGACAGCCTTTGGACCAGCTTCGTGCTCCTGGCTTGGGGCACTGGCACCACAATTGTCATAGACAAACCACTCACCCCGGATCTCCACTTGGGATACCAATTCAGGTAGGAGATCTCTCTGCTCCCACCTCCCCTGCTGTCTCAGCAAGGAGCAGTTTTGCTCTAGTCCTTCAGGCAAGATCTTCTTCAGTGTTCAAAGCCCTGACTCCTTCCCTGAAGGCAGAGATTCCTTTAGAAACATGTGATGGCCAGTTGAGAGTTGTTAGATACGCTCAAAAGCCACTGAAAGGGAAACCAGTTGCTAAATTGCCGCTAAATTGTCTTTAGTTCTAATAGATTTATATCCTCACTGGATCAAGTAATGGTTTCAAAGACTCCCCCAGAGCAAAGAGGTTCCTGAAATGGCACCCGGGTGATGCAGTCCCTCCATGTGGCTGAGGGACCAAGGGAAGATGGCATCACACCCTTCCCTTCCAAAACAGTGCCTCCCAGGCAACCAGGGGCCCTGGGAACAAAGGGACAGGATGGTGACAACCCCCACCAGGAAGGCAGGAGCCCACAGAGCAGTTCCAGAGGCAGATGGAAACTCGCTGGTTTGTGTGGGGTCCTGTCGTGGGTTGACCCCGGCTGGGTGCCAGGTGCCCACTCAGTCACTCTATCACCCCCTCTCCCACTGGGACAGGGGAGAGAATAATATGGAAAAAAAAAGCCTACCAGGGTGAGATAAGGCAGTTTATTACAGCAGGAAAATAGAGAGCAAGCAGAGATCTGTGTGTGTAAGAGCTGAAGAGGAAAAACTATCAATCTCTACTTCCCATCAGCAGTGATGTCCAGACACTTTCTGGGAAGCAGGGCTTCAGCACACGGAGTGGTTACTCTGGAAGGCAAACATGGATGAGTCCTGGGTGCCTCCCCCTCCTCCTCTCTTCCTTCCCTTATATATCTGAGCTGATGTCATATGGTATGGAATATCCCTCTGGCTGACTGGGCTCAGCTGGCCTGCTGGTGTCCCCTCCCAGGATCTTGCCCACCCCCATCCCCTTGGGTGGGGGAAGGAATGTCACAGGGACAGCACAGCTTGGCAGTAGCCAAAACACTGCTCTGTTATCAACACCAGCTACCAAAGCAAAGCACAGCACTGTAAGGGCTGAGAGCTTTACCCCAGTCAGACCCAATCCAGGTCCACACTGACACTTCCTCCTGCTGTGCTCTGCCCAGGACCTCGCTCGTTTTGTCGCTGCCAGCAGAGTTTGCAAAGTTCACATCAAAACAGTTTCTAATTGCAAAATGCAGTTTCTGCAAATGGCTACGAGTGCAAAACCAAAGCTGCCACAAATGAGAGAGGCCCTGCTCCCCCAGTTTCCTCTCCTGGAGCAGGCAGCCAGTTTTTACCAGCTTGCTGGGATCATCCAGGAACTGCCTCCTAGCCAGTTTTTAGAAATGCCTGCAATCATACCCCCACACACAAGGGCTCCAAGTGCAGGATCTCAAAGATTCAGTAACAGTTTTGGGCACAGATTAATACTAAATACAATAACAGAATGAATCACCCCAGAACAAACATTTTGGAGGAAAACACCAGGTCCTGTTAGCCTCTCCTGGAAAATGCTACATTACCATTATAAACATATTTCTCTTTGCAATAATGACATCAGAAGGGCAGCTTATCAGACATTATTTGTGGTCCACATTAAGAGCTGGAAATGAAGACAGTCTCCAAGCTATTAACACCTCACATTGCTCACTGGGAGCAATCTGAAGACCAGGGAAATAGCTACTCCCATACTATTTTCCATCTTGCCTTCTCTTCTAGCCTCCTTCCCTGCACTCGTCAGTTCAAAGTAACAAATGCAGGCCCCCATTTCCATCGGCTCTTCTGGAGGACGAAATGTCACAGCCCACCTGGGGAGGAGGTGGAGGACGGCCAGAGCATCTCAGCCACCAGTAGCTGCAAGGACAAAGATGATGCTGAGAGCCCCAAACGCACCACGCCCGTGTTTGGGATGGAGCCGTGGACGATGGACCTGGACCCAGGCCAGTCCATGGACGTGGTGCTGCAGGGCTTCTCCCGTGTTCCACAGGTGAGCCTGGGGAACCATCAGAGCCCCTCCCCTGGGCTTGTTCTTGACATTTGCCTGGGGAAATGAGCAGAGGCCTTCAAGAAACTGGTTTAAGGCCACACATTTCCGTGGCAGCACCAGTTGCTTTCCTTGCTGGCCACCATCAGACCAGCTAAGACTTTATTGAGATTCCACAGCTAGCAAAACCCAGTGCTGATCCCAAAATAAGAGTGGAAGGAAATACTGCTCTTTTGCATGCTGGATCAGCAAAGAAGGGCAGAGAAATAAGTTAAACTAGGAGCCCAAAAAGAAAGCGAATTAAACAAGTGCCAAGTGGTTTGCCTGGGGTAAGCACAGAGTAAAACAAAAGCCATGTGAAGGGAGGGAGTTTCTCACAAGTGCCTTTTGTGGCTATTGGGGTGCAGTGTTACAGACAACTGAGCACAGGATGAATGAGCTGCATCACAGGAAGAAAAGGGGGCAGTGACCATTGCTCTGTGGCAGGAATTAGGGCCCAGGGTGGGTGGGGTAGAGCCAATGCAGGGCGTTTGCTGCATGCCCTGCCAGCACCCACTGGTAACAAGAGACTCTTGTGTGCAGGAGGTGCAGGACCATGTGCTGTGTGAAGCTGTCATTGGGACGAGCAGAATGACAGAGAAGATAATAGAAACTGTCATTACCTGCGAGTTTATTGATCCCTCTATAGAAATATCAGACAGACAATTCTGTTTCCGGGTGGAGAAGGTAAGTCTGGATTGCATCCTGGCATTTAACAGCATGGCTGAGGGGGGTGTGTGTTAAAGCCCCTCTTTACCCTTCCTGAGGCACTTTGTGAAGTGAGCGAGGATGCTTTTGGAGATGAGAGTGGTATTTAACTTCCCCAAAGTAAAATTGCAGCTACAGCTGCACTGCTAAGGGGGATCTTGGCCACATCCAGAGAAATTCCAGTTTCTCTGCTCACTGTAAAGGGAAATTTTTGAGGGTCCTCCAAGGCATAGTGATGTCTAAGCACCTGTGCTGTAGGGAAGCTGGGAGAAATGGAGATTCCTCAGGCTGACAAGGAAAAACCTATCATCTCCATTGTCTCTTTGCCTTCTCTGCTGCTGGCATGGATGTTTTATGGTATAGCTATGTGGTATAGCTTTGTGCATTTCCCCAAGCCTCACCTGCTTCAGAGGACCCCCAGACATCCTGCAGCTGTAGTGATGACACCACTGAGGCAGAGCAGATGTTCTTTAGTCTCCGGATCCCAACTCCAGCATCATCTTTCTCTCTCCTGCAAGTTGTCTGAAAAAGAGATGTTTCATTGTTTGCTTTCTGTAGTTTCAGGCCTCTCCTCTGGTTCCCAGGCTTCCACTGAAGCACAGAATCCCTGAAACAGGCAGTTCAGATGTCATTAGAAGCTTTTCAGCTCTCCCGATTCTACCTGAGTTCTGTTTGATGCCCCACACAAACTGATTCATTGCATACTATAACACAGCACCTGTTTGATATCAGAACATCCATAACTTGTTTCCCACTCTCTGGTTTCTCTAAACCATGCAGGAAGCCCAGCACAATGCATAGACAGGAAGGAAGAGCCTAGGCTGGTCATAGCTCTGGGACCACAGACTCCTTGTCCCTGTAGCAGAGGCTGCAGGACACATGTTGCAGATGAATTGCTTTTATGAGGCTGCTAGAGGCAATAAGGTTGTAAGAAATTAGTGTATGTGAGTGAAGATCTTCTAGTGCTGTTCTACCCAATGGAGAGAGAAAACTGAAGACAAATGGTCTGGATTCACTTTCTGCTTTAGATCTTGTTCAAGCAGCTGCCTCCTCTCAGGGCCTATTCCCTCATCTGTACATGGGAGTGTTTCCCTGTCCCCCAGAGGATGCTGTGGTTTCTAAACATGAAAAGCATCTGCTGTAAAGGAAAATCTGGAAGGGTAGAAATAAATAGAAAGGGTAAATAGAGATGTATGCACTCCTGGGACTGAAAAATGTGAAATGCATTGGAAGCAGGAGGAGGTCTATGGCCACCTGAGGTTGTTTTTCCTTGTCTCCTGTTTCTGTAGAAGCCCAGTGATGTCCTGACACTGCAGTACAAACCTTTGTCTATAAAAAACACCTGCTGCCTGCCACTCAGCCTCATGTTGGACTTGGAGCAGCCGTTTCTGGTCTGCAATGCAGACCAGCAGCCCCTCCCAGATGGCCAGGTGAGCAGCCCTGGACTCCTCCAGTGGGGTTTGAAGAGGAGGGATGTGATGGTGCCTTTCTGTTGGGAGATCCTTGAGTCGAGTTGATTCTGTAGCGTCAGCAGTGAGCTGGCCTGAGCTGCATCAGCAGAGCTGCAGAAGGAATCAAAATCTTATCTGAATTGATAAGATCCATCCTGGCTTTAAGGCACAGGGAGAAGGGAGCAGGCAGCTAGGTCTGGGCAAGTCATGCAGTAAAGGTGTCTCCTGGAAAGCATCCCAGATCTCCAGCAGTCATCCCCTTGTATTGCTGCTGAGCACAGGAATGTGGGCCTGAGGGAATCCTGGACCAGAGTGTGGTGCCTGCAGTCAGATCCTTGCTGAAAGGAATGAGCAGTGAACTGAGAAGCCCACACTGGGGTCACACTTTGAGCATTTACTGTTTCATTCTATCAAGACCTTGGGACATCATCCTGTGGGTGTTTAACTACTGTTCATCTCCTTGCAGCCTGTCACAGTGGACGCTGGGGAGACCTGTCAACTCTACGTGGCATTTGACCCCACTTATGAACTGAACTATAACAGCTGGAAAGAAAAGAAGGTTTTGAAGATAGAGATGGTCAGGGGCCATCCTCATGTGGAGCACATCACCCTGCGGGGAGAAGCCCACTTCCCGAATCTCCGAATCCAGCCCAGCACCCTGGACTTTGGCTGCGTCCTGGGTGGCACTGAGGAAGTGCGTTCCCTGGAGATGTTCAACTACAGCCCCCTTCCTGTGGAGTACCACTGGTCATTCCCTGCTGACAGCCACGTGAACAAGTTGAGGTATGGGCAACAATTTGCCCTCTCCTTGAAGCTCTTCCTCCTGGCGTCCTGTTTGTACCTTGCAAAGAACAAAGCTGTTTGCCTAGGCTCTGGAAAATTGCTTCTGACTTTTCCTTGTGCAAATAACACTGACCAGCCATGCACTGACCAGGGAATGCTCAGGGATGCTCAGGGAATAGGTTTTCCACCAATTTGGTGCTGGTTCGTCGCTGGCCAGGTGTGCCCCTTGTTGCCACAAATCTCACCTTTTTGCATGTCTTCTCTGTCTTTTCCTCTCCCACTGTGCTTTCTGCATCCCCACAAGGTGTTAAGCTCTGTCCTCTGTAGTTCCTCAATGAAAGCAGTTGCAGCTGCCTGCACTGCTGCTACTCCAGTGTCATCCCTGGGCTGCCTTTAAAGGGACACAGCCTGGTTTGGGAAGGGCTGGATCAAATAATTTCTGAGCTCAACGCACCAGCACCCACCCGGGGGCTGCATCCTGACCAGGAGCTGCTCGTGCAGGTGCCCCTCCCTCCCACTGCAGGTCCCTGTTCATAGTTATGTTATTTTCCAGATATGAGCTTTACCCACCTAAATTCACACCCGAACCACCAAAGGAGAAGAGAAGCTGTTTGGAATGCTCAGCATCTCAATTCAGACGCTTCAGGATTAGAAATGTGGAAGAGCTACCCCCAGCCCTGAAAGAATCACGGGATCTTGCCCAATCTGTAGGAGTAGAGGTAGATTTTCTTGTACTCCTACTGCTTGTGTTGCCTCCCCAGCTTGCCACCAAAAAGTCCTCGTGCCAACCTCCTTTTTGCTGCCCTGCTCTCCTGTGCCCTGAGAGTGGCAGCTGGACATGGGGTGTCTGGGGAGGGAGAAATAGGAGAGTTTTCCTTGGAGAAGCCCACTCAGACCCTACAGACCTGTGTTGAGTGTGGGATTTTTTTGGCTCATTTTTTTCACAATGTAAGATGAGGCTTTTAGCTGCATCATGATGATAAGACCTCCAGCTTCCCTCCCAGAGCAAGCTGTGACAAGTCTTGATCTCCATGCACCCTCTTCCCAACCCAGCCAGACCACCTTTTTCCAGGGCTCTGCCTTCACCAGAGAGCTGGTGTTACAGTGGTGCCCCTGAAGCTGTCTCATAAAATGATACTTTGCAAAGTGGCTGCCTCTTCCTCCTAGCATACAAAATGACTTGTTTTTCAGGTGCCACCACTTGAAAAGCATTACCTCCCACTAGGGTTGGGGGGATTCAGGTTCTCTGTGGACCTACCACACACTGTCCTCGAAGCAGACAAGGTAAGAAGGAATCTGTCTCACTTCCATGTTTTCAATGTGGCAAACAGGGCTGTAGCTCCCACTCCCACTGGTGGCCCTCAGCATTGCTCCAAGAGGGGCCTCACATCCCTCCAGACCCATCACAAAGTGCTGCTGAAGCCACTGATCACTGGAGAGGCTGTGCAGGACATGTAGGGCTGCCCCAGGATGCTCCCTGTGCAGCACCTGTGGAGGGCATTGCTCCCATTTACCTCATCAGGTGGTCCATAGGAAATTTTTGCAGAAGCTTTTGCTGTAGCAGCGTGAGAGAGCAGCATGTGAACCAGAGAGAGAGGGGGAAAGCCTCTAGAGTCAGATGAGCTGGGCTGGAGTCCCTGAGCTCCCTGAGCTCCAAGAGCTCTCACTCTGAGTCTCCTCCTTTTCTGAAAGCAGTTAGAAATGCTTTCTAAAGGCAAGGTGTGCATCAGAGAGGATTTCTTGCTACCAGGAGACATCCCAGTTCACTTTAATGTAGTGTATTAATTAATGCATTGATCTGTGAGTATGGGAAAAGGTTTTCCCCACTGAGAAGAGCTGGCCAGTCACCAAGACTGGTTAACTGGTTTATTGCCAAATTGAAACAAATGAACAAAGGAACAACCAACAGCAGAAGCCCAAAATAAAACTGAGCAAGCCAGAAAGACAAGACAGACAGCAGCGACAGAGACTCCCCAGGTGCAGGTCACCACAGCAGGACTGAGCTCAAAGCACTCCCAGAGTTCTTAAAGACTCCTGGGGGCCAGGATTGGTCTGGTTTTGATCCATTCTCCTGTTGGCTCGTCTGGGGGTCCTCTTGGTCCATTTTGGCGGAATGTTCCTGGCCAATCATTTCTGCTATTCTTTGAGTCATTGTCCTGCATGTTCCACTAATCACTGTCCTTTTAGTGATGTCATCTTGCCTGTGGAGATTTCGGGAAGTTTCTGGTTATGGCCCCCACCCCACATGTCTTCTCACTGTCTTGTTAGCCCGTAGGAGTCCCGACACCAATTCGCTGTTTCATAGGAGTACTTGTACATCCCTTGCCAATTTATAGCAGTTCCAACCAACTCTGAAACTTTGTCCCAGTCTTAACCACCCGACCAATTGACAATGTAACTTTATTAACAGTGTGCCCACCCAACCAATTAACAATGTAACTTTATTAACTGTCTGTAACATTAAGCAACCTACCCATTAACAATGTAACTTTATTTTAGTACTTGTGTGCCTCTGTAACACCATGGTCCCCTCCACCAGCCAATAGCACGGACACAGGATGCGATTGGGGTGATTCTGGCTGTGTTTGGGGAACAGACCCCTCTGGATACAGCTGCACTTTGCTCCAAGATGCTGTTCTGCATCCATTTCCATGCCCAACACCTCCGTCTGTCCTGTCCTCCCTCCAGTCTTTCCGTATCCTGCCGCAGTCGGGTGTGCTGCAGCCGGGACAGAAGCAGAAGGTCACCTTCACCTTCTTTGGCCACCTCAACACCATCGCCAGTGTCACAGCACTGTGCCACGTGGCAGGTGGCCCAACCTACGAGGTGGAGCTGACAGCAGAGGCCTCACGTGTCAGCTACTTCCTGAGCGAGCGGGAGATCAGCTGCGGGTTACAGGTACCACACGTGCCCCTGGCACAGCTCCTGCCCACCTCAGCCCAGGGCTCCCTCCCCTTCCCAGACCCTTTGTTGGCTCTGGGGCTTGGAAGTGCAACCTTTGAGGGACACATCCAACGTGCAAGCTGGTTTAAAATGGACATCTCCACCCCTCCCAAAAATGCTGGGAATGGCTCTTTTTCAGGGTACCTAACACTGACTCCTGGGGCTGGCAGGGTCCTGGTGGGGCTGCTCTGAGGGGCATGTCCCTGAGACATCCCTCTGCTGATCCACTCCTAAAGTCTGACTTCCAAGGAGATGCTCTTGTCTAAAGCTCTTGCTTAATCCACACAATAATCAAGGGAAGAAGTTGGGCTTCCAGTCACTATAGTTGGAGAGACTGTCCCAGAATAATTCCCACTTCACTCCTCTTCTTTTGAAAACCCACAGGTATTTCCAGCTGCTGGCCCTGTCTTTGTTGCCCTGTGTGACTCCCTTGTTGCCTCTATGTTGCTTGCCAGTGCTTGCATGCAGGTGCCTTTTCTTCTGGAATGTCTCTGTGGTGTCTCTGTTTCTCCCAGCTGTTGATGACACCTCCAAGTGCAGAGGGTCTGTGTCCCCTGGTTCATTTATTACTGGCCCTCACATGGTTGTTACTGCACCTTTGTGTGCTGCCAGAACTCCCTGGTGCTGTGCAGGTGCCCTGTGCCTGGGGCTTCCCCAGGTTCCCAAGTGCCCGTATCTTCTCCCCAGTCCCTGCTCCCATGATGTGTCTGCTTTCAGCCCCAGGAAAGAGGAAGGAGATTCACAGCAGCAGGCCTAGGTCTGTAACTTCCCACTTCTATGCCTTCTCTCCAGGTTTTTAATGAAATTTATCACAGAACGGTCACCCTGGCGAACACCGGAAAGATTGAATTCAACTGGGAGCTAAACCCTAGCACTGCAGACAAACACCTGCCTGGTGTGTTTCTGGTCAACCCTACTTCTGTAAGTAGCACAAGTGACTGACCCCAGCCCTGTGTCAGATGGCCCAGGAGAGTGTTAAAGGGAAAAAAGAAAGGGGGGCAGGGAGGAAAGGGAGAAAACAGTAGTGGGGAAAAGCCCCAAGCCCAGCCATGAGAGAGGGAGAGAGGGCTGTAAGCAATTTCTGCTGGGGGCAGAGAAGATCTCCTGATAGACTCCCCCATGGCCTTGGCTGGTGGGTGGCTCAGCTGTCACAGGGCAGACACCGGCGGGCGGCACAAGTGTGTTGGTCACTGTCCTGTCCCGCTGTAAGGGGAGTGGAGGAGAATTCTTTTCAATAGATTTCTCTGACAAAAATAAAGCACAAAAGCAGCAAATATTGTATGTGAAAACTGTTTATTGATAAAGAAGGGGTATGGTACCGACCAGAGTGGGATAGAAAAGAGAGCAGAGAGAGAAAATGAGAAACGGAGAGAGTAATAGAAGACAGGGACACAGCGTCTCCGCTAGAACCCTGTCGGCGTCTTGATCGGCAGATGGAGCGGGTGTGCTGCCAGTTTCTCACATCGAGTGTGCGTGCGTGCCGCGGCGGGCTGGGCACGATCCTCAGGCTGCAGCGGGCACGATCCCTGTCCCGAGGGCTGGGCACGATCCTCAGGCTGCAGCGGGCACGGCTGTCCCTGTCCCGAGGGCTGGGCACGATCCCTGTCCCGAGGGCTGGGCACGATCCGCAGGCAGCAGCGGGCACGGCTGTCCCTGTCCCTCGGGATGGGCACGATCCGCAGGCAGCAGCGGGCACGGCTGTCCCTGTCCCTCGGGATGGGCACGATCCCTGTCCCTCGGGATGGGCACGATCCCTGTCCCGAGGGCTGGGCACGATCCGCAGGCAGCACGATCCCGCGGGCTGCGGCGGCCGGGCTCAGCAGCTGCGGCTGCTCCCTCGGGGACACAGCCGAGCTCTAGGTTGCCGTGGCGAGCGGGGAAGCAGCGACAGCAGGGTAGACACACAAGGAAGAAGTGGCTCTGCAGGGAGCCGGACTCTCCAGGCGTTCCCAGCCTAATAACAAAAAAAAAAAAAAAAAAATTCCGGGAAAAACCTGGCAGTGCTAACTGCTTTTATATGCTCAGATTCCTCCCATAACTCAGCCCTTTTAGGAAGACTCTTGGTGGACGGGCAACATTTTCCCTAGGGGGAGGTCACTTGCAGCCCCTCCAGAGACGGGGCCTTCCTGCATTTTCTCCTAGCAGCCTCCTTAACACGTGTGTGTGTTAAGGCTTCCAGCACGTGGACAGACCCTACAGTAATTTTTCACCCCACGTCAGAAAATGGATTTATAACATACGTTGAGGCATAAATAAGAATTTAATTGGTTCCTCACAATCACTCTGGGGACCCCAACAGCTGAGACCTGTGGCTGTGCTGGCACTGGAGTGTTTCTGAGGGTCACCTTACCCAGGCTGTATGGTCACACAGGACACAGTCCTTGGCCCTGCCTCCCCACTGCCAGCGCTAAGCACCACTTATATATCCCTTACTTAGGCTTGAAGGTCCTTTGCCAGGATTTCTCACAGCTCCTGTGCTGGTCCCTCCCTCCTCCAGCTTTGCTTCTCTGCAGCAGCTTTATGGGGCAGTGAGGGGACCAGGGAGGAGCGGAGCTGAAAGAGCAAGGAGAAGAATTTGCAGCATCCCACCATCCTAGCTTCTCAGTCCTGCCTGGATGTCTTGGAGCTCAAGCAGCAATCCTGCCTTTGTCCCTCCTTGCTGTGGGATGAGGAAGCCGATTGGCTTTCCCATTTCTTCATGCCTGTCTCCTACAAGGTGTGAGAGGAGCTGCTGATCCTGCTGAGTGCAGGAACTTCTCTTCCATAGCAGCAGCAAAAGAGCCTTTTTTTGTAGAGGTGGGCTCTTGCTGGCAGAGGGAAATGCCACAAGCAGCAGAGCTGTGCTCACATCAGGCTGTGCTTTGGCTGCAGCCTTTGGAGACCTCAGGAGGACACAGTGCATCCCACGGCTGGAGGCGCGAGCTTTTGGGCACAAGGAAGTTGGAAAGTGATGTGGTCTGATGGTTTCTTCTAGATGAGAAGCTGTCTTCTCAGCCTGTCTGTCCCCTGAGCCATCCCCATCAAACCTTCTGTGATGCACTCCCTTCCTCTTCTCCCATCCCTGCAGGGCTCCATTGCACCTGGCGAGAAGCAAGTGCTGAAATTCTCTTACATGCCAGGATTACCAGGAGCCTTCAGCAGGACTTACCAGCTTAAAGTTGGACACCTGGACCCAGAAAATATCTGTCTGAAAGGAGAAGCGTCCTTTCCCCTGATCAGTGTGAACCTGCCCTGGAACATCAAAGGTGGGCACTGCCTGTCTGCCCCCAGGAAGGGTTTTGTTACCTACCATATGCCCATAGGGCAGCTCATGCCCACCTCCACTAAGCCTGGAGGGTTGCAGGACTCCCAGACCAACTCAAGCCCTCTGGTTGCTTTGTGAATCTTGAGCAGGGGATCCCATGTGGGCTTTCCCAGGAACCATCCTGCAGAGCTTGCCAGCACATCTGGTAGGGTCCTGGAAGGATGATGGCTGGACTGAAAGGCTTGTGAAAGCTGTAAGAGAGGCTGGCAGGGCTTTTGGCAGGGTTGGATTTGCATGATATTGCAGGGGATGAGATGCTCCTCTGGGGAGGAAGATGGGTGGGAGTGAACATGAGGATTCAGAGAGGAGCAGCAGCATCCACTTTCCATAGATGGCTTGACCGATTTCTTTCTGGAAGAGACCAGTGTTGGGAGGCAGGGACTTCCCAACTTAAACAGGATTGGCACTTTGCTCACACTTCTCTTTGTGGATGTTTTCTTTCTTCAGGAAATGGAAAACATGAGAAGCTACTGAAGCAGCTCGTAAAACACATGCAACAATACAGTCAGAGGGATAAACCAGTTCTTTGGAACAAGAAGAAGACTCGGAACCCAAAGCCACACATGCTTGGCTCTGGCATTGTAGTAAGAACAGCTGCAGCCCCATTTGGCACATGCCACCCTCTCCATGTCACCTGAGCCCCCTGCAGTCCACAGCAGCTTCCCGGTGCCCTGATGGCACTTGGGACCTCCCTGCCCACTTACGACCATGTGTCACATTAACATTGCCCCCAGGCCTGCCCCTCTGGTTGTGGTCTCTCCTGGGGTTGCAGCAGCTTCCTGGCTACCCCAGGGAGAGATCCTGAAGGCCATGCTCAAGGGATGGAGTTGATGGTGCTTTGAAGGAGATGCAGGTCATTGCTGGGGAGTTTGTTGGTCCCAACCCAAGCCCTGCCAGATTTAGAGCCCTGAGCAGCAGCTGGGATCCCTGACTGTGCCCTGGGACTGTGCTGGCTGTGCCCCTCTCTGAGAGGCACCAGCTTGGCCCCAGTTCCCTTTCAAGATAGCTTTTTTCCAAGCTGCTTTGGCACTGGCTGAGGGCAGGCAAGTATCTGCAGCTCTGGAAGGTCCCTGGCTTGTCTGTCTGCCTGGCCAGATCAGGCAAACTCTGCTGGCAGTGGCTTCACAGGCAAAGGTGCTGGAGTTACTTCCCTGGAGATGAGGTCCTGGATAAGAGAGCAGGAGATGGCACAGACACTGAGCAGCCAGACAGGAGCACCCCACAGCCCCTCTCAACAAGACCAGGGTGGGATCCTCTTTCAGGTAGAAGCTGGGCCTTCGGAAGGACCTTTGATAACCAGGCACTGTCTTCCCTTTCTTCAGTCAAACACTCAGATGCAAATAAAGATGGTGAGGATGCTGGTAGGGAAAGCTGCTCTGGACATGCAGAAAAAGCTCACTTCCCGTTCCTTGAAGATGAGGTTTCCTGACAAGGAGCAGCGCCAGAGTCTTGTCAAGTGAGTAGGGACTCCCATCCCCATCTCCAGGTGCCTCCTGCTCCTGAGAGCTCCTTGTGCCTGCAGAGCAGGGAATAGCCTAGAGTTCAGCGAGGATCTGGTCCCAGTGGCTGTGACACTACATGTGAGCAGCTGAGTGCCCTCCCTTCCCCAGCATCATGCTGAACTTGGCACTGCTCAGCTCCCCACAGGTGTGGGGTTCTGTTCCTAGAGCTGAGGGGTCCAGTGCAGACCATCAAGCCCTTACAGGCAGCACAGACACTGTCCCTGCTAACTCCAAGCTCCGTCTTGGTTCCAACTAACAGATCACACTAAACAAAAGGAGAAGGGAACTGCACATGTCAGCAAACCCTTTAAAACCCAAAATCAGATGGCTTGGATCCTGGTGGGGTGGCAGGGTTTATGAGGTCATTTGGTCTGTCCCTTTTCACCATCATGATGCAGCACAAGTACAGGAGGCTTCAATTCAGGAAGAAGATGCTCTGCAGAACAGATCATGTGATCATGTGGTTGCAGAGAAATAAAGATTTCCTGTGCAGGCAAATCTTATTCCTAGGACCCAAAGCAATTCCAGGCTCAGGCTGTACACCAGGCTAAGCAGTTTCATTGACACCAGTGGAGGCCCAGTGCACTCACCTATACTGGCTTTCAAAGCAGAGGAGCTGTGACCAGGGTCCATTTTAAACTAGTTTTATTTTCAGGTCCTATTGGTAGCTGATAAAACCTAGGACCTGCACTGCCTGTGACTTCTCAAAGTCACTGGCAGGTGGTCAGGCCTTGAGTTCCATAGGCTTGAGTTTTTACAGCAGTGAATAGAGAATTGTCCACTTTATTTGTATTTTCCATGCTCTTGGACACGTAGCCAGGCTGTGGTTTTACTCGTCCTTGCAGAGTTGAGCTGCCTGAGTATGTCCTGGACATGGGCACTGTCCTTAAGGGTTACATTGAGAGACGCACTCTGGAGATCAGCAACCCTGGGCAGGTCCCAGTGTCCTTCCATGTTGATGTATCTGTCCTGCAGGACACAGGTAAGCAGTGGAGACACTTCCTGTGGGCTTGAAGGAGGTGTCTCAGATTAGCTTAAGCAACTGAACTTGGGGAGGTTTTTGAGGTTTTTCTTCTCAGTGTTCCTGTTGGGAGCTTTGGAGCCAGAATTCTGCTGGCCAGCCGTGCCCAGGCACCTGGCCCACCTGTCACTGCCCTAACGCTTCAGTGCAGGGGCCAGATGGGCTCATCACCCTGGTCAGCTCTCAGCATCTTCTGCCCTTGGCTCCCACAAGCACCAAGTTTCTTTGCACACTCTGTGGGCTTGTTTTGCAAACCAGTGGGGTCTGCTGTGGTCTGGAAGTGCTTTGTTTAGAGTTCACACTGTCACAGCACTTGTGTTAAGCCTTTATTGAGGAAACAGCTGGTGAGATCCTCTGGTGGATCAAAAGAGGCTTTCAAAAGAGGCCTTGAGGCAAGGCTGTACTTCATCACACAGAGCCATCACACAGAGCCATCACACAGTGGCTCTCCGTGTCTGAGGGGTGTTCAGGTGCACTCTATAAGTTTTTGTCCAGGTCATGGCACAGCATGGGGTTTTCCCCAGGCCTCTCAGCCAGGACACCTTAATGTACTTGTGACACATTTTGTGTTCCTTGTGTATCTCAGCTCGTTTGTTTTCATCTATTCAAGGTTTCAGAGTGAACCTGGAGGACGTGCAGTGCCTGCCCCCCAAATACACCAAGACATTTGAAGTGCGCTTTGAAAGTGCCCACCAGTCACGGGGTGACGTGGATGCGCTGCTGCCCATCAAGGTGCCACAGCTCTTGGGGCAGGCAGCAGGCTGGGCACAGCAGCAGATGGCACCTGCACCCTCCACTGAATTCTCTGTCCTTCTCCAGGTTTCAAAAGGCCCCACGTCTCACATCCGCCTCCGTGCCAGTGTGTTGGAACTGTCGCTCGACCTCTCCAAGAACACGCTGCAGTTCTCCAGTATCTTCATTGGGCAGTGCCAGGTTGAGACCATCCGGCTCTACAACTGGTTCCGAGTGCCCTGCAAATGGTTTGTGACTGCCATCAGTCCTGTTAAGAAGGTAAAGCACAGGCGACATTGAACACCTAACTTCTTGGTTGGGTTTTCTTTGTGTCTTTTGCCCTTTCTGCTCCTGTGGCTGCCTGAGCACTTGGGTCTACAGCGTGTTTGAGGAAGCTTCTGAGAGTCTAGACCAAGGCTGGTTTGCCTGGAGCTGTTCCATTAGCTGATGCTTTGCTTTTCTGCCATCTTCACTCATTCCTCCTCCTCTGAGGACAGTAGTTCCCCATCTGCCTGCCCTGTCTACAGGTTTTCCCTCCAGCTCTGTGCTATGGGGGCCACACTCGGTTTGGCTGTGGGTGCTGTCAGCACTGTATCAGTGTCTCAGAGCACTACAGGAACCGAGGCTCTGTCCTCGCAGACCAAGGAGACCTCACATGGTTGGTTTCTGTGCCCAGAACAATCAAAACACGACACCAGCTGTGCGTCAGAAGCTGCAGGAGGATGAGCCCTATCCCTTCGAAGTGACACCCTCCAAAGGAATCCTTAATCCAGGAAGGTGGCAGAACCTGCAAGTCCAGTTTACACCCAAGGAGGAGGTGAGATTGGCAGGTGTCAGCCCAGGAGGCCTGTCAGGGCTATCTGGAAATGAGGGCCTGGTGCAGAGAGTGTGGTATGAGCTCTGCCTTCACAGAGAGCTTTCTGCAAGCCCCGCACTCAGCATGGCTCAGTTCACCCCACAGAGCACTCCTGTGAGATGTGCTTTGAAATGCCCACAGGGAGCTTGCACAGAGAGCATCAGGGCTGCTTCTCAGCACATGGGGGGGATGTGCCCAACTCCCCTCAGCCTCCCCCTTTTCTGGCTGTATTTGCAGCTGTGGCACTCGGTGCAGAGCAGCTGCACACTCGCAGAGGATAATCCTGGAATGGCCAATCTAGGCTCATCCCACTGTGGAACTGACAGACAGAACAGCCACCAGACACCTTCCTGGGCATGGCAGGACAGTCACCTGTAGTGGTGTGCTGCCAGCAGTCCCTGGGGTTCTGGCCTGCCTGCACGTTCCCATGTAGCTGAGGATTCAACTTAAAGGATGGAGCATTCCCAAAAGTAGTTTGCCTGTAGCCACCTGGTCTTGGAAACTGACAGTGTGTACCAGGATGGACACAAATGCTTCTGTGCCTGCAGACAGTCCCAGGGATCTTTTAATTGTTTGAGAGATGTAACCATCTTGTGTCTGGCTTTGACCAGAGCCAAACACTAAGCAGAGAAGATGACGCTTATTTCTAGCCAGCAAGAGCTCATTTGCCTCTCTCCTGGAGCTGGCATTTGCCTGATGCAGCAGTGCCAGGACTGTGTCTGGGCACTGTAACCCTGAGGCCCCTTATCATGAGCACTGCACTCCTGCATGACTAGGTGAATACATGTGACAGTGCATTGTACATCCATCTGATACCCAAATACCCAGTTACACTGCACACCAGGATTCATCCCAGTTACTCAGACTCAGGACACAGACACTGTAGTCCCTAGCATAAGTAAATATCTGGTTTCCATTCACCTTGGAGGGACTGATAACACCCTGACCTTGGGGCAAGCGTTGTATTTGGGGTCAGGTCACCTGGGACTTCATGGACAAGTTGTCTGCACTTTTCTCTTTTCAGAGGTCTTACAAGGGTGAGATGAAGCTTAACATCTGTGGGAGCAGCAATCACTTAAAGCTGCACCTCTCAGGACAAGGTCTGGAGCCACGGTTGGAGTTCAGCCCCCCAGCACTGAAGATGGGATGGGTGCTGGTGAACAGCAATGGGGTGGAGCTCACAGTGGTGGTGAAGAACCCATGCAACTTCCCCATTGAGTTTTACTCAGTGGATTTTGATGAGCAGTACCTTGAGGAGGAGAAGGTGAGAAAGCAGGTCTGGTCCCCACCTACATGCTGCCCAAGCTTCACAGCACTCCAGCATTCCCAGGCTTGTGCCAGGAAGATGGAGGCAATCCCCAGGGCAAAGCCAACTCTGCTGACATGCTGTGGGAGGACTTGAATAGTTCATATTGTTGGGAGGAAGGGAGAAGAGAGAAAATGAGTTTGTTGAGTCTGTGATGAAAGGCAAGAAAAGGAATCTTGAGTATGGTTTCTCTTCCCTACCCACACAGATCCTGCGGATGGCAATGGGGTCTAAGCACCCAAAGACCTTTTTGATGCCTCCACGTGCCGTGGGTGAGACACTGCCCCCAGAGGTGCTGGAGTATTATGAAGCACGGAAGAAGCTGAAGGCTCAACAGGCAGAGCTCAAAGCCATGGCCGAGGCCAAAGCTAAGGTTGAGGCTGAGACCAAGACCAAGGGCAAGGCAGCACCAGGTCAGAAAAACAGTGAGGGTTTGGCAGTGTCTCTTTTGACTGTAGGCACAATAGGGAGTCCAGCCCATACACCCTGAACTCTCTGTCACCTTGTTCTACAGGGAAAGCCTGTGCTTTAAGCAGCTGCCTGTTCCCCAGCTTGGTGGAGGAACTCTTGGGTGAAGGGCTGTGGCATCCTCTGCCAACCCTGAGTGTAGCCAAAGCAAGCTCCTGTCTGCCCACCATAGACTGGGGGAAATAATCAGGATATTCCCTTGTGTCCCTTAGCCACAAAGACTAGGATTGGATGAGTTCTTCAGCCAGTGGGACCAGGTCTAATACCACTGGCTCTTTTATATTTGCACCTTCATAGCAAAAGAACAAACTCTTGTTGCTTGTCTCAAGTCTCTTTTCCTGGGATCTGAGGAGACGGGGAGGATGATGAGGATCAAAGGTAGGCAGGAGGCTGACTTTTCCCCCTGGTTTTGCACTGCAGTACGTCACAAGTCTGTCACATTCTATCCTGAGCCCATGGTGAAAGTGGTTGGGAATCCCATCTCTCGGGCTGTCATGCGCCAGCTGGGCATTGACCCCCTGTCAGAGAGGCGCAGAGCACGGCAGCGCAGAGGGATTGTTCTCATCGTCCATGGGCCGCCCCGGGCAGGTATGTGAGCTGCAACCCTGGGCTGCAAGGAGAGGGGGAAGCAGGAGAAATGCATCCTGGTGGACCATGGTGCTTGAGGCAAAGTCCTCAACTGAACAGGAGGTGGAGATGATCCTCTTGGCTCTAGAATTCAGAGCTTGTAACCAAGCTCCCTCATGGCCTCCCCTGGAGGAACACTTGCTTTCCCACTGTCCTTTTAACTTTGAAATCCTGTTGGAGATTTTTCCAGGGCCTGTCCCTGTAATGCCTGATGTGCAAGTGTCACCAAGCAGTCCTCTCTCTCTCTCAGGAAAGTCAGAGGTAGCAGCAGCCCTGTGTTACTATTATGATGCTGCCTACGTGTCCATTGACACCGTGGTGAAAGAGGCCATTGCCAACCACCGGAGCCAAGCAGGGCACCATGCCCGGGAGCTCTGCACCAAGGCTGCCATGGAGCCCAAAGACAAAGGCAAGGACAAAGGTAATGCTGGTAAGGAGAGATGCAGGATCCACAGCCTGTGTTTGAGAAACCCACCACGGTTGTCCACTTCTGCTTACTCAGAGCAGCAATTTGACAATCCTTGGGTCTCTTAGAGAACGTAGGTGAAATGCATCTCTGCCTTGTCTAAAAAAAAAAAAAACGCAATTTTAAAAATCAGGACACGGTATAGATGAGTTCTTTTCTCCAGAGATTCACCTGTGCCCAGTGTCGGGTCACACAGCTCACACACATTGGGCTGCTCTCCATGTGAGACTGGAGACTTTTATGAAACTTACTGAGCAGTTGGTACCCTGAGCTCTGGAGGGTGAGGCCAGACCTGACTCGGTGCAGGGGGAAGTTTTGCATTGCTCAGTTTTGAACATGACTGGGTTGGGAGCTGGTGGAAGGAAGAAGAGTCTGGGTCCCAGCTGGGGTTTTCCCAGGATTTAGGTTCAGTGGAGATGGGTGATGGGCAGATGGGCAAGTTGGGCAGGGCTGCAGGTCTCCACATGAGAATGCAGGATGGGTGCAATGTATGGAAACAATGGTCCTGGAGGACGAATCTTTGTCTTGATCTGTAGGGGAACTGCTGTGTGAGCAGTGTCACCTGCATGCACAGCTGTTAGCAGGGACATAGTGCTGGCTTTAAAATAAAGTATGGGATTGGGTGCTTTACCACCCTGGTAAGAGAAGCAGGGAAGGAGCTGCTTCAGGAAAACAGTGCTGCCAGTGCCCAGCAGATTGAGGAAAAAGTGCCATGTTTCTTCCAGGGCCCAAGGTTGTGCCCATTGTGGTGAAAGGTGCCTACTTGGTTTTCACAGCCCCTCTGAACTATTTTTCCCCTGTGCAGGTAAAAAGTCTCAGACCAAAAACGCCAAAAGCAAGAGCCCTCCAGCACAAAAGAAGGAGGCTGCCAGCAAACCCGAGAAAAATGACCCCCAGGTAAACATGATCTGCCCTGGCTGATGCCTGGGACCTTTGCATTGTCTTTGAGGTGGGCAGGGGCTACTTACAGTGGAGGTTCTGTGCCAGCCAGGGCCTGGTATGTGGCTCCATAGTGCCAAGCCCAGCTGGCAGGCTGGGCATGACTTGGGCTGGGAATGTGCCCTGGCAGACAAACTCCACTGATTCTCAATGGTTTGCTGGCAAAGTGCAGTCCTAGCTAGTGTGGCTACAGGCAGTGAGCAAAGTGCTGGGGGGCTGCACCAGGGCTTGCAAGCTTGAGTCTCTTCTGGCAAAGGGATGGGCCCTCCAAGACCATCCCCTGGAGCTGCCAGCCTGCACTGCAGGGTTGTTCTGGTCTCCACTAGTGAGGAACCCCAGCTGCAAGCCCAGCAGTGAGAGTTGTTCAGGGCTTTCCACTGTGGTTCATTTTCCTTACAATGGTCCACTTCACAGATAATAGTTTCGACTGCTCCTGCACCGCAGAAGATGAACATCATCAGCACACATGGGGAAGAGCTGAACTGCTTGAGCTGTGTGCTGCCTGAGGATGTGCTGGTGGGCATCCTCCAGGAGAGGCTCAAGGTATGTGGGGTGGGGGAAAAGGAGACATTCCTGCTCCAGAGAGACAGGCAGTGAGGTATGACTCGAGAGGAGGAGGAGGAGGAGGAGGAGGTCTGTACATGCTGTTGGAGGATCCTGGACTGTGTGCAGGGAACCCTGGGGGAAGCTGCAGATGCCCTTTGTTGGCAGAGCCTAAGGACAGATCCAAGCTGGTCTTAGCTGATGCACTTGGAACAAGGATAGCTGGTGCCCTGTGACACCTGGGTTTACTGTCCAACTGCGAGCCCCCTTCATGCAATGGCTGACTTACTCTTCCCTTTATTTGCAGCGTAAAGACTGCTACAAGGGAGTGGTCTTTGATGGCTTGGAGAGCCTCTTTGCAAGCAGCCTGGAATCTTCTCTGCTCTGTGTACTCAAAGCTGTCAAGAATCGTCGTCATATCTTCATGGTGAACCTGCTTAATCAGGGTTATGATTCTTGGAAAGCCAAGGAGGAAGCTAAAAGAAAAAGGGAGAAAGCTAAAACAAAGGACAAAGGTGAGATATTCTCCGTCCCTCTCAAATCTTCTCTATCAAGCCCTCAACCTTATCTCTGTGTATCTGGGTTTGCAGCAGAGCTTGTAAGAAATGTTGTTTTTTTAATCTTTCCACCTTCTGCCTCCGTGTAACCAGTACCCATCTCAGAGTTGCAGGAGATCTGAGGTTTTAAGACTCACCTTAATCTCTAATATTAAAGCTTGAGCACAAGTTGCTGTAGCTCAGTGACAAACAACTGACCTCAGCCTTGGTGCACTTAAGCCAGGCAAAGCACAGGAATTCACTGCCCAGCTGTAGTTTGGGGGATTGTCTAAATTTTGGAGCACAGATATGAGCTCCCCAGTATCTCCTAGTATGATAGGTGGGGTCAGGAAAAGCTGTGAATCCTTGCAGCTGATCCAGAGCACCCAGCTCTACTTGCAGTCACTCACGGTTTCTCCTCTGGTTTGTGCTAAAGAACTGCAGCGGAAATACCTTATTCAGAGGACCATAGAATGTGTCATGCAAATTGATGAGGATGAATATGATGCCCTCCCTGAGGACAAGAGAGCTATAGTGGATAGAATAATACTGGAAAGGAAGCGTATGCGGAAGAAGAGGTGAGTAAGCCTTCCATGGGTTACTGTTCAGAGTAGTGTCCCTGGAGGGTTTCCCTGCTCCCAGGACTCTGAGCTCAGAGGGGTTTGATAGCAAAGGCCAGCATCTTCTTCCCCATTCTAGTGGTGAGCCCTCAGGCTTAGATGCTCCCTGCAGGGAGCTGGGCTCTGGGCTTGCCTTGGCACTGCCTGTAGAAGTGTCTCTAAGTCCATGATGTTGTTTCACACCTTCTTCATCATCTCCCTTCTTCACCAAAACAGTGGGACTGTGGTATGGGCAGGTGTGGGCCACAGACCCTTGGTTTGGGTCCTGTCCTGCCACAGATGAAATCCTTGCAATGCTGATCTGCCAGGGTTCTCCTTAGGGCGGGACACCACCCACAAAAACTCATGTCCTTTAGGCTCCCCTTCAGCTGCAGCAGTAGGCAAGCACAGGAGAAGCTCTGCTCCAGCAAGGCAGCCCAGCTCAGGACACATAGGAAAAATGTGGAGCTGGGAGGGGAGGCTACTTAAAGCAAGCCTGTGTATCAGGACTTCTTTCAGCCCAGGCTGAAGTTTGTTTCATGGGGAGGAGACTGAGGAGGCTGCTTCAAATTGTTTCCATGGCAGATAGCACTGGTTTGCCTTGGTCACAGCTGGGTTCCAGCAGGAAATCTGGCTGACAAGAGCCTGTCTTGCAGGAGGGAAGTTCCTGCAGCCTTTGCTTTCTGACTGATAGGATTATTTACATTAAGGAGCAAGCTATGCCCAGGGAGAAGGGGGCTGAATGAGTCGAGTAAGAATTGTAGGAGGGATAAGCAGATGTTAGCAATTTGTGATCTGGCTTAAACTGGGCAATCAAGAGATGAAGGGCGTCTTCAGGCATCAGTGCAGAGAGATGGTGGATCAGCCTTTGGCAGTGGGCTGGAGGTGTCTGGGTGTGCCTTAAGAAAAAAGTTGCACAGTCGAGGCCTTATGATGGCAAGGCTTAGGTTTGGCTGGTCCTGGAGGTCCCCTTCCACCTTTCCCCTCACTTGGCATGTTCCCAAACTCTGTTGGTTGAGGAAAATATATGGAAATGGTCTCGTGGTTTTACCTGACCTCAGGGTCAAGGAATAAAGTGCAGGACCAGCCAGGACCAGTGAGCCCAGGTTTCTGGTGGTGACTCTCAGGCATGTTTTCTATTTTCTTTGCTGAAGGGAGCTGAAGCGGCAAGCTCAAAAGCTTGAGGAGGAGGCAGCGAAAGCCTTAGAGGAGGAAGAGAGGCAGAGGGAGGAAGAGAGGCAAAAGGAGGAAGAGAGGCAGAAGGAGGAAGAGAGGCAAAAGGAGGAAGAGATGCGGAAGAAAGAAAAGAAGGATGTCTCCCTGGGGAAGCAGTCTGCAAAATCAGAGATGGGGAAAACCAAATCCCCAGAGAAGGAAACCAAAGGCCCAGAGAAGGACATCAAATCTCCTGAGAAGAAGGAAACCAAACCTTCAGAGAAGAAAGAAACCAAAATCTCAGAGGAGACCGAACCCCCAGAGAAGAAAGAAACCAAAGCCTCAGAGAAGAAGGAAACCAAACCCCCAGAGGAGAAAGAAACCAAAGCCTCAGAGAAGAAGGAAACCAAAGCCTCAGAGAAGAAGGAAACCAAAGCCTCAGAGAAGAAGGAAACCAAACCCCCAGAGGAGAAAGAAACCAAAGCCTCAGGGAAGAAGGAAACCAAACCCCCAGAGAAGAAAAAAGCCAAAGCCTCAAAGAAGGAAACCAAAATCTCAGAGAAGAAAGAAACCAAACTCCCAGAGAAGAAAGAAAGCAAAATCTCGGGGAAGAAGGAAACTAAACCCCCAGGGAAGAAGGAAACTAAACCCTCAGGGAAGAAGGAAACCAAAGCCTCAGAGAAGGAAACCAAAATCTCAGGGAAGAAGGAAACCAAAATCCCAGAGAAGTGGAAATACAAAGCCCCAAGGATGTGGACAATCACAATCCCAGAGAAAAAGGAAACTAAACTCCCAGAGAAGATGGAAACCAAAGCCTCAAATGAGGAGGAAGCCAAAGCCCCAGAGAAGGGGGAAACTAAAGCCTTAAAGAAGGGAGAAACCAAAGCCCCTGAGAAGGCAGAAACCAAAGACCCAAAGAAGGGAGAAGCCAAAGCCCCTGAGAAGGCAGAAACCAAAGACCCAAAGAAGGGAGAAGCCAAAGCCCCTGAGAAGGCAGAAACCAAAGACCCAAAGAAGGGAGAAGCCAAAGCCCCAGAGAAGGCCAAAGACCCAAAGAAGGGAGAAGCCAAAGCCCCAGAGAAGGGGGAAACCAAGGCCCCAGAGAAGGCAGAAACCAAAGACCCAAAGAAGGGAGAAGCCAAAGCCCCGGAGAAGGGGGAAACCAAAGCTCCTGAGAAGGCAGAAAGCAAAGACCCAAAGAAGGGAGAAGCCAAAGACCCAAAGAAAGGTCAAACCAAAGCCCCTGAGAAGGCAGAAACCAAAGCCCCAGAGAATGGGGAAACCAAAGCCCCAGAGAAGGGCGAAACCAATATCCCAGAGGACGCAGCTGAGATGGAGAAGAACTTGATGCTGAGATTTCAGATCTATGAGTCATCGCAGCAGAACATCACACAGGTTTTGTGCTACTGGGACAGGGTTCAGGGTACCATGCAGTTGCCTGTGATCCAAAAGCCTCCAGCTAAACCCAAAGTTCAGAAGACCAATAAGCCTGAGGAGAAGGTGGAGCAGAAGCCTGCACAAAAATTTGGAAGCCAAAGAAGTCTTCAGTCATCTCAGCTGGAGATGCAAAGCAAAATTGCAGAAGGGGCAGTCGGAGACAACTATGTCGGGATACCGTGCTTGGACATCCAGGTCAAAAATACGAAGACCATGATTAGGGAGATTGTGAAGAAAGGGGGGCTGCCAACAGAAAAGCAGGTAAAGCCCTGCAAGGCTCAGATCCTGAGTTTGCCATGCTCTTGGGCCCTGGAGCATTGTGTCCCCCCAGGTGATAATGGCACAGAGCCTTGTCCAGACCTGTGATGCTGTTCCACAATGACTCTGTAGCATCCATGTAAATGGGGAGGTTATCACTATCCCTCAGGTGGGCAGGAACTGGGAGTGCTCTGTGTACAAGTATCCCATCTGTTCAGAGTTTCCCAGCCTGGAAATCATTATAAATGGTCCCAGGACAGGGCAGCTCATGGTCATTGTTTTCTTCAGCTGAGTCACTCAGGAGAGAGATTTCTCTCTCAGTCCCACTTGTAGCTCTTGCCTCTGCTCTGGAGCCTGCTCACCCCACTGGGCATAACAAAGCACTTGTACTTCATATAAATCAAAAACCCCATTGCCAAAAGCTCTGTGCCTTTACAGAAGGAATTGTGAGGATGAAAGTGACAAAAGTATAAACAGGGTTTTCCCTTCTGTTTTAGATGCTGAGACATCTGGGACTGCATCCTGAAGGGCCTCCCCTTCCCCGTGCTGCTGTCCTCTCCGTGGTCAAATACCCAAAGAAGCGGTTGGGCTGTGCAGAGCGTGTGAAGCCCTTCACCCTTGTGGCACCGAAAGGTGCTGCTGTGGAAGATGATCTGGTGGGTGCTCCTGTGGTGCCAGCACTGAAGGTGCCAGGGCAGGGACCAGGCTAGATGGGGGCATGGGGTACAGGTTGGATGGAAAAGGATCACTGTGGAGAGGCAGTGAAGATGCGATGGGGCCCTGTGTCTAAAGGTCTCCTTTCTGTCAGAGATGGGATAAAAGAGACAGCTCTGCTGGAGACAGAGCAGTTCTTTAAGAGGGAAAAAATCACTTAAAACCATCAATTTCCTTTGAAGAGAGGGTCCTGAGTGAGAAGGGCTGTCTAGGCAAAACAAACACCAATAAGGAAGACCAAGTCCATGGGCAGGTGGATTTATTTGTTTATTGTCTCTTCTGTTGGTTAACAACCCCCCATTTTGCTTTCCAGGATGGGGATGTCTCAGAGCAAGGCTCACTTCTCCCTTCCTTTCCTCTCTCCCCTTAGGTCAAGACCCCAGATGTGAAGGACAGTTCTGCTGAGGGCCAACCGCAGACAGGTAAAGCGGCCAGTGGAGGCAAGTCTCCAAAGGAGAAACAGATCGCCACACATGAAACAAAAAGTCCCCAGGATTCCTCAGCAACAAGATCCAAAAGTGCGCTGAAAAGTGCCTCAACCCCCGCAGAATTCCTCAGGTGAGCTGCACAGGAGGAGGTGATGCCTCTGCTTCTTTGTCCTCTTGCCAAACAAGGTCCATCATCCCCAGCTCCACAGCGACCCTGTGCCAGTGCCTCTGTGAAGTGGCAAGTGCATCCTCCTGTTTGCTGCTTAGCAATGTCTGAAGTCTCCTCTTTAATTGCCAGGCTGAAACGGTACCGGTGGATAGTGCCTGCCCACGGTGAGGTGGAACTGAAGGTCCACTTCTCCACCAAAGAGCCAGGGAAGTTTGAGCAGACACTGAGGTTTGAGCTCGTGGAGTCAAAGCGCCTGTACGAGCTGCCCTGCAGTGGCACCGGCCTGTACCCCAGCATCAGCAAGAACCCACGGTAAGGCTGGGCCCTGGCAGCCTCCCACACTGCTGCCCCCTGAACTCACAGCCGGGGCTGCCCCTTGGGGCTTCTGGCATGGGCAGATGGTGCTGCCTGAGGTCGCCCAGCATCTCTTCCTATGCTGGGAGCTGGGAAGGTAAATGGTACCTCAGCCACCAGGGAGGGTTATGGCTTTCTGACTACATTCCCTACTTGGAGCATCTCATCCTTCCCCACTTTCTCTGCCCAGGCTGGTGTTTCCACAGTGGAAGGAGACCATGGAGGAAAATGAAATCATCTTCAAGAAATATGTTGAGAGCACAAAGAAATTCCACTTTGGACCGCTGCTGTGTGGGAAATCAAGGGAGTGGTATGTGCTCCCTGCTGGGCCTTGCACTTTCTGGATGCACTTGGAGACATGTTGTCCCAATGGAACAATCCAGGGCAGTCCCAGGCAGAGTCCTGGGAGACACATGGGTTTGAGGGACCGCAGATGCATGAACTGGAGCAGATAAGAGGCAAATGAGCCTTGGAGGAGCTGCTCTGGCTACCCAGCGGGTGCCTTGGTGGCTGCCTTGGTGAGAGCCACATGCTGCTCCCAGCACAAAGGCGGCTTGGGGGGCAATTTTTGTCCCCCTCCACATCTCAGCTTCAACCCTTAGGAAATTAATTTTATGGTGTTTTTTGAAATGCTTTGAGCTCTGCAGGTAGCCTGATTGAGCTTATTCTGTAGATGGTTTTCTAAACCTTTCGTTAATGTGTAATTATTAATAAGATTTTATGACTGACCTGCCAATAGGTGTTGGGGGGCACCTACAGCAGGAATTACATTTTCCTGTAATGACATTGCATCCTCACTGCTGGATAAAGTCTGCCTAAACACATTGTCATTGAAGCTGCTGGTGTATTTCTACTTTTACTGTCACTTTTATTTTTAATAATATTTAACATTAAGTTCTTTTCTCCATGGGAGCTCTGGAGGGCTAGGGCTATTTTGACAACCCAAGGAAATGAAATTGAAATAGTTTAAAAAACAGACAATCTTTAGCCAGGTTGATGGATGGTCTGGGATTTCTGTTTGCCTCTTTAACCCTTTCATTCCAAAGTCATTTCCACACCTGAGAGAAGCAACATTTGTTAACTTTTTGCATTCCTCTGGGGAATTGATGCTTTATATTTCTTTTCCTCAGACTTTGAGATAACCCATGAAATCCAAAGCAGTTTCATGATTTTATGAAAGAGATTAGCTAAACTCTTTTTCCAAAAGCCTTTCTTTATATGCTGAAGGGAAGGCACCCCAAGAAGGAAAGGGGCAGAACCCATGTGCCTGATGTACTGTTATTTTTCTAGGCACTTTTGAATTTATGTTGTATTAAAAACTCTTGAAGTGGCCTGAGCATCATCAGGCTTCTGGGGTGGAAGCACCAAGTACAGGGGAAGGCATCAAAGGAAGGCAAGGATGAGCAGATGCCCATGCCCCTGGCTGGGATCCAGTTCCTTCACTTGTTTGTTAGAGCAGGGTCCTCCAGCACCGCTTCCTGCTGCCAGCACATGGTGCTTTCCTCCAAATGTGGCAAAGGCAGCAGTCTCCTCTGCAACCCTTTCCCCTTTTGTGGACAGGTACAAGGCTCAGAACTGTCCTGGCAACTCGGAGAACATAACTATCTTCAACAACTCCCCCATGGTCGTAGAGGTCCAGTTCTCCTTTGAGAATGATGGGGAAGCAGAGACCTTCCTTTTGGACCCTCCCAGCATGACACTGAAACCAAAGGAGAAGAAGGTAGGAGAAGGGCAGGTAGAGCAGGCGCTGTGGAGGTGCCCAGGAGCTGCTCCTCCTGCTCACACATACTGCTCTTTCTGTTTCTTTCTGTGGGGCCGGGTCCAGGAGCTGACCCTTTGGGCATACCCCACTTCCCCTGGCTTCTTCGAAGACAAACTCATCTGCAGCATTCGGAAGAACCCAAACCCAGTGGTCTTCAACCTTTGCTGCCATGGGGTGCACGTGAAGCTGGAGGTCAGCCCTCTGGAGCTGTCTTTTGACAAACTGCTTCTGCACAGGTCAGTCATCCCACAAGCACTCCAAGATTTGTGACAAAAGAGAGAATGTTTGATTCTGGTTTCCAGTGCATGGATGGAGGAGCTCCAAGTTGCATTCAGTGGTGAGGCTGGTGTGACCATCCAGCAGCTGATGCCAAGTGCCTTCCTGTGTCTGCAGGACTGACAGCAGGACCCTGCTCCTGAAAAACGACACCCTACTGCCCATGGCCTGGCAGCTCAGTGGGCTGGATGACCTTGTTGAGGACTTCTCCTTGTCACAAGACATCGGCACCATTGATCCCCGCACAGAGCTTGAAGTGACACTGAATTTCAAGGCCGGGCAGATTGGCAGCATTGAGAAGACCCTCCGACTAGAGGTGAGAGGGGTTGTGTCCTGCCTGGCAGAGCAGGGCACAGTGAGCAGCCGTGTGCTCTTAGGGACACAGTCAGGAAGAGCTGCACCTGACAGACACAAGGGTGCTGTGACCCCAGCTTCTGCCTCTACACAGCATTTGCCAGAACGTGCAGCGCATCCACATCCTCCCAGATGACCAGACACTGCATCCTGAGCCTGTACCACAACCCCCTTGTCCCTGTGAATGGCTGAAGGTTGTTTGGGTGTACAGGCTGCAGCATGGTCTCCACATTCCTCCTGGACTTTGTCTAAACTTCTTGCACAGTGCAACAAACTCTGCCCCTGGGATTTTGCTCCCCATGGTTTAGGGGCTGATTGGAGAGGGTTGTTAATGCCACCTGTCCTGAGAGACCTCACACTTCTTGTGGTTGTTCTTACATCCTTGTGCCTCTCAAGGATGCTTTATCAGCAGCATACCCTGCTGTAGGAGTGCAGAGTTGGGCTGATAGGGTTTTTTACTGCAGCAGAATCCCACTGGGGCAGCCCATGAGGTGATGAGGTTAGGAAAGCTTGTGAGTCCACCAATGCTTGTGAAGCCAGGGAGGCTGTAGTGGAAGCAGCCAGCAGAGACAAGGACAGGCTGTCTACCAAAAGAATAATCTGAATAGTGTTTGTTTCTTGCTGCTTCAGGTTTCAGATACAGAAAACATCCTGGGGATTGTTCAGGCTGAAAACATCATGATTTCTGCAGAGGTCTATGATGTTTCTCTGAGCATGGACATGCCTGAAGGTCAGTGGATGCCTCCCAAACAAAGTAGTTCAGGTGCACTGCTTTACCTTGGGAGGCAGTTGATGGATGGGATGGAATGGGATGGGATGGGATGGGATGCAAGGATGTTATGGATACATAGAGCACATACCCTGAAAGTTGTGTGGCATAAAGCATTGTCAGGACACTGACAGCCTTAAGTCTCTCCAGTCTGACCTTTGAAGTGTGCAGCTTCATGTGCAGATTGGATTTGGGGGCTTTGAAACAACAGTGACATGAACAGGCAGTTGGCCAGTCCCACAGGCTCAGCACAGCATATAAAGTAATTGGATTTGTACTTGGAAGCAAGGAAATGGAAGCCAAGCTCCTTAGCTACTAAACCTGCAGATATTTTGAGTGAGAAAGGACAGACAAGTATCTAGAAAACACTTTCAAGAATGGAAACTTGCTGAAAAGGGTTTTGTGCCAAGACCCCCATGCGTTTTGTGACCTGGTGTATTCTGCAGCAGCTCACAAATACCATTTTTGACCTTGGTCTGCGGGTTTTCTGCAGGTCCAGATGGAAGCTTGGAATTTGGAACCATTAATGTCCTGGATAATGTGAAGAAAGTCCTGACTCTAAAGAACAAAGGGATATACAACATTGAGTACAGGTGAGTCCAGGTGCCTGGCAGTGAGCATTTCCTCAGGTACCCAGGCCTGCATTCTCCCTCTGTCAATGGCTAGAACCTGTTTCCATGCTGGCTACCTCATGGTAAACACAGAACCTGGGCTCTCTAATCATAACTATTTTACCAGAGAATCCAGCCACAAACCAGCAGATCTTCACAGCTCAGCAGGAACCCAAAGGCGAGCCCCAGAAATTTCAGCACTGAAATGCTGAGATTCATTGCCTTTCTTTGACGGTCACCTCCTTTCTGTTTCTGAGACTCTGAGTGAATGAAAAATTTCAATGTCAAGGTTTCTTGCAGTAACCTTGTGATGGTCTGCACTCTGTCACCATCCAGGATTCCCTGAACAGAGCTGGACACTTCCTTTTCTTTTTTTCTGGTCCTATGCAAAGTCCTGGCTGTGCTGGTGGCACCTATACTTTTAACTGCAGATGTCTCCATTCCTTCCCTTTCTTCCTAGTTTCAAGCTGAAAGGTGCAGGTCTCAGGATGCGAGACTTGGCATCCCACTTCACTGTTGAGCCTCAGTCGGGCAAGCTGATTCCCTCCCAGGCTGGTGTGAATATTGAGATGCTCTTCCACCCCAAAAGTGAAATCCTCCTCAAGAACAAACCCATCCTGTACTGCCAGGTGAGCTGCCTGGGCCAGGCTGTGTTATCACACAGTGTTGTGGGAGCATAAACAGGATAGGTGTCTTCTGGAAGGAGGGAATCCTCTCTCCTACATACACAAGCAAAGTCTTTCAAAACCATTTGGGAGGCCTCCTCTGGAAGGAAGGACTCTGGAGGAGGTGTTTAAATAGGGAGGGTAAACTGATGGAGGTCTGGGGTGAAGGCTGGGGACGGGGGTAGAGGCTGGCCTCTTTGCTTTGTCTCCCACCCCTTCCTGTGGACACAGGTGATAGATGCCAGCTCAGGTGAAGGAGGCCCGACTGTCGCCAACATCCCAGTGAGGGTGTCGGCGAAAGCTGTGTACACCACGTACAGCATTGAGCCTGCCTCACCCATCAACTTCGGCGCCATGATCAAGGGCACCAAGAAAACCCAGACTGTGGTGCTGGAGAACAAAGGCATGCTCGCCTTCAAATTCCGCATCTCCCAAACACCTGAGGATCCATCTGCATCACAAAGCAGAAGGTACGAGAAGCCCTGCACCACCCTTCCTGTCTGAGGAGGCACCACCCCATGACTGGTATGTGGCAGGCAGGCAGGAGACCTGGGCTATCATCCATTTGCATCCCTGGCTTGGGGACAGGGAGCAAAAAAACGCCTTGGTATCCCTGTGTGATAGAGCTGCTCTGTCCAGCAATGGGTGCTGCAGGCTGCTCTCTGGGAGCTGTCAGGAGCAGGAAGGCTTTCCTCCATGAGGAGGAAGGCCAGCTTTGGCCTCAGAGAAAGGCAGGGAAGCTCAGCATGACAGATACCTCTGCTTTCTCCTCTCAGTCCAAAGCCAGGGGAATCTGCTTCATCGGCTGCAAAGCGCCCAGCAGGAGGGAAATCAAGCTTGGCACAGGTGGGTGACTCCTGCTCCCCAACAAGTGCTGCTGCAGGGGATGTGAGATGATGCTGCTGTGCCCAGGCTGGGGGCTCATCACCATAGGGTGGGATGTGGTCTGTGGGGTGGAGTCCAGTACCTGCTCAGTCCCACTGATAGTCCTGTACTCTGGCTCTGACCTGGAGTTGTGGGGTCAACAGAGTGGGCAGGTCCTGCGTTTGGCAGCTGCTGGGCAGCATAGGTCTGTGAACACCACAGAGCAGAAACATCCCCCAGTGAACTTCTAGAGCTCAGACAACATTGCTTTTTCTTCTTCCCTGCCTCTCCCCCATAATTTCTCACAGTCATTTCTGCTCTCCCGTGTCACCTCTGGAGGTTGAAGGACTTCAGCTACCACCTTCATTCTTTACATTCAAACTCCTTTCTTTCCGCCACTTGGGACAGGCTTGCAGCTCCTCTTGGCTTGTTGGTCTCAGCCTGAGGCTGCCTTTGGGCCAAGGAGTCATCCTTCCCTGCCCTGGGACTGGGTGTTGGAGGCCAAGGCAGGGCATACTGTTTGCTGGGATGCTCAAAGCACAGCTATCAGCCATCAGCCTCTCCTGGAACTTTTTCTGCAGGGTCCCCTCAGTCTTGGCATGTTCACGGTGTCCCCTTGCTCCGGCTCCGTCGGTCCATGGAGCCAGCAGAAGATCACAGTGGAATGCCTCGCAGGCCTGGAGGGGACATGTGAGGAGCAGTTCTACATTGACATCATGGGCAGAGACCCCAAGGACAATCCCCTCGGCATTCCCTTTACCTTCATTGCTGAGTCCTGCCTCCCAGGTACAGTGCCCACAGTGTCCACAGGTTCTCATGGTCAGACCTGCTGCTGATCAGCACCTAAACTTGCTGCTTGGATAGAGAAGCATGCTAGCCCTGGTATCCCACCTTAAAATCCTCAGAGGGTCCAGCCCTCTTCAAGTTCACCAGTGGACTCATCCCTCCCAGGCTGGGGGGATGCATGGAAGGATAAAAGGAAAGCAGTGCTCTCTGAGGTTGACTGAGCTCCATCCTCACAGCCAGCTCCCCCACCCAAGGCTGGGTTTAGAAGTCACCCAGCCAGAAAGGGCTTATCAAGCCTTCTAAGAGGCCTGCAAGGTCCAGATAAATTCATCAGGGAGGCTTCTCCAAGCTCATCCCTCTGGTCTGTCCACAGCACTTGTTGAGGATGTCATGTCAATCTTTGAGGAGTACCCGATCTGCAGCAGCAGCGACCTCAGCCGCAAGATGCAGTCGGTGAAAGGCGGGGGCCTGTTCATCAGAGATGAGAACAGATTCATGTTCAACAAGGTTCCGGTTGGGCGCGAGGCCGAAGCTCATTTTCATTTCCACAATGCAAGCGGTATGCCATGTGACATGGTCCTCTCCATCAAACCCCTGCCGGGAAAGGTAAGAACAAGAGGCCAAGGAGATGGTTGTCCTCTAGAGGCCGTGTGAGATCCTGTTTTGCTCTCCAGATGCATTGCTTCCTGTGGCCCACAGCAGTCTAGCTCAGTGCAGGTCAAACTGCAGGGAAGAGCAGCAGAGCCTGCAGGGAACAGTTGTGCTGAATTCTGGATGTCTCGAGCAATGTTTTGGCTCACACCTCTGGGTCTTTGGTGGGAGAAGTGAATCCTTCTGAACCTCTCTTGGAAGCACAGTCAGAGAAGGGCTGTTATGAAGTGACATGCCCGGGCTCAAAGCAGAGCATTTCCTCAGGCTCCCTGGCTTTTCCTTCTCTTTGAAGGCCAGTTCTAGGTTATTTGCAGGGTTTTCCATGCAGTCCCCACCTCCCTTCCTGCTGGGCCAGCTGCCAGTGCTCAAAACACACAATGCTTCAGCACAAGCTCAGCATTCCCTGAGAGAGAGCCTGCCCAGGGAAGCAGGAAGGAAGACACACTGTCTGGGGTTGTTCTCAGTGATGCATTTATGAATAAAACTGAGTCATGTGGAGAGGTGTTTTCTCCTAACACTGCTCTTTGGGTTTCCCCAAGGAAAAAATCCCTATCAACGACATTTTCAAGCTGAATCCAGTCAAGATGACCGTTCCTGGCTCATCCTATGCCGTTGCTACGGTGACCTTCAACCCAAAAGACGACCAGAACTACGAGTGCACTTTCAAGGCTTCCCTTGTCATCCCAAAAGGGTAACTGACCCTGTGAAGTATTGGGGGAGGCCTCACTGATAGCTGCCTCTCCACTGGGAAGGCACAGACCTGTTATTAACTCTAATGCTTTCCGTAGCCTTAGGCAGAGTACTTGGCATATGATGATCTGGGAGGCAGCAACTGTTAGAGCAGAAAAAAGAGACTGATGCTTTAGCCTGTATGAGAAACTATGAAGACAGGACAATATTAGGTAGTCAACTGGAAGTTGCTGAGATGTGCTGCAGCTGAGCTGGGGATTTCCAAGGAAAAAGGCTTAGATGAAGCAGTTTCTCTGCCAGCAAGTCAGCAGTCACACTTTCCTCCTTGTTTCTGTAAAATTAAGTGATCCTCTGTGATTCCCTGGATTCATTAGGCTATTTTATGTGAGTGATTTGAGCTGGGATGAAAGAGGAGCCCAGTTCCTCTGCCCTGGGACCTGTGTACTTGGGCTTTGATCTGCCCCTCCTCAACCCTTCAGTGGCTGAATTGGAACAAGAGAAGTCTAATTGCTAATAAGCAATTGCTTTTTTACTGTTCTTGGAAATAATCTTTACTGATGATGATGATGATGATTTATTTTTGCCTTCTTGCTTTTGTACTGCTTTCATGCTGTGCTTTTGCTTGCTGCATATGTCTTATCTCACTACAGCCAGGGGATTTGCCGTATCTCATCTGGTGCCTCATTATTTACCTGCTGTACTGCATGATTCAATTAAGTAGAATTATTTTTAACTGTTTTTCTGGCTCTTTGGAGCAGATTCCTCTTGTGAATGGCCCTGAGTGGACTGGGAAGAGGCTGGTGGGGGGCTGTGTTGTGGGGTACAGGAGCACCAGGCAGGGAAAACTCTGTGGGTGGCCCTTGATGCTTTGCTTGCCCAGTGAGAAATAGGTTAGTGCCAGCTGAAATTGTTTCTGTGCCTCTCCTGCAGCTGTGGGAAAATTAAACCCCAAATCCTGACCTTCACCATCAGTGGGAAGGGGCATGAGCCGCAGGTGACAGTCGTGTCCCCAAGTGCTCGCAGCAAGAGGGGAAATGCTGTGCTGCGCTTCAAGAGGCTCCAGCTGGGGGATTCAGAGATGCTGCCCCTGGTCATCCGCAACAGTGGCGTCATTCCTGTCGAGGTGAGGAATGCTCAAGGGATGCTCTGGTTTGGGAACAAGTGCTTGTGGCTTAGGGGAAGGGTCCCACAGAACATGGCAGACCTGGGAAGAGGTGTCAGAAATTCTTTTTAAGCAAGTCACTGACGTCTCTTCTCCAAGAAGGGAGTTCTTGGAAATTTTCCGTCCAGTCTTTCTTTTTTAAGTTGAACACAAGAAAGGTGGTGGAGTATTTTTCCCCCAGTCTCTCAGGTCACCTTTTGTTCATATGAATGTGTGATTTCCCAGTTCATTAGATTGTATTTGATCCCAGTTTACCACATTTTAAGTTAACTTAGTTGTGGTTTAATTACATTTAATTACCTTACTTTCTGTCCTGTTAGGTTCTGTGTCAGTTCTATCCAAATGCCTCTGAATGCCCTTTTTTCTCACCTGGTTTGACTTAACTTTTGTACTAAGTGCTGTTAGTAATGGGTAGAGGTGCTGGTCTCCCATGAGGGACAAGCAGCACTGCAGTGTCAGTCCCTGTGCCATCCTGTACTCACATCAGTGTCACTGTGCTCTGTGTTCCCTTTTCTCAGTTTATGCTACACCTGGAGGATAAGAGCGGATCATTCTTCTTGAAAGGCAGGAAATCCACACTTGAGAGATTCTACACTGAACATGTGGAAGAGGACTCCGTTGAAAATAGTAAATACATTAACCATGAAGTGTGATCATGCACAGAGGGAAAATGTGTGCCCTGCTCTTGGCTTCTCTAAGCAGCAGCCAGATGTTAAACATAGTTTCTTTCCTTGGGCTCTGTCCCCCAAGCTTTTCTTGGGGACTCTTTGCAGGGTTTCCTCCTAGCAAGTTGTAGGAAGTTCTTCTGCTCTTCTAGAACTGGTGGGTTGAGTTGTGGGGACCGTCAGTACCTCAGTGGACCCTCTGAGGTATTTGCTGCATGTGGGAAGGTACCAGCCCGAATGGAGGCAGCCATTGAGCACACAGACAGCCAGTAGAAGCCGAAAACACTCTTTGGCTCAGTTTTCCATATGCTGGAGCTGGCTGGAAGCAGATGGAATGAGGGCTGGTGATGTGTCTGGAGGTGGCAGTCTTGTGAACATAGGAAGAGTGTCTGGAATCACCGGGGGTAGAACCTGTGCTTAGCAGGCAGCTGGTTTCAACCTCTTATTCCTCATATATCCTATGGAAATAGGATATTGCTGTATCTGTACAGCTGTATAATTTAACTCTAATTTCCATTGTTGTGCAGAGAGCAAGCCCCAAAAGAAGCCTTTCCTGCTTCTGCATCGCGGGCAATCGACAGAGTTTGATGTCATTTTCAAACCCACCCTGGCTCAACGTCTGGAAGGGAAGATTCGTGTGTTAATGGGGGACATCTACTCTAACAAGACCCTAATAGAGCTGGTGGGTGAAGGCCACCAGGATGAATTTACCCTTGATGGACTAGAGGAAGACACAGAGGAGAGGCATGTTAAGAGCTGTCTGAAGAAAGACGTCATTGATGGTAAGAGAGGAGAGGCTGCCCAGGTGGAGCAAGGAAGAGGAGAATGACTGATCATGTGTGTCCTCTCTCTAGCCAGGCCTGGGATGTCACCCACTGGACTTGGTGGCCTGTGGGCATGGCAGCCAAGCATGCAGAGCAGTGTGTGCTGTGCTGCATGTCACTGGCTCAGGGATGTGTCAGGGTGTTTCCCTGAAAGTGGTGGGATGGGGAACTGCCTGGGGAACTCCCGCCCAGGGGGAGGAAGGCTTGGAGCAAGGAAGCATTGAACACACAGGTGTCTGTGCACGTGAGGAGGGCAGGTGGAGCTCCCTACATGCTGAGATCCCTTGCTCTCCTCCTTAACAGCTATCAGAGTGAATTACATCCAGTTTGGGAACTGTCCTGTTGGGAAGCCCTGCTGCAGGACCTTCACCATCACCAACCACACCCATACGAACTTCATGCGCTTTGAGTGGGAGGCAAACGCCCCATTCCAGTTCTCCCCCAAGGTGAGCGTGGACTGCTCTGCCTTTCCCCATTGCTTTAGCCCTGCCCTGGTGTTCCCAGGAGCTGGCAGGGAGTCCTCCCATACCAGTGATAGCCCATTCCAGTGCCACATTGGAGATGCAATCCCTGGCTTGGCTGGGCCAAGGCTGCCAGCCTTGCAGAAAAGACTCCATGTTATGGGAGGTGGCAACTTCTGTTCATACTTTTGTCTATCAAACTTCACATAAATCCTCACTGAGGTGCAGATTCCTGGCACAACTGCTCACCACATCAGTCTCTTTAGCTGTCAGTCCTGCCCTTGGCAGTGCTTCCATTTTGGTCTTGCCTCCCTGATTCTCCCTAGGTGGGACACCTCCATCCTCACTGTGCCAAGGGCATCACAGTGACCTTGAAATCAGATGTCCCAGCCATCTTCAGAAGGCACCTTGTGAAATGTAAGGTGACAAAGATCAACTTTGATCTGCCACAAAGGAAGGTTAAGGACTGGGATGACCGAATGTGTGTTGTCACATGGGAGGATACCACCAGGAAAGACCCGGCAGCCAACTGGCCTGAAAAAGACAAGGTAAGAAGCAAAACAGCAAAATTGCCAACCCAGCTTTTACAAAAAAACCACCGTAACACCATCACTTCTGACTGAGCACCTCCTGCTTCCTCTGGATCTTGGACAGCCGTGAGGTTCACTAGCAGTGCATTCTAGGGGAAAGGTGGATGTACAGTGACCAAATACACGCACACAGGAGGGGGAAGCCTTTTGACAAGAGACCTTTAGCCACACACAGACTATCAGTCTGTGCCACAACAACAAGTGTTGCAGCCTGTGTTGAATGGGAGACAATGTTTTATGATTTTATCCCATTTTATGGTGGGTTTGGTGATTTGGTGCTTTCACCAACAAAGAGTTAAGTCTGCTGCACTCTGTCTCTTCTTTTGAAGGAGAGAAATACACTTTTCTGCATAAGCTGGTGAGCTCCAAATTCTGTCTGCATGGATACCAGAGATTTAGGTTGTGATCTCTGTATTGTGTGGGATATCTCATCATGGAGTAATCCAGGCACTGTATGAGAGTATGGAGGAATCTGGAGAAGGATCATCTCCAGAGACTCTTGCTTTTACTGCCGTTACTGTCAAACACGCTTATCTTGGGTGAAGGTTCTTTTTCAGTTTTGGAACCATTTTAAGGTCTCAAAACCATTCTCTTTTCTATCAGAACATCTGCAGTTGGAGACTTTCCTAGTGACACCTCTCACATCCCAAAATGCCCATCCCCAGCTCCCAGCAGTGTGGCTGTTACTCCACACATGACATCTGGAGAGCACTTTCTCCTAAGAAAAGAATAAAAAGGTGTTTTCTAGAACTCTTCAGTTCTCCATCAACAGAGCTCTAGCAGGGGAACTTAACCCTAATTTTGAGACCTGCTGGATTTATAGGGGACCAGGAAAGAAGTCAGTCCCTCTACAAGGTTGAAGTACAGGGACTGGAATGCAGCTATGGTCTCCATGGGTATGTTAACAGCTGTGGTAGTGACTGCTTTGATCAGTGGGTAGAAACAAATACTGTAGCAGAGCAGTCCCAATTTTGTCATATTTCCAGGGAAGTCAAAGTGAATAGTCCTTTCTAGTCCTTCTATGAGGCTGATCTTGGAGGCCAAAAGATTCCCCTCTCAGCACGACTTTCTAGGCTCTGCTCAGTGATCCTTCCCTCCTCTGTTTGCAGATGGTCGAGATAGCCCCAGAACCAGCTCACACTGTGGTGGAGGAGAGCAGCCAGGAGGCCAAGGTGTACCTCAGTGCCTTTGTTGACTACGCCCACCTCAAACTGAACACGGTTGTGGTTCAGTTCAAGGACACCTTGCCCTTCCAGACAAGGACAGCCACGTGAGTGCCAGAGGCCAGGCAGGGCCCTGCGAGCAGGAGCTGCCTTTGCCCAGGACTTACCCAGTGCCTGCTTCCCAGAACTCTCCCCCAGCCAAAACCAGCACAGGCCCATTTATGTGCATGCAAAGCCAAGCAGGAGATGGTGGTCAGGAGAGGTTCAATGCTGCCATGCCTCTCTGCTGAGAACAGCCATGGGTTTGCTTTCACTGCATGTCACCTGTCCTCATCTGCTCAAGAATAAGTCTGCAGTCAAACCAAGACCTAAAGTCCAGAATAAGCCCCTTCCCTTCAATGAGCCACCGTGTTGGCTCTTTCCTCTTAAACTTCCAGACTTTGAAGTACTTTTCTGGGCCACCCAGAAAAGCTCTAAAATTAGGAGAGCATGGCAGAGTTGCCTAGGGAAGAAGATGTTCCTCAGCAGAAAGTGGTACCAGGAGTCCATCAGACAATGTTACTGTACTATTTGCTTAATATTTACTGGATGTTTTCTTTTTATTCCTCCTTCTTGCTTTTCAGTTTCAGGATGCACAACACAGGGAAGGTACCCCTGGAATACACCTGGATGGAAGCTGCATATAGTGAAGCAGTGAAGAAGCCATACTCAACTGCTCTGATGCGTAAGGGCATTTCAGTTGGTAGCTGAGGGCCTGGGGAGAAGACCCTACCACTTCACCCCAAAATATGAACTGCTTTTTCCTCCTTGTCAAAACACCCACTTTCATCAGCATCTTCCCAGCTGCAGCTGGAGAGTTTTCTCCTTGCCCCCCTCTGCCTTTCACCCCCTTCTGTTCTTGCTCTGCCACTACTGCTATGCAAAGGAGCTGAGCTATGTGCTGGGTCAGGACTGGGAAGGGGGACATCAGGTCATCTCTTTGGGTAGTCTGAGACTGGGAAAAACAATAGTGTAGCGAGTGAACTACCCTGCAGCCACTGTCTGTGTGCAGTTCCCCACTCCAGGGCAAATGCAAAGTCATTGTCTAAAACCAACTCTCCTGCTTTGGCACGGGAGTGTGTGCTGCAGACAGAGACCCTGCTCCCAGATGCTCTATTTCCTGCTGTAATTTGCCAGAGATGCTCCAAGTGTATTCCAGCTCTCTTCCACCCACCTGTAGCAGGAGGCAGAGTTGCTGGGAACATAGGATTTTGTCTGCAAGATGTCCTCTTCCTCTTTGCAGGTAAGTTCCTCTCCTCTGCTACTCTAAGGCATCGCAAAAAGCTGCTGCGTCGTTTCTGGTGGCAGCAGGAGCATCCTCTTGAGATACATCCTGCTGAGCTGCGGCAGATGCGGCGGCTTGCCAAGCTGCGGAAGGCTGCCGAGAAGCAGCAGAAGGCTATCCAGCAGCAGCAGCAGCAGGATGCCGAGCAGCTGGAGCAGGATACTGAGGAGGAGGAGGAGGATGCCGAGCAGCAGCAGCAGCAGCAGCAGGATGCCGAGCAGCAGCAGCAGGGTATTGAGCAGCAGCTGCAGTATGCCGAGCAGCAGGATTTCGAGCAGCAGCTGCACGATGCCGAGCAGCAGGAGCAGGATTTTGAGCAGCAGCTGCAAGAGCTGGATATCGAGGAGCAGCAGAAGGTTATCGAGCAGCAGCTGCAGGATTTCGAGCAGATGCTGCAGAATTTCCAGCAGCGGATGCAGCGTTTGGAGCAGCGGATGCAGGGTTTGAAGCAGCGGCGGCTTTATGGGAAGCTTTATGAGCGAGAGGAGTCTTTTGAAGAGGAGCAGCTGGATTCCAAGCAGAAGCGTTCCGAGAAGCAGCGCCGTTCCTTGGAGCGGCGCCTCTCTCAGCAGCAGCAGCAGCCTTCTGAGCAGCAGCAGCAGCCCTCCGAGCAGCAGGAGCCCTCCGAGCAGCAGGAGCCCTCCGAGCAGCAGCAGCCCTTCGAGCAGCAGCAGCAGCCCTCCGAGCAGCAGCAGGAGCCATCCAAGCACCAGCAGCAGCAGTCCAAGCAGCAGCAGCAGTCCAAGCAGCAGCAGCAGCAGCAGTCCAAGCAGCAGCAGTCCAAGAAGCAGCAGCAGGACCGTTCCAAGAAGCAGCAGCAGCAGTCCAAGCAGCAGGACCATTCCAAGAAGCTAAGCCGCACAATGCAAAAGCATCTCTCTCTGCAGCATGTCAGTTCCTCCCTGGAAATCTTCCCAGATATCAAGCATGACCTGCAGCTGTTCTCCATCAACCCCTACCATGGCATCATCACTCCTGGCCAGAAGCAGACCTTTGAAGTGCTGTTCTCCCCGAAGTGCGCGGGGAAGTTTAAGACCACCATGCACTGCAGGTGGGGAATGTCTGGGCACTTGCCAACTCATGCTGCTGATGGGTATCACCAGATCACTGGGTGGGACAGGTTGGAAGGGACCACAGTAGGTCATCTGGTCCACTTCCCTCCTCAAGCAGGGTCATCCCAGAGCACATGGCACAGGGTTGTGTCCAGAGGGCTCTGGAATAATGCCAGTGAGGTACACTCCACACCCTCTCTGGCCAACTTGTCATCTGCACAGGAAAGAACTTCCTCCTCAGTTTCAGGTGGAATTTCCTGTTCAGGTTCTGCCCATTGCCTCTTGTTCTGTTGCTGGGCACCACCAAGTACAGCCTGGTTCATCCCCTAACATCCTCCCTTCAGTCCCTCTGACTGGAATGGGGAGATGGGCCTGGAGACAGGCGGCCCCAGAGAGGCAGCAGAAACACCCAACACACAGGAGCACAGAAAGATCATCATCTGGCCTTGGTAGAAGCAAGTAGGGAGACACTGGGAAAAGATACTGTATGAAACACTAAGCTCCTGGAGGGTTGAAAAATCTGGAACAAGAGATCCAGAATGGCTGTCAAGGGACCAGCCAGTCCCTAGCTCTCCTTCCTTTTGGGACAAGCAAGGTCTCCTTCTCTCCACGGAGCCCCGTGTGCTGCAGTTGGTCCCCCAGGCACTTAACTGGTCATGTTCCTGCCCTTGCATCTCTGCAGCCTCCATGCAGCAAGTGCAGTTTAATTTGCTGCTCTCTGCTTGCACAGAGAGAGAATGCAACACTGTGTGTTCTGCAAGGAGACAGAAAAGTGTCTGGCTGGAAATGTTCATCTGGCTAATACCAGTCCCTTTCTTGCTAGGATTCCTAACCTGAAGCCAACTCAGAAGAAGGTGTGGGTGATTGTGAAAGGCAGAGCCCGGGACTGGAAGAGTCTTGGTAAACTGAAACACTCTAAGTTACGGAAGACGGAGAAAGGCCAGAAACCCAAGAAGCAGGTGCACTGGAAACCAGCACCTGAGTGACAGCACTTGTGCCAGCTGGAGCATCCGGCAGGAGCCAGCAACATCGTGCCTTCTGCTGCTGATGGTCTCCCACCCTTCACCAGAGACCTCTGCAGCGACCCTGCCAAGCTCCAGTGATCACCTCCACCTTATATTTTAAGTACCAAAGTTAATTAATTGTTAATTAACTATTAATTGTTAATTGTTACTTAATTGTTAAGTAAACAATTGTTAATTAATTGTTAATTAAACAATTATTAATCAGCTGTAATTGTCAGCTTGTCTTGGTTTGAAAGACAGGTGTCAGCGGGACCTCTGTGGAATGGAGGATGTGACCCCCTTCCCTCCAAATTATTTTAACTGTGAAATTAAGGGGCTTTCAGGCAAAGATAAGGGAAAAGGAGTAACAGTTCTTTACTTATATGTATAATAAGGCAAACAAACAACAACAGCAGCAGCAACAACAAAAAACCAGAGACCCGCCCACAGCCTTCTCTCGGCTGCAGGCACCTTCCCCTTTGGTGTAGTTATGGTCACAGCCGGGCAGGGAAGGGAGACAAATAATGAATAAAGCAATTGCGAGAGAAATTTTAATTAAGATACACCAAGGAATACATTGGAGAACTCAAGCACTGTGTGATCAGTTCTTAAGAACTTACTCTTGTGAGGGAGCCTATACAGTAGCCAAACAGTGACTGAACAATGCTCGATTTTTGAAAAAGATAGATTAGAAAGTGATGAGAAAAACACCCTAGGGAGGGAAGAGCCCTAGCCCTTAGACCCTTTCAAAATATGAAAATAGATTACACTGAGTTCCCCAAACACAGAGGTGGAAATATCTTCTTGTCATAGTTGATCACCTCTGGCCTGTATCAGGAATGGTGTGGCAGGTCCAGGGAAGTCATTCTCCCCCTGCACTTGGCACTGGTGAGGCCACACCTTGAGTGCTGTGTCCAGTTCTGGGCCCCTCAGTTCAGGAAGGACACTGAGACACTTGGGTGTGTCCAGGGGAGGCCAACAAGGCTGGTGAAGGGCCTGGAACACAAGCCCTGTGAGGAACAGCTGAGGGAGGTGGGGGTGTTCAGCCTGGAGAAAAGGAGACTCAGGGGTGACCTTGTCACTTTCTACAACTTCCTGAAGGGTGATTGTAGTCAGGTGGGGTCAGCATCTTCTCCCAGGCAACCACTGATAGGACAGGACACAGTCTTAAACTGTGCCAGGGGAAGATTGAAATAAATTCTTCACTGAAAGAGTGATTGGGCAATGGAATCATCTGCCTAGGGGGGTGGTGGAGTCATCATCCTTGGACATGTTTAAAAATAAAGACTGGACATGGCACTCAGTGCCATGGTTTAGTTGATGAGGAGGTGTTAGGTCATAGGTTGGACTAGACGATCCTAAAGGTCTTTTTCCAATACAAGTTCCGAGTATCCGGTCAGTGGGAAAGGGGACACGGACTGCCCCGGCCAGGAGAGAGTATAAAAAGATTGCCATTTTGTTGGTGGGTGTGTGTGTTTGTCTTTCTGGGGAGAGAGGCACACAGCCGGCTTAGCTGAATCGTTACTAATGAACAGTTTTCTTTTGGCTCGATAACTTTGTCCCCATTGAATTGTACCTAAAAGTTAGTTCATTTCTAACACTACGGAGGTGGAATAAAGTGATCTTTAAGATCCCTTCCATATTCTATGATTCTGTGACTGGGCACGAATGCAAGCAGCACTTTCACTGTCCCTCTCCCGATGGGAGCTGCTCCGATCCCGGAGTTCAGCCGGGTCTGGACGGAATCGCTGAAGCCGAGCAGCGCCAGCGCCGCATGCCCTGGGCAATGGAGCCCCGCGCTGGCCGGGGAGCGAGCGGCCCCGCGGCTCCCGGCACAGGGACGCGGCCGGGAGTGGGAAAGGGAAAAGAACGGGAAAGGGAAAGGGAGCGATCAAGCTCTGATTGGCGGCGTCGCGTCGGTGCCGGGGCGGGAGCCGGGCGGGGCGCAGCGGCCGCCGGTGCCGGTGGCGGCGATGGCGGCGGAGCGGGAGGAGGAGCCGGTCCCTGGTCCCTGTCGCTGTCCGGGGGCCAAGGGGGGTGAGCGGGGCACGGCCGGAGGGTGCCGGTGCTCCGCTCTGCCCGCTCCTAGTCAGGGGGTCTTGGAGAAGGCCCGGCGCCGCCTGAAGGAGTTCGATGTCGGGGACAAGTTCTCCCGCTTGCCGCTGCCCAGAGCCGCCGTGCTGCTGCCGCTCATGGTGCGGGGGGGGCGGCTGCACCTGCTGCTCACCGTCCGGTCCATGCAGGTACCGGGGGGGCTGCGAGGGGCGCGATCCTTCCCCGGAAACCATCGGCGTGCGGCCTCCCGAGATCTGCGCACCCCCATCCCGCCCCTTGTTCCCAAGGGCACAGCCAGGTGTTTTTACACTCCAGTGATTCTGGTGTTTGTGTCCCAGGAACGTGCCGGGTCCCCGGAAACCCGTGACAGGACATGATAGTTTCCGGAGCCGGCAACAATTGTTTACTTAAATAAGGAAGTGCAGTGCAACTTTTTAAAATGAGATTTTTCAGTCTGCAGTTAATATTACTCTTTTCTGCCTTTAATACATAAAAGATAACGACCTAAGGTTCCCAGAACTCTTTCGCCAGCATTTTGTTTACGTTTACAACTCTTGTTTTCCATCCCTGCCTCACATCAACTGCCTGTACTCAGGAATTACTTTTTCTGTTGCTGGGTCTTGCTTAACAAAAACAAATAATCGCGGTTACATAGCCGATAAACTGATTGTAAAAGTGTTTCTTACTCATCCTTGATGCACAAGCCTACTACTGGAATGTACTTAAAGATATGTTAGAAATAACTCATTTTTGATACAGTTGAGAGGGGACACAGTCTTCGAAGCAGTAACTCAATAACTATTAATTTGTAACTGAATCAGCTGAGTCCGGTGCGTGTCTCTCTCCTGAGAGGCGAACACAAACACAGGCTTTAGCAAAACAGCAGTCTCTTATATCCTGTCGTGGCTGGGGTGGTCCCTGTTCCCTTTCCCACTAATGGGTACTCAGGAACTTACGCTCTCTCCTGACCGCCAACTCTTCTGTCCCTTCCCTTCTCATCCTTCTTCCTTCAACCCTGCCCCTGTCCTGGTTCTCAACAACACGCAGTAGATTAAAGAAAACACATCCCGACGATAGGTAACTACAGCTAGGGAACAGAACCAATAGTTTTCATTCTTTTGCTCCATAATATTTTTGGGCTGAAGCAAAATGCCATTTCATTTCTCACAGGTACATTATTTAATTGTGTCTTTCAGAAGTTTTTGCTTTTAGAGTATTTTAATCTCGCTCTACAAGTTGTCTGTCTGGATTCATCTGTCAGTCATTTACGCAAACAAGATGATGCAAAATGTGAACTTTGACATACTAAAGCAAAAGTCCCAGTATGAATTACATGATGCTGTACAGCTGCAGTGTATTTCTGATAGCAAGGCTTTATGGATTAGCAGGGGATAGGCTCAGCATTTTCTTTGGTAACTACTCTTGCTAAGGCACATTTCTTCTGGTCTGCAGAAACCTTAACCACCATTTCCATCTTCTTTGACTGGAAAGATAAACATAAAGGGATGGTGCAATACCAACATGCGTCTGTGTGGATCCAGTAAGAAACATAAATCTTGTTATATTTAACAGCAGTACTCCTTTACATTCTAGCTGAGAAGATCACCAGGTGAAGTGTGTTTTCCAGGAGGTAAAAGTGAAGCCACTGATAAAGATGATATTGACACTGCTCTCCGAGAAGCTAAAGAAGAAGTGGGTCTTCAGCCAGAGAAGGTGGAAGTCATCTGTAGACTGATGCCTGGAATTGATAAAGTAAGTCACCATATCATTACAAAATAAGTTTGGGTGGTTTTCTCTTGTGAAGTTGGCAGTGACCTTTTCAAACACATTAACAGCCAAGAGGCGCCGCGTCTTCAAGTGCAGAGCCCAGGGAAGGGGTTCTTGCTCTGTGTTTGGTATTTGTGAGACCAGCTTTGGGGCATCAGTTAGTGACGCTCTGGAGTACCACACAGGCAGTGCTGCACTGGTGAGAGTTTAGCAGAGAGCCATGAGGACAGTCACAGGGTTATAGCAAGTGGATGATGAGCAGAGAGGCTGAGATGGGTGGACTTGCTCAGCTTGAAAGCTACCAGGAGATTTAGCTGCTTTCTTCTCCTGGGTGGTCGTAAAAAGGACAATACCAGAACTCTTCTTGAAGCAACGGACACAGCAGCAACACAGACATTTTGATGAGATGCAGGGAAAAAATTCTCTTCACCATTGAGGTCTGCCCAAAACTGGAGATGTTCCTGACAGGCTGTATAATCTCCTTCTCTGGAGCTGTGCAGAGCTCACTCACCCAGGCAGGCTCCCAGGTGTCTCTTTCAGTGTCTGCTGACTGCAGGGCTGTGCAGACAGAGAGGAAGCACCAGAAGGGATGTGCACTGGCATTGTGTAGAGACCTTTAGCAGGGAGATTCCCAGAGGTGTCTTTGGAGTGTAGGTCACCATTTGTAAATTAAGAGGTTCTCCATTTCAGTAGCAGTATTCAGTATTACATAGGATCCGTTTGCCCATAGAACAGAGGAATTGCTGTTTCTGAAGACTATTTTTGTTCACCAGGTAACAGTTTATTACTATGCTTCCTGTTTTTCTATCTGTTAGCAATATCCTTTCCCCATTAAAAAATGAAAGAACTACTTTTGAAATTGTATTGCAAAAAGCTTTACTTCAATTATAATTTCTGTGCAGATAACTTTAAAGCCACATAGTTCAGAGGCTGTGTGTAAAAAAGATCCAATTTTCCATGTTTTCCAGCCAATTACCTCAGTCAGTAGAAGAGATTATGTGGGGTTTGGAGCATAAATATTGTACATGCCAGATGATATTCTGTCCCCTCAATATATATGTTCCAGGTGCTTCTGACTTGGATGGAGTCTTTGCAGACTTGTATCAAATACCACAAACACTTGTTTTGCTCTTCCTCCTTTCTACAGAACAGTGGTCTTTGTTAGTGTGAATAAATACAACTAGCAATGTATCTTAAAGAATGTTGGTGTTCTGTTGATGCAAACTATGGTTTTGGTAGATTTTGCCTTCCTATGGAAGAAGGGATTACATTTAGAATTAAAATGTCCACAAATAAGGTGTTTCAAAAAGCGTTATATTTTATAGCTAAATATATTGCAATAATATTTGTGTACCTATAGAAAAATACTTGCATATTCTGGAAAATTTCTGTATCCTGGGAAAATAATACAGAAATACGATGAAGGATGGGAGATATGGAAAATCTGGATTAAAATCAGAATTTAGAAAACTAAATAAGGAAGACCCATGAGAAAGCATGCATGCTTTTTTACTTCTGTAGCAAACTGACAAGCCTTTTAACTGCTATGTGATTATACAGGATGAACAGAGTATTTGTAAAATAATTTTTGACAAATACAAGAATATTATTTCAAATTGTTCAAGTCCAATTAAATAGCTTGCCATTAAGGAGACTAAATTGCACTGCAGTTAAGAATAGTTCACAGGCTTCTTCTACTCATTTTGTAACATTGAAATGTATTTTAAATAATGAACACTTTAACTTGGTACAAATATAAGTGTTTGAGGGTTTTGTTGATTTTTTAAAATTTACTTGTTCATTGGGATTTTTTCTCTCGTTTTAGATGAATAACTTGGTGACACCTGTTGTAGGATTTATAGAGGATACATTTCAGGCCACTCCTAATCCAGATGAAGTGAGCGAGGTTTTTGTTGTGCCCTTGGAGTACTTTGTCAAGCCCTTAAATTACAAGACCTTCTCTTATAAAGCCTCATCAGGTTACATGACTCAGATACACTGCTTTCAATATGATGACCAGGAACATAAAAGGTCATTCAAGATATGGGGACTGACTGCACACTTTGCTGTATTTCTTGCTCTTGTTATTTTTAGAGAGAGACCTACCTTTGAAGTGGATTATGATCTTGACAACTTAATTTCATCCTCCGAGAATAACTTCATTAATTTGTATGCATCTATATATCAAAGAAAGAAGAGTAATCTATGACAAATTGGTCTGGCAATTAATTTATTTTGAAAGAGGAAAAAGGAGGTTTGTTTATTCACTTTGTATCTGCTTTTTGAAAGTTACACTTGAATTTCTTCTGAATTGGGAACTTCAAGTTGGCAATCCCTAACTAGATTAATATAATTTTTACTCTCTTTAAAGAGTTGTGAGAAGCACACAATATCTTTTGTGAAACAGAATTTTAAAAGGTCTGTTTCAGTTCCTTCTCAGTTTCAGTGCCTTTACTCTGTGTGATCAGAGATACTTTCTGTGTTTTGCCTTGTCTATAATGAGATACTACTGTTTGATGTAATTTGAGTCTATTTGAGTTAACCTATGAAAACTTTTGGGGATTGTCTGTCTCTTGCATGTGCCAAATGTGATAACACAATCCATACAGTCTTGTGTGAAATCTTTAAGCACTTACAGAACGCACAATAAAAACACAAAAGGCTTCAGGTGCTTTCACAATCTTGTTTTGTTTTGCTTGGGCTTGTGGAGGGAAGAGGGTGGGTTAATATGTGCAATGAATCTTGGTCAATTTAACATTTCTCTGAAGGCGATTCTGTAGGCTGTGGAAAATTTAGGATACAGGCAACAGGACTGAACTTTGTCCCTCACCATCTTGTTATAAAACATAACTCAGCTGCTGGCACGGGTCATCTCCAGGAAAGAAAAGTGGAGGTGAGGATTCACAAGGACACAAATGCTTACTTGTAGTTGACCAGGCACCCTGGCAGTGTCAGACACGTGGTGTTCCTTGTGCTGGAAATCCTTGTTCCCTCATTGCTGCTGAACTAGCAGCTCATTCACAGTGCTCATGACATTACTGCAAACGGTGACGTTTTTAAAAACTCCAGTGATTTAATCTGGATTCGAGATCTGCTGCACAGCTCCAGGTGTCACCATGGCTGACAGCTGATCTGAATCCCAAGGCGAGCTGAAAGCATTCGGTGCCTCTCGGAATCTTGTGCAAGGCTTGAGTAAGATGAAGAAAAGCCCTCAGCTGTTCTGTGGGTGTTCATGTTTGTGCTGCCCCTGCTTCAGTCACTAACGGATGCAAGTGTGATCAATCAAAGCTGATGGCAGATCCTGTGCAGTAACTGCCATCAAACTTTCATATTCCTATAGAAGCTCTTTGGGTTAATGTTACATTGTTAATATCCTGCATTCATCATGTTTGATATCACTTGTCTTTTCAAGTTAAAAGAAAAAAACACTTGGGTTTTTTTGCTAGGATGAAATCCTGTGAGAAGTAGCAGCCACATGTATGAAGAACAGCTTTTTTTCTTCAGTATTAAGCACATGTGAAATCATTAAAACATTTTTAAAAACTTGACTTTAAAGTCTTCATCATATTAGGTGCACCCTCAATGCTTTCTCTCACTGCTAATGTATGCAGGAAAAGTAAATCGTTAAAATAAGAATGTTTTTAATTAACATAGAGCAAAGCAATTAGACCTTTGATTGGTAAACACAACAGGTACCAAGGGACATATTTATTAACACACAGCCCTCCTCTGCTCCCAGCTTTTTCATCTCTCAACCTGATCTGCACAGAAATTGTACATATTGCACAGATTCAAACTGCTGTTTTAGTTCTCTACTTTAAACATTATTATGTGGAACTGTCAGCAGTTCAGCTGTTGCTCCTTTCAGCAAAGGTAAATAGTGTTGATTTTTGAATTGAATCAACCATTTGAACCAGTTGAAAAACAAAAGTTAACAGAGGTCCAACCACAGAGTGATTTGCAGTAAAACCACTGAGGTATCATGCTTCTCACTGTGTATCCTACACAATTTCATTGACATTAGTTTGGATACTTAGGAAGTATTTTTTAAACTCAAACCACTCATTCTTCATTTAGATATCCATCTGGGATTTCAGTGCCCAAAAAACTACTTGGAGCAAAAAAAGAATCTAAGTGCTTGTGAGTAAAACTGCAATTCTGAAAGCTGCACATTTAGTAATGGGAAATTCTTTCCTTGGGCAATCTTTGGATAAAATTCTTCCACAGTTTTTGGGACAGCAACTAGAACATGAATCCTCCAACCTGAGCACCCCTCCTAACCGAAGTAATCTTAGAAGGGTTCTCTCTTACTAGTCCTGTGTTATACCCGAACACTACTAAAATCTGTCTCTACGCACTTTTATTTTGAACGTAGGGATTTAAAGCACTCCTGTATTTTGTATTATTGTTTGCAAAGGCCTTTATGGGTATAGTATGTTGATAGAGCTTTCAATCTGAAGTGTTCGCTACATGTGTGTATTTACTCTTTGCACTTTTCCATTCAAACAAATCCCCAGGGCCAGTGCTCAGCTGAGAAAAGGTAAGAAAAATAAATGACAGATTCTATTCTCTAGCCATGAGATAAAATATGGGCTGGAAGCAGCCGCAGTTGGAGCACGCTGCGAAGGCGGGCGGCTCTGAGGGGAGCCGCCGTGCCGAATCCATGACTGACCTGAGCAACAGCTGCCTGACTGAGCCTGGCACTGTGCTGGAAGTTTATATTCTGGAGCTGGAGACAGTGTTAACCCTCACACGGCAGAATGAGACGCTATTGAAGCTCTGAGGGCCGCTCTGAGGGCCAGGGGCTCCCGCCGTGAGCCGTGAGGGGACCCCCGCACCCACAGAACGGCTTCTCTGACAAGCACCTGTATTAGAGTAGTCAAGCAGTCTAGTGAGTAGTCAGGTGAGCAGTGAAGTAGTCAAGTGAGTAGAGTCCATGCAAATGAAGATAGAGGAGAGCTGATATTCTGGAAATGGAGACTGTTAACCACAACACGGCGGGAGGAGCCGCGGCTGAAGGCTCCCTCCAGCAGCCGAACTGCTGTCACAGCCCAGGGAGAGCTAGATAATGCTTAAGAAAGGTAATTACTTCTAGTCAGCCTGTGCCTAAATTGTTGTCTATAAAATGGAAAATCTGGAGATGTTTCTGTTTTTCAAGATGTTTGATGCGCCTTACAGTAATTATTTTTTGTTTAGAAAGCTGCCATAGCAATGCAGCTCTTACAGCAGTACATGTTAAATCGTCTCCAATTTAAGAAAAAGTAGTTACGGTAAAAAGGGCCATTAGGTAACACCCTCTATCCCTCAAACCTTGCCTCTTCCCGAAATGTAATTTAAGAAATAAGAGAAAAAAGGAATCTCATTTGTTTCTGATCCCTTGCAGAATTCTGTAGGCAGAATGCTCACTTAGTGTCTGCAATTCTGAGTTTAAACATAAATTTCTTTATGCTTTGTGATGTTAATTAAATGTACTGTTAATTGCCTGTTATTTAGCATTTCAGACTCAGTGTAGGTTTTGTTTGTTTTTCAAAATATAAATAAATAAGTTTAGTTATAATTATCCACATAATCAGTGTCATACACCTCACACCTGACCAAGGGTCTGCCACAATCCCCAGTGTTATCTGGGCCAAAGTACCACCAAGGCAACATACTTGCTATCAGACAATCATCCATGATCATCATAAGGGTGTCATTGGCTTCATGATGAGGGTTTAGAGTATTAGCTGTCCAATTCCAGTGGCAAGGCACATGGTAGGACTTCAAGTAGTGGTTAAGGCTGGCTATAAAAGCTCCAGGTGCATCACCAAGGTGGACAGAATCCAGTTCTCTGTCCTGAAAAGCTTCATCTGGGAAAAGAGGAAGACTGTGCAGGATCTCATGAAAGTTGCATCGTGCCTGAGTAGAAAGCTCATCATTCACAGATTTCTTCACATAAGACGTTGTTTTCCCTGCTTTATTGGTAAACGAGGTGTGCCAATGCCAATCCTCGAGATTCTTATCACTCAGTTGGTTCTTCAGTTCATTCATTGAGTCCTTTAGAGTAAGTGAAATTCCAGATGATCACATGTAAAAGCATTCACTGGCTTAGCATAAAAAAACTTCTTAATAAAGAGCTTCCCAGTTTCAAAAAGAATTTCAGGACTGACCTTTTCAAGGTTTGTCTTCTAAAGAATATATGGCTGATTCAGTTTCTTTGTCCTCAGCTGAATTCACAAGGTCAGCAGTATTGCTGGAGAAGAAACCACGTCATTCCCATCATACAGGTATAGAAATAGGCAGAAGTTTGGGTTTTTTTAAATAACAATTTTTCCTGCTTGGCCACTGGATTCCAGAACAGGAGAGAAATGTTTCATGGAATCATACATCAATAAGGAAAGTAAATGAGGGCTATCATTAATAAGGCCATTTGGAAATCATGAATTTCACCAGTTCAGTTGCCCTTTTGCTATTTACATAGCAAGTGAAGAAGAGTTTGCTGGTGCTTGGCTCTTCACTGACTGAATATTCTCCTCACTTTATAGGTATAAACACTTAAATACAAATAACTCTCTCTGTCACAAAAGAGAACACACCACAAGCTCTCCAAATTCAGCAAGTGGCCCAGAAATCTTATCATCTGATTATAGCAATATCTATCTTAGAGCTCAGACTATGGAGGATGGGCTGGCCACAAGCAGAGGCAGCTTTGGGAGGGAGTGCAGCTGCTGCTCCTCCAATTTCTCAAGTGGGAATAACCCTCCCACCTCTTCCAGCAGACCCAGCATGCTGCTGGGGGAGGCCCTCAGCTGAAGGGGCCCTGGAGAGATGTTGGACACCAGCCTGTGCACAAAACCCTTTTTCTCTGCTCAGCAATACAACTCTCTGCCAGGCCACTGTAAACACCTCCCTTTCCTGACTGGAAAAACAGGGCCCATGCAATTGATTGATGCAAGGATGTTGCTGCTGAAGTGAGCACTCCTCATCCCTGGGGCAGCAGCCAAAGCTCTCCAGCATCTTTGAGTAGGAGCTACAGGATATGACTTTTGGGTGCACTAAGAGTCCTTGGCTTCTGCTGAAACTGAGAGACCCCCTCAACTGTATCTTCACCATGACAAAGAAAAGTCATGACCTTTCGGAGCTCCCTAAGTTCTCGCTGTTATCACTCTCCCGTTTCTCTGTGGGTAAGTCCTGTTTGGTGGAGGAGGTCGGTTCCGTAGGCTTGGTCCCGGGCTCAGTCACAGTGGCATAGAGATGGATGTGCACTGTGCAGCCTCCTGCCACCTAGAGAAGGACAGAGGATTCAGCTGAGAGTCCAGGTGACAGCTGCTGCTGTGCCCAGCCTGCTGCCTGCTTTGGAAGCTGTGGTACCTTGATGGGCAGGAGCGCATCCACTTCTCCCAATGGTAGGTTGGCACTATCAAAATGCACTTCAAATTTGTGGGAGTGGCAGTACCTCAGGCCCTTCACCCGGCCCAGGTCCACACTGAAACCTTGAACAGATGAAAATAAAACAGCTGAAATATACGCTTCCAAACCACAGCAGACCCCACTGGTTTGCAAAACAAGCCCACAGAGTGCGCAAAGAAACTTGGTGCTTGTGGGAGCCAAGGGCAGAAGATGATGAGAGCTGACCAGGGTGATGAGCCCATCTGGCCCCTGCACTGAAGTGTTAGGGCAGTGACAGGTGGGCCAGGTGCCTGGGCACGGCTGGCCAGCAGAATTCTGGCTCCAAAGCTCCCAACAGGAGCCCCAAGAGGAAAACACTGAAACCCTCGCCCCATGTTTAGTGGCTTAAACAAATCTGTTTAAGACAGCTTCTTCATGCCCATAGTAAGTGTCTCCAGCACTGCCTACCTGTGCCCTGCAGGACGCTCCCATCGGCCTGGAAAGACACTGGGATCGGCCCAGGGTTGCTGATGGTGACAGTGTGACTCACAGCTTCATCGAGAGGGACATTGCCCATCTTCAGGATGTACTCAGGCAGTTCAATGCTGGAAGGAGTAAGGACAGCCCTTAAACCACAGCCTGACTACATCTTCAGGTGCATAGAAGATACAAATAAAGTGGACAATTCTCTATTCACTGCTGTAAAAACTCAAGCCTATGGAACTCAAGGCCTGACCACCTGGCAGTGACTTTGAGAAGTCACAGGCAGTGCAGGTCCTAGGTTTTATCAGCTGCCAATGGGACCTGTAAATAAAATTAGTTTAAAATGGACCCTGGTCACAGCTCCTCTGCATTGAAAGCCAGTATAGGTGAGTGCACTGGGCCTCCACTGGTGTCAATGAAACTGCTTAGCCTGGTGTACAGCCTGAGCCTGGAATTGCTTTGGGTCCTAGGAATAAGATTTGCCTGCACAGGAAATCTTTACTCTGCACAGGAAATCTGCTCTGCAACCAGAACTGCCACCAAAGCAGCACCAATAAATGTAATAATCAATACTGGCAAAATTCACAGGAAGGTCCTTTCGCAGAGCAATTCAACTCAGGAAAGCACATGAATGATCTGTTTTGCAGAGCATCTTCTTCCTGAAGTAGAGTCTCCTGTGCCTGTGCTGCATTATGAAGGAGCACAGGGAAAGCTACCCAGGTAAGTCCTGCCATCTCACCAGCATCCAAGCCACCTGACTCAGAGTTTCCAAGAGTTTGTCGACCTGTGTGATTTCTTTTGCTGTGTTAGTTGGAACCAAGATGGAGCTTGGAGTTAGCAGGGACAGTGTCTGTGCTGCCTGTAAGGGCTTGATGGTCTGCACTGGACCCCTCAGCTCTAGGAACAGAACCCCACACCTGTGGGGAGCTGAGCAGTGCCAAGTTCAGCATGATGCAGGGGAAGGGAGGGCACTCAGCTGCTCACATGTAGTGTGTCACAGCCACTGGGACCAGATCCTTGCTGAAGTCTAGGCTATTCCCTGCTCTGCAGGCACAAGGAGCTCTCAGGAGCAGGAGGCACCTGGAGATGGGGATGGGAGTCCCTACTCACTCGACAAGACGTTGACGCATCTGCCTACTGAACATCCTGTTCTCTGGTGTACGGGAGGTGACAGCTGTCTCCATCTCCACAATACGACGTTCTATCAGTTTTTCCTCTATCTCCATCTGCAACCAGGTCTCCCACTGTGAAAAGGGAAGACAGTGCATGGTTAGCAAATGTCTTTCCCAAGGTTTGCATCTGAGAAAGGATCCCACCCTGGTCTTGTTGAGAGGGGCTGTGGCGTGCTCCTGTCTGGCTGCTCAGTGTCTGTGCCATCTGCTCTCTTAGCCAGGACCTCATCTCTAGGGAAGTAACTCCAGCACCTTTGCCTGTGAAGCCACTGTCAGCAAAGTTTGCCTGATCTGGCCAGGCAGACAGACAAGCCAGGAACCTTCCAGAGCTGCAGATGCTTGCCTGCCCTCAGCCAGTGCCAAAGCAGCTTGGAAAAAAGCACTGCCAGCACAATCCCAGGGCACAGTCAAGCTGCTGCTGTTAAGGTCTGTAACCCTTGCAGGGCTTGGGTTGGGAACAGCCAGCTTCCCAGAAATGACCTGCATCTCTTTCTATCCCTTGAGCACGGCCTTCAGGATCCCTGCCTGGAGTAGCCAGGAAGTTGGTACGTCTCCATGACCTTCGTGTGATCATGACCAGAGGGGCAGGCCATGGGACAACACTGAGCAGACACATGGTGGTAGCCAGGTATGGGCAGGGAGGTCCCAAGTGCCATCAGGGCACCAGAAAGCTGCTGTGGGGTGCAAGGGGCTCAAGTGACACAGGAAAGTTGGCATCTGCCAAACGGGGGAGCAACTGTTCTTACTATGGTGCCAGGCTCGTCCTCAGGTGGCTCCTGGGATGACTCCAGGGAGGACTCTGGGGAGGACTCTGGGGATGACTCTGGGGAGGACTCCAGAGATGACTTCTGGGATGGCTCCAGGGAGGACTCCGGAGGTGGCTCTGGGAAGGATTCCTCTGATGGCTCTGGGAGGGACTCCTGGGATGGCTCTGGGGAGGATTCTGGGGACAACTCCGGGGGTGACTCCGGGGATTCCTCCATCAATGACTGCATGAATGACTCCATGGATGACTCTGAGGATGGCTCCATCAATGACTCTATCAATGACTCCACCAATGGGTCCATCAATGACTCCATAAATGACTCCATCAGTGAGTCCATGGATGACTCCATGACCTCAGATGATGACAGATAAGATGATTCATTGCTCTCCATTCCTTCTTCCTCTGGGTTTTCTTCTTCCTCTTGCAGTATCTCCTCATTTTCTGAAGGAAAAATTATCTATAAATAGAAGACTAGGCACATTGCCAATCCCATTTAAGCTGGGAAGTCCCACTTCCCCAACACTGGCCTCTCCCAGAAACAAACCTTCCACCAAGTCCTCTGCAGAGAGTGAATGCTGCTCCTCCTTGGCATCAGAGTCATCCGTAAGTAGCTCCCAGCCTGTAATGCCCAACAGCAAAGACGGTGTACTGCCCTTTGCTTGTATGTTCATGTTTTGTACTATCTCTTCCAGTATCTTCTCATATTTTTCATTTCCTGAAGGAAAAATTATCCACAAATAGAAGTGTTAGTGCATTGGCAATCCCATTTAAAATGGGAAGTCCCACTTCCCCAACACTGGCCTCTCCCAGAAACAACGGATGCTGCTGCCCCTCTCTGAATCCTCGTGTTCATTCGCACTTATCTTTCTCCTCACAGGGGACCATCTCATCCCCTGCAAGGTTATGCAAATCCAACCCTGCCAAAAGCCCTGCCAGCCTCTCGTACAGCTTTCCCAAGCTTTTCTGCCTAGCCATCATCTTTCCAGGCCTCCAACAATGTGCTGGCAAGATCTGCACAATGGTTCCTGGGAGAAAGCCCAAATGGGCTCAACTGCTCAAGCTCAGGAAGCAACCAGAGAGATCAAATGTTCATCTGGCAGCCCTGCAACCTCCACACTTGGTGGAGATGGGTGTGAGCTGCCCAATGTGCTATGGTAGGGGAAAAACCCAGGGGACCTTCCTGGCAGAAGACAGGCAGTGCTCACCTTTCAGCATCCAGGGGAGGTCCATGGTAATCCTAGGGAAGGTCCCCTCTCCTGTGAGGAGGATTTCTGCTGGTTCCAGATGTGCCACTTGGATCTGGAAAGTCCCGCAGAAGACTCTCAGCTTTCCTGGCAGATAATAGACTTTCAACACTTGCTCTTCGCCAGGTGCAATGGAGCCCTGCAGAGAAGGGACAGGAGGAAGGGAATGCATCACAGAAGGTTTGATGGGGATGGCTCAGGGGACAGACAGGCTGAGAAGACAGCTTCTCATCTAGAAGAAACCATCAGACCACATCACTTTCCAACTTCCTTGTGCCCAAAAGCTCGCGCCTCCAGCTGTGGGATGCACTGTGTCCTCCTGAGGTCTCCAAAGGCTGCAGCCGAAGCACAGCCTGATGTGAGCACAGCTCTGCTGCTTGTGGCATTTCCCTCTGCCAGCAAGAGCCCACCTCTACAAAAAAAGGCTCTTTTGCTGCTGCTATGGAAGAGAAGTTCCTGCACTCAGCAGGATCAGCAGCTCCTCTCACACCTTGTAGGAGACAGGCATGAAGAAATGGGAAAGCCAATCGGCTTCCTCATCCCACAGCAAGGAGGGACAAAGGCAGGATTGCTGCTTCAGCTCCAAGACATCCAGGCAGGACTGAGAAGCTAGGATGGTGGGATGCTGCAAATTCTTCTCCTTGCCCTTTCAGCTCCACTCCTCCCTGGTCCCTTCACTGCCCCATAAAGCTGCTGCAGAGAAGCAAAGCTGGAGGAGGGAGGGACCAGCACAGAGGTTGTGCAATTTCTGGCAAAGGACCTTCAAGCCCAAGCAAGGAATATGTAAATGCTGCTTCGTGCTGGCAGTGGGGAGGCAGGGACAAGGAATAAACTGACCCTCAGAAAAGCCAGCAGCACCCAACTCCAGAATCAGCACAGAAAGAGAGCTCAGCACTCGTGCCTCTGGCCAGTGGCACCTGCCAGCCAAGGCCATAGGGGAGTTTATTAGGTGAGCACTTGCTTGACCTCTCTGCCCCAGCAGCAATTGCTTACAGTCCTGTCTCTCAGTGCTGGGTTTGGGTTTTCCCCCCCACTTTTTTCCCTCTTTTTCCCCCCTTTTTTCCTTTAACCCTCTCCTGGGCCACCCAACACAGGGCCAGAGCCAATGACTTGTGCTACTTACTGCGGTGGGCGCCACCACAGGCACACCAGGCAGAGGGTTTGCTGCAGTGCCAGCGCTGGGGTTTCGCACCACGTAGGTGAATTTAATAACCCCGGTGTTCCGCAGGGTGACCTTTGCTTCGAGGACTTTGTTAAAAATCTGGAGAGAGGACAGAGGAGTGGGAAGTTACAGACACAGACCTGATGCTGGGAGTCTCCTTCCTCTTTCATGGGGTTGAAAGCAAACAGCCACAATGCAACCATACAACTACAGAGAGGTGGTAAAACCATGTAAGGGCTAGTAATAAATGAACCAGAGGACACAGGTCCTCTGCACTCTCAGAGGTCACCAACAGCTGGGAGAAACAAAGGAGGTAGGACTGAGGCGTGAGAGATGAGGTGATATTTTGCTGAAGTCAAAAGGTTATTAAGTGAAAGAATGAAAGTTGTTGGTTCTATGTGTTGTTGTTTGTGGTTGGATTTGTTCTGGTTGGTTTGTTGGGTGTTGCTGTGAGCTGGGAGAGGGATGGGGTTGAAGACCTGACCAAACGGAAGTCGGATGAGGTGGGAGGGGACAGAAAAGTTGGTGGTTTGGAGAGAATGTGAGTTCTTGAGTACCCATCTGATAGGAAAGGGGACAGGGACCACCCTGTCCAGGTATAAAGGGTATAAAACCCAGCCATTCTGCTGAAGGAGGTGTGTGAACACACCCAGTTCAGCTGAATGGTTACTAATGAACAGTTTTCTTTTGCTTCGATGACTTTGTCCCCATTTAATTATGCCTAAAACTCAGTGCATTTTTAAGAGAGGCATTCCAGAGAAAAAGGCACCTGCATGCAAATATTGGCAAGAAACATATAGGTGACGACAGACACGCAGGACAATACAGACAGGGCCAGCAGCTGGAAATATCTGTGGGCTTTTAACTGAAAAGAAGTAAAGTGGGGATTATTCTGGGACATTCTCCTCAGCTACAGTGACTGAAAGTCCAGCTTCCTCCCTGAATTATTTTGAGGATCAAGAAAGAGCATTAGACAAAAGCATCTCCTCAGAGCTCAAGCTTTAGGAGCAGATCAGTGGAGGGATGTCTCAGGGACATGACCCATCTTCGCTGGGACTCTGTCTTCCCCAGGAGGCAGTGTTAGGTGCCTTGAAGAGGAGGATGAGATGTCCCTCTGCCAGGGGGGAAGGGAGGGGAGGGGTGGAGATGGCCATTAAAAACCAGCTTAGATGCTGGACATATCTCTCAGAGGTTGAATTCCAAGCCCCAGAGCCAACAAAAGAGCTGAGAAGGGGAGCCTGGGATGGAGGTGGGCAGGAGCCCACTGGCCATGATTCCAAGACAAAGAGCTGTGCCAGGAGAAGCGTGTGGTACCTGCAGCCCCCAGCTGATCTCCTCCATGTCCAGTTGGTAGCTGGGGCACGAAGCCTCCCCGGTCATCACCACCTCGTAGGTGGGGCCTCCCTCCACGTGGCACAGCGCCGTGACACGGGCGACAACGTTGGCGTGGCCAAAGAAGGTGAAGGAGACCAGCTGGCTCTCTTCCGGCTGCAGCACACCCCACAGTGGCAGGATATCAAAAACCTGGAGGGAGAGGAGGAGAGATCGAGGTGTTGAGTGTGGAAATGGATGCAGAAAAGCAGCTGTGGCTTGAAGTACAGTCATAGCTGGAGGGGCCAATTCCCCAAACACAGCCAGAATCACCCTAATCTCATCCTGTGTCCATGCTCTTGACCAGTGGGAAAATCCTCTCCCATAATCACTTATCCATGAGTGTACACTACATTAAAGTAAACTGGAATATCTCCTGGCTGCAAGAAATTCTCTCAGCTGCAGAACTTGCCTTTGGAAACACTTCTGCCTTCAGAAAAACAGGAGACTTGGAGGTGGGAGTCCTTGGAGCTGGGGGAAGGACTCCAGCCCAGCTCATCTGACTTGTGAGGCTTTTCCCTCTCTCTCTGATTTACATGCTACTCTCTCAAGCTGCTACAGCCAAATTTCCTACAAAAATTTCCTATGGACCACCTGATGAGGTAAATGGGAGCAATGCCCTCCACAGGTGCTGCACAGGGAGCATCCTGGGGCAGCCCTACAAAATGTCCCACATGGCCTCTCCAGTTACCAGTTGCTTCAGCAGAGCTTTGTAATGGGCTTGGAGGCCCCTCTTGGAGCAATGCTGAGGGCCACCAGTGGGAGTGAGGACTACAGAGCCACTTTCCACATTGGAAACATGGAAGTGAGACAGATTCTCACTTACCTCCTGCATTTCCACGTTGAGGTGCTCCACCTCTGAGAATTTACTCAATCCCCTCATCCTCACCGGGATCGGAGACTCCGCAGCAGCGCATAACAGCTCCTGGAAAACAAGCACCATGGGCTGCAGTGAGCAGCTGGCTGGTCTGAACAAGAGCACTCTGCTGCAGGCTCCAGCACCTCACCACACCAGGAGTAGCTGAGAAGGGACTTGGGCACAAATCAAGTGTGAAAAATGTCCATGCCATCAGTCAAGTATGGGTCCAAACCCACCCACAGAGGATCCCACTTACCTCCTCTTCCTCCTCCACTCCCAAGGAGAGGTGCTCCTCCTCCTCTCTGAACTTACTGGATCCACTCATCTTCCCCAAGCTCTGAACCTCCACAGCAGCAGATGATGGGTCCTGGAAAACAAGCACCATGTGCTGAGCAAGATCACTGCTACAGGCTCCACCACCTCACCATACCAGGAGCAGCTGAGAAGGGACCTGGGCACAAATCAAGTGTGAAAATGTCCAGGCCATCAGTCTAGTGTGAGTCCAAGCCTACCCACAGATGGGACCTGGGCTCCACCTGCACTTCCTGCATCAAATTTGCACGAGGGAATTGAGTGCCCCCAGCACTCAGGCAGGGAGGGTTGGAACTGCATAATCTCTGAAGACCCTTCCAAGCCAAACCAAGGATTCTAGGATGGCCACTTGAATTTCCCTGGTTTACTTATGCATATATGGCAACAACCAAGAAAAAAAGATGATTTTATGCTTCTATCTGAAAACAGTCACTCACACTATTTGCTGCATCTATAGGGCCTTGTTTCTCCTGATTCAGAAAAAAATGTGCAGAGTTAAAACCAATGGTATTTGTCTGTGAGCAGGCGCAACCCCTCTCCTTAAACTCAATGCCAACACTGGGGCTTTGAGAAACTCTTCTGCTTCCTTATATCTTTTTTCTTATTGCCCCATGAGCAGCCTCTGTTCCACGTGATGCAGAACAAGGGGCCACTTTCCACTCCAAACTGCTAATGTTCACTAGGCAAGTTGGCAGACCAAAGACCTTTTTCCTTGTTTGGAGGAAGAGACAGTCACTTGGCAAAGTCTTCTTTATAAAAGACATCTCTGGGGCTGTCACTGCAATGCCAGCTTTCAGGTGAAGGCAGAGATGTGAGCGCTCTAGCTGGGTTGGGAAGGGGGTACATGGAGACCAGGATTCTTCATGGCTTGACACACAAAGGAAGCTGGAAGCCTTCTCATCGTGATGCAGATGAAGACCTCATTTTACATTGTAAAGAAAATAAGCAAAAAAAAATCCAAAACAGCATAGGTCTGTAGGATCTGAGTGGGCTTCTCTGAGCAAAACTTTCCTATTTCTCCCTCCCCAGACACCCCATGTCCAGCTGCCACTCTCAGGGCACAGGACAGCAGGGCAGCAAAAAGGGAGGTCGGCACAAAGATGACTTTTTGGTGGCAAGCTGGGGAGGCAGTACAAGTGGTAGGTGCACAGGAAAATCTACCTCTGCTTCCAGGGAGTCCTCTGCATCTGCTGGCTGCTGGGCAGGATCCTCCTGGTAAGGACTCTCTTGGTCAGAATCCTCCAGGGCAGGACCTTCTGGGGTAGGATCCTCCAGGACAGCATCCTCCGTGTCAGGATTCTCCTGGGCAGGCTTCTTCTGGGCAGAATCGTCCTGGGCAGAATCCTGCTCGGCAGAACCCTTCTCAGCAGTACCCTCCTGGTCAGGGAGGTTCACTGATTCGGGGGTTTGGGTTGGCTCCTTCACACTTTCAGTCTTGGAGTGTCTCCTTGAAAACACTCCCTCCTTCTTTGATGACTGGGGTTTGAATTTAGGTGGTGCAGGCATGAATCTGGAAAATAACATAACTATGATCATGGCCCTGTAGTGAGAGAGAGGGATGCCTGCAAGAGCAGCTCATCAGGATGCAGCCCCTGGCTGGGTGTTGGTGTGGTGAGCTCAGTAACAGCCACTCCAAAACCAGGCTGGAGCAGGTCCATGCTCGGAGCAGCCCAGGGATGATGCCGGGGTAGCAGCAGTGCAGGCAGCTGGTAACAGCTTGCAATGAGGAACTACAGAGGACAGAGATGAACACCTCATGGGGAGAAAGGATAGAGTTCACACATGTCAGCTGGTAACACCTGTGCACAGGACCCAGGTAAGAAAACTGGCTGTTAAGTACTACCTGGGCAGCTGGGAAAAGCAGGACAGAGTGAGTGTGTTTGAATTGCGAGGGATGCGGGCTGTGAAGGGATGAAACAAGTGGCTTTTGAAAGATGTCCTGCGGGGAGTGTGAGGAAATGGGCAACAGCTGCAGCAGGATGGCCCAAAGGATGGGGGAGGGACGTAAGAGCTCCACTCCGAGCATACCTCCAAACAGTCCCTTTGGGAGGATACTTAGGAACTGGGGACAAGAGGAGCTGGCTTGTACCCAGGGGAAGGATCAGGGAAAAATGATCCATTATTGTATGCTCGAATGAACAAAGAAACCTATTGGGCCAGACTTACTGTACTGGCTGAGGTATGGGTTGTCGGATGACTGGATATGTCAGGCACTAAATTTTTATATAAAAATGAAAGAACCTCATAAGATAGAAGAAAGGGATTATGCTGCATGCTGGGGAAAATACTCATCCATATTCATGACCAAGAGCTTAAGGGAGCTCAAAGGGGAGAGAAAGAGGGAAAAATGGGACCCCTTAGACCACCTACCCCCTCCCTATGTACCTGACAGGGGACCGAATGGTCTCAGTTTAGAGGAAGAAGCAGTAGTGCAGCAAGGGGATGATTATGGTAGGGCTGGTTTCCCTAAAATGGTGGATTTGTGTGGTGGGACTGGTCCCCACAAGACGGCAGGCCCATGTAGTGGGGCTGGTTTTGACAAGACAATAAAATCTCAAAGCAGGACAGGAGAGCTGTCACAGAGGACCAGGACTGCAGAACTAGAACAATTAAAGAGGGATGTCCAAAATTCCCCTTCCCCCTTTCAAGTACCACCTTAGATGCTAACACAAATAAGTCCATGTTTCCCCTGAGGAGGTACCTATAGATGGAGCACAAGAAGGGCTAGGGTTTGTTAACGTACCCTTGAACAGTATCCAAGTAGGAGAATTTAAAAGGGAAATAAGTAATATACTAGAGGACCCCCTGGGGCTAGCAGAACAACTGGATCAATTCTTAGGCCCAAATATTTATATCTGGGAGGAAATGCAATCTATTTTAGGAATTCTATTTACTCCAGAGGAAAGACAAATGATAAGAACTGCAGGAATTAGAATATGGGAGAGACAAAATCCACCCAATGTTCAAGGGGGAATATCTAGAGAACAAAAATTGCTCCTAGTAAGACCTGATTAGGATCAGAATAGAACCGAGGAAAAAGATAAAAGATTGGTGATAAGGGGAATTAGCAGCACCGAAAGGGCAAAATTTTGAAAAGGCATTTGAAAATAAACAACAACGAGATGAGCCATCCATTGTCTGGTTACAAAAGCTCAGAAAGAATGTGCAACATTACTCAGGTATAGATCTTGAAAGTGCTGCAGGTTGAGAACTATTAAAAGTAACTTTTATTACTGAAGCATGGCCAGATACAAGGAAGAAATTGGAAAAAATAGAGGATTGGGGTGATAAAGGTTTAAGTGAATTGTTGAAGGAAGCTCAGAAAGTTTATGTTAGAAGGGATGATGAAAAACAGAAAAATAAGACCAAGTTAATGGCGGTCGCTGTAGAACGAGTACTGAAACAATAAACTGGAAATGAGGCTGGGAAAGGCAGAGAAGTGACCAGGGGAAGCCTTCAGACTAAGGTTAGGAGACCCCAGGGAAGAGGACAGGGGATGACCACCTGGCAGACAGGTCCCAAGAAATGTTTCTATTGTGGAAAAGTGGGACAGTTTCAAAAGGAGTGCCCAGAACTGCACAGAGAGGTTAAAACCTTCCAAATCATGGAATCGGGTGGGAGGGGACAGAAAAGCTGGCGGTCGGGAGAGAACGTAAGTTCCCGAGTACCCATCCAAAAGGAAAAGGAGCAGGGTATAAAGGGTGTGAGAAGCAGCATTTTGTTGGACCGTGTGTGTGTGCCCTGCTCAGCTGACTGGTAACTAACAAACGGTTTGCTTTTGCTTCGACCACCTTGTCCTCATTAAATCGTATTCAAAAGCTAGTTCATTTCTAACAAGAAGATGGTTCCTGGTCCCCCGACCCTTTTGATCGTGGAGGGGACCCCGGCGGTGTCGTGTAGCGCTCGGGCCGCCCAGCGGCATGCGGCCTCAGCCGGAGCCGTGTCGCGGCGAGCAGCTGGAGCCGGGACAGCCCGAGCCGGGACAGCCCGAGCCGGGACAGCCCGAGCCGGGACAGCCCGAGCCGGGACAGCCCGAGCCGGGACAGCCCGAGCCGGCAGCGCGTTCCCTCTCCGCCTGCTCCCTGCCAGAGTGGAGCGGCAGCAGGAGGGGAGCGTGCGGGACCGAGCGCATGGCGATGGACGCATGGCATGGCCGGGGGACAACGGCGACCGCTGCGCAGGCGACACGGCGGGGCCAGCGCGGCTCTCTGCGTGTGGGCAGTGAGGAGGTGACCCAGCGAGCCCGGCCGGGATAGCCCTGGCTGGGACAGCGCCGCGTCTCTACTCCCGCACACAGCAGGATGTGCCCGGGGAGGCGCGGCTGCCACCTTGTGCGCCGGCAGAGCTGCTCCTGCCGCTCCCGGCTCCTGCGGACCCTCGGGAGCTGACACTGCTGGAGAAAGGACCTGGGGGGACGGTGGCCCCTTCCTCGGATGGGGAGGCTGCAGCATTTGCAAGGAAAACTCAAGAACACTTTGTCAAATCCTAGGCAAACAGCCTTGGTCTTTGCAAAGTACAAACAGGACACCCGGAGCAAGAGCTTTAAGCAGAGGGACAAGGTGCACATACCTTATGGTGTTCATCTCGCTGTCAGTCAGGAATGACCAGTGGTAGTGGGCAGGAATTGGGCTGCAGTTGGTCATCTTCATACATAGTACTTGTTCAGTGTCATTCATGATGCAGCCAAAGTCCACAGCCTTGGACTCGAGATGGAGATTTGGGAAGTAGACTTCTCCCCGAACAGTGATCTGTTCCTCATGAGGATGCCCCACAAAGCGCATCCTGAGAGCCCTCTCTGCCACCCGGCTGTTCAAATCATTTTCATAAGCGGGGTTAAACTGGATGCAGAGATGAAGTTCCTCCCCTACATCCAGCATCATGGGCTGCAAGGACATGAAAAGCATTAATCACCTTTGTGATCAGCTCCCAGGGTCTCAGCAGGAAACAGTAAACATTCATAGTGTGACCCCAGTGTGGGCTTCTCAGTTCATCCTCATTTCTTTACAGTCAGGATCTACACAGGCTCCACTCTCTGGTCTGAGATTCTCTCAGGCGCACGTTTCTGTGTTCGGTAGCAATTCAAGGGGATTGCTGGAGAGCTGGGATGCTTTACTTTACTTTACTTTACTTGCCCCAATCTGCTTTCCTGCTCTCTTCTCCTCATGTCTGAAAGCCAGCATGGATGTTACCAATTCAGGTAAGATTTTGATTACCTCAGCAGCTCTGCCGATGCAGCTCAGGCCAATCTACTGCTGACACTACATAATAAACTTCTCAACTGAAGGATCTCCCAACAGAAATGCACCACCACATCCCTCCTCTTCAAACCCCACTGAACAAGCCCACAGTTGCTCACCTTGAAATCTGCGGGGAAGGGCTGCTGGTCTGCATTGCAGATTAGGAATGGCTGCTCCAAGTCCAGCACAATGCTGAATGGCAGGCAGCAGGTGTTTTTTAAAGACAGAGGCTGGTATTGCAGAGTCAGGACATCACTGGGTTTCTACAGAAACAGAAGACAAGGGAAAACAACCTCAAATGGCCATAGACCTCCTCCTGCTTCCAATGCATTTCACATTTTTCAGCCCAGGAGTGCATACATCTCTATTTCCTTCCAGCCAATTTAACAGTTACACCTTTAAAAGCCAGGATGCAATCCAGAGACTTACCTTTTCCACACGGAAAGTGATAGTGCTCAAAGACGTTTGCACAACAGGAAAAATAAATTTGCAGGTGACATCCACTTGCATTATCTGTTTCTTGACCTTTTCTTTCCCCACCATAGCATGACACAGCAACCGCTCCTTCACCTCCTGCATACAAGAGTCACTTGTCATCCAGTGGCAAGTTGGACACCACGCCAAAACCGCCTGGTGGGACACCACACCGATCATTAGAGCTGCCACACTGTGTTTTCCCCCTCCGGGACCGAGGGCTAGACCAGCCCTCTGGCGATGTTTATCTTCAGAGGAAAAGCAATGCTGCTCCCAGACACTCCTGCCATTCACAGGGCTTTTGTTTCCCTGCTTCCCTCAGAAAAACTTGACACTAGTTTAATTTACTTCCTGCCTGGGCTTCTAGTCTAAGTGCAACTTATTTTATCTGATCTTTCTTTCTGACTCAGCACATGACACCAGTAACCTCCTGTTTGCCTGAAGGACCAATACTTCCTTCAGCCTGTATTTTGGGTTTATGGCAGCTATGGAAACACAAAAGAGCCTTAGCAATGGATGGTTGCCAGCAAAGAAAGCAACTGGTCTTAAAACAGTTTCTTGAAGTCACTTGCTCCTTTTCTCAGGCAAACATCAAGGGGCTGCAGGAGAAGGCCCAGTGGAGGGGATCTGATATGAAAGGTTCAGCCCTTGGCAGGGGCCTTACCTGGGCAGTGCTGGAATAGCCTTCCAGCACCATCTCCACAGTCTGGCCTGGCCTCAGGTCTGTCTGCAGCGGCCGCAGCTTAAACACAGGGCTGTCAGGTCTGGGGGTCTGAGAATCATCTTTACTCTTTCTGCCACCGAGGACAGGGGGATGAGTATTCCGCCGAAAGATCCGGAAACCTTCGGTTGTCCAGTACAGCTGATGTATGCGTCGTCCTCTGTTTGTTACTTTGAATTGGTAGTAGCAGGGAGTGAAGCTAGAAGAGAAGCAGAGATGGAAAATGTCGTGGCAGCTGCTGTTTCCCTGTGATCCTTCAGCTGCAGCACCCTGATGGCATTCCCTGACTGCACACTCTGCAGTAAAACCTCTGCCCAAAAGGCTGCCCAAGCTTAAAGCTTCAGCCCTGCCAGGTCTTGCAGCTTTTCCATTTCAGTGGCTTTCCAGGATACCTAAGCAGCTCTCAGATGACGTATTTCTAAAGGAATTCCTGTGGCTTCAGGAAAACAGAGCTGGGACCTTGGGTATTTAAGACGATCTAGCCTTAAGGACTATGGAAAAATTGCTCCTTGCTGAACCCACAGGAGAAGTGGAAGCTGAGAGTCTCCTACCTGAAGTGGGACTTCAAGTCGAGGTCCGGAACAAGAGGTTTGTCAGTGACAATTGTGGTGCCAATGCCCACAGCCCGGACAGAGATGGTGGTCGTATGGCTGTTCTCAATGAACACCTTCACCTTGTCCTGGAATTTGGTTGTGTCATTCAGGTTTGCAATGACAGTCAGAGACAGTTCCGCGTTAGGGGGGACCACTCCTTTACTGGGTTTAATCCTCCAGCAGGAGAGTTTGCCAGCCTGTAACACAAGCCAAACACGACCTTAGGATGGAAACCATGGACCCTGCTCTGCTCTGAGGTGCAGGAAACAGGAAGACTAAGGAGATGAGTGTAAAAACCATAAATGTTTAATTTCCTTGAATGTAAACTTGTGTCTGGCAACTCTCCAGGAGCTTACACAACCTGTATTTTACCTTCCTTTAACACTCAGTTATTAGCCCTGTTTTGCTCAACCTGAGGGATGTTCCTCCTCAGGAGAAGGCTCTTCCCCCTCCAGGCTCGCTTTGGAGTGCTTACCAAGGGAAGCTATTTACTCTCTCCTGGTTTCTCATCAGCAGAGCTGGGTCTGCACAAAGGCTCAAGGCTGGAGGAAGCCAGGACTGCTCAAATCCCACCCCAGCAGCCACACGGCTGAAAGATGCTGCTGAGAGCCTGAAGAAGAACTCTGCAAAGCCAGCTGAGCAAAATCCCAAAGTCTCCTTTTCTAAGGGGCCGTCAGTGCTTCTCAACAGCCCCTGAAGGACTGAGGCCCCTCACTTCCCACTGATCATCAGCTGTAGAGAGGTGCCCCAGTACCCTCTGTTTGGAAAAGTCACCTCTAAATGGTTATAGGAAAGCAGGAAGCAGAAAGAAAACTGGATGACTTGTGCTCTGTGGGCATGGCCCACTCTTCCCAAGAACTTTCGTCATCTGGCTTCTCATGGGCCTCCCTCTGCAGATGGGGCAAGAGAGCTGGAACTTGCAAACATAATCCAGGCTCATTCCTGCTCCAACCTCTCTGCAAACTATTTCACTGAGGTGTGCCTGAGATCCTGGCTGCTCTTGCTTGCACTCAGATGGAATATTTTGCTTCCACTCAGAACAATACAGAAACATTGTATATGAAAAACAAGTCGAGGGCTGCTACTAACCAGCCATTTTCCCTGGAAAACAGCCCCACAGACACTTACCATCTCTGCCCGGAAGGTTGCAGGAATGTCTGTCTGGTTGGCGAGATGGAGAGTTTTGGAACTGTCTAGTAATACTTGGATGGAGCCAAAGTTTATCTGCCTTGGATAGACATAGACAATTGGTCCCTGGCCAATGCTCTCTAAATGGATTTCCTGTTCCAGGAAGAAGGTAGGAAAGATTAAAAAAAAAGACTTAACAAGGACAGTGTTAAAAGCTTAGCCAGCTCTAAGAGCACTCCTAGACTGGGGGTAATTATGGCCGTTTGAAGTTGTCGGTGATGTAGACTGAACCAGAAGGCCTGGAGCAAGTGTGGGGTCTGCAGTGATCCCTCCTGAAAGCCACAAGCTCCCATGATCAGGAGACAAAGAAATGCTGTTTGCCATGCTTGCTTCTCCACACCTCCTCCACGCTGCTATTTCCTCTACCTCGTGCCTGCTTCACTGACTGCTCCATCTTGCTCCAAACCACCTTCCCAACTTCTGCTGCTGTGCAGCCATCCTTGAACACCAAGTTCTTTAACATTCACAAAGCTACACTGTACACTTCATGTCCCACTGGAATGACTTGCTCAAAGGCACATATCTCCCCTCACTCTCACCAGCGGGAATCTTTCTCTCCCAAACACGGCGACCCCAGCAGTGATGTTGCACTCTCCCAGCACCTGGACCTCAAGTGTAAGTGGGATGTCCACCGAGCTGTGAGCCTCAATAATCCCAGATGGCGCAGAACTCGAGTACCATGCAGCAGCCTCCTCCTTGTTCTCCTAGAAGGGACAGAATCAAAAGCAACTTCAGAACTAAGGAAACCTTTAACTCCTTAATGTCTACCAGAAGAGCAACTCACACACACGTGTAAAAGTTATCAGGAGAAAGTATAAAGCCAAAAAACAAGATGCAAGGTGTAGGTGCTGAGCATCCCCAAGGGGTCCAAATGTTGCTACACCCACAGACACCCACTTCTGCGCTGATAGCCTCCTTTCATCAGATTTTCACAGCCCTCTAAGCTCTCCCATTTGGAAACAAGTCAAAGACTAGAATATAAACATCTTTCTCAAGACGTTAAACTGCTTCCTATAGTTTGTATTCAGGTTCCTGTCCTCAGCTAACTTTTAGATTTGAATAGAAACCAACAAGGTCTTACTGAAACCAATTTATTCCCCTAATAACCCCCTCAATAACATTTGAGGGGGAGGAGGTGGATGCAAGGCCAAACCTGAGGGAGAAGGCAGTAACAGCCAGGACAGTCGTTGTCATTCACAAGGGTCAGCTTCTCGTCGTAGGGGACTTTTACACAGCAGTGCCCAAACGTCATGACAGGGTTGAGCACTCTCAGTGGAGGAACGATGCATCTGAGCAAAGAAATTACCCCAAGGGAATCAGAGATTCTGAGAGCATTGAGAACTTTTGCCCTTGAAAAGCATGGAATGGAGCAGAAGACATTTGTCAAATCACATAGAGATTCAGAACTCCTACAGTGATAAATCACCTTTAACTTCTTTTCACTCAAACACCTCTTGTCAAGGAGGGGCAAACCCTGAGGCTCAGTACTGCAGAGGCTTCCAAATGCCCAGGCAGAGCACATGCCCTGTTCCAGAGCTGTCTCAGCAGTTTTACCCTTTCTTTGCCCAAGGACACTTGCGAGGACTTCTGTAACAGTCCCAGTGAGACATGAGCGCTGGGAGAGCCTTGCCAACGAGGACCAGTGCTCACCAATGCTCAAGGAACACAAGACTCCAGTGTATCAGTGAAAATGACTTCCTCTTCTCCCCCAGAGCTGTTTCCCTGTCTGCAAACTGCGCCATCTCTTCCAGCAGTGGAGGGCCCAAGGCCTACAGAGTGGGTGATCACCCCCTCCCAGCTTCTACAGCTTCCTCAGTTCTTCACCCCATGGGTCTCTACACTGACTGTCCCCATTTTCACCTGCTTGGCAAAACTGCAGCCCAGGCACTGACTGGATGGCTCTGCCTGGGAGAGGGAACTGCAACCCTCTTGTCATTAGACACCCACAGCAGCATAGCAGGATGGAATTCTGCTGCAGCAAGAACAACTTTTGACCTCACTCTGAGAAAATTACTCAAAAGAGCCAGAGGGAAGCAGCAAAACCTGAGCTTACCTGCCACATCAAGGCCTATATTCCTGTTCATAAGATCTTTTGCCCTCCCCATTCCTGCAGTGAGCCTCTTTCCCACTGGCACATGCACTGTTAAGTGAATCGGACCCCAGCTCTCAGCAGGCTGCTCACTGTGTCCCAAACCAATGCTGCAGGGTGGCCACAACCCAGCACAAGTTCACCACTTGCAGGAAGAAGGAGAGGCAACCCTTGGGAAATTTGTTCCCCCTCCATCACCAAACCCCAGGCCAACAATCAATGTTATTCCTTCTCCCTTTAGAAAAAGGCCTAGGGCCATGCCTGGCTGTGAGCAGGGGGATGTCTCACCATGGGCTGCATTCCTAGCCCTGTTTTCATGTCTAAATGGGCAAATCCAGCTCATTGAGCAACACTTCTCCTTTGGAGCTGCAGCCAGGCAGTGTGCTGGTGCTGGATGCATGAGGAAAGACTGCAAGAGAAGTGCTGCTACCTGGCTGTGAGGGTCAGTGCCAACACCTTCCTGCCTACACCATCCACGTCCACCACCAGCTGCGTCTTGTACTCTCTGATGGTGTTGGAACACAGAGTGACCTGGTAGAAGAGAAAAGAAGTGCAGCAAATATTTGTTCATTCCCAAAAGCTCATCACCCACATGTGGTGTCCTCCAATTCTTGTTCCATAGTACAGAAAGGGAGGATTTTGCCATAATTCTTCTGGTGGTCCATAAGTAGTGCACAGTCCTTGGGAGTAACAAAAGCCTTCTGGCAGTACCAGATTTGTTAAAGGGACTAATTTTTCACGTGACCACAACAACATAAATGCAGAAGAAATCTGTTGTCTTGAACAGAACAAGTCCAGCTTTACAGCAGGAAGCTGAAGGCAAAGTGTGGCCCAGCAGATGCTGGGCAGTTTGTGGCTGCAGAGTATTTTCTGTCCCCACTGGACACCCCTGCAGTGAATGCAACTCATCTGCTCCCCAGGAGACGAGAAACTAGACCAAGAAGAAAAGCAAACTGCTTTATACAATGATAGCTCTCTCTTTAACAGCCACCTTCTGTTTTCATCCTTCCTTTGCCCACTTTTAATCAAATAAAGCACTCTCAAAAACATAAGAATGGCTTCAGTACTTGACCACATCGTAGATGATGTCAGCTTGTGATTTTGGAAACAAAACAATGCTCCCTCAGGAGTATCCTGAGTAACTCAGCTAACAGAGGCCTCACACCAGTGCAGATCTCTCACTCACACGGTGCTCAGAGCTGGCATCAGAGCTAAAGCCCTCCCACACTCCAGTGAAGCCTCAGCCCCACCAGCTGGACCCTTCCCATACCTCGATATCCTGAGATCCCAGGGCACGGACGGTCCCTTTGCAGGGCCATATGGTAAATTCCCTTGGCTTCGTACAACGTTGAGGTCCCTTCCTCCAAGACTGGCAAGTGGGTTTGAGTGTCTGGTCAAAGCTGCAAATGCTGCGCCCTCCCAAGCCGTCCCCAGGAATGCGGAGGTTGAAGTCCATGGGTGCCATGGAGGTGTTAGACAGGCAACACTTCAAGGTGTGAGGAAAACCTAAGAAAATTACACAAATATCCATTTAGGCATCAATATCTCATGATTCCTGGTGTGAATATCCTGGTAGGATAAAACCGTGCTGTGATTTTACCTCTTTGTTACCCAAACTACAGTTCATTGCAGTGGATATGTGACTTGGCTGGCCAGCTGTGTGTGGAGGAACCATCTCCCACAGCCTGCTTACCAAGAGTCATTTGAACACAGATGGGGGGAAAAACCAACTGCAGGCACAGCCCAGGGCTTCTCCATGCCCATCAACAGTGACCACTGCCAGCTCCAGGAGTGACTCCAGCAGGGAGGCAAGAGAGGCACGAAAAGGACAAACGGCACGAGAAAGGCACAAAAAGGATGTCACCGAGGTCACCAGATGCAGACAACAGTCAGCAGCACAGTTAAAAGAAACAAAGATAAAATGGCTGCCTTCAGCTGAAGAAACCCTAGGAATGAAGTCGGATTAAGCAGGATGCATCTGCTATTACAGAACTGTGTTACCGCCTGGTGCCTTTTTTTGTTGTGCCACTTACTCAAAAGGAAACAAGAAGTGGCCACTTTTTATTCCTTTGGTCCTGTTTAATCTCAGGATGGCAAAATGCTGCCTAAGGCATGAGCAGCCATGGAGTTAACACCCTGAAGAGGCTGTGGTGGAGGAACAGGAGTGATGGAAGCTGTTATGTTCAAGTGCTCTATTTCAGCAACACACAGACATCTCACACTCCGGTGTGAGCCCAGGGCACACTCACCAAAGGAGACGTCACCGAAGTGGAGGGCGGGCACATCAAAGTGGAAAGTTGGTCCCATCACGAAGCCCCTGTGAGGACAAAGGCAGGGAGGCAGTGGCTTTGTTAAAGGGAATTGCAAAGGGTTTCAGGTGTTGTTAGGGCTGGGGTGAATGAAAGTTGCTGTCAGAACCATCCTGGGTTTCAAATCAACCCAGCACCCTGTGCTCAGCACAGCACCCATGTGCACAGGAGGCAGCCAAAGCAAAGTGGTCAGCAGCTGACAGACTGTCTGGGACAGGCTCTCAAGCTGCTGTGGTCCTAAGAAGTGAGTTTTACTTCTCCTATCATCACTTTTCTTCTTTTTTCCCCACCTCTACCCTTTGCTGAGTGTGGATTTTATCTCCTGCAATGGCACCAGCCCATGTCCTTGGGTCAGTTCTTGCTGCACAGTTCCCTGTCTCCCACATCAGCCCTTTCCTGGCTCTGGAATAGGAGGTACCAGAGCACTCTCTGCACTGGAGCTGGGAGCACAGCCTGTCTCCATGCATGGCCATGAGAGGTGAGCTGGGGCTGCTGCTGCCCATTTGGGACCAGTTATTTACAGAGGATTTTAAAAACACTGTTGCTGGTGCAGAATCACCCAGGCTGGCCCATCTCCAAAGCCCTGGGGGCCTTGCTGGGTGTTCAGGTGGGACATCCCAGAGCAGCTCCTGCCCAAAGCTGATCCATCCCACCGCCTGCCACAGCCTAAGCAGGAGACATCCATATAGGAAGCAGTCACTGCAGCTCCTGGGTGCCCACACAGGGCAGCAGGCATCCTCACACTAAAGGGATGCCAGGATCAGAGCCAAGATTAAGACCTCAGGCAACACCTTTTTTTCTTTTCCAACCACAAAATGAGGTACATGGGAGATGATTACCCAGAGACAGCTACAGATGTGCCCAGCAAGCTCCCAAAACCCTCCTCACCTGATAGTCAAGGTCACAGGCTTAGGGGATTCAGGCACATGGAAGGAGAATTTTTCCTTGAACTTCCCCAGGACAGTGGGATAGAAGGAGATCCGGATGGCCTGGAGCCCATCTGGTGCCACGATGCCCTCCTGGGGCTGGAAGGTGAAGCAGGAGCCCATGGCTGTGGCTAGAGGAACGAGGCTGAAGGGAGCCTCAATAGGCCCCTTGTTTAACAGGATTGCCTACAGCAGCAGGAAGGCAAAATGGAAATACATGAGGAATCTTCCTTTCTTACAGAAGTCTGAGTTACTTTCAAATTAAATTATTAACACCTGTAAAAGGCAGAAGATGCCCTGTGCTGCTGCATGGCAGAAGCCAAAAAATACAACTTTGAAATACAACTTTGTATGGCTTTGGGTTTTTTCATGCGAAGCAGTGATAACTTCACATAATCAGGGTCACTCTGGGGTTTTCTCACTGGCACAGACAGTTCACTTTGACCTGCAGCACAGAGGAGCTGCTCAGCATCACCAAGTTCATTCACACCTGGCCCTAAGAGCAACCCTGGGCATTGCAGCATTAGCAGTAAAATCCCCACAGAGCTGCTGCTGCTCCAGGTGTGCCCAACCCCACCATGGGCAGGGCACATTCAGCTTCCATTGCAGCCAACCTGTTTACTGTATGTGAAAAAAACCAGAAGCAAAGATGTGGAAAGATCCTTTGCTTCCTTCCCAGAAACCCTCTGCTCTTTCTAGAGCCAGAGATACACCACGGCTGAAGTGTGGTGAGGGACTGGTCAGCAAGGGAAAGAACTCCCAACCCCTTTGACCAGTGCTGAGCCAGGGGGGTGGATGGCTTTCTTCAGGCTCCCAGGAGTAGGCAGGAGACACTTGACTGAAAACTATTTGCAGTGGACTGAAGTTCAAAAGTAGTCAATTTGTTGCAGCTGCTTTTGGACAGCCTGAGCACAAAGGTGATTTGTGTCTGGGACTGGAACAAAAGCCTCTGAACATGCAGCTTTTTGACCCAGGGTTGCTTTCATGTGTCAGGTGGTTTTGCAGGAAGCCTCCCAGATGATCTCCAAGGAAGGCTGCCCAAAAGAAGGGACTGGGGCTTCATGAACAGCAGACACACCTTTCTGACTCCATCAAAAAGATCCTGATTCCAGGAAACCCCCCCAGATTTGACCAGTATCACAACTGGCCAAGTTGCCAGGAATTCCACAAGTCTGCAAGGCTCGCTGCTGCCCCCAGAGCCACCAGGATCCACCCCAACCCTGCTGCTCACCTCATAGCTGTGGGTTGCTCTGACAAAAACCTCCCCAATGTCCAGTTCCTCGAAGGTGAAGTGGACCCGGGGCCCAAGACCTTCCCCTATAAGGAGCAGGGGCAGCCTGGTCTCACGGCCTGGGGAGAGATTTCTATTTTAGTATGGTAATTCCTTCTGCTATCCTGCATTTTCCAGGCTGCCTTAGTGCTAGTCCCTGACTCTGAGACTCATGGCACCAGCTCCTGATGTTCCAGGAGAAGATACAGACCCTTCTCTTCCCTCAGGAGATATGGTACAGCCACAGAGGCCGTCCCTTTTTTTTAGCACTATGTTGATAATGGAACTTCAGGAAATGCCAGAAATTTTGTTCTTCCTCCTTCTGAGTGAAGAGAGTGTTTTTCCCAAAGGAGGAGGAGCACACTAAATACAGGCAGCATTCAGAACAGCTGAGAGGGGGAAAAAATCAAAATAAAGGAGATCCCCTGGAAGCTGCAGGGACAGTGGGGATGTGCCAGCACTGCCCTGCTGACCACAAACCCTTCTGAGCAATTACACAGAAGCCCAGTGATCTGGGAGAGGATTTGCACCTTGCCTTCACTGTGGTGAGAGAGGCAGAGGAAGGAGCCATACCTGAGATGTCACAGTAAACTGCTTGATTATAGACCCGGGCTTCCTGGGGCTTAAAGAACACGGTGATTTCAGCTGAATGACTTGGCCTGACCTCACCCTCCTAAAGCACAAAGAGACAGCAAAACATTTATCTTCAAACATCACATTTCTTGTTTTCAACCACAGTCCTGTAAGTCTTTATTTAGAGCATCAATAAAGTGAGGAGTGAGTAACACTTATCAACAATACTGATAGCAGAGTTTGGAAGCTTTAGTCAGGCTCCTGCTGCCTGCCAGGAGCCCATAGGGCAGAAATGCTTTTTGCAATTGGCTCTCTGACCTCACCAGAATCCTGATGACTTCTGAGGCAGGGATCTGTCAAGTGACCTCTTTCAGGGATGGGGAGGAAGAGGAGGAGGAGAAGTAGGAGGGGAGGTTCTCAGCCGTCTCTTACCTTCGGCTCAAGAGAGAAAATGTCATCGCTGAACAGCATGGGGTCTCCTCGCACCTTCACCTTCTCGCTCCGGAGGGTGCGCGTGAGAAGAGCAAAGCGTTCTCGGTGAGTGGTGTCCACTTCACACTCCATCAGAAAATCATACAACTTCTCCTTTCCCTGCTGACACTGTCTGTGATACTGCCTGCAGCCACAGGAGAGACAAACGCAGAAGGTTGTTTAATAAGCCACGTATTTGCAGAGAGAAGTGGAAGTGCAGGAGTAATCCCCAGCAAGGGGCTGACCCTGAGCCATGGGGTCTCAAATGGATCAGAGGATCCCTTGTTGTTCACTCCACACTCCACACTTGCAAGCTCAGGAGAGGTTTGGAAAGCCAGCATCCCTCAAAAGAACCTCAAAGCTGGCTCAAAGCCTCTGTCACAGCTGAAGGGGAATCTACCAGCCACCTCAAGTGGCTTTTCCAGACACAGAACTGCTTGCAGGAGGCAGATAGAGATGGGATGGTTTACTTACCCATAGCCATTCAAAAGTACCAGTATCTCCTGAAGCCATAGCAGTTAGTTGTAATTAATTAGTTTGTTCCTGTTACTTTTACCCTTGGGCAAGTTTTACCCTTGTCACTGAAATGGATCTTTCAAACCTACCTCAGCTTCAGCTGATTCTCCTGTTCCTGAGTATCAAAAGCCTTCCACTGGAAGCGGGCTGTGATATTACTCAGGTTGTGGATGAGCACAGTTGTGCAGTTTGACAAGGTTATGTACGTGTTCTCAAGTGTCACAGTATTCCTGTCCAGCCTTATGTGGGCATCCACACCTATTCCATGAAGGCTTGTGTGGGTCTCTTCACCTGGAACAAAGGAAGAGGGGAGTCTGCTCAGCTCCTGAGCTGATGGAAGCACAAGGAACAGAGCAAACCACAGGTCACTGAAGAAGGTGTCACAGCTTTTAGCTGAATGAGTAGTTCCATGAATCAGTACATTTATCACCACCTGAGAGCTGCATGTGCACAGCATGAGGATGTCCTGGACAACCTGCCAGCATTTCACCCTCTAGAACAGACCCCTACCAAAGGCTCCCTCATTTCCAGAGCTTTCAGACCTTCATGATTCCCAACCAAGTAACTCCTGGGGTTCATCTGGGCTCAAACTTCAGTACCAAGCTCACCACTACTGTTGCAGGTGAGTGTTTCCCAGGCAAGATGCAAACAACAAATATCACACATGCTCTTTAGAAATGGCATTTACATGGAGCTCTGCAATGATTAAGATGACAAACTAGGTGACTACAAAATGAACCCCATGAAAACTACCATCATCTCCCTCTTTAAACCCATGGCCACATCAGTCTTTCTGCATGGAAAGGGCTCTGCTCTGAGGGATGCAGAGAGTGCCCTGTGCAGTGCCAGGCACTCACCTGTGTCATAGTTCACGATAAGGGACGCAGAACGGTCACCGGTCGTCAGTGGCTGAAATTCCACTGTCACCTCCACAGTGTCACCAGCATCCAGAGTTCCCATGGCCGGGAACACAGAGAAAGGGCTGCAACACAGAGATATCAGGACTCTTGGGGGAGATTTGGGGATGTTACCCCTTTTGCAGTCCAGTTCACTTCTGCTCACTTGTGCAAGTGATGCCATTTTTTTGCCTTTTTTGCTTTTGTATATTCCCTGTATTCTTTGCACATATATTTGTAGCTCTGTAGCCTATTGTATTAGTAGTTAGTTTTCCCAGTACTTTTCCATGGCCTTTCCCTAAGCAGAAAGACAAACCAAATTCCAGAGCTCCAAGCCCCAGGACGTACAGCAGCCCAGTGCTGTCTTGGTTCTTCCTGGGAACCAAGGCTGAGAACATCTCTTCAAGATACATTTTCATGGACAAAGTACAGCCAGTGCTGAGGGGGGGTCTCCAGAGAAGGGGCTTGACCAGGGGGGAGGGGAATTGCATCACCCCTTGTCCTCCTAATTGGTGCCTTTTTGTCAATTATGCTGATTAGCTGAAGAATTCTGTACAGAGTCAGCAGATCACAAGCTCCGTCTTTCCCTCTGCCACTGCACCCAGGCTCTATTTCATCTACTTCAGTATTTAATTCCTGAAGTTCAGAAACTCTTTAAATCCCTATCAAGCAGGATCCAACATGCTCTGTAACACTCACTAGAACAGCTGGAAGCACATTGCAGAAGGATGCCAGACTTTATTTGGTGGTGACAAAACAAGATTTGGAAATCCCAGAGAAAAATTGTGCAGGGATTTACAAGTTCCTGCCTACATATCTGCACTGTCAAAAGCAGCAGCCAGTTTGAACAGCATCTGAAGAGCCTGCTTAAATAGCTTTGTCTGACTTAGGTGGAAGCTCCTCTCAGACCCTCATGTTTCATAGCAGAAAAGTCAATTTGCCTTTTGACCTCTCTTTTGCCAGGGAAAAAGTCAAAGCCACTCAGCAGCCCCAGGTTAGACAGCAGGTCTGTGCTGCATTCCTGATCTCAGCTCCTACACCAAGACCTCTGGGATCAAGTAACCCTCAACTCACCACCAGCCAACTGAAGTGGTTTCCTTGCAGATACGGTGTCAAAAATGCATTACCCTCTCCAGTTCAGCCAACAGGAGAAACAGTGATTGTCTTCTGAGACTAGCAGGAGCAGCACAGACTGTCCACAACACAGCTCACATGGGGCATCTCATGAGAGGAGCACTGCAAAGCCTCGTGCCTGTGGCCTCCCAGAGAATGGATCTGTTTGGCTGACAGTGGTGAGTAACTATTTCAGAAGCTGCTTGTGCTCGGAAGGGTGCAAGCCAGCTACGAACACAGCCCAGCACCCGCCAGGAAATCTGGGACAGGGGAAGCTCAAAGGCTGCATCCTGCTTAAAACATGAGAAGCAACAGCAAAGCCCACACGTCCTGCCCATCTCCAGCCATGGCTGCAGGGCAGCAGCTCCGAGGCTCTGCTTCCTTTTATTGCTCTTTACCAACTCTGTTGTCACCCAAAGGGGTTTTGCACAAGGAAAGCTGAGCTGCCTCACCTCTGGGTGCTCAGCTGGTAACGAGCTACCCGGTCACCAACATTGTGAACCAGCAGATTCTTCTGGGTGCTGTACTTGACTGGACACTCCGAGAAGTCCAGCTGGTCAGGGAAGTCCAGGATGGCTCGGATACCAATGGCCCGTATTGGCACAATGAACTCTTCCCTTTCAGTGGAGCAGAGGAGCTGGTGGAAATAATCCTGCAGGAAAAGAAAGTCTCAGCACAGGACATTTAGTGCCATCTTCAGCATGGGCAAAGAGTATCTCCCAGTTCCAGATCCAGTGCAACTCCACTGAAACCAGCAGAGGTCCTCAAAACCCAGGCTGGATGCCCTGAATCCAGGTTCACTTTCCACTGAAGACACCAATGTCTTGGGACCTCCAGACTCACCTTGGTGTGCACAGGGGCGAAGAGGAGGTGGACAGTCACGGAGAGGCCCGGTGGCACCTTGCGGTACGCACCGCTGGGCCCCACCAGCTGGAAATAAGGTGTGCTGTCCAAGGTGACCTTCAGCAGCTGAGGAGCCTGCAGCAAAGACATGAAATGATGGTTTTGCCACTTGTGGAGACAGGTGGGCACGGCCTGGTGCCATCCTTAACCACCCTACTCTGCTCTCCTCTTCCAGCACAGTGTTAAACCTCCACGTCCCAGCACTTACCTTGCTCTTGTTCTGCAGAACCACTGGCACTTCATAGACCTCACCAGGGATGTAGTTCTGAAAGACCACCTCCGCTGGGCAGGGCTGGAATGAGCTGTGATCTGGGCAAACTGCCAAGAGCTGGAGAGGCAAGAGAGAGCAGGGAGAGGTTCAGCTGCTGGGAGGAAGGTTCATGAAGGAGAATCTTACACTGATGCCCAGTGAAGTACAGACTGTGGGTGAGCATGTCTGCCCAGCTCATACTGGGCAAACAGTGGCTCACCCACCTCTGCCCTGGGCTGATCAAATGCTGCTGGGCCACACTGAGCAGGCTCAAGCCAAGCTGCTCTTTTGGCACCCTCCTCAAATGTCATATCAAACAGCAAGGGCAGGGAAAGGCTACCTTGTGATGGGAGGTCTCACGCTTGTCTTTAGGCTGGACAATCGGAGGCAGACTCAGCTTCTTAGTTTTGGCCAGCCTTTGCTTGGTGGTGAGAGACATTTCCTTCTGGAAGGCGGAGGGAGTCAGCTGAAAGGCAAAAAAACCAGCAAGAGCCTCAGAAATGCCCTTGTTCATAGAGGCTTTTCTTGTTCACATGGTACTGATGAATAAATTGTGATCACAGCCACTAGAACAGTTCTGGAAGCCCTGGAAGTTACCTGCTGAAATATTTAACGTCAGTAAATTAATAATACAGAGTGCAATACATATGCTCCAACCACATGGGTCTGTCCCATTAGCTTCTCCATGATTTGACGTGACATGGTTAGGGATTTCTTCTCTTTAGGCATTTGTTTCCTCTTTAGTTTCACTGGATGGAGCTGGTGACCTTTGCAGAGAGTGGGGAGGAGTTAACAGAACTCCCCTAACTCCATGCCTTCACAACACTCAAAACTCACAGCGTGGAGGTGAGTCCAGGAGACACAAGAAAGCAATGTTGTACCAAGAGTGAGGTGCACAGGAATGTGTCCATGTTTTAATTCTCTCTGTTAAATAGCACTTGTTTTCTCTGTCTGGGCTCACAGATGACAACAGAGGGATCTCCTTGACAGAGCCTGTTTGTGACCCTGACTCCACTGCTGGGCTGGATCTGTGTCCCACACAAGAGATGAGAGAGAACAGCTGGTTTGGAACCTGTTCTAGGTGGGACCAGCCGTGTCTCTCAAGGCTTGGGGCAGAGTTTGAGCTGTCCTTCACATGCCAGGTGCCCAAGGGCAGGTTGGTCAGAGCAGCACAGGTGAATGTCCAGCCTCCCAGAAGGAATTACTGTGACAAAGGGGAGGGAAAGCAGCACGTGCTCAGGGCTTCAGCTTTACATTGGTTTAACTTTTCTCTGGTGGCACAGCCAGGCAAGATGCTGCACTGTCCCTGGAGCAGCACACGCTGTTCCCTGCTGCACCATGACAGCCCCCTGTCAGAGACTGAAATACTACAGTTATTGACTTAAACATTTTCATGAAGGACTTTCAGAACTGTGTTACAAAAGCTGTGGAGAATACCACCACACCCTGAATAGGCCTTCAGAGAGAGGCCCTGGACTGTTTGCTGATAGAAGAGAAGTTAAAGTAACAATTCAGACTGGGGACATTCACAAAGGACAAGTTTAGCACCTTTGGGGAGGAGATGACAGCCCCAGGGCTATCAGCTGCCAGGCTGCACAGACCCTCACAGCAAAAGGTGGGGGAGAGAGGCTTTGGGTGTGTGTTGGAAGCTCCTGGTCAGAGGCAGTGAATGCCCATCCTCCAATGTGCAGACCAGCCCAGCTGAGGGGCCCTTCTCCCGGGGAAGGGAAGCTTATCCACAGCAGAAAGGGGTGACATGGCCCATCAAAGGGCCCTCCAAAGGGGTCCCCAGACCCTGCACCAGAGCACCAGGAATGATGCAACAGAGCCTCAGTGTTGCAAGGGACAGTGTCAAACTGGCCCCTGCAAGGGAGACACGTGGGCCATCCCACCTGCCCAAAGTGTTTATTAACCCACAGGATTTTATACTCTGTGGCATGTGGCAGCATGGGACCCTCACCATGAAAAGGAACAGATGGAGGGGAGCAATGAGACATTGCTGGGTGATGTGCTTTCACCTAACCCCTGTCACTCTCTCCCTGTCCCCCCATTCCCCATGCACACTTCTTTTTCTATCTCTTTCTCTCTTTCTTTTCTCTTTCTTTTCTCTTTCTTTCTCTTTGCCCCTTTTACTATTAAATAAAACACTTCAATTTTTTGGCACCAACATCTAACCTCGTTTGGTTTTAATCTCATTTTTGGGAATGTTTCGAACCTTCTAAGTTCCTTCCAGTTTATACATGGAGACAGTTTTCTTTGCTTTTCTGGGTTTAAACCAGATCATAACACCCCCACCAACAGGAGCATGGCACAAGGAGGTGGGGAGGGGGTCTGAAGCTTCACGGTGCTGCTGGACAACAGCAGGGGCAGGGAGAGGAGGGACACGAGGGGAGTTTCCAGCCTTAACACAGCTCAGGCCCAGTCACAGTGGGTACTCACAGTTAGAGGCTTCTCTGCCTCTCTGACCAGCTTTCGAGTACGAGGTTCCAGCCCTCTGCCCTGGAGTCCAGAGGCCATTCTGGAGAATGTCTTGGCTCACCTGGAAGGAGCGACAATGGAACTCTGAAAATCCAGAATCCAATTCAGGGCAGACCCAAAGGATACACTGGTGGCTCCGGGCTGTGGCATCCTTCAGAAGTGAAGAATATGAGACTACCCCACCCTGATTCCTCATTAGACCATATTTAAGTGGCTGAGTTAAGATTCATAGAAGTAAAACCCCAGAGCAAATATATAGGAGCCAACAGCTGGTCTGAAGGCTTCACAGAGTTTAATTTAGATTTGGTTAGTGTTTATTTGTGAGAAAAGCCCCATGAGAAGAGACATAATCAGTTTTTAGCTGTGAGAATGTAAGTCAATAGAAGTAAGAAATTCAAACAACACAACAAAAAATACAGGAACATTGTGCACCTGGTGTTTAGCAAGAATGCTTGAATTCTTGTGTTGTAGGCAATCAATAGTAGTATATTGTAGTAAAATAATAGCCAGTGAATCTGTTGTGGTTGTTTAGTAGCCAATGAATATGCAACATGAATGATAACGTGTAAAAGTGTATAAAAGAGGCTGCTTCTTTGAATAAAGAGTTTTTTTCCCTTGTCCGAGGCACTGTCCGTGTGTGTCGTGTCTGCCCCAGCAGTGATGCAAATCAACCCTGAAACAAAACAGCCTTTTGCCATGGGTACAGTCCCACGAGCCACTAAGACTTGTTGGAGCCTCGTGGCACTTCTCATCTCCCACCTTTTCCATCACTTTTGGAATCCCATTTTCTGAAATTATTGACCAAATCTCTATTAATATCCAAACTGTCCTTTATTACGCTTTACAAGTTTTTGGTGGGAACAGAAGGAAAGCACTTGGCTGCTTACCTTCTAAAATACCTCAACTCCTTCACATGCTCCTCAGACTTGTGAGGAGACTGAAGATAGGTAATTAGCCTGGACAGGTAATTCCCACTTTGAGAATTCACCTGTCAAAGTGCTCAGTCAAACCGCTGGAAATGAGCTGCTTGAAGGCTGCAGATAACCTGTGAGATCGGAGTCCAGGCCATTGTGACTGCACTGTCAACACAATAATGAGTCATTGTCTCCACGTTGGTGGTTCCACAGAGATCAGTGGATCTGGGAGACAATGGAGGGAGCCCAGAACAGGGCAGAACCGTGTGTAGATGGAGCCTGGGCAGTGAGTGGGCACAGCCAGAGAGGAGAGAGCTCAGAGCTTGACACTGGCCAAAGCACTCTCATGTCTCTGCCCCTGAGCTCCTGCCGTGCTGCAGGGTGTGTGAGTCAGTGTTGGTGCTGGAACACCACGACCTTCCCTGTGTGCACCTGCTCATTTACTATATCAGAAAGAAATAGCCAGTGGTGTGCCTCTGAGGGGATGAGGGAAGATGACCCTTTGCTACATGGGCCAGAGAAGTCGGCATTTGGATTTCTCTACGGAAAAAGACAAATTCTCCCAGCACCCCTTTGGCAGCTCCTGCTGCTTGTCTGTAGTGTATTTAATCTTTTACGTGAAATGTGGTCATACACACTGGAGAAGTGAAGACTGCTACGGGATTGAGAAGGGGCCAGGACATCTGCTACTGTGGCACATGCTCTTGGTCGCACATCCTGCCTCTAGCTGCTGCCACTGGAACCCCTCAGGCTCTGCTTATTAACTCTGGGAGGGTTAATGAGAGGGGTCTGCTTATTAACTCCTGGATGGAAGCAGCATTTTTTTCGCCTGGATGGGTCAGGTGAGGAAGCAGGAACTGCCACACGATGGCATTGTCTGCTGCAGCGAGAGGCTGAGGCTCTTCCAGCTCAGAAAGCTCCGCAGGAACCTTCCCTGGGGGCAGAGCTCCTTGGGGCCCGCGGGACCCTTTCGAGAGCAGAAAAGGACAAAGGACGTGTGTCCCTTCCTCACAGCCTGTCACATCAGGGCTGGGGGGCCAGTGCAGGGCCCTGGCTGAGGGCCAGGTGTGGGTGGGTTTGTTCTTTATCAGCCATCCAGTGAGTTCCCAGGGGAAGCCCACTGCCCCAACACTGGCCTCTCCCAGAAACAAACCCTCCTCTGAGTCCTCTGCAGAGAGTGAATGCTGCTCCTCCTTGGCATCAGAGTCATCCACACACAGTTCCTGGTCTGTAATGTCCAACAGCAAAGACGGTGCACTGCCCTGCATGGGGCTCCTGTCAAGGAGCACTCATGTTCAGGATAAGGATAAACTGCCACTAGACTGGACTAACCCTCTGAAAATGGCTTTTTCCTGAGGGAGGAGCCTCTCTGTTCCCAAATCCTGGCTGAGGTGTTTGACAGAGCAATCAGAGCCTGGCAGGAACCTGCTCTTGGGCTGCAGAACTGTATGAGGAGGGATCGTGTTCCACTGAGGGAAACTGCGAGGAGCTCTTTTAGAATTAGAGGGTCAGGAACGACATTCAGTCAACTGAGACAAACATTTATGGGTAATGAAAAAACAAAGTATAAAGGAGATGCCCTACTAAAGAGGGCTAGAAAAGACAGAGCAAGAGGAAGACAAATGAGAAATGAATTGGTGGGGGGAGAGAGAGAGAGAGAGAGAGAAAGAGAGAGAAAGAGAGAAAAAGAGAGAGAGAGGGCTGGCTCTGAGGCAGGCAGGGTTGGACGCAGGTGGCTCAGGGACACAGGGAGGCACGACAGACACGAGGGTGAGCAAGAGCCAGCGAGGACATCAGCAAGACTAGAATCAAAGCAGAAACACAAGACATAAAAGGCCCCCAGACTCAAAAAGCAAGTCTCAAAGCCACCCCTAAAGCAAAAAGCACAGTCTCCAAAGCCACGCACTCAGAAAGCAAGTTTCAAAACAACCCCATAGCTTGGGGTGCAGTTATTTTTATGCCTCTGGTGCCTCCCAAAGTCTGCCTGCTGACAGGAGACCACTGGCCCAGTCCAATGTCCCATTGCAGCCCACTGGTATGAGAAATCTTTGCTAGAATTCTTGGCAGTTCCCTCTACAACCCAGCAAGACTTGGCTCTGTATTTATCTGAGGAAGGCTGTGGTGCCCCAGTTCGTGTCTGCCTGCTCATCCAGGGATCTGTCTGACGGTTGTGCTGTTCAGTTGTTTCTGTAGAGCTTTTGAAGTCTCCTGCAGACCTCAGTCTCCGTAGCCCTGAAGCTGCAGTGTGACTGCAGAAGTGTGTTCCATGTCCCTGATGCTTCTCACCCCCAGTACCTCGGACCACGGAACACTGGAAGGATTTCTTGCCTGTCTTAAAGGAATGTTTGATTTGGGTAGGGCACACACTTTCAAAAGTAGCTCACAAACCCTTTTGAACAGCTTCACATGGATTTCTCTTTTAATGTGCTTGCTTCCCATGAGCTGATACCAGATTCTTTTCTTTAGGTGTCTGTAGGGCATTGCCTTTTGTCTTCTTTTTTTCATGTTCCTACCCACACTTCTGTCTCAAAATAGAGAAGGTTCAACACCCCCGCCACCATCACCTTGTTAAAATAAGAGAAATATCCTGCAATGTTGACTTTCTGGAGCACTGTTCCTCTTTTCTGGCTTATAATGCTTCTCTTTTAACTTGATCAACCCAACAGTAAATTTATCTTTTCTAAACTGGAGAAATTAAGCCCTTGAATTAAAGATTTGAAACTAGTGTAAGCCTCTTCCATTTTCCTCCTAAGGAGGTGACTTCAAGGTGATTAGACAACCAAGGTGATTAGATATCCAGCCTCTTAATACAGAAATTCCTTTTTGGACTACACATACTTGACAATCCCACTGATTTCAAGGTCTCTGAAGAAACTTGGGTGACATTCAGCAGAAATAATTCTGATGCTGCAGCTCAACCAAGATAGTGTTGGCATTTGGATCTGATTTAGTAACACAATCCTTCTCCAAATGAGATTCCTGATAGTAGTCAGCATCTCCACATTTAAAGGGAGATGCTGTCCACTAAAGGACATTGCTTAGCTCATGGTTAAAATATGAAGCCACAAGGTTTCTGTATATTTTCCTTACATGGCAGGAAAAAAAAATTCTAGTTTTATAGTGCAAAATACCAATTTCCTTAGAAACCTCAGTTTCCTTTGTCCTGACTTCACTTCCTGTGTTACTTCTTCCTAACTTTTATTTGTGACTGTAGATGTAAACTGCATTTTGAATTATTTCTTCAAAGAGTAAGGCAAATGCCAGTACTTGTACTGTGACTTTACAAAGGGAGGCGTGCTGAATTCCAAACTCTTGCCTAAAATGGTTTTTAATTTAAATTTAATTTAAATCATCGACCAGATAGACTTTAGATATAAAATTACCTCAAAGTAAGGGGAAATCAAACTGCATGCTCAGGAAGTAGTTGCGTATTTTCCACTTTACTCTGAAAGAAAAAAGGATTCCTCCAGAGTGCCCAAGTTTTCTTGCAGGTTTTCTTACACTGGATAAAAAAGATGAAGCAAATGATAGTTTACGTGGGTACCCAAGTATGTTATGTCATACAGATATCAGGTATGATCTAAACTTCCAGAGAGGAAGATCATTTCACGAGGACTTTAAAGCCCTTTACTGATGCCTCAAAAGGACAGAAATTCTTGAAACACACAGAGGTCACAATCAGGCAATGCCAGGACATTGTGGCAGTGAGCAGTCCCCATTTCCACCCCTTAACTGGGACTTTGAAGTCTCATGTGGCCAAGTTCTGCCATTCATCTTTAAATACCTTCTCTGAACACTTGTACATGATAATTCACAATTTATCGACATTTTAATCCATCTGCACAGTTTCTAGAGGGAGAAGAATAGGAATGCTGCCCTTATAGAACAAGATGTGCTGTCTGTCTTGCATCTGCAGCCACATCCTACCTTGCTAGCAAGGTTTTCTCTTAAAACACAAACTTTGCCACAGTGAAAGAAGTCTGAGAGTGCTCTGTGGGCTCTCATCTCCTGACCTTTGCCCCTCAGAATTTCCAAACACACTGACAAACCCTGGAGATTATTGGACCAGATCTGATTTCTCAAAAGACTGGAGCACTGAAGAATAATTTTGCTTGCAGCCTGGAAGGTTTGCTATGCAGGGTTTACATTAATTTTGTCTCCAGAAATCCCCTTTATCTAACATTTAGCTGATTATTATTGAAAAGCACATCTGAAATTATGCCAATACTTCTTCAAATGATGTCCAGGTGTTGGAAAGATAAATTTCTTGTTGGTAGGATTGCTTTGTTAAGTCTAGGGCTTGACGTGCTTCAGTGATCTCAGACTTGGGGGAGGTTAGCAAAGCTTGGGAAGAAGGATGTGCTTCTGATAGCAGGCACAGAGAATGCAGAATTTACAGGCCACAAGGACACTTGGCAGAACTCCCAAGATAAGGAAGAAACTAACAAAGCCAGCTCAGCAAGCGTGCTAAAATCAACTCTGACTGGGTAGAAGGCAATCCAGGCAGGGGAATATTGCAACCACCAACTCACAGCCACCGACCCAAGGAACCCAGAGACTGCAAAGAGAAGGACTGAGCACGGGACTAATTAGCATGGGAAGCCAGAGAATCATTTAACCAACAGAAGGCAGAATACCAGTTAATAAGAGAACTAGGTAGCTTTTAGCCAGTGAATGCCTTTGTTTGCTAAATGGTGTGAAGTTTTGACAGTCAGAGAGCCAGCCTCTTGTGGCTTATCCCCAGCTCCCTACTCTGCACAAACTAGAACAGAAAATAGAAATACCTCAGTCTGGTGTGTGAATTGGCACCGTGCAGTGGGCAGTGAGCCCACAGTGGGGTGAGAGAAGAAACAGAATGGCACAGTCCGTCCTCTTGTGTAGTTACACTGCTGTCAGCAAATGGTCCCATTTCAGACTACAATGCCTTTTTTTCCATTATTTTCCAGTATGGTGAAATACAGCTACAGATGGAGGAAGTGATGGAATCACAGAACCATAGAATGGTTGGGATTGGAAGGGGCTTTGAAGGTTACCTCATTCCAACCCCATGCCATGGGCAGAGACATCTTCCACTGTCCCAGGCTGCTCCACGCCCCATCCAACCTGACCTTGGAAACTTCCAGGGGTGGGGCAGCCACAGCTTCTCTGGACAATCTGTGCCAGGGCCTCACACTCACAGTAAAGGATTTATTCCTAATATCCATTATAAACCTACTCTCTGTCAGTTTGAAGCCATCCCCCCTTGTCTTGTAACTCCAGGCCCTTGCAAATAGTGTCTCTCCATCTTTGCTGAAGCCTCCTTCCAGTACTGGAAAGATTCAGTAAGGTAGCCCTGAAACTTCTCTTCTCTGGCTGAACAATCCTAATTCTCTCAGCCTCCCCAAAGTCATGAAACCAGAACACTAATCCCAGTGTTACTGTAAATGTTTAGTACTGTGCCATTATCAATAGTACAAGCTTGCCCAAAGAACTTCACTAGTATGTTTAACTATAAAATAAGGAACTACTTCTCTGGGTGAACATGGCATTAAGATTTTTCGGGTCTGTTTCCTAATTTATGAGTTTACCTGTTAAAATTAGTGTAAAAAGAGGACAGCTGTGGTTTTGGTTTTGCTGTGGGTTAACCCTGACAGGCAGATAAACCCCACACAGTTTCTCAACTCTCTTCTGCAGTGGAGTGGGGCAGAGAATCAGAAGGGCAACACTGAGAAAACTCGTGGGTTCAGATAAAGACAGATTAGTAAGTGAGGCAAAGCTTTATGTGCAAGTAAAGCAGAATAAGGAATTTATTCCCTGCTTCCTAGGCAGGCAGCTGTTTGGCCATTTCCAGGAAAGCAGGACCTCAGCCATAACCCCAAATGTTCCCTTTTCCTCCTCCTTTGCCCCAGCAGTGCTTGCTCAGCAGGATGCCATGTGGAATGGATTTCCCCTCCATCTGGTGGGGTGTCCCAGCTGTGTCCCCTCCCAGCTCTCTGTGCACCTCCTTGCTGCTGGGCTTGCTTGCAGAAAAGGCCTTGGCACTGTGTAAACACTGCTCAGCAACAACAAAAACACTGGTGTGTTATCAGCACTGCTGAGGTTGTAAATCCAAAATATGGTATCACACCAGCCACTATGAAGAAAAATAACTCCATTGCAGCAAAACAGAATATTGGTTCTGAACCTTGCCTGCAAACTCAAATGCATTTATTCAGTGAAAATTCCTGTTTCTACCAGCCCAAGTGAGATCCAGTCTAGAAGCTGTGTAATGAACAGTTCCATTAGCATCTTAAGAGTGCTCAGAGGAAACCAATCCCCTAATAAGCTGGTGTTTATGTTTGGTTTTATGGGTAATTTTTTTTCCTCCATAGGGGGAGTAGAAAAGAATACAGGGAGAGTAGAAGAGGATACAGCAGCTTGCTCAGTTGGTTTATTAAAATCAATGAGTTAGAAAGAAGTAAGTAGTTATGGAACTGAGGAAAGGAGAATATTAATAGACCATGATGAAACACTCCACAGTAAACACAATTACACTAAAGAGTATCCTGCTCCTTTCTGCAAAAGGCCCATCTCAGAGGGCACAGCCAGGGTGGTGCAGAAAGCTGCAGCAAGAGCTTGTCAGGGAAGAGGAGAGTTCTTTATATTGTAAAGCCTATGGAAATTCTGTGCAGTGGCAGAGCTCTTGTAAGAGCTGTGAATTAGCACAATGCCTTCAGGTTTAAATTCAAGCTAGAAGCATCCCTGCTCCCAGAACAGCAACCTTTCTGTCATTGCTCTTGGACTGCAGCTTCAGAGACAAAATACATCTCAGCTTAGAAAACCTAAAAGCTCACTTTGGTTTCCTTGAGCAGATTCAGGAGCTACCTGTATTCTACATGTAACAAGAAAAAAAAACCAAGAGGCTCAAAAAGGCAAAACAGCTTGGTAATTTGTAGAAAATAACTTTGATCAGAAATACAATGTGTTATTAGATTGGTCGAAGGTGACATTCACAATGTTCCTGGTGATGTTGTGCACTGCACTGTAACAGTGGATAACAACTGGACATAGGATAACTGGATATGCTTTTCAAACTTATTCTTAGTATTCATCAAATTATTCATTGAATTCTCATTCTTCTGTACACTTCAGCTCTGCTGTGAACTTCAGAGGCATTTTTTCACAAGCTTCTAACAAGTTACTCTGGATCCCTAATTACTGAGACCAAACAGAGTCAAAATGCTGAGTGGGATTACTCCTTCTCAAAGCCTGGAGTCACACAGAACGAAGAAGTACATAAAGCATCATATGCCTCCCCACACACAGAACAGTCCAGTTACTGACCTTACAAAGTACTTACCAAGGGCCATTCAACATGTGCAATCATTTTTTTACTTTTGCTACAAGTTACCTAAAAGAATAAGCTAGAAATAACACCTTGAACCTGTTTAAATTCAGGGATGGCATTGCAATACCCTAAAAAATTCCAAGGGTACCTATTGCTGGTGCAGGAATACAAGGGAACTGTAAGTGTGCATTACTAGTTGTTATTCATATCAGGCACACGTGGCAGGAAACAACTCATGGAGAGTTGAAATGATGGAGCTGGGACAGTGTAGCCAGTCTGCTTTTTGGGAGGGATGCTCTTAAGCAGTGGCAGTAGTAATGTACTCATCTCCTGTAACTTTGCTCCTTGTGATCTATTATCCACCTCTGCAATTTTTTCTGACCTTTTATTTTTCTTCATTTCTTCAGTTGAGTGCCAAAATGAAACATAGAACTTCAGTGTTACTACCAAGATAATATTTTTTTTTTCGGAGTAAAAAATACTCAGAGCTTTTAGAAAACGCAACAGAAGTGTTGGAATGTATAAGCAGTAGCAGAAAATATTGAGAAGGATTTTTACATTTCACCACATCAACCAAACAAATGGATAGTATGGCTTGAGGAACAAGGTTATAAATGAAGTTTTGTTAAAAGGGCTTATTTTGGTCTCTATGTAACAGCTGTCATCACCATGTTGTAGATACTTCACAATCCATGTAACTTTTCCTAAGTTGCATTATTTTGTGATCAGCTATGATTTATTTAATTTTTCTTGTAGCCATCACTGAATTATCTGAGCACAATCTCCAAACAAGACAAATGGTGAAGAAGCAAAGGGCTACGAGCAGCCAACAGGATAAGTCATATTGGCATATATTGGCTTTGCCAAATCCTCTGTGAGTGCTTCTGTTTCTTTTCCTCTTTGGTTTAAAATGCAACACATTTTCATTTCTTTTGATGATGCTGAGGAGCTCTAAACTGCATCTGCTGAAGGGAACTGTACGGCTCTTTTTAGTGCCTGTGATCAGAGAATTGCTTCATTGCTGCTATGATTCATACAGAGCTTCACCAGCAAGAGAAAGCCCCTGGCTAAGATAAAATAAAATAATACAATTATCTTAATGTGAATTAACCTTAGGAAATAGAAGTCTCTTTTGTTTCTAAAAAGCCCAAACAAATAAATCTAGCATCTTGTACTCTTAGAGATTCCTTTGGAAATATTTTTGTTAATATATTCTACACAGGGATACAGGTGGAAAAACACACTAAACCAATTTTCCTATTGATAAGAGATGTTGTGGACTATAGGGCATAACAACAGCTGAAATAGGTGTTCTGAACATGTCTTCAAAACATAATTTGTTTCAGATTTGTTTTCGGCACTAGACAAAATTTGGTGACAATAGACTGTAAAAAACACAGTGTTTTGGAACTCCATGTATTAAAAACTGCCTTGATTATGCATTAAAGCAGCCAGAACATACATCAATATGGTTTTCTAATTTAATTTACAACTCCTAGAAAAAGAAATAATTTAACCTAACAAAAACGTTTATAATACTTTATTCTAAAGACAGAACATGATTTATGCCCCAGAGAAAATTACTGAGATAAAAATTGTATTCTAACTGAGGATTTGTTTTTGCCATTTATGTGTTGCTTCCTTTCAGCAAAGTCATTGGCCCTTATTCAGGGTCTTCTTGTTCCTGTAAAGAAGGGAAACTGATACAATGACATCAAGTCCTTCTGAAACCTCATTGTTCTTCCAAAAAGAAGTGGTGTGAAGTACATAATGAGTACCTAGTGGGGGATATTTCTTTTGCACAATGGTCCAAGGGTTGTTTGGTTTGGTTTGGTTTAATTTGGTTTGGTTTCATCTCTGCACAGCATCAAACCTTCCATTAAACTCATCTATTTCAGTTTTTGACCGACCTTCCATCGAGTTTGCGTTTCCAGTAGCAACTTCAAATTCTTCCACTAACTTCCTCCAGAAGTATGGCAATACTACAGTCAGATTTATCCTGAATGGCTGCTCCCCTCCATGAAATTCAGGCCTGAACCCTCAAAACAGTATCTGATGTAGTCATATATAGGTTTCTTCGCTGAGCAAAGGAACATTATGTACTGAAAATAAAAGATCTGAATCGGGAGGAAATGTTGACTGCGACTGCCAGCATTTATTTATCCACCAGTACACCGTTCCATTTGCCTTCCTTTCTGCACAGCATTTTAAACATCACTATTTCAAAGAAGAGATACCCCCAGCTTGACCAGCAGGTACAGATGGTGACAAAAGAACTCTTAATTCCCTTTTGCTCAGGTTCTCACAGCATGTTCATTAATACTGTCACTGCTTGTCTGTTCCCATCAAATCGAGTTCTGTGTTTTCACTTTTACAGGTCCAATCCACTGTCTGCTGAAGTCAGTGCAAAGCCACCACTGGAATGCTTTTAGTGAAGCCTTAAGTGATATGAATGGCCATCCCACACCCTGTTTCTAGAGTGGTTAAATTTACAGTCAACTGGCAGAATAAATCCTGTTTTTACATCAGTGTACGCTTCTGTACTGCATCATCGAATATTCTTAAAGTACTCAGGAATTAAATCAAAATAATGGAATCATGATCATGCAAAAATATCTGCTGCATGTTACTCTGGTTGCCACAACTGACCTGTGCAATTACTGGTTCTGCCACACATCATGTTTCTACAAAATGGCCATCCATCAACATCTTGGCTTGCAAACAGTACATGGTTAAGGTATTTAGGATAAATCACTTTTGGTTCAGGACCAAGGGGGGACAGAGATAGCTTTAAATCAATATGGGGAGGCTTAATCAGAAGACTCACAAACCATTGCAAAACAAATGCAGTCTGAAGGCCCAGACTCACTTCTTGGGCTGCTGCAGACTGCTGGAGTGATGCGAGAGAGCTGTCCCCTAGTCTCTTCATCATTCTGGATGTCACTTAGTTGCCATATGTTATCTGCTGTACTTTCCCCAGTTACTCTACACTTCACCATTCATTTGAGTTAGAACTGTAACAAGATGCCAGCAGAGTGAATCATTTGGAGACGAGTGCATGTTATTCTTTATTCAGCTGCTGCCTGCCTGGCCATGCATTCAAATGGCCAGATCTAAAGTGACAGAGCCTTGTATTCCCCATTACAGCACTGAATTAGCCAAGTGCAGGCAACAGGGAGGGGATATTCATGGTATTCCCAGGGGAGCAAGGGAGGAAAAAGCAGAGGAATTTTAAAGCATGATCTTTAGAACAGTTAGATCTCTCCACACACTGGAATGAAGCGAGTGGCATCACTTTAATATGTCACACATAAAATTCTTCATGGTGTTAATGGGCTGGTTCTGAGTCTTTGTCAAAACACACCTGAAGGACAACTTTAGTGGTGTTTGAGGCATCAGACTTCACTTTTGATACAATCTGTTTGAACTTCTTGAGGTAATGGAGCTAGTGAAGCTTCCCTGAGGCTAGTACTATTTCTCCTTTGCCCCTAACATGTATTTATTTACTGCTTCGTTTGTGGCAGGCTTAGACAAAAAATTCTCAGAAATGGCCTTTTAAATATACTTTGTCTGCAGAGTTTTTACAGACTAGAGAGAAAGAAAACCCTACAAGTGTTGCATGCTAATTGCAAATGAATATGAAAACACTCTCCGTTCCTCCACTATCTCACTTTGTTACTGTTAATGAAAATGTTTCACCCCATTACTTGTTATAGCTAAGATATTTCCAGTGTTTTTGGCTTCCTTTAAATGCTTGAACACTGAATACACGGCCCAAGATGAAATAAATGCACATTGTGAAATTAAGGAGTATTGATGAACTCAGACCACTACAACTCCATAGCCAAAAGAGAGGGTGGTCCTAATACCCAAGAGATGACAGAGAGGTCCTGAGGCTTCTCAAGAGCTCAGTTGCTGCAGGAAGGGGTGGTTTGATGGAGGAACTGTACCCACAGGGAGGGCTGCAGGACCACTCGCCATACACACAGCATGCTGCAGTGAATTTTGGGACTCCATAAATACATGCATCATCTTAGGCATGTAAGAAGCATTTACTGGAATCATAGGGCATCCACAAATTGGTGTAGGGATCTAATACTGAACTCAACAGATGTTCCATCAACATCCACGGGACCACAACTAGCCATTCCCCAAAATCCACACTCAGCTGCCCAGGTGAGGCTGCAGGCACTGACCCTCATTAGCACAGAGCTAAGTGGCTGATGCCTGAGCCTCCTTAGGGACCCAAACCAGGACAGTCCCAGGGAGCTCTGGTGGGTGGGTGCCTTGCAGCACAGCCTGTGCTCATATTGAAGGATTTATCTCCCCCCAGGAACCAGCAAAGACCAGCACTGATCACCAGGTAAAGATCTGTTGTATAAAGGCTTAAAAGTGCTCTGCAGCAGAGTGTCAAGCTTGTGTTTCTTGCTGCAAAGGTGTGTGTCAGCCGTGAGGCAGCTGCCCACCTGCACAGTTCCGACCCTGAGTGCTCACTGAGCTGGCTTGAGAAGAGCTTCAGGACAAGGAACAGGGAAGGTGCAACTTTGCACACTGGGCTCCCCAGTGAGGATGGAGACCCGGGCATCTCGAGTGGCGATTTAATCCACCATGCCATGAGCTCTGGGGCACAGAGGGTGGCTGATCCAATCAGGCAGCCTGGCCTCACACTCAGCTCAGCAGGCTTTGGGCTCTGTGCTGGCCTAAGGTGACAGTGGGGCTGTTCAGTCTGGGGAACAGACTCAGGGGTGACTTTACCCCTCTCTACAACTACCTGGAAGGAGGGTGGAGCCGGGTGGGGATCGGGCTCTTCTCCCAGGTAACAAGTGACAGGACTTACTAAAGCTGCACCAGGGGAAATTGTGGTTGGACATTGGGAAGAATTTCTTCACAGACAGATGATTAGACATTGGAACGGACTGACCGGGGAGATAGTGGAGTCCCCGGGAGGTGTTTAAGGACTGGATGTGGCACTCAGTGCCACGCTCTGGGTGACAAGGTGGGGATGGGTCGCAGGTGGGACCGTGCGATGGCAGAAGTGCTCTCAGCCAGCCTGGCTCCGTGGTGCCGTGGTTCCGCGGCGGACCGTGCGGGCGCTGGCCGGGCTGTGCGGGCGCCGCGGGGGCGGCGCGGGGCGGAGGGCGCTGCGCAGCCGGTGCAGTGCGGCGGGCGGGCCCCGGCGGCTCCGCGGCCATTCCACACGGCGGCACCGGCCTCGCACGGCGGCACCGCGGGAGCCGCCGCAGCCCCGCCATGGCCAAGGAGGGAGCGCAGCGAGCCGAGGAGACGGAGCAGATGATCGAGAAGGAAGGCGGCAGGGAGGCGGCCGAGGGCGGCGCGGGCGGCAGCCTGCGCGCCGGGGACGCCAAGGAGATGCGAGCCGTGGTGCTGTCCGCCTTCGGGGGGCTCAACAAGCTCCGCGTGTCCAAGAAAGCCATGCCGGAGCCGCAGGAGGGCGAGCTGAAGATCCGCGTCAAAGCCTGGTCTAGTATCGCCCCTCGCCCTCTCCTTCCCCCGGGGCCGGGCGGGTGCGGGTCCCGCGTGTGCCCTCGGCCGGGCATCCCTGCGCTCGGAGCGCCGTGCGAGCTCCGGCAGCCCCGGCTCCGGCGCCGGCTTCCCTCACCTGTGGCTTCCCCGCGGTGGAGCCCCGCTCCCGGCAGCGCCGGGACCCCCGGGTCGGCGCTGAGCACCGGGCTCCCCGCTCCAGGGCGGGCGGCGCGGTTTGTGCGCGCTCCGCAGCGGATGCGAAGGGAGGGAAATTGTCAGTGGTATTTCACGGTACCGGCTGGGAGAAATGGGGGGGAAAGCCTGGCCGACTGCGTTCAGGGTTTGGGTTTCTGTGAGAAATGTGGATGCCAGCTTGTGCGTGTTGCTCAGCACCTGCCTCTTTCCTTTCTGACACTGGCTGTTGTTTTTCTCCCGAGAATCACTTACTTAAGTCAGCATCCTTTTGCATCGGAGCTGCTGTGTGCTCGGAGCGTGGCCAGAGCTCGGGATAACTTCCCAGTGTTAGTCCCTGTGTCCAGGAGACAAGTGGCTACGGTCTGGCAGCATCCTGAAACGAGCTTTCCTAGATGGCTTTTTCTTTGGTATTCCCAGACTGTTCTTCCTAGATTGCTGGTTCTTGGTGCACATGTTCCTTCGTGAAAATAGGATTATTTTTTTGAGTGACAGGAGCCACATTAGGATTTTACTACACAACTTGATGTTTACCAAAGGCTGAATTAATTTTGCCTAGGCAGGGATTTATCTTGTGTTGTCCTTTTCTGCTATGTGGAAACATGGTCCTTCTGGAAGATAAATTCCAAGGTCAAGGCCAAGTTTTTTACTTTAGAAGTAACTCGTGTTTAAAATGTTACTGGTATGGAGCAGTGAGCTTGTTTGAATCCTGTATCAGTGGATCTGCTTCAGATCTTGGAATGTCCTGGTAGGTTAATGTAGCTCAGTGTCTTGACCTGTTCAGATGCTGTGCTTTCCATCCTGTTCCTAACGGGGCTCATAAAGTTTGTGACCCACGTAAGTATTCCCTCTACCAAGGTGTTGCCTATGAAAAATAGTGATATCCATCAATCTGAATGAGTACTAATAAATAATGGGCTGGGATTTTTTGCATTTGCATTCAGTATTGGTTTTTTTCTCTCTCTCTCTACTAGTCACAGTGGGAAAGGCAAGAAATTCTGTGCTAAGTGAATAGAACTAATGGTAGCATCGTAGCTGTTGGGCAGCTCATTTTGCCATCACACAGGGCTGTATTTTCATTTGAGAATAGTCTGTCTTGTTTCCTGAGTGATTTTTTTTCCCCAGCCATTGGGTTAACAAAAGTTAACATGCAAAACCAAAAATGTTATTAGCACATGGACATACTCCTCTAAATGTGTCAGGGGTTTGCAGCATTTTCCAGTACGTGCATGAATTCCACTTTCATGAAGGCAGGAGCTGTGCATGTGTCACAAACAGCAAGCTACCTGCACGGGAACACTTGGCTGTAGAACAGAACTGTGCAGCCACAGCTGCAGCTGCTCTCCAGGGCTGCAGTGTCAGTGTGTGAGCTGCACGCGTGCTCTTTGACATCAGCAGACCCGCTCAGCTGCTCCACAGGTACCTGCCAGGTTGCACAATGCCCTGGGTGTTTTGGGAGCTCCCATTCGTGCTGGAGGAGCCTGAAGGCTGGACAGCTTCTGCTTGTCATTCCTGACTGGAAATGGCCGTAGGGCTGAAATGTCACCAGGTCACCAAAGTGTGCCCCCAGGCAAGGCAGAATCAGTTTGCTGATCTTCTTGACCCAAGCCTGTAAATGCAGAGGATTGATTGGGATGATGATGGACTTGGGAGGCTGAGTGAGAAAGGTGTTGGGTTTGCCCAGGGCAGCATGCACATGCTGATGCAGGCAGTGATGAACACACCCAAGACGGGTTGCTCCAGTCATCAATGCTTCTTACAATCATTTTTGCTGTTGAATCAGTCTTGTAGTTGACTGCCACTAGAGATGATTATTATTATTATTATTTGACTCGACAAATTGATGGAGAAAAATAAGCTTTATTTTAAGAAGGATATGCACATGCTTGATAAATAGTATACACCAGTAGAAATGCAAGTCCTGTGTGGTCTCTGAATTCCCTATGGATAAAACAAATTGAATCAAATGTCTAGACCTGTTAACTGGTATGTATACACTTTGTAGTACGGTACTAGAAATGGAGGAGATGGATGATATGTTGCTATTAGCACTAAGACAGATGAATAATTCTTTTGAAGGTCTGGAATATCAGTGATCCAATTGAAAATGTGTCAGCTGAGATGAGTCATGTGCTAGCCTCATTCAGTGACTAAGAAATGGAGCAGCCATCGATGTCCAAGCTGACTCACAGCTTCTGCATATTTCCTGAAATAATTTTTGATTGATAATGATGTAGCAGTTGAAACTCCTGTATTTGTTTGTATTGTAATTTGCAGGCAGCAGAACGTTGGGATGCAGACTGTTTAAAAGATGAGACAAGTAGCAGGAATGAACGGAAGCCGTATTTCAGATAGGTTGTGTGAATGAGCAATGGTGTCCTATAATTACCTCCCTCTGTTGTTCTTTTCTCTCTTACAATTATTTCTTCCTTGTGCTGCTGTACGTGTGCGTCATGAGGAATGAGGCAGGAGTGACCCTTCTGACTCTGTGACTGTGAGATAACAGCACTTTAAAAACTGGAGCAGATAAAAGAAATCCTAAGTGTAACAGAGTAGCAGACAGAGAATCAGTCATGCTCCTAAAGGCAGTCTTGTTCGCATAGTGTTGGTGTTTCTGGATAAAAAGCAGGAGACCTGAAAAGTTTAAACCTTTCCTATGTATATATAGTTGTTTTTGTTTGTTTGTTTGTTTGTTTTGATTTAAAGATTGGGCAGTTTGTTGGCTGTGGTTAAAAGGAAGGATTTTAAGAGTGCGAAACTCAGTAGTCCTCTTGTTTGCTCTGTGGCATTTCATTAATTTCAGTAATTAATTTCAGTGGAGTTTTACAGTGAAATAAGAAAGACAGATCAAAAGCAGCAGGTTTCCAAACCAAAGTGTCATGGAGTGGTCTGCGTGAGTTGGGATTTTCAATGGAAGGTGTTGGGCATCCTTGAGTGTGTGGGATGGAGCAAGAAGAAGCAAGTTGACTGTTGCTTTCCACACTTAAAAAAATGGAAATAAAAATGCAGTAAAACTAAACCACAAGTATAGAAAATAATATTCAAGGCCCTCAAAAGGACCTGGTGTTAAGGCAGGGTGATGCGGACTGAGCAAGTCAGATTCAGATTCAAGGATAATTCCATGTTTGATAAACTCTGCCTCCAGTGATGCACAGTTAATCCAGTCTGTGCAGGTCACAGAGACATCCCTGCTCTGTCACAGGGAGGTTCTTGCAGAACCCCTATGTCAATGTATTGATCTTAGTAATTCATATCCTCCCCTGTCTTCATTTGCATCCAGCTCTTGATTTAGGAGTAAAAACACGCTGTGTACTGTTTGTCACTGGATTGCTTTGCATTTACACTCCTCCCTCTGCGAATGCCCTTACCTAAAGCTCAGGAGTCACTTTCTCTGGCTGCACACCAGAACAGGCTATGCTGGTGTGCACTGGTACAAGAAGTAAATTGTACTTAATCTCTAAACCCACCACTCTTCATGAAACATATTTTCTTGTGATGTTCTGTGCAGCCAAACTTTTCCTGAGTCTGCTGTTGATTGAATCCCAATGAAAGAGCTGGGTGTCTTGGGTGCAGTTACAAAACTAGCCATCCATCTTTAGGCCCTCCAGGTTATTCTAAGGAAAAAGAAATAAAAATGACTGAGTTGACCAGTACATCATAATCATGCTTTGCTATCTACTGGTGTTCAGACTTCTCAGGCAAAATAAAACTTCTGACCTTCCTTCAAAGTGAAGAATAGGAATAAATGAATGAGTGAAAGTAGCAAGGGTGCCACAAGATGTAAGAATATAGGAGATGAAAGTGAATGAAGAAGAAACTCTCTATAAAGTGACTAGAAATTATTAGAAAGCCTGATCAACACTCCATGTTTCAACTAGTAATTAAAATGATAAGAACATGGGATTTGATTATTCTTTACCTTGTGTAGTGTTTTTTCTTCCCTTATCACACCTGTTCTAGTGTGAAGTCTTGTAAGTTCATTGTAATAGAGATGAACTCTCAAATTAATTTTGCTGCCCTTTATCTCCCTCTTGGGAAAAAACAGATGAAAAAGAAATGGAACTGGGGCAGAACTGAACTGCCATTATTATGTCATTAGATGCAGAACCTTATCAAAAACTGTCTATTTAATTAATGAGAAGGAAACTATTTGTGATCGTTGTCATTAGTAAAGAGCAATGGCCTTTGCATATCCACCTGCCTCCTTCTTTCCTGCTTGTTATGACCCCATGGTGTGTGTTCCTGCCCAGGTTCCCATATCACAGTCCTGCCTCCAGCTGCCTTTTCTTGCAGGAATTTAGGGAAAAGTTGACTTTTTGTGAAATGCAGTGTGGAAAGATGCATTTAAAAGACCATTGCTGAGGTTAATGTGCACAGGCAGTGCTTGCCACCATCAGTGCTGTGGAGTTTTTGGGTTTGTGGTTTGTTTTGGAGTTTTTGTCTGTTTGTTTGCTCCTCTGCCCCAAACAATGACTGCCTTGCAGGCATTTTGCTGCTTGGAATTCCTCCTTCATTATCAACATTACAGTGGTGATGTAGGAGGTGGTCTTACCCACTGGATAAGAAGTGACCTTTCCATAATAATTTCAAACTTTCCAACTTAACTGTGTGAAAACCCCTCCTAACCCTCTATGTGGTTGATATTGTAAGCTTTGTGTATGAGCATGGTGAAAGCTGTGGGTTCAGGTTGCTCTTAAACCCTCCACCACAATTATGAATGCTCAGACTTGGTGGGATTTCCTTCCCCCTCCCCAGTGACCTACATCCCATGAATGCCATGTTGTCTTCGTGCTGGGGCTGTGTGTCTACTCTGTCTTTTAATTTGTTGGGTCTCTTCAGCCTGTCTGTGTCTTGATTAGTATCTGACTGAGGCTGCATCTAACAAACCCTCGTGCCCATCAGTAATGTGACGTCTCCAGGCAGTTGCTGCTATCACATGTGTGAGCAGGACTGGCTGTGTGCTTGGCTGACCATAAAAACAGGGCTGTGTTTTGCAACAATGGATTAATGCTGAAGTGTATTTCAGCCAGTTAGGAGTTTTAAAGGTTTAACTGTGGCATTAAGGCCAGTAATCAATATATGCACATAGTAGATAAGTGGTGCCTTTTTTTCCTTTTTTTTTTTTTTTTGGTGGCTGTCTAGAAAACCACAAAATTTTCCTTAATAAAATTGGATAACATTCAAAAGACAATGCAAAAGTGCTTTAGGATTTTTGCAAAGTTGAGGCTGTGGGGAAAGACCTGTATTTTTTTTCTGAGCAGCTGAGGACTTCAAAGACCTAAATAACTTTTGCAAAAATGTACAAACATGATCCAGGAAGGAACAGTTTCAAAACAAGAGCCGATCTGGTACTTAGCAAGTTCATGCCAGAGTTTGAACTCCTGCCTGAGACAAACACAAGATGCATTCCTGGGGTCACATCAAAGGTTAGCACAGTTAGATCATGTAGATCCTAGCCCAAAATAACTATAATGTGTGAGGCTTGGGGTTTTCTTCTTAAATTGACCTGGGTTTAGTTGCCAGCTAGTAATGCATTCATAGAAATGACAGTGTTTTATTGGACTGTGGAATGCCCTGCTGAGCAGTGTGGTGAGCTGGGGGCTGCTGACAGCTGTGCTGTCCTGGCACGGGCACCCTCTGCCCAAGGCACAGCATCCCAGCACTGGGAATGGCTGCTGCCTCCCTCCTGCCCTGCTTTCTAATGCTGCCCTGGACTTTTCTGGCTGTCCCATCACTCAGCCAAGTTTCCCTCCTCTGCTTTGATCTGTGGTAAAAGTCTTGATTTTATTTTTTCCTGTGTTTTGCAGTGGTTTGAACTTTATTGATTTGATGGTGCGGCAGGGCAATATCGACAACCCTCCTAAGACGCCGCTTGTTCCTGGCTTTGAATGTTCTGGAATTGTGGAAGCTCTTGGAGACAGCGTGAAAGGATTTGAGGTAATGTTTTTTTTTATTTTCAAAGTGAGAGTTATAAATCTCATATAAATAATCACCAGTTCCTAATCCCTTCTGCTCTGCCAGTGACAGCAGCCCTCACCACCCTGTTGAGATTGAAAAGGTCGATTTTTCCTTGCTGCTTCCCAAGCGTGAGAATGACCTCTTGAATTAGTTTCTGAATCCACCACTGTCATCTCCTTCATATCCTTCCTGAAAAGTCACTTGTGCCATGTGCACATCCTGATGGCTAAATAGGAACTGGAAAGCATGACTGATGTCCATTAATAAAATGAAAGAAATTAAGTTAACTCGTTAAGTTTCTTTTCTTGGCCGTGTTTGCTGGCATCACTGCTCTTTTCCTCAAAGCCCAGGTGCTGCTGATCCTGGTTCCAGCTTTTGAGCTCGAGTTAACAGAACCCTGTTTACAGTAAGCATTGCATCTTAAAACTGTGTGCAGTAATGAGGTGCAGATTAAATTGGGACCCCAATTCTGGATATAGGATTTAGTCTGATTGCTCAGGAAAAGCATCTATTTCACCTGACAGGGTGTGATAAATGACAAATAGTTAATGTGTACAATAAGGCTTTCATAAGTGGTTATGGACTCTTTGATATCTCTTATTGCATATAAACAGCATTTTGTCCTGCCTTCTACTCCATTATTGATATTAAACATCTATATTCACTGCAAACTTGCATTTCACTGCCTAAGTAGGTTGAAAATTTTGGAAATAAATCCTGAGTTAATACATGTCAATCCTATCTTAGTTATTCACAGAGTCAGTCATGTCAAAAGTAATCAGATTTTCTGAATTCTTACTGTATCTGGATCTTAAGAAGATATAAATAAATATAATTTTTTTTTCTAAAGACAACATTTTTCTCTTCTCAAACAGCTAAAATTTGTCAGTTGAATGAAGATAATGGCCACTTTAGTTTCAACTCTGGTTTCAGTGATGAGATCTTCTGAGGGGATTTCTCTCAGTTCCCTTCCTGCCCCATCTCTGTCTCAAAACAAGTCATAATCTTTCCGTGTATTTTGCTACAAACAACAACTGAATGATAGTGTTGCTGTTTGAAAACCTTTGGTGCTCTGATAGTTCTGCTCTCTATCTGTACTTCATACCTGTGCTCCATATCAGAGAATATTCTCTGAAAGGAGTCTGGAAAGCCTCTGCTCCAGATCAGCACTCTCATTTTTAAACTTCTTGCTATTTTTAAAGGGTATCATGAGGCTACAGCATATGGTGTTTGTTTGAATAACTCTGCACCTGACTGAATATACTATGGCTCTTTTTCAAGTGACATCTTTGTTCTGGGCACGTTTCTGCACTGGTTGTACTCCCTGTGATTGAAACAACTCATAGGATTTTATTTTTTGCATATAACCTGCACAGCCATGGTTGTGTTTGAGGGCTCTGGAAAAGGGTCCACACTCAGAGTGCCAGCTGTGCATGGGTGTGAATCCATCAGCAGGAGAACGTGCTGTGAGGATGATGGAAGAACGTTTTGTTGGTTTCTTTATGGAATTCTTGCACAGAACAGGAGCACACCAGGTGCTTGGTGTCTCCTCGATGTGTGTTCTTACCTCTGTCCACAGTAACAGCAGAGATTGCACCCTGTATCTTCTGACCTCCTTTCCCTGGGTGGATCTCTTCCAGTTCAAGCTCTCCTAAAATAGGTGTGATGCCTGCTCTTCCTCCCATTGAAAGAAAAAGCTGCTTTCTGATGATGACAGCTGGATCAGGCCTGATCTCTCTGCAGTTTTGGGGATGATTCCCAGAAAGTGAGCTCTAATCTGACTAGGCTCTGAATAGTGTGGTATTTAATGTTACCAAGAATTCCCTTGGGAACCACCAAGATTCTGCATTCCTTTTGGTGATCATTTATGATTTATGGCAAGGATATAGGGTACATCAACATCTGCCCTAATTAATCCTAGCAGACTTTCTATTTTAGATGCTTCTCTAAGAGCAAAAGGGAGCTACAGAGAGATTACCAGTGAGGCATTGTTAATTTGAATGTTTTCAAAAGGAGGAGGCATTTCAGTGAAATTGGAATGACAGCTCTGTCTCTTCTAGAATGAGAATGCTGAAACAGACCCTTCAGAACTGTCAGCAGCACCTTAGCTTTGAGCCAACCTGCAATATCCCAAAGCCAAAGTGACGACAAGCACTCAGGAGACCAAAATGTGCTTGTGCTGTAAACGTTTGCCTGAAGGCAAAAGTGTTGTGCTTTACTCCATACCTGTCATTTCTAAACCATCAGAGGGCATTGTAAGAGAGTATCAGGCAGATAAGAAAAGTTATTTCAGGGGGACAGCTGCTGTTAGTTTTAGTTTAAACACGAAGGCCTGGAGTTTGATGCTATTCCTGTCTTATCCTGTGGCTCCACTGAAGAGCTCCCTTTGTGGTTAAGGATGTTGTTTTGGTTGGTGAATTCTAGAAAGGCAAAGGTAAAAGATGCCATGGGGTTGCTGGTGGTGAGCAATTACTGAGAGTTTGTAAGAGTTGTGACTGGGAAGATTTTAATACTCACTGCCCAAACATTTGCTCAGTGTGGCTGAAGTCCCTTGTAGACCCAGCAGCCCAATTTCTGCTTTAAGGTGAGTGTTGCTTTCCAAGCCTGGTTGTGCCTTGTTGTTGCTCTTGTCCATCTGGACAGAGTGTCTCTGATTTAAAAACTGAAGCTGTAATGAAGGCCTTATATAAATATATGAGCTTGATGTGCCTGGACCTCTGAAAGGTTCCCAGGAGCGGCCAACTATATCTAATATTGACAGAAAGTCTTTATTTCTCCATAGTGAATTACTCTTTCACTACCATATATTTTCAGAAGAAACTGAGTAGAGAAAAGTTGCATTGAAAAATAATTTTTCATTGCTCCTTCAAATCCTGTCAAATTCACTCTGTAGATTTAACAGTGCCTTAAAATCCAAAGGTATATTTTTGATGTTTAAGGCAGTTTATTTGAAGTTGTAGAATCAAATTCTGCTCTGACACATGGCTGTGGAGATTACCATCATGGATATGTCTCAGCAGAACCAGTTAATAAGGTAATAAAAATAGAGTGGGTAGAGGTGGTGTTATCTTCTGAATGAGAGCTTTTGCAACCCTTTCATGTGCTCCATCTACCAGAGCACAAGGTTTCCCCTTCTCAATCCACAGAGAGGAAAAGTAGCTCTAAATTAGTGTGAGGACTGAGAAAACAAAGTGAAAATTATCCTAGGTGCAATTTTCTTTACTCCATGTTTCTCATCAATATAATTATAACCTTTTCCCCTCGTTTATTTGAGCACAATTCCTGATTATTAGTAAGAATGTTGTTTTCATTGTTGACATTTGTTATTTGGGAGCTCTGCTAGCAAAAGATGATCTGTATTAGTGATGACAGAAGACTGCTTTATCAGAGAAGAGTGGAGCAAAAACAAAAAAAAAAAAAAAAAGGAAGAGGTGGCTTTAACTTCTTTGGTTATTTTTGTTAACATTAAAAATGGTAAAAGCCCAAAGCTGAGCAGCTTGATTGCTGTTTGGCCAAAGATGTGGAGCACCATTTTCCTCACAGCCAGTGACCCTCACCTTGAACAGGAGACTTGCAGCTCTGACAGGTTGCTCTCTACACTCTCAATTGCAGTCAGACCCTCAAGGATGGTTTTTTTCCTTGTTTGCAGATTGGAGACAGAGTCATGGCCTTTGTGAACTACAATGCCTGGGCTGAAGTCGTGTGCACCCCAGTGGAATTTGTCTACAAGATCCCAGATGACATGAATTTTTCTGAAGCTGCTGCATTTCCCATGAACTTTGTAACTGCCTACATGATGCTGTTTGAGGTTGCTAACCTGAGAGAAGGAATGTCTGTGCTGGTTCACTCAGCAGGAGGTGGGGTGGTGAGTTGCAGCTTTTCTTGCTTTCCTGTCACTGAGCAACTGGAGGAGTCTGGTGTGTCCTTATTCCTGAAATGAGCCCGAACCTGCAGTTTAATGTGATACCCCTGTGTGTGAGGGATTGCACTGGGAGGAACTGCATCTGTTTTACCTTCAAAATGCTGATGTGGATGGTTGGCAGGAGCTCTTGGTGAAATAAAAATGCTGTGACGCTAAACTCTAGGAAAAAGCCTCACAAAAAAAAGCCCTGATTGGTTGTCAGCAGCTCAAGGTTCAAGTGTTGTCCCAAATATTGCATTCCTGAGCTTACACATGTTGTACTTTTATGTTAAAGAAGGGTGTAGTGAATGAGTAAATAAGCTCCCTGCACAGGGTATTTCTAGGTAACCATAATCCTCTTCAAAGTGAATGTCCCTCTTGGAATACTCCTGCACATATGTGTGTGATGCTTTCCCTATAAAAGATTTTTTCCCCCTTTGCTGTAGAGGGATTGAAAGCAGTGAAAAGTTCTCATGTGAACCCTGAGGAAAAAGGTACAAATTGGAAACTGTAGCCAGTGGTGGCTGTTGTGTGTTGTAGTTTGGATCATTCCTGAGGAGGCATTGTGTGCCACAAGCAAAGGATGAATTTGTGGGAATGCCAGGCCACACAGAGAAATAAAGACTTGGCATTTTGTATTACCAGCTCCTGGAAGTATCTTTTAGGAAAATCTCTATCCTTTGGAAAATATTAAAGTTTTGTGCAAAATACTAAAATATTGACTGGGGAGCTTGTTTACAGTTGAAATTCTGCAGTCCATTTTCATAAGACAGATTTTACGAGCTCAGACCATTAGCAGATACCAGCCTTTGAAACTGGAGTACCTTTTCTATGTTCTTCTTGTGCTTTATTTATGCTAAATTAATGTTCTGTTTTCTACTGAGCTCTGGTGGGCAGCCCCAAACACGCCGTCCTTAATTCTGTGCCCTTAGACCTTCTTTCAGGTTCTCATATAAATGAAGGCTGTAATCAAAGGAATAAATTCATGAGTTCCCTGCACAAGGTATTTTTAGCTAACCATAATCCCAGTGGCAGTGAAGGGTCTGTCCTGTTGGAATACTCGTGTGAATGAAGGGAATTTATAATCGCATTATGCTCTGGCACAGTACAGCCCAGAGTGCTATGGCTCACTATTGTTCTGTGGTGTTCAATCTCTTCGTGTGCAGTTCAAGGCTGTTAAAGCAGCATGAGGCCACACATTCTGGGGAATATTCTACAGGAATCAAAGTCTCAGCTGTAGCTCTAAGGCCATTTGCCCACCTGGCACTGTACAGACCCTGTGCAGGCTGAGCAGACAGAGTTCGCCCCAAGGCAATCCCTGCTCATACCTCTGTACCTAGACACAATGAACTCCTCCTCCTTTTGAGATTTCTGTATTTCTTTCTTTCTGACCTCACTCACCTCTGTTGCTTCCTCCTTCTTTTCCTGAAGGGCTGGAAATGCTCTGTTAGTGTCAGTTCTCACATATCTCCTGCTCTAGTGCCCAGCCTCTGTGCTGGGCTGTTCCTGGAAGGAGCTGCTGGCTTCCTCTCTCATCCCAGCTGTTCAATGGGCAGCTTTTGGCTGGTCCTCTGCTGTGGCTGCTCAAAACCTTCTCTGAGAGAAGCTAAAGGAAGGATGGCTCCTGCTTGGCTGCCAGGAGAACAAGGAGAAATCAGATCCATCACTTGCTAAGTAGTTCAATGAGCCAGAGTCTCCAAGGGAAAGACCAGAGATGCAGGAGGAGCAGCCAGGCTGGCCAGTCAGTGCTGAAGGGCTGTGTAGGATCAGGGGGACTGTGAGGAAGAGGGGGACAGGGCTGGCCAGCCTGCAAGCCAGGATGCTGATCACTGTCCCAGAGGACAGGGCCTTGCACAGCCCCTTGCTCCTTGTAAGGGAAGAGCATGGAGAGCAAGAATTGGAAGTTTTCCCATTGCTTGATAGGTTTTCCAGGTAAAATACCACTCTGGAGATGCATGGATTTTTTTTTCTTTCTGCTAAGCAGACATAAAGATTGCAGAGGGGTCAGTGTCACTCTAATAATCTGTCTGTTAATCCTTTGAAAAATCTGACAGCTTCAATCGAACAAATCATTCCCACAGAGATCTTTGTTAATGAACAGAAAACTGGCACTGAAGCTGCTATAGGAAGAGCTATTTTTGTGCTGTTGCTTTAACAGATAGAATGCTCTTCCCCACTTTCAGCAAGTGGGAAATCTGTCCAGTTTGTTTCTAAATGTCAGAGAAATTCCAGAACACTTTAATGAGACAATAGGCTCCCTGTGGGACTAGAAGTTTCTAATTGTTCATTTCTCATTATGCAAGATCATTATTTTAGCTGCTTCAGGGAGTTTATGAAAAAGAACTTGTTGCTTGAAAAATGTTTGTGAGGTTCTTTGTTCTGGCTACTCCGTCCTCTTTAGGAAGATCCTGAAGCTTTCTCAATAAATGGAGTCAGGGAAAATTCTGTAGGACCTTTACTCTTGTGTCTTACCTCAGTTTATTTATGTGGCCTTCTTTTTGTTGATAGATATTTTTGGTAGTGAAGCACTTGTCTTCCCATCTGTGTCTGGAGTGTGATTAGCAGGGAACAGTATCCTTTAATGTCTGACAGGGTGCTTCAGATAAGTCAGTTTATTCATTCCAAGAAGTTCCAGGGGACATCAGAAGATCAGGGAGAGAAAAAGGAAACATACCAAGATAACTTGTCTTGAACAAAGTCTCACACACCTGTGTCTGTGTTACAGACTTGAATCATGTTCCAAATACCAAGTGGGTGCCTTCCTTGCCACCCACTCCCTGGAGAGGTCAGGGCCATCTTCCCTGGTCATGGGAGGAGATGTGGCCACTTGTAGGGGAGCACTTGGTGTCCCTGAATGGGGGGACAAGAGGACACCCACAAACTCTACTTCTGACTCTTGGGACACTGTACCCTTCCCTCAGGAGAGGAGGAGCTGCTGCAGTGCTTACAGGGGGCATTGAAAGGAGAGAGGACGTTTGGTTTTCATAGGGCCAGTGTTGATTTTGATTGCTTGGGAAGGGGAGGCTGCTTTGGCTTTCCTGTCTCTTTTTCCCCCTTGGGACAGGAGCAGTTGAGAGAGAGCAACTCTCAGCTCTCACCCTGGGCACTGAAGGAGGCTGAGGAAATCTCAGGAGCCTTCTCAGAAAGCACAGAACAGGCTCACAGTTGCACTCCCTGAGGCTTTGACAAGAGATGAATACTTTTCAGATGCTGCTGCTAAGATCTAACAAGGTTGCCATTTGCTCCCCTTTCAGGCCTCTGCTTGGCAGGACGCTTAGAACTTCTGATTAAACTGTTAAATTGAGTAGCAGGGCAGTTCAGTAATTATCAAAAAAATGTAATTGTCTAATACAAATCGAGTTTAAATGCTTAAAGCTACAGAAATGTTCACGTGTCCTTCTGAACTGATTACTAAATCAGGGAGAAAGCCAGCTAACACTAAACATCATAAATAGATATTAACGCTCAAAATAATGACTTTGCAAGAACATGTGACTTACTGTGGGACACATATTGGTCTACCTTGACTGTAAGACACTGGAATTAATGTTTGAAATGACTGTAAGACAATGGAAGAGTAGCTCCCTTCACAAATACACTCCCACATCTCTTTAAAGTGACGACTGGAGAAAATACCCTGAGAAAATGGAGCAGCAGTGTGCACCCTGCTGGGACTGCTCTGCTCTAAGACCGAATTAGTTCTTTAAAACAAAGACTTTCTAAGTCAGTGAATTCAGTGCAAGTCACAGCACAGGCTTGTATGAGATTATAAAGTTTTGCTTAAAATTATTAATGTAAACTGTTGAATTAGTATGAATATAGGACTGTTGTATTTTAAAAAAATGGAAAAAAAAAAACTTTTTGCTTTTCTCCTTGAGCTTCAATAAATCCAGTCCCTATTTCTGTGCTGTCTACCTGGAAAACTAATTCCTGCAGGGCTTTGTATTTGTGAAAGAGAGCCATTATGCCCATTTGCTTATTTGTTTGTTCTTCGTGTAGTTCCTATTCTGAATATTTAGAGCACAAAGTTTTGGTTATTTACCAGGTTTTCGTAAACACCAGTCTCATCACTTAACTCCTCAGACTCAAGGCAGAATTATAAGCCAATTCTTTAGCATTTTGATCTTGCAGATGCTAAAAATAAGCCACCTTCCATGCAGGAGCATTGATTGCTTCTCCTGAAGCTGTTGTCTGACCTTCCCTTTCAGGATCAGCAGCAGAGGAAGCGCAAGCAGAGTAAGTTGCAGATGCAGTTCTCATGTTTGAATTTGAAGGGTAAATCTGACTTGGCAACAGATTTAGGCCATCCTGGCAGGGTTTGTTACTGCTTGGCAGGAACCCTCTTTTTTATTGTGTCTCCCCTGCATACATTGCAAATATTTGAGGATGTGTTCCCAGCTGAATCACTGAAGTGGTGATACTTTATCTGACAAAGAACTGGCATTTTTTGGTGAATCTAGTCATCTGCTATCACAGACAGCATATAGGAACCCTTTCAAGAGAATGATCTAATCTCTTCTTGAAAAAATGTTTATCCATTCAGATTCTCTCCACTCTGCCTTGCTCAGTGAGAAAACTTTCCAGACTTTATTCATGGCCAGTTAATGTATCTTTGTTGCTCTCCTGGTGTTGTCCATTAATTAAAATAGCTCCTCTTTCCTCTTGGGGCACTTCTGTCAGACCTTTTTGGTGGGATATGAATTTGTTTATGGCTGCAACAAGCTCAGCAGGAAATCTCTCCTTGGCCTGTATTTTCAGGCTGAAAGCAGGTTTGTTTGCTCATACCCCATTTTTATAAGGTTAGATGTCTGTCTCCAGGCAGATGTGGATGTGTTTCCTGGGCTCTGAGCAGCAGTAAGATGGTAGGAAAGCCAGATCCTGTTAAAATAGCTCTCACAGCATTCCTGATCCTTTTAAATATTGTATGGGCAAGGCTGCTCTGTCTGCACTTAGCAGGGAGGAGCACATTAAACAGCACTCCTGAGTTTGAGAAGAGTTCCTTGAATGTGAGTAATTAGAATTGACTCTTCCCTTGTGATGGTGCTGGCCAGCACCCTGTGCCATGGCATTAATCCAGCCCACTTTGCTGACACCTTCCCCTGGTACCAGGGCTGCTCTTGCTATTTTCACATTAGCAGTTCCTGGCTGCTCTGTGTTTGATGAAGTGCTTTCCTCTTGTTTCATCTGCAGCAGCCAAGGAGGGGGATAAATCAGCTCTCACACTGTGTAACCACGTCTGGGCTGCTCTCAGTGCCAAGCTGGTGAAGCCAGGCAGGGCAGTGGAGGCTGAGCTGCTGGTGAAGGTTTCTGAAGCAGGGATGTGCTCCCCCAGCAGCACCAGAGTCCATTTCCAGACACTGCCTCAGAGCATAATCTGTTAATCCAATACAAAACCCAGCCAGCCATGCACAGAAAGCAATTTCCCTGACCAAAGCAAGCTGCAGCCTTTGGAGACCTTTCTTTTAGCCTCTCTCAGCCCTGCACAGGACGTGTCCTGTCCCAGGTCACCTGCAGAGCCAGGTCCCAGCAGTGCCCAGCTCTCCCCTGGCTGCTCTGCCTTTCCAGGTGCAGTTGGTTTCCCCTGGATGAGTTTTGCTCGGGTACTGCAGAGGGTTTGTGCCAGATGGAGATTCAGCCCTGAGTTCTGGATGCAGCTCAGCTGCACAATTTTGCAAAGGGGTAAGAACAACACATCCTGCTAATTGTTGCAGAAAATGTTTTGAGGGTGAGAGAGATCATTATCTCAGGGTCACTTTCCCCCTCCCTCCACTCCAAAACTCATTTGTGGTGCACTGAGTGGAGCAGATGCTGCCTTGTGCTTGTCCAGTAATCACATTTTAGTTTGTCCACTCTGCAGTGTTCACCCAGTGTTTGGTTTCCAATTTCCTTTGCTGTAATTGGGAAAATGACACCTTCAGGAGATGAAATGTTGTGTATCAGACTTCAGCTGACACCAGAGCAGAGTTTTCCTGATGCCACGACATCAGTGAATTCCCCTTGCAGTTTTCTTGCTGTGTTTGAGTACTCCAGACCACCTTCAGGTATGGTTATGTGGAATAAAAGCATTTTGGAATTTGGATTCTTCTCACATTCCGTTCCAGACAAGTTTCTTGTGCAAGATTAAGTCTGAATGCTATTTTTAAAAATACTGTCGCACCTTTGGGCTGCAGAAATCTATCATAGAAATGGTAATTCTTTACTGATGTAGTTTTGCAGGGTGGTATCTTTCACATGGTTTATTCTCTCCAGCTATCAGGCTGCCCTCAATTACAAAACAGCAAAAAAGGTTCTTTCTTGGGAGGATTCTGCCCCATCCCTGCTGTAATTCAGTGTGCAGCTGCACATCAGGCTGCTGGCATTAGGTCAGACCCTTTTGGAGAGCCACTCACTTGTACACCTTATTTATATTTCCTCCAGCATTATGTTTGTGTTAACAAGCTAATTAGATCTCTTTGTGCTTTCTATATTGACTTTTAAATATCAGTGACTTTTTTTCTTTGAAATTGTTGAAATGCACAGAACAGTCTATTTCACTGTTCCTTCCTAGAAAACTACTTTTCCATTCTTTTAGGTGATTATCTTGGTATGAGAAGTTTCCAATCCTGCAGGCTTAGACTTGGGTTTTAAAGCAATGGAATGTGAAGAAATCCTTCTTTTTTTTTTTTTTTTTTCCTGGATCTAAAACTACTGTAAGAATATAAATTGATATTAATTTCTGATATAAGCATATGTGTAGATTAGGTTCAACATACTGGTTTTATGAATTGACAGGATACCTTGAAAAGGAATCCATCCAGCAGACTGTGAAACTGGAGAGACACACCCAGCATTAGCAGACATCCTTCATTCCACAAGCCATTAATTCCTTTAATCTAAGCTATTTAATTAATCCAAGCTATTATTTTCTCTGAGGTCTCACCACATGATCTGCCTCACTGGAAGTGTTCAAAAAACATGTGGGTGTGGCATTTGAGGACATGACTTAGTGATACAACGTGGTGACGGTGCTGAGTTGGTGGCTGGACTTGATGGTCTTAGAGGTCTTTTCCAACCATAATGACTCTGTGATTCTGTGAAAAGTGGTATATAAAATATATGAATTTACTAAAGGAGATTAATTCCATTTTAAGGGAATATTTCATAACCGTGTCTATCCCTTCAGTGAATTGCCTGATTCATTTTTTATTCCCAAAGAATGCTAAATTCCATTAAAGCTAAAATTAATTGTCCAAGTAATAATTATTTTATGCCGTTAAAACTTACTAGTTTTGCTAGGTTCAGAAAGCAAGAATCTGGTCAGTACTTCTCTGTAGAAATTGGCATTGTGTATGGAAAATCAGATGTGTGAAGAATGTTTTTCAACCCGTGCTTGTGTAATTTAGCACCTTCTTGGAAGGTTTGGGAGCTCATACACTGTTTCTGCTAGCATGGTTCCTCTTCCAAAGCCAGTGAAGGCTGGCAGCAGAGTTGCTGTGGTTTTGCCTGAGCAGGGAGGAGTCAGAAAATCCTCTTTTTACCCTGTTTACCCCAGGGCAGTTTTCAGCATCCAAGTGCCAGGACAGGGCTGGTGTGCCCGTGGTGAGAGGGACGCAGGAGCCAGCACGGACACCTCACCTGCCCTGGGGAGAGGATGCTCCTCCTTCCAGCTGCAAAACCCTTGGTGGATGCTTCATTTGTGAGCCATGCATATTCTGAACCCCGGGGCTCAATTCTTGCAATTAAAATGTGTAACTCTCTAAGCACTGGCCACTAATCCAGAGGCAGCTACGTGATTTGGGGGATTAGAAAGGAGACTTAAGAGTGACTTGCATAGCCACGGTGCAGTTCTGGAGCTTAGCTGAATTCCACAGAAATTAGGGAAATGGTTGAGTTCATAGGTTGAGTTCAGTTCTGTTTTGACGGGGAAAGAATGAAAAGTCCAATATCAGCCTTTATTCCTAGATTTCTGATAAAGCTGCTAAAAATACTTTACACAGAAACAAGCAAGAGTCAAGATGTCAGAAAACTGCAGAAGAGTGTTTTGTGGAATTGCTTCAAAATACTTCATCCAATTATAAAAGTACTGGTCATATGAGTCAGTGCTAGGCTTCAGATATCTACAGAAAGCTGGAAAGTATTCCCAGCTGATCTGGGATTTTAGATAAGCTTATCTCTGGGGGGAGGGAGAGGTGTGCTAACGAGTTTGAGTCAGGAGGAAAATAGGTTATTCACATCCTGATGTTTTTGTGCATTTCTCCTATTCATCTGACTGTCGGTTTGTTAAATGTTAATTGTCTTCTGCAGGATAAAAATCAACATGCTTTCTTCTTGAATATTTGACCTTTTAAACATTCAGTGGTTTTGATTCAGGATATATTCATTACCTCTCATCTTCCCAAGGTAGATTAAAAATGCAGAAAACTAATTAGAGAATAGATCAATAATGTCAGAATTTCATTCAACTACCATGCATTATAAAATACTGATTTATCTAAATCACTGTGGGTGTTGGGTTTCTGCGAGACACAGAAAGTGAGAAAAGAGGATTGCTTGTGAAAATTACTAAGAAAAGAACAGGTACTAAATCCCCAATTTCTCTTTCTTGTAATTTTATATTACATTATTTGTGGAGGCTAAAATCTGGTAGGGGTTTAGAATGAGATGGTAAGTAATACAGAAATTAGATATGAGAAGAGGGAAACATTTTCTGCTCCCTGAAAACACTACATCTTGTGAGATGAGGCCCCTCAGGAATGGATTTTCCTATGATTTTTGAGAGATTGGGTATTCCAACCCAGGGAAATGGTGGATCATTTGAAAAAGGAGAGGTAATTTTTAGTTGGGAGTTGGATTTACCATGCTAGGAGTAAGCATTGGTGCCTGTGTCCTGCTGTGAGCTTCTCTGAGCTGGCTGTTCAACCTCATCTGCAAAGCAGGAATGAGAATGGTCCCTTCTCTTGCCCTCTTTTCTGTGTCTGTTTGCCTGTCTAGAGGATCTCCTGAGCTGTGCCTTGCTGTGCAGGCATTTACTGCCTAACCCAGTAGGAAACCAGTCTGAAATTCCTGGGTGCCACCCCATATAAACAATAACCCTGCCCTCTCTGGTGATGTTCAGCTTGGAGTTACATTCAGCAGGATACAGGAGGATGCCAAGACCCCCAGGGTATGCAGGGTTAGCTAATTATCCTGCTCTAAATAAAACCCAAGTGCTAATTACTGGGATGTACAACTAATAATCAGGGCTTGTGGTTGGAGTGAACAGAAATGTGTTTATCCCTGGGTGATTTTACCAGTCATGCATGCAGTTTACAAATGACAATCTTTAGGCTGGAGATGTAAGTAAGGGTCTGCTGTATTCCAGCGGACAGATATTTTTTAGAATGACAGTGCCATTTTTTTAACTTCTGGGTATATCCATGTAACTGTGCTGGCTGCAGTGGAATTATGTGGTTGCAAGAAGAGGTAGAGTGTGGCTACCAGAAGTCTGTTTTGCTTTTGTTAGTGTGTTAAGAGTAAAACAAAACCTAGGGTGGGAGAAAGATGACCTGTTGGGATGGTTTTTGAAATCTAAATGGCTCAGCTGTTAGGCAATGCTTCCCTTCTCTCATGAATTTAGAGGTTAAAATTGGGACCCAAAACTGGAAACTCAAAGTACAGGCATCTGATTGCACAAATTCTTCAAGGCACCAAGTCCTACCTAAAGGCTACATAGCAACTGATGGACCCCACTGGGTTCCTGCCCAGAGCAGGAGGGAGAATGATTTTCCTGGACATGCTCTAGGCTGTTTTATCCCCTTTGCTGTTGATCAGTTTTGAGCTTGGGGCCCCACCTAAGCAGACCTGTTAGTGTGGCTGGGGGCTACTCCTGCATTTTGAATAATCAGTATTAACTGTTGTTATCAGTAAGAGGTAAAGCAGATTTTCTTTGTTATGCAGCATCTGTTACAGCTGTCTCTAGTGAAACCATGAGGAGACACATCCTTAGGAATGGCAGACCAGACCTGCTGTGTTAGAGCTGCTTTGTCCTCAGAATATCCTTGTGATTTAGGTGTCTTCCTTCCTGTGGCTGAACTGCATTTCAGTGGAAATAAACTAGTTTGGGAAGTGCTTGCACATGCTTGGTCTCGGGTTTTGCTGTGTCATGAGTGCATTGGCAGCTGCAAACTCTGTCAACCAATTTCCATGTCAGTGAACTAACATAATAATGTGTTTGCAGGGTCAAGCTGTTGCTCAGCTCTGTTCAACCATTCCCAATGTTACTGTTTTTGGAACAGCTTCATCTTTCAAACATGAAGCAATCAAAAACTCGGTAACTCACCTCTTTGACAGGAATGCAGACTATGTCCAAGAAGTAAAAAGGTAATTTTGTGTTTTCCTGAGTAAGGTCTGTATAGTATCTGGCAAAATGCTGTGAAAGGCACCAGGCTGATCATATTTATGGGAACATTTGTGAGTTTGGGAGCTGTAGTTTATCCCAGTTATTCAATCTGTCCACTAGGGACAGGTTAGCAAGCATCTCCCTATGTCTTGAGAGGCAACATAAGATTTTCCAATCCATGTTCCTGCTTGGACATCTGTTGTGAGCAAAGTAAATTAAATGGAGGAAACTAAAGGTCTTGATGGAAGGATGCACTTTGCCTTCATTTGCACTTGTACTTGCTCACTGTAATGCACCCAATAAGATATTTTCAGTGGATTTGTAAGATATCCAGGTTTTGGAGTTCTCTGGTGTCCTTTTGTCTGCCTGGGTTTTTATCCTCTGCCAGGGATTGATATCAGAGCACATGATGTCTGCTTTAATTTCCTTAGATTTTGTTTGTTTGCATTCAGATTAAAATCATCCTGTTGCCTTTTGAAGTCATCATGTGTGTTTCTGTTTATGTGCTTTCAAACACTTTGTTTTTCAGTTTGTCCAACTGTTGATATTGGTGTTGGTGCAGGTGGCAGAACTTCTGTCTGGGCTGGGATTTCAGGAGAAATCAGAGTGGGTACAAGAGATAAAAATGGATGTAGCAAGCTAGTTTGTGCTTCTTTCCTAGCTCAGAGGTGTTTCATATCTGCCCAGTGAATAGTCCTGATTGCAAGACAGAAGTGGCACCCTGTAGAATATGCCAGTGCTCTGATTTGTTACTCAGATCCTTCCATTTTCACTTTGCATTGAACAGATTTTTAATAAGCCTACAGCAGCAATTCTGAGAATGCTGTTTGACAAATTGTCTTTTGGTGTAGTTGTTGGTTTGATGGATATTAGCTGTGTGCTGTGTTCTGTTTAAAGTGTTCAGTCCTTAAAAGCCTGTGAGCAGGAAAGGATGGAGCTGTGGTGGAGAAAGGACAGTGGCAGGAACCTGCTTCACTGCAGGTCACTGGGGCATTCCAGGGAAAAGCTTTCATCAGGGACAAAACTCAAAAAACCCAAACAAAACAAAGCAACCACCAAAACCTCCAAGAAAATGAAAAAACAAACAAAACCCATAAGAAGTGTTAAGAATGTGGAAATGTTCCCAAGGGATGAGGACTCAGTTCAACCAGAGAAGCCACCAAAAGCTGTTTCCTTGTAAAATTTTTATTCCTTTACAGTGAAGGCTCCTCCAGTGGCCTGAACAGAACCAATTCATTGCTCCACGTGTGGCAGCACTACCAAGGAGTGAAGTTGCCTGGTTTTGCTGCTGTTTGTAACCAGGGGATGTCTGTGGTTTTGTGAGGAAACAGAAAGATGCATTACAAGCCATAAACCTTTGCCTCTCCCCTAAATCAGGATATTCAGCATAGTTCTTTTCTTTTTCAGCATCATATTGGCATTGCATTGAGAGAGCTGTTGGAAAGTTCTAAATATGCAAACTGTTTATTGAAACAGTGTAAATACTTTCTGCTTTCTTTGATATGGCCTGATTGTAACCCTTGTGCTGGATTCCTAGCTCTTGGTGACTTCTCTTTATGCTTGATTTAACTCTTTGCTGACATCTAGTTGATAAAATATCTGCAGAAGGAGACTTCTGTGAATAACTTTACAAGTAATTTTGTCTGAAAAGAAACGAAGATCTGTTTCCTTACAAATTCAGAAAAATAGTATTAGATGTGAATAAGAAAAGTATCCTTTTTCTCTATAATATTCACAAAACAAGCATTCTCTGATATTTGCATTCAGTCAAAAAAGAACTTTGTGTCTGTTGCCTGTGTTTTGACAATATCATTTTACTGAAAGCCCTGAAAAAGGGAGAACAAGATGGTTCCCCCCTCTTTAAAGCCTGAGAGGCGTGGGTTGGCTGCCTGAAAAACTTGCATTGTGCCACTGGATGAGTCTGAAATGAAATGTCTTGATGAGGGTGACATTTTCACATAGTCAAAGTCTCAGCCTTAAAGTCCTTTCTAAAGTACCTGGGAAATGTTGGTATTTTGTTCACAATCAACCTGACCAGCCCTGTGGGTCTTGCTGTAAAGTAAGAGTTCTTTCCTTGCTTTTTAGAATCTCAACAGATGGAGTAGATATTGTTTTGGACTGTCTTTGTGGAGAAAATACTGGGAAAGGCCTCAGTCTTCTCAAACCACTTGGGACTTACATTTTATATGGTGAGTGGAAAAAAGCAGGGACTTCAGAACTAAAGCTTTGCAGAGCTTAAAATCAGCCATGCCCCTCCTTCCAGAAGTGGTGATTGACATGTCATGCTTCCTCAATCTGATCATTGCCAATCAAGGACTTTAGTGAAGCTGAGCATGGACTAAATTATTGAGTAATACAAAGAAACTCTTTTAAAAAAAATATTTAGAGAAGTAAATCCAAAATTGAAACTGAGCAGACGTTAGAGATTGTTAAACATCATTGGGTGATACAGGAGAAGGGTGGGAGAAAGCTTGGATCTCTCATTCTGGGAATCATTGTGTGGCCAGGGAAACTGCAACATAGTTTTTGTGAGAGGGAAGCTTGTAGGACAATTTCAGGAAGAATGGTTTGGTTTTATTTGACATGACTTTGAGAAATCCAAGCCCAGGCTTCTGCTCACCAATTTCCACTCCTGTTTGTGGCGTGCTCCCCACACTCAGCAGTCACATCTCCCCTGCAGTTATTTACTCCCAAAATATAGGAAAGTATAGGTATTTCTACTAATCTCTTTTAAACCTGGGCCTTTTTTTTCTTAAATATGAATAATAGAGTTGATTTTACATGTACCACATGGTCTGCTGTAGTTTGTAATAATAGGTTGTGTGTTTTTGTGCTCATCTTTTACAGGCTCATCTAACATGGTTACTGGGGAGACAAAAAGCTTCTTCAGTTTTGCAAAATCAGTAAGTGTCTCTGTGATTCTGCTCTTTCCTCTAACTTCAGTCTTCTCTGTAGCATTTCCACCTTCATCATTTTCATTTCTCTCTACTGAGTTGTCACTTGTGCTGTTGTGTTTTTGGGCCATGTTTTCTTCTGGCAGCACAGCTGGACAGGAGTTGGAGCTGTGTGAATTCCATATTGCAATTGAAAATGTTGGTTTTCAGACACAGATCTCTTACACAGCTACATTTAGACTGCATTATTTATTTACTCGTGGCAGAATATCACATCCATGGACATGAACAACTGCACCCTGTAGGTTCCTTGTATCTGAAAACACTGTCAGCATAGTACAGTGAATTAAAGGAGATAGATTTCTTGAGATGGGGCCTTTGTCCAGCCATTTCCAGCTTTGCAGAAGCTTGTTTCATACAAAAGATCATTTTTCAGTCCTTTGTGTTCATTTCAAGTGACATCAAAGAGATAATGACGTGGCATTTGTTTCCTAATTGATGATGCCAACAAATTCAAAGTTCAGATGTTAATTTTTTTTCTCTTCAGCTTACGACAACAACAGAAACCTGTGCAGAAATCCTAGACATCAAAAAAAGGACAAACGTATCATATAAACTGCCAGCAAGAAATAAGTTAACCAGGAGTGAAAGTGATTCCTTCATACAGGAAAAACATAGGGAAAAGTCTTGTTGAACATCTGTCATATGATCCTTCTGCCAAAAGTTCATTTACAGCTTCCAGCAACAGCCCCTTCCCAGGAGGAATTGGCTTCAGAAGTCTCTGTGTAGCTGAAAACAAGATAAATCAGAGGCTGTAGCAAGGAGCTGTTCTTTACCTCCTACATTTTCTTAATGGTTGTAGTGGGAGGATCCTTGTTATTGTCACACATTTGTGAACTAAAACAGGATAATCTTTGCTATGCAGCCTTTTTACTGTTAAAGTAAGAATATCCAGATGCAAATAATGTGTAGGGTAGGTTGGCCCAATGAAATAAATTTCAACTGAAGTGTTTTTCACATAGTATTGGTATTCATTGGTGGAATAAATATGAATACATTGAATTAATTTTAAAAAACATACAAAATTTTGTCCGTGAGTATAGCTAGTTTCTTTATGTAATTATGCTGCAAAATTAACTCATCAAAGTTGTATGAAAATTATGATTAAAAATTTACCCATTCAAATGAAATTTGCAGGGAAGTGGCATCTCTCACACTCTCGATGATGCTCTTGGGCCAAATGAAATAAAATCCTTTCATTAGATACCACAAGGTTTGCTCGAGTGTCATCAACATAACAATGGATGTGAAGTAACTGGCAGCTGCTGGCAGTGCCTGCTTCCCCTGCTGCTGAGAAGAGTCGTGGCCAAGAGTTGCCTGTGAACATCTGGGCAGCTGAGTGGGGGGAAGGAAATCCAAACTCCTCCCTGCCACACCCTCTGTAAACCCAGAGCCGTTCACCATCCTGTTCTCACACCCTGACCCCCTCCAACACGAGTTTGTGTTTTATTTCTGCTTCTCAGTCAGCTGCATGCTTGCTTTCCTCATCCTTAAATCCAGTCCTTGCTGCTTTTCCTGGCTGCTGCTTCAGACATGACAGATGAGTCATTTATCACATCTGCACAGGCAGTTTGCTTGTGAAATTTCCTGGGCATTTCTTGAAAAATGTTTTTCTAACCACGCTGTTGTTTATTGGTTTCCAGTGGTGGCAGGTTGAGAAAGTAAATCCTATCAAGCTGTATGAGGAGAACAAAGTCATTGCTGGATTTTCCCTGTTGAATCTACTTTTCAAACAGAATCGAGGTGGCCTGATCAAGGGTGTGATGGACAAACTCCTAAGTCTATATAACAGTAAGAAGATCAAGCCTGTGGTTGATTCATTATGGGCTTTGGAAGAGGTAGGAGCAAAATCTCTTTCCTCATTTTGAAATCGCTGAAAAATGTGCACTTTTAGAGGTAAAATGATATTTAAACATGTTTTCTAGTTACTAATGTGTTTTGCTTCTTAGTTTGTGAACAAGTTGTCTCCAGAGCCCCTGGAAATTGGGAAATCCAGGATCCAGAGCTATCCACATATTTCTCTACCAGCTATATTTATTGAAAATGCTAATAATAAAAGTGTTTTCTCAACCTTAGAAAACTGTTTCTGTTTCCTAAGTGCATGAAACACGTGACTAACAAGTGCAGAGTGAAATGCAAACAATGGAATTGAAAACAAGTTAGATTTTTTCCCTCAGAATGCATTTTAATACACAAGCTTTTGTTTCAGTGCCATAGCTGTGCGAGCAAACCTTGGAAGCTTGCAGGTTTTGTGGCAGTTACTGAAAATGTGTCAAAGACAAAGAAATCAGAACTCACTTTCAATGTAAGCTGCAATTGTGGACTGTGGATTTTCTTTTGGTTCTTTTTTTAATTCCTCTAATTGCTCAGCTCTCCTTAAAGACATGTAAAGAGACAAACCTGCTCTCAGCCTGGGCAGTTACAAACCCCCTGTTCAAGGCACTGTTTATGAGACATTTCTATTTTAGATGCTGATGAAGGAAGAGAAGCATTTCTGGAGGTGTGAACAGACATTGCCATATGAAGAAACAGCATTAATTTAGAGCAGCAGCAGATGAATCCTCATGGTTTGTGTTTGTGGAGTGCAGTGAGCCTGACACATCACTCGGGGTGTGTGCTCTGTGATAGCTCTGCTGACAGGGGCTGTGTCTGTACATTGGATTTTGCTGTTCAGAGGGTGCTGAACAAAATCCTGTCGGTGTCTGAACACGTGGGTGGTGTTACCATGAGGAAATAGCAACCATCAGGCTCAATCTGTATTTCATTAAGGTTGTGGCTGCCCTGGGAGCTGCTTTTTGAGCCCAGCAGGTTCTGTACTGTCCCTACAAATGCCCCAGGGCATCCCAGGCCGCCACTTCATGGGGCAGAGGTGAGAAGGGTGCAGCTCTCTGTAGTGACAACTGCCCCAGGAACCCCTTTCTGTTCCTCTGAAAGGTGTGCCTGAGGCCACTGTGTCACCACAGCACCAAGGGACACCTGGGGCTGTCCCAGCCAGGGGCACTGAGTGCCTCAATCTGCTCCAGGAATGTCAGATGTTGTGATAAAGAGCAGCAACACAAAATCCTCTGCTCCTGTCTGAAAGGGAGAGCCCTTTGCAGAGCACTAGAAAGTAGAGGTGGGATCAGATTTATGTTTTTGATGTGTGATTTTTAATTTAATTATTAAATAAGCTTATGGAGGAGTTTAAAAATTCAAGTGGCACAAGGCTCTAGACAGGCATTCTGCAGTTTCTTTGTTCATGTGAAATATGTATTTTTCATGTGCTGGTGAGTAAGAGAAGAGTAATTAAAATAGTAACAGTAACTTAAAAAAAACTTGATTGAGGACACGCCATAACATGAAAAATTACACATGGCAGGCTGATCTCAATAGTCAACATGATGGGAATTTGTTGGGAGACTTCTGTTTGATAACATTTCATCTAACATTTGGCAGCAGCATGCACCATCCCCACCAGTAGATTGTGAAATGTGTAAATACATCTGTTGCAAAGCACAGTCTAGAAGACTCCAGCTCATTTGTCACACCTGCTGGCTTTCCATGAGCTGTCTGGGAATTGGCAGAGGAAGTGTGTGGCTGTACCTTCAGGGATATGGTAGTGCAGGAGTTGTTTATTTGATTGCAAAGTATTACTGTAATATTACTCATCCAGGGCATTATCGTTTTAGGGATATATTTTTATGGGCATAAAAATAACTTGGGGCTGACTCTCAAGTTAATATGATACACAGAGAATGTGTCATAGCTGAGGACTAAATGGAACTAGACTGAAGAAAGGTTGGTGCATTTCTGTTCTGTATTGGTAGGTTTTTATTTTTAACTCCAGAGATTGAACATCTTTTCCCTTCCAAGGTGGATATTTGATTTCTTTTCACTTCCTGTTGAGTTAGCCTGATGTTCTCCAAATGTCCACTTTCATCTGACCTCTCCCAGTAGGGTTTATTGGAGACTAAACCAATGTATGACCAGCTTTTACCAGATTTCCTAAGGAAACTTCCTGACCCATAAGAGCACTGAAAATAAATGTTTAAGTGGAGAGTGGCAGAAAGGTGAACCCCTTGGATGGCTTTTGAAAATGAATGGCTGAACAGTTTTCTGTGGAGGGATATTACCTGTTCTAGAGCCTCATGGGGAAATCCATGTGTCCTCTGTCTAGCAGTTCTACCCTAGAGATGAACTTGAATCCAGTCAGAGACATTCAAAATGAAAATATTTTAAGGGAAATTCTCAAAGGAGCCTTCACCATGGGACACCTTTCCAAGTGTTTTGTTTTAAATACCTGAATGTATCATCACATACAGAGCAGGTTTGATCTCTGTGTGGAAGGCACATCCCCAACACATCCCTCCAGCTTTATTCACTCTGCATCTGCATTTGTTTTCATGTATCCCTTTGTGCAAATATCAATTCACAAATGAATGCAGACTCTCTGAAGCCAGCATGGAAGACACCTGGTTTTGTTTCAAAGCTGCATTACAGCATAAATGCTGCTCTTTCCAGTCCTGTATCAGTTTCCAGCCATGTATCACAGCAGAGGACAATGAGTTTTATCCAGTGGTGTTCCCCTTTGCTGCTCAAGGCTGCTTGCTACAGGACTCTTTCCTTGCATGATGACCCCAAAACTGAGGGCTTTATGTTCCACTGCTTGTGAGAACAGCCAGGGACAGGCTTTGTGTCAGTTTTCATAGGTCTCCATGAAGTGTAAAAAAAACACTTCCTTGTTCTAAAAGCCTGGTATGGTTCCTTGAACAGCATTTATTTCTTAATACTTTCTACAGGAGCACACAGTTTGAATCTAAAAGAATATAATGACGAGAGAAAATTGTAATTGCAGTGAGATTTTCCATTTTACAGTGTTTCAAGTGGCAGTGATACAGAACTTAGAGAAAGTTATTAGATTCCCATTTGCCTATTATGCAGTCTGTGTTACATGATGTCTAGTTGATTGTCAAATTATTTTAAAGATAGAGCTGCTCAGAAATTATTAGATGGCCTTAGTTTGATACTGTTCCTGTTGCACCATGAGGGTTTAGAATGAGATCATTCTAGATAGGATGTAATCCCTTCAAGGGTCCTCCTTCCTCTGCTTTAGGGCTGCATCCAAAAGCCACCAAGTCTGTGAAGGATTCCTGGTTCCACTGGCCTTTGTTTTAGGATAGGGGTTGCCCTGCCTCTTCAGTAAAGGCTGCTTAAACAAATTTCCCAACTGACTGAAAAGAGGAATTTAGAAGTGACTCAGATTTCCTCAGTGCATCAGATTACTGCTGACACAAGGGAGCCCTGGACCCAGGCTCTTGACTGCTGCTGAGGAGCAAAACGATTTGTATTGCTGTGTTAGCTGCTGGTGTTTGCTTGGGAAGGGTAATTTTAATCTCAAACTTACATCCATAAATCCTAGTAAAGCCAAATCTTGTCTCAAGTAGGCAATTAGAACCGCTTTATGGTGGAAAAGTAAGGAGGATTTAACTAAAAGAGACAGTAACAAAATCCATAGATACTTTAAAATGGAAATACAGCTTGGGAATTAGTCATCATGAGATGAATGAAGCCATACAATAAATTAGCTGCTGGTGAGATATCTTGCTGCTTTGCAGCTATTTGTTTATGCATTCAAGTGTTTAAAAGATGAGATGATTTGTAGATGGTGCATGCTTAAAATGCTGCTCTGTAGTAAAATGCTGATTGTCTGGAAGGGTTGCATTTCATTACAAATAGCAGAGTTTGAAACAGAATTTGTATTCAGTGAATATTTGTTGAGCTTTGTGGTTGTTTCTTTGTTAGTGACTCTTTACCACTTGTCTTCATTCTGATTAATTTGTACTATGCATTTATGCATTAGCATTCTCCTGAGGGTCTGTGAGTATTTGGCTTTACCCAGCAGTGAATTCTAGATTTGTAAGCAGGATGAAAAGTGACAGTTCTCAAAAAAAAAAAATCTAGTGTGTTGAATAAAAACATGCACATTTCACTTTTCTATTAAAATTCTGTGTTTTTCCGTCTCTTTACAGTTGCAAAAGAAAATGTATATTCAAGGTTGAACAGTTTATTGATACAGAAGTTGTATGTGCATTCTTTGGTGATTTACAGCAGTCAAAGCACTGAGCATGTATAAAACAAACCTCACAAATTCTTTCACAGGAATTGCCAGTCATGGTTTATGTCATCAAAATGTCTGGGGCACCTTTCCCTCACTTGAATCTGCCTGTTTCAAAAAGGACTCTCAGTAGTCAGAGTTTTCAGACTTGGGCATTTTGATCCATGTGGGTGACAAGTGAGATCCTGACTGCAGGTCTGTGTCGTGTACCAAAGGATTCAGTGCATTCCTCTCTCTCAAATGATTTAAAGCAGTGCCCTGTTCTGTAGCAATAATGATATTTAAGGCTCCTACTGCCTTAGGGTCAGTAAGAGTGATGAGATGCTGAAATCTGTGCAATAGACTTGTTACTGACTCTGAAAAGTCAGAGGATAATGTGATAATGTGGTAAGAACTGGCTGGTACCTTAAAGCAGGCACTGAATGTCACCACGTGTTTGCAGTGATAATGCGATAATGCCTTCAGCAACACCTCACTTTGAGAATAGTCATGCAAAAACCATAGCCCACACCCAGGAGTACACCACGGCACTCAGCTCTGATCAAAATCAGTGGAATCCAGGCACTAAATATTACAGATCTTGATATGACTATCAGAGAGCTCTAATAACTGTGCCTTGTGGTCAGTACATAGAATATTTTTAACTGGAAAGAGCCCTGCACCTTAATTTAGTTTGTAATGAGCACTGCACTGAGTCACTGGGGTTTTTTTGGCTGAATGATTATGAGAGATCTTAATGTAAGGTTTGTATTATTTTTCCTTTCTGTGCTAATACCACTGATAGATAATGCACAGAACAGATGTATGTGAGAACAGCAACTAATGAGAAAATGTGCCTTTTAAAGGAAATTATTCTATCAATGGGTCTGGCTGTAAATACAGTTTTTATTTGAGATTCCCTGCTCTTATAGCCAGAGCTTTTCTCTGTTAATTTGCTGAGGAAACCCAAGCTGTGCTTGAGAACCTGAAGCTAAAGGAATGCAGTGCAACTGATCACATTACAGGGGCATTATAGAGTACCTGCTGATACAAAAAATTCCTGTAAAAGGCACATTTTCTCCTATGTTGCTCACACACTTTGTTCTCTGCATTAGCTACCAATATTATTAGCATGCAAAGGAAAAGAGTAGGAACCCTACTTTCAGAGCACAGCCTTATTGAGTCACAAACCAGTGACAAGGGCTGGATGAAGGAACACTTTCCATACAGAATTTATTGCGTGTTTTTAGGAGGGCAAAGCAATCACAGTATGTCTGGGTTTAGCACTGCTCACTGGCTTCAAAGGGTTCAGGTACTGTAAACCTGTGTTTTTCCACTGAACTCATCCTCTCCTATAAATTACCATCTCAGTGCAGGCTTTTAAATATCAGCAATATCATTATTCAAGAGGCAGGGGGATGGGAAATCTCAAACCCATGATAGCAGAATGCTAACAGTGGACCACCTAAAGGAGAGACTTTAATTTCATCAAGAGCTATTTATGCATTTCTGTGTTCTTGGCTTCAGGGCAAAAAGCCTGTCATGTGTCACTGTAGTGAGACCTAGAGAAAATTGACCCATTAGTTACTTTTAATGTAGAAAGAGGACAATCCAATAATATCAGATTGGGCTGGTATCTTGTTAGAAATACTAAATGTCATCCCAGGTCTACTTTTTTTTTAATAATTTCATAATAATGTGTGCAGATTTTTTGTCTTTCCTGCTTGATGAAAACAGTCTCCAGCAGAACAAATTATGCCTTTTTTGAAGTCAGGGACTTCCACAGTGTTTATTCTTCAGGGTATGCAAAATAACAGAGTACCATGATAAAAGTGGAAGTCCATTTATAACCAAAGTAATAACCCACCCTGAAACACAGAAAAGATTAATTTTTTCATAAGCATAAAACAATTTACTTTACAGTCATACGGTGTTGAAAGAGGGAAGTGCAGCTCATTCTGTGAAACCTCCCACGAGCTTGTCAGGGTGTCTGTGCTGTGACTGCTCCTCCAGCACTACTGAGCACACTCTGCTTGTTTTGAGTAATTCTTTGACAGAACAACTTCTTTGCAGTTGTTCATGGACAGTTTTCCTGATGTACAGGTGTTAATTCTGCAGATGCCCTGTCCTCTGATGCTGCCTTGGAACTCTCTTTGTTCTTCCTGTGTGAGGATTCTGTTCCTCTCACTGTATGAAATAAATACTTGTAGTTCAAAGCAAATTTAAATGTTTTATCTGTTCATCACCATTGTTTCCTTGTACACACACAGGTCTAACATAAGCTTAATACAAGCTTCATGCAGATATCAAAGAAAACAAAAATGCAAGGAGGTGTGTCTTACTGATGTAACAGGTTTGAAAACAGAGATGTGGGGAAAGCAGACTGAGAAACAAAACCTGAATAATTCAGGGCAGCTTGATTCTGTGTTCACAGTCAAATTATACACAGTCAGAGGCCAAAATATCTTCAAAATTTGGGGAATCACAGACTCATGAAAAGGTTTGGTTTAGAAGGAACCTTAAAGCTCATCTCATCTCACCCCTGCCATGGCAGGGACACCTTCCACTGTGCCAGGCTGCTCCAAGCCCCAGTGTCCAACCTGGCCTTGGGCACTGCCAGGGATCCAGGGGCAGCCCCAGCTTCTCTGCCCACCCTGCCAGGGAACAATTCCTGCCCAATATCCCATCCATCCCTGCCCTCTGGCACTGGGAGCCATTCCCTGGGTCCTGTCTCTCCATCCCTTGTCCCCAGTCCCTCTCCAGCTCTCCTGGAGCCCCTTTGGCAACTGGAAGGGGCTCTGAGCTCTCCCTTGAGCCTCCTCTTCTCCAGGCTGAGAGTAAGGGGAAAGCTATTCCACCTGAATTTTACCTTGCTAACATTAAATATCATGAACACAAGTTCTAAAGGAATGAAAACTGGGCCATGAGTAAAGTGATCTTTAATTAAGGCTTGGCAAAGAATTTTTCCCAAGATGCATATCTGAAATAAATATTAATTAAAACTCCAAGTAATTTTGGTGCTGTATGCTTAGATGAATGAAACATACCTTGAAAGTCCTGGAGATTAATTAGGTATTGCATTTTTTTTCCCCTCTAAAACATTTTGTATAGCTGACTATGAGATCTTCACTGCTCTTGGGTGAATTATTAAGTTCCTACAGAGTGCCTATAACATTTCATTTGCTTTTCTTCCCCATTTAATGCTGTTTAACAGGACCTTATGTTACTTCATAATTGATTCTGCCCTTCCTACCACTGTCAGGAAATGATGGCATAACCCAGTAGTCCTTTTAGATCCACACACTGTTGGTGGCAATGGTTATGATTTTATTAAAAGCCTGGAAAGAAACAAGACAAGACTTTGATACAGGCATGGTGGCTCCATAATAAGGCCTCAGATACATGACATTAACTGTGATTACCACAAAATCTGATTGGGTAAATGAGCTGTTTTAGGAAACTCAGGCTTATCTTGTTAAGTATGTAAGCAGAAGTCAATTCTTTTCAATTGCTATATATTATTCATAAACACTGTATGCAATTCAAGCTACATGAATCGAATTTAATTAGACAAGTAATTTATTTCAGCTCTGTGCTTTCTAGTATTTTTTTACAGCCTCTGAAATTTAGCTTGTTTTATCTAGCCTGCCAGTTAAACACCTGTATTTAAACAATCTTGCCATCTAGAGTCTTCAGAAGGTTCCTTTATGCAGTGAGAATATTTGTGCTCTAATACCCATTTAGTAGATGAATAAGAAAAGAGATGGTGGATGTAATTACCTGCCTGGTGCCCTGCAGCACAGCAGTGGAAAGATCATGGATCAGCCTGAAAATCTCTAATTGCCAGTTGTTGCCTCTCACAGCCGTAGCCCTGGGCTGTGTCTCAGCATCTCCAGAGCCTTTTGTGACTGAGAGCCTTCATGGAGGCTCTGATCTCACAGAGGTGTGTGTTCTACCAGAGGCCAGTGGGCTCTTTCCTTCCAGGGCGATGGTATTTTCGTGTTTTGGAACACAGAAGTGTATTCTGGCAGTATTTCTGCTGAGCACTGGTGCTGTGTTCAGACGTTGCTGTTGCAGAGGTCAGAAGCTGACCAGCCTGAGACTGAGCCTCTCCATTAACATAAATACAGCCTGCAGCTACAGCTCTTTCCTGATCTACTTAGCAAGCCACTCTGCTAGGAATTAATTAGTTATGGAGATACACAGGCAGAAAATACGTGGTGGAAGGCATGAGACACTGGAGGTTCAAAGTGCAGTGGTGAGTCATGGTTGTGTTTCTGGGCCAGGCCAGGCTGTCACTTGTGTTTGCCCTTGTGTGCCACAGCCATAGCAGCTCCTGGAACTGCAGGGAAAGGGAAATAAAAAGCAGATTTGGTTCCTGATGGATGGTGCAAGGGCAGGGGGAAACAGGCAGGAAAATGATATGGGAAGCGTTGATGGATTCCTCTGAAGAAAAAGTGTGCACTATTAAAGATAAACCAGTCACATGCTTCCAGTTAATTAAATTAGCAACAGGAGGCTATGTGGGGAGAGCTGCTTTGCCATTTATTAGAAAAATAAGGACAGAGCTGTTATATTGAGCAAGCTGCTGATTAATTACTGTGAAGAAGCAGTATTTTACAGGAGTAGTCTGCCTTCTGAAATATATTAGCTGGCTTCTAAGTAATAAATTGGCACACATTCCTTATGTATGGAGCTGATCTGGTGATGCTGCTCTCCTGCAAGGAAATAAAGAGAGACCTGGCTAGGGAAAGCTTTACTGGGGACATCAGTGACACCAACATGTGTGCATAGCTCCAGAAGATAGAGTATATTTCTTCTGTCTTTATCTTGAATATTTGGCTCTAACACAGTTGGTTTACACTTCATTTTTGCTGTCTGTGTCATGAAATGTAAGCACTTCTCAAGAAACAGGAAAACAGGGTGCCATGGGATCATTTCCCTATTCAAAAACAATTCCTACACTCTTCCTGAAGTATCAGAGAACAAAAGCTACTTGCTTTTATACCCTTGATCCAAGCATGCTTCAATCCATTCCTGATAATGTAAGGAAATATCTGCCTATCTTCTCCCAGTCTTGCATGTGGATGAAATACATGCTAATAAATTATTGCATCCACCAGCAGAAATAGTTTTAAGTAATTGTAAGGGAAAGTTTACTGTGTCTCCTGTTCCACTGAGTTGGTAGCACCACTAATTGGCAAAGAATTCTTAAGGGTTGGAACAATGAGTGTTTTCTGTCACTCAGAAATAATTACTGGATGCTGCGGGTAAGACTCACAAACAGCAGGTACTAGAGGGAAAATATCAGAAACAAAGTTTTCAAAGCCACATTTAGATGCTATTTCACTCTTGTGCTGTGCTCTGTTAGTTTGTGTGCTTTCAGCCACAGAGCCTGTGAATGGAACCTTGGATTTCCCTCTGTCAAAAAATTCCACTCACGCTTCTTTGTTAATTAGTTGGGTGGTTTGGGAAGAAAGCTCCTGGTCGCTCAGGTCAGGCTGGCAGGGATTGCTAATGGGAGAAATTCAGCTTTTCTCTGGGGATAGCATGAAGCAGAAATCTGAGGTCTGTGTGAATGATTCCTCCTGATTGCTTACATTCTCTCTGAAACTTCTTTTAGTCTGTATTCAAATTAAAGAGCGACCTATTTTCACAGATGCTAAGGGTTAAAAAAAAAAAAAAAAGAGACAGAAATAATGAAGTCTACTTGGTGATGTTGAGAGAGAGGAGAGGTGTCATCCTTATATGTCTGGTACAATAGAGAATACAAATCATTTTGATTCCTCCTACCTTTGAAACCTTTCCATTTTCAGACTGATGCTTTTGGATGAGGTTTTGGCCTCTTGATTTGCAAGGAAAAAAAATCAGACTAATTATTTTGTTTGGTTTTCTGGCTGCAGTCTATGAGTCTGTTACTTCATTAATCAATGAATGCCCAGAAATCCACTTAAGAAGTCACTGCAAAGAATCAAAAAGGGAGACAGAGATAAAAATAATGAAAATATAGCTATATATATTTAAATCTGACGAGTCCATTTTTGTCTAAATGATCCTGCATTGGCAGCATCACCTCAGAGGCCGTTTCCATGACTGGCAAGGAGCAGGAAGGTTAATAGAGCAGAAGGAAAAGGGCTGCTTTCACACACTGCTGCAATGCTGTGCTGAGAAACATCAGTGGATGCTGTGCCTTGAGCGTTCCTGCTGTAAATTCCAGCTCACATTTTCCTGCTTTGGGGAATTCTGGGTGCCTGGCCTGTAAAGAGAGAACATTGACATGAGCTTTTAGCTGCAGTAGAAGGATGTTTAGATGTTAATAGACACTGAACTCTGGTGCAGTAAATTAAATTAAATGGGCCATTTTGCTTTCAGAAATGCCTTTTTAAGGTGAACATTCTGGCTCATCTCCTGGGGTCTGCTTATGGGTGTAGCTATGTAACAAAGCAAAAGTAAATTATTAGTTCCATCAGCAAAGCCAGTTTTGTCTCTTAGCAAGTGATCATGTTGATGACTGGTTCTGGCAGTCTGGTAGAAATTTTGGAACTCTCTTGAGCAATAGCACAAAATTACTCTCCAGGGCTGTTTTATTTTATTTTTTCTTTCATACCAGTGGTCTGATTAGGTTACTAAATTGCCTTCATTGCAAAGAAAACACGGGTTTTGTGTTCTATTTCACACAACTTTGCTAGGATCCAAAAAAAGGCACTTAACTGCAGATGATATTTTTGTGGATTTTTTGTAGCTACACTTCTACATGTTGACCAGGTGATCCATTGCAGAGATTGATGATAATTAGGAAAGAGAGTTGAATATTCACCTTCAGGAGTCAGACTGCCGCAGTCCTGCCTTCCCCACCCTGAGATTTGTTACTGCACCATCACAGCATGGACTTTGATTGCTCTCTGGAGAGGAGGATGGTGAATATCCCAGCTGGTGGGACACAGCACATTCCAGGCTGGGCTTAGAGCCTGTTCTTGGAGCTTGCCAGGAGGCTCCTGCAGTTTCCTCGTGGGCACTTACTCAGTAGGGGCAGCAACACACATTGTGTTCAACTCTCTGGTGATGCCACCTGATTGCCAGGTTGTTCTGATTTGGATTTCTCTTCCCCCTGTTTATCCAAAATTCCCTGTCATGTGATTTTTTAAAATGTTAAAGCATTCAGATTTTTTAACATTTTTCAACATTTAGTATGATTAAATTCTCCTTTTTTAAGTATTGTGGGGAACTTTAGTTGGAAGCAAGTTTCCTTCTCTGATTTGTGTAATTTTACTCAAACAAAATGCCATGATTGTATCAAAATAACACTTCACTTTAGTTCATAACAATTGTTAATCAAGATAATTGTTCTCACCTAATAAAAATGGCTCATATATTCTTTTCAATCATTTTAAACACCGATGAGTTTTAAAAGCAAAATTACTCTTGGGCATAAAGATATCTCTTAGCATAATATAATCTAAATTTAATGTGATAATTGAGAGTTCTATGTGGTACTGCAGTTTAGTAATAATATTATTACTCATTACAGATAATGATTTAAATTAACTCCAAGGCAGCAAAGCAGACACATTGTCAATACTAAAAGACTCCTAAATATATATTAACCTGTTGGGAATGATTGAACACAAAGGTATTTTGTAGGGGAAGAACTCTGTGTTATGAGCACTAACTCTGAGAAAACAATACTAAAAGGAAGCAATGCAATTTAAGAGTTTCAAATGAGCACTGATTTTCCAGAGTTTTGATTGTACAGAAAATTACAGTTTGAGAATCAAAGCTCAGGCTTTGAAGGTGGTGTTGCAGTGCCCACATCTGAAAATGTTTGACCTGTAAGAAATGAAGCCTCACGCATCACACACAGCTCCAAATCTTTGTTTAAATTAATTCCATTTAGTAGAATAAAGGTTGTGTAAAAGTGAATTCCTGGACACCACCAAATACACACAACCTTAAGAAGAACCTGAGGGTTTTTTCTATTTTATACTGTGATTATGTCCTCGATAAATGATCTTAAAGATCCTAAACTTCCCTGAGCAAGAAGGGCATAACCTTTGAGTTCTTTAGCAGAACACAATCCTGTATCTTTCCCTTCAAATTGAAGGAAACACCCTTTAATTCTCAGAGTTCCTGCAGTTAAACCTGCCTTAGCCTCCAGTGAGCAAAACGTGTGCTATTGGGGTTCTTGCCTGTGTCCCTGCATTGCTGTGGCTCATGCACAAGCCTTTGGGGGCTGGGGCACATCTACACATGCAAATTTAATTGAATTAGATTAGGAGCTGCCTGGGCTGCAGCAGGGATGTTCTGTCACACGGGCACTTGTGCTTCAGCTCCCTGCTCGCAATTATTGCAGCCTGAGCTGGGTCAATAGAATGGAATGCAGAGCTCAATCAGTGCTCACACACCAGCGCTAAACCTGCTGTAAACTAAATCAGTTTTATAGCAATCACACTGGTACAGTGCTAACTGGGAGTTAAGGGCTTTAATATAGGCTTAGGATGAGATTTTTTTTTAACAGTGCCAGGAGAAATATTAAGTAATAAAGCAAATAGGACTGCAATATATATTGTAAAACTGTCAACCAGCAAACAAGATAAATTCAAATACCTTTCATCTTGCCTGGATGAATGATTTCAGTCTTGCTGTAAGGTGATGTAGCTCAAACTGAGGATAAGCATGAATCACACTCTCTATCATAACAACTGTATTACAGTTTAATATAACAGAGGGGTTTGCTTTTGTTTAATTTTAATGAAGTTCCAGAGTGGCACCCAATGGTAAGATCTGACTTGGAGAGCTTTTTGAGTGATCAAAAAATACTAGGATAATTTATGGAGAATTAGGTTTGCAATCCTCATGGCACTACTTTGTGAAACAAAAAAAAAATACACAAGAAATCAAAAGAGACGTATTTTCTCATTTGTATCATTAGAGACCTTTGATATTTACCTTGATGAGTTTCAAGAATTTGCATAATTAGTTTACTGATTGGGGATGGATTTTACTGAAGATAATCCATTGTTACAAAATAACATGGAGATATTTTTCAAAGTGTGTTCTGCGAATCTGATCCCTGTAGGTGGATTTTTACATGAAGCTTCTCAGACTTTGGAAATCAGAGTGTCAAGACTTTTTACTGATTACCATCTGGAAGATTGAATATTTACTGTATTCTGTAATCACTAAGTTTAGTTCCCATGGTTTTGGAGTAGTGATTCTGGAATAAAGAACAATTTCTGCTCCTTAGTAGTAATAAAGGAAGACTTTGAGTTCTTCAGAATAAGTAGATAGGTCACACAGGGTTTTCTCATTCTTTATTACTGATTTTAAGTTCCCACATTGTGAAATAAGGAACTCAAAACAGAGCTGAAGGAAGAGCCTGAGCAATATGGGATAGAAGGTCTTTGGGAGAAAAATGCTTGACTTGTTTGAATTGTTTGAAAAAAACCATGCAATGTTACAGTAGCAGAAGCCATGCTGGCCACAGGTTTTGTGCCTGACTTCCAAAAAAATTCACCTGCCATTTGGGAAGGGTGCAGGATGTGGAGATGCTTTCATGATCTTATTGCAAGGGTCAAGTAGAAGAAAGCCAGGAAAGGACAGAGGCCACAACAGGGAAGGTTAAGGGAGAAAAAAGGGAAATTACTCTCATGCACATTGTGGTGCTTGAAGTGTGGCTTCAAATGTGCTGGTGAGAAATGCAGGAAAAATTGTTGGTGCTGATAAGAGACAGAGAAACCTCTGATAGACTGTAGAAATGGGTTTTTTGTGAAGATCCAGTTGTTGGATAGTGGTTCTAGTGAATCAGAGACCTGGAACAAGCCTGAAAGACAAATCAGGTGGAACTAACACAGGCTGTCAGCACAGAGTGCTGGTAAAATAATAGGAGATATGAAAAGGACATTCCTTGTGGAAAGTTTTCTGTAGTTTTGCAGCTTCCTAAAAGAAAGCAAATCCTCTCTAGTGAGGTACACCCAAGGAAATACCTCCTCTATATAAAATAAACTCTTCTGTTGTGAATAGACAGAAATTTGAATAAACAGATGCTGAAGAAAGCTTGGGAAGCAGCAAGAAAGTAATCAACTGTGGAGTTTTGGTTTTGTTTTATCCAGAAGGGGCTTGGAAGGGCTTTCGGTCTAAACATAAAACTAAAAAGAAATATCTTTTTTTACACCATAGTGGCAAGCAAGTGATAATACAAATGATCTCATGCTCACAGACACAAGCCCAAAGGGTGTGTGCAGATCTGCATCACAGGAGGCCAGAGCAGGGCTCCATCCATGGCACTGTGCAGCTTCTGAGAGGACAGGGACTGCTGGTTTGAGAGACACAACAAAACAAGCAGCACATGGGGCAGACACTCTGGCTTCTGTGGAGTTTCTTATATTTTTTGACCCCAAACACTGAAAGCTGTAATAGCCTGGGCACTAAAATCTGTAATAGCCTGCACCCGAAAGCAGGGCTGTGCTTGCAAGGGCTGCCTGACCCGTGCTGGCACACAGCAATATTCCCCTGGAGCTCCAGAAAGGATGGATGATCTTTACTGGGGTGAGGAGGGATCTGTTGGATTCCCCCAGGGAAGGAAGCAGACAGGACTGCTGCTGCAAGGCTGCTCAGGGGGGATCAGCAACGCTCCCCTCCCACAGCCCAGGCATTGGAATTCAAAAGCCAGCAACACAGCACCACACAAAGCAGTGCTTAGGATTAAATCTGCATGTTCTGAGGGGGAGCAGCAGAGTTTAATGACACTCAGAACTACTGGAACTGAGGGCAAGAGAACAAATAAGATAATCTTGTGGGTTGGTGCAGTTTTCCTCCAGACATTTTTCAAAGAGATCACAAGGCAGCATGGCTGAGGGAGGAGTTTAAAAACTGATGCCATGGACCTTGATAGTCAATAACAATATGTCTTTTTTTTTTTAAAGCATAGCAATGAATGTAATAAAGTTTATTTTCTGCCATAATTTGTTATAACAGACTGTGATGGAGTACAGGAATACAGCAAACTGAGCATCATATATTAATTCAATTTAGGCAGCAGACTGCTGCATCCTCACAGAGTACAGAGGGTCTCTTTTCCCTGTGGCTGCCAAAATTCCTGTGCAGCTAAAGGAATTTTCCTCACCATAAGAGCTGCTGCTGCAGACCAATATTTCTGAATCCCCCAGGCTTCAGGGGTGTCTGGGGCACCCCTGTGTGCACACCTGGCTCCAGTTTACTGCAAGATGCATTAAAGCTCAGAAAGGTATCATGGAGGAGACCAGTTCTGAGCTCCTCTGCTCGTGGCTTTGATGGGCTCAAAACCATTTTCCTTACATTGGGACCGTGCTTTTGTAATTCCTACCATCAATGCCAAAGGTTCAACCAGTCCCGGGGAGCCAGTGGCTCACAGGAATAGAGTAGGAGTTCTGGCTTTGTTGCTGCTCTAAAAGAAATACCAGTGTAGGACCCTTAAGGCTTCATCCTGACTCACAGGCTGTGTCTTTTCTGCTAAAGTGTGTTCCAGCAATTTCGTCACCAAATTTCTACTTCTCAGAAACAACTCTTGATTCTGAAGGGAATAAGGTAATCATTTCCTATAGAAATGGAGGGGAAAAAATGACTTTTTTTTTCAAGCTTATCTTAATAATAAGTGATACTGAGAAAAGTTGTGCCAGTTTAAATCAAAATGACTGTCTGTTCTGGCTCTGTGCAGGCTCTGAGATAATTCAGTCTCACAGAAATGTCCATTCTATAGCACTCTGCTGCAACCAAAAGTTGGTCTTTAGCTGTCACAGTGCTGAATGCCCCTGAGCTGTCCTAACTTGCTGGAATTCCCCGTGTTGATTGATCAAATTTCAGGCTCTTTTCTCCTCTTTTGTCATGTATAAAAGCTCCCACCAAACTGATAATCTCCGAACTGCTCTTCAGTACTTCTAAATATTTAATTTGTTGTTGATTCTGCCTTTTTTTCCTGCTTTATCCCTGTTGACTCTGTAAGTGAAGGCTGGCAAGATTTGGCTCAGTTATTCTGTAATTACAAGGCTTTAAATCTCTTTTTCTTTGAATTTTACTGAGACAAAACAAATACTCATTGACGTCAGCAGGAGCTCGTAGGAATAAGGAAGGAGTGGAAACAGCCCAGTTCTGCAGCTGTAGCTCTCCATCCAGAAGATGTATCACTTAATAGGTATCCCCAGCAGCCAAGGGAGGACTCACAGTCTGCCTGTAGCATCAGATTTTATTCCTTTGACATTTTTCTCATCTTGGGTCTGGTTTTAGTCTTGCTGCCATGGCAACATAGAGAGAGGCTAAAAGGTACTCCAGAGAAAAGGTCTCTCCTGGCTGACAGGCAGCAGAAGGGAACAGAGGCCATTGCTGCTGTTGGCAGCTGCAAATAGCAGTGGAGGGATCAAAGGGATAGCAAAAGTATTTTCTGCTTGCACGTGTGCAGGCAAAAGCATTGGTGCAAAAGTTCAGTGTGACAGGGCATAAACAGTGGAGTTGGATAAAATAATTTTTGCCTTCTGATGGCTTCTAGCAGGGCAGGACACATGTGACATGACATGGAAGCAGACTTCATGATCCTAGTTATTTCACTACTCCTGTAGGAAAAATACTCTAATCAGCTCAAAATCATTGCTAGTGGTACTAAATTTTTGCATGTTGACTGCATCCATGTTTTCTCCATGCCTCTGGAGGCCTTTATGAAAATTGGGCCCCGCATACCCTGAGTTTGATGTGTTTTCTTACATATGCTCAGTGCTCAATTTTTGCATCTTAAGAGCTGGCTGCATTCACCACGGGCAGGAATAGAGCCTATTCAAAATCCTGTAAATATTATGTTGCTTTTCCATCTGCCATGCAAGCTGCTGCATACCCTCAGCCTCCAGGAGAGCAGAGTTTGGGAGGTCTCTTCAGAATGAATGGTGTAGGTGAGGCAGGAGAATCCAGGCTGGTTGCAGATGTGGGTTTGCCAGCCTCCCATGCACCCAGCTTCCACACAAACAGGTAATTGAAGGATTTGTCACAGCAGATAAGTCAGTTTAACACCAGAAGCACTTTTCTGCTGGTTATTCTGCCACATGGTGCAAGGGAGATATTCCTATCACGAATGCAGATCATTCCCATGGAGGAGTGTTGTGCTGAATGCAGGTTATTCCATTGCTCTCAAGGGAAATAATCCCTAACAGCAGAGGATGGTTTTGTCCAAATAACTGTGTCTGGTAGGATAATTGTCACTAATCACACAGGAAAGCAGTTTTTCTACCAATGCTTGTGCAGAAAGCAGCCTGAGAAAGGGAAGTATTGCAAACTCACTTAAAAAGATAAAAACAAAAAAGCTTTGAGAAAAACCCAGCATGTTTCCCAATGAAATATTATCCCACCACATCACATTGCATAAACATGAGAGAGACATTTCAAGATTATCAAGGAGAAAATATGCCAGCAAAACAGCAGGGCTAAATTCTGACAGATGTCTCTTTTGGGAGTAGAAGGGCAGCTGTTAGCAAAGGAGCCACGTGTGGTGTGTCCTGGCTGTCCTGGGAGCCGTGTCCTGTCCCTTCACTGAGCCCAAGCCACCCGGGCAGGGCTGTGTGGCTGCAAAGGAGATTCACCTCTGCTCAGAGCTTCCCCTGCCCTGGCAGGGTCTGCAGGGAGCAGAGCACCAGCTATTCCCTCAGAGCTGCCAGCAAGTTCAGGAACTTCTGTCCTTGGTTCCTTGAGTTCCTTCCCTTCCAGATGTAATCCAGGAGACAGACAATGTAATTTTTCTTGTAGCGAGTGCAATGTTAGTTTTAAAAGCTGTATATACCAAAAACATGAGAGAAAACTCTTCTCCTGGTCTGAGAAGAGCACCTGCAATTAGAATGCAGCTCACAATCCATATTAAAGACAGCATAGCTTTGTAATAGAACACAGCAGTGAGCCTGGTAGAAATTGTTTTGCTCTATAGCACTAATGAAAGCCATAGTATTAAAGCTTTGCTTATGTGGTATCTCAGCTAAAATCAACTGCAATATGCATATTTTTTCTTCATTACTGTATAGAAATGATGCTTAAATAATTATTCTTGATATTATTGTTTGTAATTCTAATGGAGGCAGCTCTGGGCCCATTGAAACCATGCCTGTTATGAGCAGCAAGAGAACAGAGCCAGCCCTGGAATGAGAAATGGGCATGTTTTTAATTCAGATTATTTTTTCATAAATGTGAAGGAGATTTGGATCATTACCTGTGGCACTTGGGTTGCCAAAGTAACCTTGTCTAGCCAGCTGATGTTTGCACAGCGCATGGCACTGTCACCATGGAGACCCTGTCCATGTGATTTTGCTGGCATGATGCAGTTGCAGGCATCTCAGAGAGAAATTAATTGTTGGTGAGCAGTGCTCATGCAGACACAGCTTTGCCCTGGCAGACAGAGCCTGCACTCAAGCACGAGCTAAATTTTTCCTTTTTGTTTTAGCTGCCCAGAGAGGACCAGGGCAGGGGTAGCAGGACTGAGCTCTCTGGGCTGTCATAAGGAAAACACTGAGTTCTCCTGCTGGGAAGTTCATGCTCAGATTGGGAGGAGTGGTCAGAGTGCTGACCTGTGTGAAACCCATGCTTGAATGATAACATTCATTTACAGAACAGAGTGATTGAAGGCTATTGAACACTCTTGGTATTCCTTTATTAGCTGAGGCTTTTTTGTCTTCCCAATACCTGCTCCCACTCATTCACGTGCAGCCTGGTGATGTCAGGGAAATTACACCAGTACAGCAGGGAATGAAATCTGTCTGTTTTTACAGAATATTCAAAATTCTCCTCCAAAAGTAGCTGTCACACTGTGCTTTCCATTCTGACTGCTGATGGACCTAACAGTGGGACTGTGAAGTAGATTTTGGATCTGTTTTGCACAATGCCAAACCAAAGACCAAACAAACCTTATGGTAAGAGGCATGGTTCTGTTTCTGATGGTTAAGCAGGCTAAAGGGTGCTCCCTCCTTTCTCCCCATACTCTTTGCAGAACAGAAGTCAGCCAGCTGAAGATAAAGTCATTTTGCTGTGGCAAAATGCTTTGTTCCACCTCTTTTACTTAATTATGAATGGGCTGGATGAGGACAGATGGTTGAAAGGTGCTGTTGCTATTTCTGGGTGCTGCAGCTGTGATGAGCAGGCTGCACTAGGATCAGGTGAGGGTTCTGCAGGCATGACACACAGCCCCCAGTGAGACACAGTCCAGGCTTCAGAAACTGCCCAAGAGCCAGTGTGGGAATGGATGAGCCAGTGAGTGCAGGAGGATGGTGTAACTGGCTCTGAGGCATGCAGTGGCATTGACATTTGGGGAACTGCTGTACAGAACCATTGAAGCACCGGCTTTGGGGATGTCTCTGTTGGACACTCTCTTATGTGAAAGAAACCACAAAAAATCCCATGGATGTTTGAAAATAACACTGGGCAGAAGTGCTCATGGGAGGGCTGTGGGCAGAAGGGGCTTGGGTTGGTGGCCAGATGCAGAGAGTAAATGTTGCTCCTTTTGTCTTTACTTTTGGTCTGAAGAATCAGCTGAAGGATTAAAGAGGGGGGTGTAGCTGGAAAAGCAGGGCTTTGGGGTGGTGTGTGCAGCACAGGTTACAATTCATGAGGGCATTATTTCATGGCTAGAGGGGAACAGTGGTGACATGCTGGAAGGCTTGGACATTTCCAGTGTGTAAGCAGAGGACAAAAGGTGATTCTTCGAGATGATGTATAAAAATAAACAACAATCTTGAACCTAAAGGTGTGGAACTAACGAGGGGAGAAATTGCAGTTGTAGATCATAACCTAAACTGCTGCTCTGCTTCACTGTGCCTATCGGGATTGAGGGATGTTTCCTTCATTTGGGTGCTGATAACCTTTTTGACAGCTAGTGATGATACAGTGTTAGAACAACTGGGGAGTTTTGCAGATTACACTGAGATAATTGAATTAATATCACTCCTGGCTTGGATTAAATTTGTAATCTTGGCATAAGGTTCTTTAGCCTTTCATACCATGGCCTGATTTACCAAAAAGGGGAGTGAAGGATTCCTTTATTGTAAGCAGAAATCCTTTCATATACCTCAGGGAAACACACTATCATCAGAGGGCCCCAAGAAAAGAAAGGACAAACTCCTCTGCCACCATCCAATAGATCTGCCTTAGCTGATAGTGAGGGGGTAAAGAAGTTGTCTGCAAAAATGGAACTGTAATCTGTAGATGGGAGCTTGTACATCAGACTGCATCCAACCTCGTGCAGCTAAAGAACATCCACTCTTCTCTTGCACCAGTTTCTTTCAATGCCTCTTTTCTTCCTGAAGTAAACGTAGAACTTCACTAAAAAAACAAATCAATAAAATTAATCACATTACTGAGCTAAACAGCTTCATGTGGGATGATGAAAACACTGTGTTGTGACATTTCCACCAGGAAGCTTTTCCATGGCATGTTGCCTTCATTGTTTCTCCCTCCTAAACATCCACGTTACTGATGTGGGCTGAAGCCCCCAATGTGTTATGCTGGCAGAGCGAGTGATTTCATGTTCCAGCTTCCCAGAGTCTTTTATTTTACTCCTGAGACTGGTTCCTTGTAAGAGCCAAATACAGAAATGGATCATTATGTTTAAAATAATATCCGAAGGCTTGAAAATAGCATCCATTTCTTGGGCAGGCTGCATTTCTCTTTCACACTGTGAAATGGTGCAACAGATAATTAGTAATACATTTTCCATTTAAGTTTATTTCCATTTAAATTGTATTTATTTATACAGCAGTAGACTGCTCTTGCTATGTTCTAACAGCAAAGTGAGGTTCCAGGGCCAACCGAACATCAGCAAGAATTTATGAACACCTCAGCAGAGATTTCTGTTGGCTCTTGATTTTGAATGCAAGCAGCCAACAAATTAGTTTGGTAGTAAAATGGGCAAGTAAGTGGAGGCTTGACTATAGCAATACAAAGCTGGAACATAATTGTTTGTTTCAGCCATGTATCACTTACAGAGGATCAGACTTGCACCCAGGAAAGTGTCTCTATTCAGGAAGTTTCCAAAGGAAAAGGAACCAGGACAGCAGAGGTGGAGACCTGAAATGAAAGATTTAAGATGAAAAGCCAGACAAGAAATCTGTCCCAGTTACTGATTCCACCTGGGGAAAGCACAGTGCTAAAAACAAACAAGAAAAATCCAAGGAGAACATAGGGGGGGAAATAGAATCAAGGCAGGTGTACAATATGTATTTCAGGGGGAAAAAAACAGTATTTTAGTTGATTTTAAATGGACTGTTTTTACACCTTGACATCAAAAGCTGTGGAAAAGCAGTGTAATCAGAAGCTGGCTGCAAATATCTAAATACAGTGCCAGCTTCTGATAGCATGTTATATTAGTTTTTCTGTTTGGAATACACCTTGGTTTTCATTGTTTTAGCATTGCAGATACTGTTTGAGAAAAAAAAAATTGTTTAGTGCCTGCTGTTTTTAATTTCAAGATGAAAATCCTTTTTGTCTGGTCTGAGTGGTTACAGTCAATAACAAGCTTAATTTGGAGCTCTTTAAACCTATATTTCTCAAAGAACAGTGTATTGCAAATTAATCAGGAGTGCTGACAGAGACTTCATTAAACTTCTCTGGGTCAGTTGTGGATATGTTGTGATTCCTGAATGCTGGTTTCTTGCTTACAGTAGTAGGGATTCACTATCTGCTATCATTAATTCTTTCCTACGTAGAAGGAAGAACTGTAATAATTATTATTCTCTTTTTTCTATGCAAGCTTGCATTTTATTTTAAAGGAAAATTGCTATCAGCTCACGAGAGACAGAATGACTACAATAAGAACCATGTTCCCAATGCACACACAGGTGCTGTGTTCAGTAGTGGAAAATAGCTTTTGACTGTTGTTGTAGAGGATTCACTTTTGCTTTTAATGGGATAAAAACTTTGCAAATCATTAGCCAAAGAAAAATGGAAATGTGGGGTTTTTTGAGAGATACTCTATCAGTTCAGTGTATCATTGCTGCCAGGACCAGTGGTCCACTAATGTGTAATAGTTCTGATTCCAGTGCAGAGCTTTGATAGAAATTGTGTCAGTCTGGGGACTCTCAAGGCTAAAATCTGTGTTTTGGCATTAGTTCAGACACAGACTCTCTCAGGGCTGAGCCATACTGAAAGCAAACACAGGACAACAGATTTTTGTGCTTTATTCCAGTGGAAACTCTTCATATCAAACACTCCTTTGTGCTGTTTCCAATCCAAGAGCCCTCTGATAATGGTACTGCACAAGAATAATTTCAATTAACTCATCCACACAAACAAAAGTAAAATCCATTTACTTGGCTTTGAGCTGACAAATGCAAATAGCAACCAATATGGAATAACTGGTGAAAAGAGATTTAGGGGCAGAATGCTGTGAGAAGAGGGAACCCCTTGTGATTCTTGCTGCTGGAAGGGATGTTTATTTTGAATCAAAATTCAGCCACTTCAGGGAACCTCCAATAAGTTCCAGAATTTCTACATTCCTCTCTGTACCAATTAAGCCTGGGTCTGGCTTTAGCCACGTGCAGGGGGATGCACTGTCTTTATCAGGAATATGCAAACTCTGAGGCACAAACTCACAGAAGCTCCTCCCTCTGTGAAAGGCACAGAAAAAAATAAAGGCTTCCATATAATCTGTGCAGAGCAACTTCACCATACTTGCACAGCAAAGGAGGTTTTTCATCCTCTCTGTCCCCTGTAGGACAAGAGGGAATGGTTTTAATAGGCACCTTGGGAAACAAGCAGTTTCAGTCTTGGTTGGACAAGTGGACTGTTAGCAGCCATAAACATAAAAATTACTCATTTCTGAAATAGCTCATGGTCCCTTAACTCAGGCATCGTGTGCTGAATGGCATTGCACCAGTACAGAGTTGGACTGACTGGGTAGGTAAGTTGCAAATAACACTAAAAGGCACAGATGTTGTATCAGCTCTTCGGATTCTTTTCAATGTTTTTATATATTTTAATAGCTCCATCTGGATTCCATAGCCACTGTTTTTGTTATAAGTTTTATTGTTCCCTCTGCCTCTGCCTGCTGTTTGCATTTGCAAGTTACTTACAAGTGTCTTGGAAACAACTCCTGAACCTTTCTCCAGGGGCTTAAATTTGATATTGTGTATGTGAAAAAAGCAGGGAAAGCACATTTTCTCAAATTTGCCTTGCTAAATATGATATGGTACAAATTAAAATAAATGTTGCATGCCCTGCTTTCCACATGATGTTCTGGTTATAAATTTCAGTGGACAGGCAAGTGTGTTTGATGATTTCTCCAATTCTGTTATTTATGCTGTGCTGTAACCTCCTAAAAGCTTGATTTGGTTAATAACAGCCATAAAAAATTATACAGCTGCTGCTTCTCCAGCATCTTTGTTGGGTATTCTTAAAGGAATATTATCCATAGTGCAGAACTAGTCTGACAGGATAGTTGAGTGTTGTTTATGCTCCAAGGTAGCTTCATAAAAGTTATTGTGACTCTGGGGACTACACTTAGATGTCAGCCTGTTACCCAGTGGGATTCATAAGATTGTGTGTTCTGAGGTTAATTTACAATAACTAAAAGGTCATTGTGTTTGCAGTGCAATTTTTCTTTTGTTCTAATAGAATTTTTCTTAAGTCTGGTATTTAATGACTGAGGGAACACCTCTGCAAGATTCAAGGAGTAGTACTGAGTTCACTGCAGTCAGCTTCCCAAGTGAGGCCAACAGATGGGAAAGGGATTTTGTGCTGTGCCCAACATCCATTACATTTAATTGGAAGTTGAATGCTGTATAATCTTTAAAAATCACATACCTCCTTGTGTATTAGACATTCAGGGACTATTTTGGGGGCCTGGACCCCAATTCAGGCTTTTAAATGTACTGTGGGACCCATCAGGTCCCAACTCAGCATTTTCTTTCAAACTTATTTGCCATTATTCTTAAAATATTCAACAGAACTATGTCACAGGTGCTAAATCCTATTAACATAAAACTCATTTTTGTCTCAACCAACCTTGTTATTCTGGCAAAGAGCAGTGTGATGAGGATAAGGAACAGCCTTTACGGGCACATTCTCAGTTCCTGAAGTTTCCCACTGTGAAAGTGAGGGAACTCTTGACATCTTCCAATTTTCAGTGATTTATAGAACCATAGATTGGAAGAGACCTTAAAGCTGATGTCATTCCAACCCCCTGCCATGGCAGGGACACCTTCCACTGTGCCAGGCTGCTCCAAGCCCTGTCCAGCCTGGCATTGAACACTTCCAGGGATCCAGGGGCAGCCACAGCTTCTCTGGGCACCCTGTGCCAGTGACTCAGCAGGGCTCTGTATGCTGCACATTAAACATTCAGTGCAACACACTCACACACAAATTCAATTCATCAACAATGAGCTCTCCTGAGTTGTGAAGCTTCATACATCAAAATAAGCTTCTCTCCAGTGCACTTGTAAGAAGAGGTTCTTGTGCCTTTCTCACATGAACTAATTGCAGCCAGCTGTTAAACAGATGGTCATGGTGGTATCAGTAGGACACCACTTATTTAATTTTTTTTTTTTTTAGGGGGAAAAAAAAGTGAGAAAAAAAAGGAAATACATGTTTGCTTTGTCAGCAAGACCCACAGTACTTCATTAATCCCAGCCATAGCCTGGACACGGCATTTCCTCTGTGGTAACCCATAAGAAACTGAAAAAATATCATAGGTTAATTTGAAAAATGCTTCATCCTTTCAGTGAAAGTAGGATGTCATGATAAATATTATGTAAAGATAAAATGCAATGAACAGCCTTTTAGGATTGTCTCAGCCTGTGTTTCTCTCTGCACCTCAGCTATCCATCACTTGGGTTGTGCATTAACCTTCTGCATGTGTGATGCTATTCAGAGACTGTCCTAGGACTCACATCCCATTTTGGCAAACAGTGCAAAAGCCAGGCCTTACAAATTCACTAAAAAATGTTTAACTATCAGTCTTTTCTCCAGCAGCTCTTTGAGTGACCTTGCACATAGCACACCTTCAACATATTGCTGGTTTTGGAGGGGAGGGACTCAGGCTTCCCCCAGGGTGTGACTGGAAATTACCAATAGTGATCTTTCTTTCAGGTGAAGGAGGCCATGCAGAGAATCCATGACCGAGGAAATATAGGAAAACTCATTCTGGATGTGGAGAAAGCACCCACTCCCCTGGTGAGTGCAAAACACTGCAGACATGATGTGCAGCCAGCACGAGACAGCCTGGCAGTGACTTCTGGACACATGTCCCTTGCAATGCTTTTTTGACACTGATTTCTTCTAACTCCATAGCACCCAAATACCACCACTAACCACAATTCCTGTATTTAACCCAAGTGAAATGTTCTTCCTGAAGTGCCAGCAGTTACTTTTCTATACTGAATGTCTACCTGCTTCTCCAGAAATGTGCCAGCACGTGTTGGACTGGGGTAAAACTGCCACATGTCTTTCTGTCTTTCTGATGGAAAACAGACATTTCTTATGCTAAAAAAATCCTGTAACAATAAGTGGATTGAACAGGAAAAAAATCCAGTCAATATTGCTTCAATGTGCAAATATAAAAGTGCTTTCTGATTCCCATGCTAAAGTTAGACTATACTTTTGATAGGAATTTAGTTTATTGGTTTTTGTAATATATGAAGCATAATATGTAAATATTTCTAGCAATGTCCTGAAGGAAGATAGTAGTGATGGAGCTCTGGTCCATTGGATTTGGAGCACTTAGGATGGTACAGAAACCTTTCAGAGAGCAGTGGTAAATGAAAGCCAGGCTCACTCCTGAGCATTCACAGCTGGTGTAGAAAAGAGCAGTAAAGAAGGTAATGCAAAAGTGACTTTAAATCAATACTGATGTATGAAGTCTGCTTTCAGATCTCAGAAACCTCCCATTTCAAAAGAACAGAAAAGAACCTGGGCTTAGAGTTAAGCTCTTGCTCACTCAAAAACTGCCCCCAAATCTCATACAACTCTCTGCAAGGGAAAGGAAGGCTTGGAGGACCTCACGTGTGGAACAATGCACTTTCACAAAAGGGTGTTAACTCAAAAATAGGGGTAACTCCAGAGCAATGTTTTTCTGCATTCAAATCAGGTTATGTTTGAGATTTTTATTTCCAGCAGAGGCTAATAACCAAACAGGGAAGGAATATCATTGCATTTCTCTTTATAAAATAAATGGATCCCTTGATTATTTGGTTTCAAAGTAGTTATTAACTAATTCAAGAATCTTCTTGTGTCCTAAGAGAGGTAACGTGGGTGTATAAGAGAATCCAGTCACAGTGATCTGTGCTGTTAAACACTTCCCCATCCAGTGAAGCAGACTCTTGTGCCTCCACAGACCTGTCACACTGGCAGGTGAAGTGCTGGAGGGTCCTGCACCTTTACACAGCTTGCAATAAATATTTCCACATGAAAAAACCACAGTGTGCTCCTTAAGTGCTGTTCTGAACTATAGATTTCTGCAATTGCCTACTGTGCCTGTGCAGGCATCTTCAGTAAAACATGAAAATGCAGTTTCTTCCCACTCTTGTATGATCTGGGATCTGCACTCTGTGTATTCTGTGAGTGTATTCTGCCAGCATCTACATATCCACAGCTCTAGAGAGTTTCATTGGGTTTTTAATATATAAAAGAAAGGAAATTGCCCTGAGTTTTCACACTGTGCCTTGGATGGAGCCATCCATTAGCCTGTTCCTGGGAGAGCAGATACAGGAGCTGTAAACCAAAGGTCCCACATTCTGTAAGCTTCCTACACAGCTGTGTTTCCCATCCAAGAGCCTTACTATCAGTTCACTACGAGTGCCCAGAGCAGAGTGCTCGTGTGCAGCTGTCCTACACCCAGCTTTCTGGTAGGCAACAGAGCTGTGAGCCGTGGGGGAACAGCTCACAGGTGTAGCTGGAAGTGGTGTAGTGCCAGCAAGGGCTTTGCACAGACAGAATGTTTATTTTCCCATGGCAACCCTTGTCTTTTGGAGTTTCCAAAGTCGCTTTATCAAATGAATCAATGAAATAAGGAGGAATCAAAGGGTGGGAAAGGTGATCTGCTGTGTGGGGGTTCAGAGTGACACAGTCCCCAGGCAGGTGCAAAGGAGAGCCCTTTTTTGTAAGAACCAGGCCTTTTTAAGCAGTTAGGCCCATTACCAGGTACATTCCATTTAAGCACGACAAACTCAACCCAACCAACCACCATAAGCCACGCCGTGAGCACGCAGTGGTTCCACAACTTGTTTTTCCAGCCCTAATCCAGCTGAGTCACTTTCCCATAGTCCTTTTCCACGTAGCCTGAGTAGCAGGCCTGAGCCATGATTTACAAGGGTAACAAGGCCCTTGTTTTATAAGGTTTTTCACACATGCAACACTGATATTGTTCATTTTTCGTGGTGCAGATGGCCAACGACAGCACGGAGACGAGCGAGGCTGGCGAGGAGGAGGAGGATCACGAAGGGGACAACGAGAACAAGGAGCGCATGCCCTTCATCCAGTAGCAGCCACAGGCAGGAGGAGTCCAAGGAGAAGGGAACAAGACTGGGAAATCTCTTCTGTGCATCAGTGAACAAATGCTGTAGTACAGTGTGTGTTGTATTTGTTTGCAGTCAGCTGAGCTATGAGCTGTTGATCATTGTTGTTTTGAACTCAAGTGCCATTCTCATCCAGTGCAGTATTACGACATTTCTGTGTAATACCCGGTTTCCCTGTAGGAGTCCCATGGGTTTTTCTGTTCTTGTTTGAAAGCCTGGTTGACTTACTGTGTAATTTTAGATGGGCATCTTTCTCATGCAAATTCCAACATCTTGCATAAAGTTATTTGGGAGGTTTGGGCTCTTTTTTGCAAGTTGGAAACAGTAAAAAAAAAAAAAAATCCCCACTTGCTGTCTGAAAGATTCTAGTGACTGGAGGGATAATTTTATATTTCTGGATTTTCAGTGTTAAAATAGTTTTCCTTTAATGAACCACAAATAAAAGTTGCAACAAAGATGACTTTTCATTTTCCTCAGTCATACTTCATCATTTCATAAGCAATCCTATTTTCATTTTCCTCATTCATACTTCATCATTTCATAAGCAATCCTATCTTCATTTTCAAAAGTACCTCATCTAGAACCATGGAATCTGAAATTGTGCAAGAAATCATTAACTGAGAGACTTCGATCAACATCTTCTGGTAAGGACACGTTGACTCATATGTCAAATTCAAACCAATTTCAAATTTCATTTTTAAATTGCATTGGGAAGGATCAGTTATCAGGATGTGGAAAGAAATTTGGTGAGGGAGTTTATTGCTCTGAAATCACTAATGTGTCGTCAGCTGTCAGGCTGGAGCTGAACTCCTGCAGAAGTTAACCCTATAAAAAATAAGGTTTAGGCCTTAATCCCACCACAAATCATGTGCAGGGATAACTTCTATCTAGCTGAGTTGTTCTATCAAAAGCTCTGCTCCATGTGTACAGTTACATTTATAATTATTCACAGGATCAAGTATTCAAAGACCAGCTAGTCTTATCTACCTCCCACTAGTGGAAACTATATCTAAACGTGAAAAAAGTAAATATTTTTTCCACGTCCTTCACCTATCCAAACAGCAGCTACTCAGGTCCTCAACTGTCTTGTTAAAACAGTTATTTTAAAATTACTGCAGTCATGTACAGTAGAAATGCTGAAGGACTGGCAGAGACCTTGCATAATGCCTGCAGCTTCCAGTTAATATTCTTTTTTCAAAAGAAAGTATTTACCCAGACATGACTAGTTGTTCACCTGAATCTACATGTAGCATGTTGTGATAGAAGTTAAAAATTAATGCAGAAAAATAAAAAGGTGGGGGATTCTCAGGCTTTTCTCGGTGTGAGAGGACTTCTAGGTCTGGATGACTTTTATGTGTGGTTTTAGAAGATTCCCATTAGGTTTTTTTCTGTTTGTTTGGTTTTGCTTTCTGAGTATTAATGTCCATCTCTTTACACTGTACTCATGAAGTCGCTGTCAGATAATTGTGCAGATGGTACATTCTGAAGGAGTTCCCCTTGGGTTGAACAAATTCAAAAACAACAGCAAGAAATAACTGTGGAGAAAAATGCCAAAAAGCTTTTGAACCATTAATCCAACCAGAACTTCATTTTTCTCTTCACTTCATTGTAGTTGAGTTTCTTTTCAAGCTGGACTTGCCTACACTTCCAGTGCCATTTTGGGCCCAAACAGGGACTTTATCCACAGAAGAAAACACGTATTCAGTGAGAGTTTTCCATTTATTGGGCTTGCCAGTTGGACTTTTAAGAAGGGCCATTAAGTTTTCATGACTCATCAGCTGACAGCAGTAGGAAACATGCCCAATTTTGTTTTGCAGCTAGTGTAATGATGTTGTCCTGCAACAGACCTTAACATAACTAGGAATTTTGATTTGACGCCAAAGTGAGCAATATTGCTGGTGACCTTCGAGCTGGCAGTAAGTGGCATTCTCAAGGCCTTAAATTAGTAGGGCAAGCAGAATAGCAAACCCATTCTTCTGTTCTAAACCACAGTCTGGTGGGCTCTGCTTCTAAATTACCCTGCAAGACAAACATGGGTGATCTTGGTCATGGCCACAGACACCACAGGGACAACAGTCACATAATTTTGGCTAGTTCTTTCTGGTTTTGTTAGCGAGGCAAAAAATACTCTTCATGCTAATCCATACCAATTTTAGGGCCATTTTCTGACCAGCAGAACATCAGGTAATAGCAGTGAGTACAAAGGAATACTTCTGGAAGTGCCTGAGTGCAACACAGCTGAGCGTGACCGTCAGCAAGCCAAACCCTGCTCTGAGCGTGACCGTCAGCAAGCCAAACCCTGCTCTGTGTTTTACTGGTACCAAGATGGCACAGAGGGAGGTTGCTGCTGAAAGGAACAGGAGTTTTTCAGGCATCCATTCTGGAAGCAGGATGTGTGCTAGCAGAATTTGGCCCACAAGCCCTGAGTACCTTTCAGGAGACCACAAGCAGTAGTATCACGCTGGGAGGGGTGGAGGCCGTGCTGTTCAAACTGGTGAAGCCAAGGCTTGTCCCTGACCAAGTCTTACTGTAGCAGAAATGAAGGGTTGTGCTTACTACTGACAGTGTTGTTTAAACAACTCTGAGACAATTGGGTAGTTTCTTCAAGTGAAACAAATTATTTCTCAATTTGCCTTAAAGGAACTGTGAAAGCTTCTTTAACTTAAGCCTGATTGAAGTGAACTGAAACACTGTTTAATTGTATTTGTTGCTTTAGAGCTTTTGTTATATTGTGCCTACAAAGCAAATTATGTTTACACAAAAATATAAATAAAATGTTGAGCATAGCATTATCCTTGGCCTCTATGTTTTATTCTACTATTATAGTCACGTTGGGGAACTGACTTGGAACTGCTTAAGAGGAAAATTTGAAGTCTTATTTTCCGTTTTGGTCACTGTGGGATTTACAAATAACTTATTTTGACTATTACAGAGTAAATCGAGGTTATTAAAACTGCTGTGTGCTGCTTTACAGAACATTAACAATGCAGATGTAAAAATTTGAATGTCACAGTCTAAGAAATTCAAAACATTATATAAACACCTTCCACTAAGTGTTTAGGGAAGTTTATTTTGATACAAAGCGAAACTAGTTTCCAGAAGTTTAGGACTCAGACTGCCACACAAGTTATCCTCAGAGAGATAGCTCCTTTCAGAAATCAGAATTCTCTAATGGAATAATCTTAAAATAGAATCCAAAAGCAGTCACCAGCAGATTAGCTTATAAAAAGCAGGAGGACATGACTGAGTTTTGAAACCCACTCTCCTGGGCCTTGGTCTTAACCCAGGGCTCCGTGTCTTTGGGAGAACTGGTGATGGTTACCAAGCCCTGCAGTCATCCCCAGCCTTCAGGTCATGGCTTTAAAAGTCTCCCTACGTGAGGGAAAGAAGTGAATGAACTTCAGTTTAACATCTAAACAAAGAGGGAGTGTTGGCTTTGGTTCATTTTGGTCACGCAGGACACATTCCAAAGCCTGTGATGCCCCTGGAAAATCTCACTCCAGAAGTTACCAAATCTGTTCTATAATCTCAAAGCTCATAGGAACACTGCTGAGCGTGAAGAGGAGCTGAGTAAATTTCTGCCCTCTGTTTTCAAGCCTTAATAAGCAAGTAATGATCAGTGCATCCCTAATCACAGGGTCAGGATGAGGCTGAAAGCAAACAGCCGTAGCCTTTTGCAAATTCTCTGTGATTACCACTAAAGCTCTGCCTTTACCAGCCTTCCCACTGGGCCATCTGCAGTGCCTTGTCACACACAGAGCAGGATGTGCCAGGTTGCCTTTGTGCCGCATCTGCATGAAATGCAAAAATCCACCCTGGATCCTCAGTACCCCTGGCTCTCACCTCATCCTCCATTCTGTGCTTCCCCTCTCATTTTCTGTGAGCTTAGTGGTTCCTCCTGGCTGGGTTTTGTCAGGAAAGATTCTCCTGGTTTGGCCACGATTGCCAGCACAGCCCCCAGCTCCAGGAGAGCTGTGCAGGAGTTTCTCCCTCTGGCAGCTCTGGGGTCCCTTGATGTGAGCCAGTGCTTTGTTCCACTGCAGAAAGAACCAGAACAATCCACACCCTCTAATTGCTCTGATGCCTTTTTCTGGTCTTAGGAAATAAAGGGTCAGACAGGGTTAGAGGGTTGGGGGTCGTTTCCCTCGGTATTTTAATAGGATCCCATCCCATGGCTTCTGCCGTCCAGGTAGAACGCGGTGCCAAAGCCCTGTCCCCCCAGTCGAGTGTACAATTAAAGACTCTACACATTAGCAGATCTAATGAGAGGGCCCAATAAGGGGCCTGGGTGGGCTAACTTCTAGTTTACAAAATCTGTCCTACTAGGAGACCTTGAGGGCCCACGAAAACAGAGTGTTTGGTCTCCTAACTCTACGTGGTTTCAGGGGTGTTTGGTCTCCCTGCCCTATAAACACCATGAAACCGGGATGAACTATCACCTAAAGCATCACAAGTGTGCATGCTGATGCTTGTGAATATAGGAAACAGTGTAAGAAGTATTCAGGAGAAAAGCAAAAAAATCCTGCAGGCATCAGCTCCCTTCATCAAAGCACCTTTCTCCCACGAAATTTGTGCCACCCAGGCAGACACCCCAGTGTTCTCCTGCGAGGGAGCAGGTCAGAGTGTGAATGTGTCACTTCACCTGCTCAGTCCTGCCCTGCTGACCCTACCCAAGCACTGCTCCTGTGCCTGGCCTGGCACTGCCAGCCCCCATCAGCACCATGCAGGAGCTGGAAGGCGCTGGGAGAGCAGTGCAGGTGAGGAAGAGTTAGAGAACAAATGTAGGAAAAAACCCTGAATTGTGTATCTCAGCCCAAGAGGAACAAGTGAGAAGGATTTGAAGCGTGTTTTCTGTTGATTCATGTGTGTGCTTGGAAGGGGTCCCAGCCTTTCTCTGAAGGGGATCCACAGTCCCTGCAATCCTCAATCATCATTGCTGTTCTCTGGTTGCACTTCAGGAAAATTAGCTTTTTACCTTCTGAAGAATACGGGTTATGTCCACTTTTATCCCCCTCAGAGAGTGACAGAGAAACTCCAGGTGGATTTAACACATGTGGATTAACCCTTCACAATAGAAACCTTTCTTCTCACTTATGGGAACTGGAGGCATTTTGGGGAAGATGAGGAAAGAAAGGGAAGGAACAAGCATTGACAGCCCTCACAGTGAATGTCCTTCTCTTAAAAACTCCTACACCTGCCATCATGTAAGATCAGCTCTCATTTAGGAAGGAACAACCTGCACAGTTGGTAAAAGCTTTGAAACTGTCTCAACTGAAACATCATCTAAAAAATCAAAGGAAGATCCTTTACGCTTTCAGCTTCTGAAGCCTCATGATATTTAATGCTTGATACAGACAGCACCACTCAAACTGGGCAGCCAGGGATTGAACGGGATTCAATTAAGAGATGCCTCTGGGTTGGTTTAGGACCAGCAGCTCCCAGCCACTGAAAGGGACATAGGGTTGTGGTTTGGGGTATGAGGTCTCTGACTGAGGGAGGACTGCAGAGGTGGGGACTTGCTTATTTTCCCTCTGATATTAGGAGGGCTTTGATCTGTCTGGAAGAGCTTTTTTTTCCTGCACAGTGACCAGGCTGAGGCACTACAGGAATGGGAAAAGCACAGGAGGAAAACCTGTCTTACTGTGAGGGCTGAGGGGCTGGGGAGCAGAAGGTGAGCATTTCTCTGGGGCAGGTTTGCTCTTAGAACCACAGCTGTGAAGCCCCTGGGCCTCCCATGCCCACAGGTCCTGCAATCTGCCCCTCCTGCCCAGCCCAGGGCTCTGCCAGCCCTGCTCCATCGGGCTCCTGCTCCCCGCTGGAAGCACTTCTGCCTTTGCCTCTGCCAGAGCTGGAAATGTGCTTTGTTCTGCCAGACATTGCTGTGTGCCTGCCAAACATCATCTCCCTGACAAGCTGCAGGTTGCAGCACACACCCTGTTGTGCCTGGCTGCTGGGTGACGTGTGTGAATGTGTTTCATGCAGAGCTGGGGCTCTCTGTGTTGTGCAGCAGGACATGATGCAGCATCCTCCTGCCCTGCAGGAACAGAGATGGCAGAGATGCTGGATGCATCATCTGGGAGAAGGATTTCTCTCCTTGGGCTGGCCAGGTGATAAGCTACTAACCAAACATTTGTAAAGGCTGGTGTGCAGAGCTTGCTGAGCAGTGACTGGTGTGTCTTCTGTTGTGACAGGCATTCTGTGGCCTGCAGCCCTGTTAGATCAGTGATGTTTTCCAGAAGCTTCTAGGAGAAAACATTTCTTTTGTTGCTAACACAGAAGAGAGATGATGATGATAAGTGAAGTGTTTTTCTAAGTCAGTTTGATTTGGCAGATTATTTTTCTGTTTCTCTGCTGCTGTTTTTTTTTCCTTCTAATGTCTGCATTTCATATTAGAAATATTTTACCACTGTAAAAAAAAAATAAATCAAGTCTCCCATGACTCACGGAGTATCTCTTTGCTTGTACAAAAGCATCCCTTTGAGTTTCTGAACCATTTCTGCTGTAGAAAGGAAAAATTAAATTATTTGTCCAAAGCTAGAATACTGCTGTTTGGTTTAAGGACCTACGGTTCTTTGGCATTTAATTCTCAATTTACCAAAGGAATCCTAATCAACAGCAGCTGAGCTGGAAGCTTTGCCTGCATGGCTCACAGCTGTGTCTCAAATCATACCTGCTCCAAAGCAAAGGAGATGCACAGAACCATGTTCTGAATGCCCTCTGTTAAGGCCCACTCAGGAAAGCTCCATAAAAATACAGGGGTTTAAGAGACAATGTAAATTTTCCTTGCTTTCCCATCAGATAACTCAGAGCATGAACCAACTCTGAATGTGGCCATTATAAGAATTTTCTGCTATCTTCTTGACCATTCTCTCCATGTGCATCTGCATATTTGCCTCTGGCAATGGCATCCCAGGGAAAGGGTGACCCCCAGAGCCAGCAAGTGCCTGGGTTCAGAGGAGGCTGCAGATCCAGCCCTTCTGGCTCATCCTCCCCTGGTGAGCAGAGCTCAGTTTGCTCCACCTGAGGTGGTGCTGCATAGTGGGCTGTGAAACGAGTGCCATCATGAACTCTGATTGCCAAGGGCTGCTGAACCACAGAGCAGGGCTGTGTTTGTGCAGGGTGGCTCTGGAGAGGGCAGTGCCAGGCTCAGCACAGGCGCAGGGCAGGGCATTTACACAGAGAGTCATCCTTGGGGTCTCACTTGAGCCATAAACCTGGAACCACCCACCCAAACGTGCTGGATGCCACTGCCTGTCCTGCACCACACTTGTCCTGCCAGTTCTCACCACTCACACATGAAATGTCTCCATTTCAATACTGCATTTCTTGCAGCACATTGCCTGAGGTTGGAGTTTAACTTAATAAAGCACACATAATGGGATTCATATGAGATCTTTGATCTGTGTTTTGTTCAACATGTCAGCAGTGGATAAAGTCATTACAGTGTTCTGTTCACTAATCAACCAGCAAAACAGGAAAATAAAAGGGTAATTGTTGCAAGCTTCCTTCCTTATTTTCATGAAGCAAGCTCAACTCAAACTGGGATCTCACAGGTCTCGTTCCAGTGGCTTTGATAGGGACAGCATCAAGCTGATTAGTCCTGTAAATGAATCCAGTCATAGCTGCAGCATTAAAAATTCAGCAAGTAATATTTATATTATGCTGTAGCTTATTTGGTGGGGGAAAATCCCACTGGATTCTTTTTTAAATCCTGGCTCAACTCTCCATTTTAAAATACACATTGCTAAACCAAATTATCTTTCTTGAGGATGCAGTATTGGTTTATATTGGGGTTTTTTGAACCACTGGTGCAAATAAATGATAAAAAATGGAAAATGCTGGCAGTCAGAGGACCTGAGCTGTGGGTTTGTGCTGTGGGATGGACCAGCTGTGGATGTAACTTTTCACCTTTTTATATGAGGCTCATTTATTCCATGCAGAGCCCATAATATTATTTTAGGAAACAATACTGACAAAAGCAGGACGAATTATCCCCAATTCCTTAGTACAACATTTTCACAACATTGAAACCCCAGCTGTACAGACATGCTGGGCTGATGGGTGTCTGTTTGCAGCTGTTCTTCCAGAAAATGTACAATCAGACCGAGCCTGATCTTTACTGGGTAACACTGGTTCGAGGCTGTACAGCAAAGGGGATCTGCCCTGAGCATTAAACAGGCAGAGGAGAGCCTGCTCTTTTCTCTTTTAGCTTGTTGGATAAGCAATACAAAATCAGAGCTGTCCTGATCATTCCTAGGGCACTGAAGACATCTGCTGGCAATGGGAATAAACTGCAGTAAGAATGTGCATGACAGGATGAATAAGGAACATTTCTGAGTAGTTTATATTTACACAGTGCCTAAATTGCTCAGCAAATGCTACAATATTTTCCATTTGAAATTATTATTTGAACATATTTGAATAAAAAGCCTGTTCCTTCCTGCTGTTCTTGTTGCCACTGAGGAACAAAATTTCAGTTTCTAAAACCTGCAAGTCTGAATGCAGTCTCTGAATTCCCTTCATCCCTGATGTGTGAGGTCATGCCACAGACATACATGGACAACACGTGGCATCATGTGCAGGCACTAAGGTTCAGGCCAGGTTTCCAGCTTTAAATGGATGTAAGTTGGTTGTAGCTGGATACAGAAGACCACACAAATGTCTTTCCATCTTTACATACAACACTTGATTACAAACCAATTTCATACAAATCCTGGTGTCACTCCAGGTCCTCTTGAAAGAGCTTGCCAGAAAATTCTACATTCTGTCAGGGACTGTGGCCCTGCCTCCTGCACATCCCCAGCCGGTCCATCCCAATCCCCTGCCTCCTGCACACCCCCAGCTGGTCCATCCCAATCCCCTGCCTCCTGCACACCCCCAGCTGGTCCATCCCAATCCCCTGCCTCCTGCACATCCCCAGCTGGTCCATCCTAATCCCCTGCCTCCTGCACATCCCCAGCTGGTCCATCCCAATCCCCTGCCTCCTGCACATCCCCAGCCGGTCCATCCCAATCCCCTGCCTCCTGCACATCCCCAGCTGGTCCATCCCAATCCCCTGCCTCCTGCACATCCCCAGCTGGTCCATCCCAATCCCCTGCCTCCTGCACATCCCCAGCTGGTCCATCCCACAGCACAAACCCACAGCGCAGGGGCTCTGACTGCACCTGGTTCATGGGATTGTGGCACAGGGAGGGGATGCTGCACCAAGCTGGAAACACCTGGGAGATGGGCAGGGACCCAGGAGTGTGACATGAGGGTCTTACATAGCCCTGATACACAGAGTGTGTCTTTGGCATTCCCCAACTCAGAGGAATCTCATTTTTCAGGAAGAAGTGGGGATCTATGTCCCACTTTTCATGACCAACAGGCCCTTTCAGCTAATGTAACAGCATGAATTCCTTCAGTTCTGAAGGATGCTGTGTCCAGACCCATAATCCCTGCTTGTGAAGTCTCCCCAAAATGCATATGGGTGCACCCTCTCAGGTATAACTGCAGCCACCTTCTTGCAGATTCCTTCAGCTTTTCATTTAAACACACCAGGGTTCTCCCAAACATGTAGGACAGGGGTTGGAATGCCCTGCAATTTCTGGAATGGATGAATCCTACTCATAAAATACTGCCAGTACCTCAGCCAGGGTCTGGCTGCACCTCAGACTGTGCAGTGACTGCATTTTATACAGACATTAACCAGCTGGCTTTGTGCTGGATAGCTGGAGTGCTATCAGCAGACAAGCTACAGAGCACAGCACAAAAGACACATAAATATCTGTTTTGCTCATCTGCACTTGTGGCCTTGCTCTTCTGCCTCCAGCACCCACCCCTGCTGGGTTTCAGGTCCCCAAGCACAGCATCTCACAGGGCAGGAGGATGCTGTGCTGCCCTGCCACGGCTCTTTCTGCCCACACTGGAATTCTGCAGGAAAAAGCAACTGAGGCTTAAAAAAAGTCCTCACAGATTTCTGTGTTGTGTTCAGTAAGATTTTAGGAGCAGCTTTTGAAAAGACACCCAACAGTAACAGCAGATCTGTGTGTGCTCTGACACAGCCTGGAGGGTAGGAGAGCTGGATGGGAGGAGAAGTTACCCCAGGGACCTTCCCAGTGGGCATCCCTCACACAGACAATGCTATTTCTGGCTGGACATACTGGGCCATCAGTGAAAACTACACATACACAGGTTAGTTTACCTTTTCCACTCTCAGCATCCTTGTGTGAGCATCGTCCAGTTGCTGATGTGTGGCTTTCTCTTCCATCCCAGCACGTGAGCTGGGACATGCAAGGAGCAGGAAGGTAGGGCTTGGTGCAGGGTTTGTCCTCCCTCTTCCCCAGCCTGCAGCAAGCCAGGGCTGATTCCCAGTGCTTGAGTTTGTCTGAAGAGACAAGCAGATATCTCCCAAGCAGTAACATTTAGGTGTTATTTTTTCTTCCTGACTAGGCAGCTAAAAACTCTGCTTACATTTTAAAGAATGGTGGCTTATTTGGGCTACATCCCAAGTTTTCCAAGCCTGGGGCCTGGTACAGGAGCTGATTATGCCTGTGCATGGGGACAGCGCTGCTCCTAAAACACAACGAAGCAGGGTCAGCTGCCTGCAGATCCTGTGACTCAGGTTTTGGTTTGGCAAGGCAGAAAGCCTCAGCCCTTGAGCAGAATCTCCAAGTCTTTGGTGAAGTGCAGCCACCAAAGGCAGACATGATCACAACTGCTAACAAATCTGAATTTCCATCCCGAAGAGGAAAATCCAACAAACATCTACACACCTCAAAATATAATCCCTGCTCTGCCCAGCCCTCCTGGCAGTGCAGAGCTGCACTGTTGGAAACCTGCTGTGAACCTGTGGATGTGCAACTCAGGCTGTCTGGAGAGTTTCACAGCGCCTAAACCAAGGCTTTGTCCAAATCAGTTTGTCTGGCACACGTAAGGATGAGCAGAGCCTGGTGAGATCATGCTAATGTGAGGCTGGAAAACCTCATATTAGGGATGCTATGATGATCAAAACCAAAATATTTAAAGGGAGAAATTAAATGCTCAGGATGTCTTCAGGTCATTTCCAGGAAGGTAAAAAGGCAGCACACATTACAGGAGAAAAAATAGCACAACAGGTAATTTGTGTTTACAAAAGAGAAAGAGATACATTCTCACACACATCCCGAGGGCTAAAAGAGCTGAGCTGCTGCCAGGAGTTTCCAACATGGAAACTTTGCCAAGTCCACAGGAGTAGCATTTTAAAAGACCCCATTCAACTCTTCTGTTTGCACCTGGGCTGCAAAGAAACTGATTTAAATTTTCTCCTGGACTCCCTTATCTTTCGAGATGCCAGAGTCAGCTGATCTGTGAAAGGTCCCTTTTTTGTGAGGGATTGTGGTTTGCTCTCTGTGCACATTTCACATACCCAGCAAAACATTTATCTCTAAATAAGCACCCATTTCCTTGGGGTCCTTCCTGACTAAAAAACCAGGCAATGACAGGCAGAAAAACACTGTGCACCTTCTTATCTTTGCAGCTAAAGGCCTGAAGTAAAAACGATCTGGCAACTCTGCCATTCCTTTGAGATGCCTGAGCACCATAAGGAAGGACCCGTGTCAGTGCAGAGGGCACTGGGCAGCAAACCAAAAGAAGAACTCAGTGGTTTTTCTCTCGTTGCTTTGTGTAGATTTGGTGAATCTCTTCTGAGTTCTGAGTCTCTCTGCCTTGGATCAGCTTTTTTGTTTTCTCTGCTTTACAACCTGCAATCCACATCCAGTGCCATTGCAAGAGAATGAAAGGAGATGTGAGATGATTTGGTCACACAGACAAGATGATGTTATTTGTCTTAAATACATGTTATAGATGTAAAACAAGTGTTTTTGCTGCATTTTGCCAATAATTTCCTCCCATTTCTGCTTGCTGAGACCCAGCTGTGAGATGCTTTGTGTCAAAGACCCCAGAATAAAAGATACAAAAAGCACTTATTCCAGAAGCTCAAAATACTGCCCTGATTCATATTTTCAGTTCACATACACTATTATATCTCAAATTTATCCTTTTTTTGAAGCTTGTATTTGCAGCATGGGAATTGAAAAGCACTGGACCAGTAGGTAATAACAGCTCAGTCTGGACCTGGAAAATACCATGCTGAGAAGCAGATTTATTGATCAGACAGCAGCAGCCCACAGTTTCAAGGTGAGGCATGAGCTTGGGAGGGCAGAATCACAGATGTAAGGAAGACATGAATGCTCTCATTTCCAAACTCACTGGCACTCAGTGCAGGTCACTGGTGGGCAGCCTGGTTCTGCAATGAACCTGGAACCCCTTTTCATTCTGTTAAGGCAGATTGCTGATACCCAGCAAATTTCCTTTCAAAGCACCAAATTAGCATGACAGGAAAAAACCTGAACCGATGGCAAAACCCCAAAACATCATTAATAAGTTTCACAAAACCTCACATACCATAAGGCGAGCCCTTCTCTTTTCTAAACACAGTTTGCTTGTACAAATTTCCCCGAAATAACTTTGGTGTTGGGATGTCAGCCATGATCCTGCCTCATACCTCTTTGGACTGAGATCAAATCCTTCAGAAAGACTTTGCAAGACTTTTCAAGGCCAAAGAAACCAAGCATACAGTAATTTTCCAAGCACGACATAATCCTTGACCAGAAGAGTTTGCAAAATTTACTACATTAAATTGAAACAAATAAAAATCAACCAGTGGATCCCATTTACCCAAGACAGTCATAAAAACTGATGTATTGGAGGTGATAAACCTTTTACTAACCTTTGTGTTATCTACTTTTATTGACCATCCTGGTTCTTCAGATTGCAATTCCTGAGCCTGGCAACAGCTCTGATCAGTTTTCATTTTCTCTTTACACTCTCAGTAGAAGAGGCAAATAATTACTCACCTACTCACCAAATAAATGGTTTTATTTTCCTAAAGCTGAGCTGAATTTTCTAGAACAGAAATGCTGCAGGAAGAATAGAGTTTGCTCTGATTCCAGGAGCAGATGCAGCCCATCCATTTCCCATTTGGTCACACATCCCACAGCACAGCTAGCTCTGGAGCACAGGGGGCTGTAGGTCTCAGTAAAACACAGACAATCTACTGGCAATGTGTGAGCAGTTCACTTCCCAACAGACTGAAGCACTAAATCTTTTTAAAGCTATTTTTTACAAGTGCTGTTGTACTTCTGCAGCCAGACCTATTTCAGGAGCTCAGCATCCAGTCCTCATCTCACACTGGCTTCTCATACTCTGTGCCCCATTGCATGTTCTTTCCACAAACCCAGGGATGGCTGAGAATGGAGAGGAAAAACCAGCTGAATGAAGGCTTTTCCTGAGCCAGTTTACAGGAACATATAAAGGTAGAACTGTCTCTGAAGGAAACAGATTTTTTACCTTGAAGAGTCTCTGGGGAGAAACTGAAAAAAGCCTTTTACCAAAGGATGTTTATGCTCTGAATGGTCTGGTTGTCTGAAAGCAAATGGAATGAATGAGGTGGGGAGATGGGAGCCAAAACCCCAGATGCCACTGCAGCACAGCAGCTCTGCCTTCTGCAAGATGTTCCTTATCAGACAGAGCACTTCAAGAGCTAAGCACTCCAAGAGAAACCACAATTCTGTCTGTATGCAAAAGTTCTACTGTACTGGTGTAAATAAAAAAATAGCACAATCCCATCCTACTCTGGATGCAGCTCTAAAGCTATGAGAATATTTATATTTGTATAGTATATTCTGAAAAGGAAAGTGCAATAATTTGTTTCAGAAAATATGACTTCTATAAGTATATAATTGTATTCTCCCTGAGCTATATTGTATTACTGTAACTATGCCAGTAGAAGAAGAATTCCACCTCTAAATGACATTATAATGCTGGTTTCAAGCCCATACATAGCCCAGGTAGTCCTTTCCTGTGTGGCTCCATTTCCTGCTTCCTCACAGTAGCACTGCCAGGTTACATCTTCCCAGCAACATATTTTGACTGTTCTGTGGCTCTCCTGCCCACACACCACACACAAGAAGTTAAACCTGCTTCCCCAGTTGCTATAGGTTAGTCACAAGTGTGGAAGCTGTTACTTGAGTACTCCAGAGGAATTCTAGCCCCTCTAGCCTTGTGGTCTATCCCAGCAGCTGCAAGGGCATCTTCGTGATTCACTTTTTAGGAGCGAAATCCAGCTGAGCTTCTTGCAGACTGGCAAAATGATCAGGGAGACTATTGAATGTGGGGGATTAAGCTTACAAAACAGAATTTCAGCTCTGCTCTTTAAAGGACATTGCATGGTGTACTCCAAAAAGCAGTTTTTCACTCAGGCTCTTGGCCAAGAACTGTCAGAATACCAAATCCATGTTTTCTTTATCCCTCCGTTTCTGGTGACTTGTGTGCTGCCTCAGTGGAGTACAAATCTTCCTCTGTCAGACTGGGTTCACAGGAAGAAAAGAAGCCTGTGTTAGCAAGCTCAGGTTCCTTGGGGCAGGAACAAACCCATTCTGGTGCTGAGACCTTGAACACACACACTAAAGGGCTTGTTGAGCCAGCTCCTGGTCCAGCCTCTCCCAAAGCCTGTGGGACAGTAAAGCTCCACGTGAAACAGCTCCAGGGGTTTGCAGCTCCCTTATCAAGGCAACCTGAAATTAGCACAGTTTAATTTGTCAGGTTGAAATCTGCAGTGGTTCAGGATCAGCTTCAAGATCTGAGAAGGCACCAAGTGAAAAACTAACTGGAGGCAGTTACTGACTCAGCCATCTGCCCTTCATTAACTTATACTGATGCCCCAATACCACTGGAATAAAATACAGATCAAGCCTGAACTTAGGGCTTGTTCTAAAGGACAGAATAAATCTTGAACTACACCCTTGCAAAGCTCCTTGTTTTCCTCTCCTCCAGCTCACATTTTAGTTCTGGTGTGCTAGTTGGAATGCCAGCCCTTTCCATATTCACCATGGACTGAAATTTGCAGCTGTGTGAGAGATGTTTTGGGCAGTTCTGGGTGCTGCCATCTCTGTGCTCCAAAATAGCTCTGAGGACTGAGCAATGTTCATCCAGAGGTTTTCCTACACAATGTATGTTAATACTTCAATATTTTGGAGCAGGACCACTGGAACTAAGTTTGCTCATATCAGGATGCATTTATGGAAAGTTTCTTAGCTAATGATTAAGGGATGTTTTTCTAGTTACAGACCATGAGAATACAGGGAGCTGTTTAAAGGTGTCCAGGACAGACAGGGCAGGGGTGGTTTGCACTCTAAGTACTGAAGTGCCTCAGTGGGGGTTGGTAAAAGCCAGTAAGTATTCATGCAGTACCAGCATGTTCCTAAATCCCATCTTTATCTCAATAAAATAGTAAATCCCTTGATCTTACACTCCTGATTAAAAAAAATGTCAGCAATGTCAGCAGAATGTGATCAAGGCAGAGATGGCAAAGGGATGTCAGGAAGAACAGCTCTGAAGGGCATGAACTGCACCAGGCAGCACCCAGCAATGGCTTTGGTGTCAACATGTTAAACAAGCCCTCTTTTAATGGGGGAGAAAGAAAAGGAAAAAAGAAAAAGTGGGATGGGAACATTTTTGTGACAATTTCATTTGTTCACCAAAATCAGGGAGAGGTTCTACTTCATATAGCAATCCTATTTAAATGCAGCCCCATTGAAGTCCACAGAGCCCAAGGGATTCAGACTCAGAGAGTTCTCCAGGTTCCAGGGTGACACTGTCCTGCTTCAAGCACCTTGTGTTTTACTCTTCCTCTGACCCTACAGTCAGGACTTGGGAACGTTTGGGAGAGCAGAGCTACCTTTTGTTCCCCAGACTAGACCCTGCTGACTGCTGTTCTCAGCCAGAAATGCAGTCTTATCTATCAGGCATTTATTAACTCTCCATAAACCAATAAATGCACTCCTCACATAATGTGATTTTCATGTATTTATCCTCTGTGTGGGTCTGTGGCTGCACTGTTTGCATTTACTGAGGGAGCAGCATCCTGCTTTTGCTTCAGTGGAAGGTGATGGCCACTGTCATGACTTAACCAGCCTGGGGCAGAGCTGTGCTGGGAGAGCCTCTGACACTTGTGGAAATCTTCTGGCTGCCCCTCCTTGAGGCTGGCAGAGCACAAGCATCCATCCATCTGGTTTTCCATAGGTTTTGGCTCCAGCACTAAAACAGGAGATGCAGCACTCACGGGTGAGGCAATCAGGGCAGTGTTCAGGGCAGGTTCAGCTGAGCTCAGAATGGAAACAGGAGTTTCAGATGGGATGTGAGAACAAGGGGATGTCTTATGCTGCAGCCAGCAGAAGCATTAAACACATTTCGTAAGCAAGGAGCCCAGCCAAGGCTGCCAGCACACCTTATAAAGCTGACCTCGGGCAGGGCTGCTGAGATGGGGCTGGGTGAGCTCTCCCAGAGCTGCTGAAGGGAATCTCTGCAAGCTCCTTCTGAGCTCTGTCTTCCAAAGAGACATGGCACAAGCTGGACTTATGATTTTTCTGCTCATAAGCTTACTACTGCTGGATCAGACCATCAGCCAGGCTTCCAAATTCAAAGCCAGGAAGCACAGCAAACGTAGAGTGAAAGGTACTGGGTCTGAACTGGGAGGAGGGATAGAAGCTTATGGACCATGCAAATTTACTGTGGACTGCAAATAGCATTGCATGAACCAGAAACTAGCACCACACAAACGTTTCTTTATAAAGGACATTTGAGTCTATACTATATCTGTCTTTAAAATATTTTTATGTGAGTTAGCAAAGCCACAAATAAGGTGTCAGAATGAATTATGGAAATGGAGCTGTGTAACAGCTGCAAATATATTGCTCTGTTATGGCTGTTCACCTCTATCAACACTATTTAGAGCTCACAGGTACAGCTGAGAGAGGACTCTGGCTGATCATTCTTAGTCATGTGGCTATAGTGACTAAGATCAGAAAAATGGAAATTCATGTATATGGGGGAAACAAGCAGCAGTATTCAGTCTCCAAGGATTATTGTACAGATTTTTGTACCATTTCCTAATTTTAACAGAATGCCTGTCTACTATTTGTGGAATATTATTCCATTTGTGTGAAAAGTACTGTGAAATGGCAAGTCCAACTAATTAGCAGGTCAGCATCAAAGAATTAGCAGGGAAAGATAAAGTGGCAGCTCCCACAGCAAAGCTTCCAGAGCAAACACAAAACCACAGAATGCTGTTTAGAAAGGTTTGTGTGTTTAATTTAAAGACTTATTGCTAATAAAAGCTGGTATGACGGAGGCTCACTAATGGCAAATATTTGAACTCCTAGTTAATTAAAAACCTGTGGCTTTAATAAAGTAATTGTACAAGAAGATTGAGCTGCTCTGGAGCCACAGGTTGTAGACACTTCCTTCTCCTTTGGGATCTCTAGGTTTTTAAGTTTGGGATCCTCAGACAGGCTGCTTATACATTTTTTGTGCCAGCACAGAGTAGCACAGATTGGAGAACAGAGAATTCTGCCTTGGGGAAGCAGGGAGTCCTGAAAGACATTATAATGGTTTTTTTTTTTAATGGAAAAGAGGACACAAAAATGGAGTTATGTGCAAATTAGCTTCTTTTCTTGTCCCACCATACTCTTGGTGTTTCTGTAAGTGCTACAAAATGCTGGATCAGAGTGATTTTGTGTGACTCAAGTACCCAGGCCCTCTCTGTTCTGAGGGAGAGGGGAAGGCAAATCCTGGGAAGTGGAGATTGCAGCTCAGCAAGCACATCTGCCACATTCAGACTGTCAGGCTGGGTTTATTTGCTGTTCCTCCCTGTGCTAAAACAAGAGTTATGTGAAACTTGCATGCTCACAGAAACAACATTTCTTTGAAGAAACACAACTTGAGTGCTGCTATTTTTTGTATGTCATGTCCACGCACCAGAGTGTACAGGTTCAAAAGAAAAAGGGACATTTTCAGTAAATTAGATACTAGATCACTGAATAATGGTTAGCTGCAACAATCCATGATTTTCAAACAGTTTTTAGGGCAAAATCCATGATAAAATATGAGAGTGAAAGGTAAAGGTGGGTTCCTTCTGGTTTTTATAGGAATCCCAGAGGAATGTTTTCATTAAGGACGAATCTTTAAAAACAATCAAAATGCATCTCAGCAATGCAGCAACCTATGATATTTTGAAACAGCTTTTAACATGTAATTTTTAATATTTTTGTGACTGTGCATCTCTCTTAATTTCTGTGTATTCTTTTTGTGTAAGAAAAAGATGACCTGAAGACCCAGATTGACAAATTGTGGCGAGAAGTAAATGCTCTGAAGGAAATACAAGCACTCCAGACAGGTAAAGCATCCAAAAGCCCTCACTTCCTCTCTTTTTCACTCCCATCACTCTCTTTAAAGGGATTTTATGACTGAGGACTACAGCTCCATAAAACCATGGTGTGCCACAGCTTTACCACACAGACAAGTGTTGAAGAAAGCACTCAAGTAAAATCAGGCCACAACTAATGGGGAATGAGTGGTGAATTCTTCACTGAGAGCAAGAACCACTTTTGTCTTTGCTGTACAAAACTGCAAGCTCTGAGTTTTGTATCATCAAAGGCAGCACAACGAGGGTTCCTGGGTCTCAGAGTTTAGCTGGCAGTGAGTTAAGTGCCCAGCTTTGATATGAACATATATTCAAATGTGAATGTTACCATAAAACTTCGAAGTTGTATCCACTGTGAGTTCAGAAATATCCTGGATCAACGTGCAGAGTCCTTTAAGTATTTAAATAACCAGATGGAAATTTCCAAACAAAATAAGAAGGGTAAATACACCTACTAGACAGTTGTGCTTTTTCACAGCTGTTGACACAAAACCTGGCATTTAAACATGTACAAGAGGACATTGCAGAGGAAATGACATCATTCTCATGAAACAGAACATATTTTCCTTAGGGATGGTAATATCTGGGTTGTTCAGTTTTATGTCCTGGGTTGCAAGAGCTTTTTGGGCTTTACAAAATATTTTTATTTCAAATGTCTTATAAGAAGGCTTTAGAAGTGTCTTAAAAGAGGGAGCCTGTGCTAGACAAGTAACTCTTGTTTAAAAGTAGTTCTTGTGTTGCTTCCAGAAGGAGCTTAAGAGGAAGCATGCAGTGGCTTAGAAATGAAACCAGAACTGGGAGACTTTCTCTCCTCAAAACTTATTTTGAGCTTTATTCTAAATTTATAACCCACACTGTTCAACTGGAACCCAAATCTGGCATAAAGACACCTATCACCCCCTAGCTCTGGCTGTCTTTGTTAATGTCCTTGTGATAACTGAAAAAAGGAGCTCCATTTTTAGCTTATGGACATTTCCAAGACACACTTTAAAAATCTGATTTTTTCTTTTGCTTGACCTTCCTGGGTCTCCTTTCTACATAGAGTGAAATGTGAAATGCTGCCACACACCATTTTGCAGTACATACTTTCTCCCTAAAGACATCTAGTCCTTATCCTTGCTGCAGCATTGCTGAAGTAAAGTCTCTGATCTTTCCCAAAAATATTAATTTATTAAAGCATCCCATATTTAATAAATATGTTCATTACTTCTCTTTGGCCATTGGAAGGGTTAAAATTTGAAGATTAAACTTTAATAGAAAATTATGACTCTGAAGATGCAGCGAAGGAATGCAGTGAGCACTACAACTGGAAATACTAAAAACTAGAGACATAGAACGTGGTCCAAAGTGACTTCCATATCCTGTTGATCAGAGATATAGGTTTTTTTTTTTTTTTACAAGAACAGACTACAGGAATTAGAAACAGATTATAGAAAACATCAGGACAGAAGATGTACATCAGTACAAGATGAGCTGAAGCAATAAGTGAAATAATCTGCTAGCAATAACGTGCAGGATTCTAAAAATAATTGTCACAGGGCCTTTCATAACCTTCCTCAGCTCAGAAGGAACATTCCACCAAGGAGGGTTTTCTTGCCATCATTCTTTTTCTTGGGAGAATCAGTTTTACACAAATCTGCATTAGGAGAGCTGGAAGGCAAAGTTTAAGGATTCCCTCCTGTGCTCCTGCTCCCACAGACCTCGGGCTGGAACAACCCCAGCAGCAGCTCTGCAAGGCAGTTCCAGGGACAGAGCAGCTGCCAAATTAACCCTCTGGTCCATTTGGACTTTTAAAAGCAAACAGATTTATAAATTCAAATGTTTAGAAGGGGTCCAGATTGTTCTGTAAGCTCAGTAATAAGTGTGCACTTTCTAAAAGCACTTACAGATTTAAGTCACTTCGGATTTAGAGTTAGAAAGGAGAGACTTTGCTGGAAAGAAAAGAAATTAATGCCTAGGGAGGTGAATATGCAATCTTCTGCAGGTAGAATTACACTTTCATTAATTACTCAGAGATTTGTATTATGAATTTCAAATCAATATTTTCCCAGTCAGCAAGACACATTTAATACAACACTTTTCTGTCCTGCCTTTGCTTGCTGGAAACTGAGCTTCAATTAGGTGTAAAAATTTACTTTACTTAAAAGGTATTTAGATCTATCTCCACTATAATGCCAAATACAGATTTCCTGATAAAAAATTTCTATCTGGCAACAATACAAACATCCATACCTCATCCATTCCATCAGTCTCAAGACTGCTGAAATAAGGTAAAGAATGTGTGAAAGCAGGACTATTTGGTAAAAGGGGCACTGAGAACAGCCCTGGGTTATATTTCAGCAGTGTGTTCCCAAAGGCACGCTGTCCTACACCAACTGGAGCCCCAGCAGGTAAGTCTGATGTTACTCCTACTTTCAGGTCCACTCTGTGGAGTCAGGAGCCTTTCACTTTCTGAGGGGCCTGTCTGATCAAGCTTCAACATGCTTTTGGAAAATTTTCACTTGGAGAGCCATTACTGCAGCTCCAGCCCACACTTGCACTGAACGTGCAAACCCATCTCTTTTCACAGTGTGTCTTCATGGGACCAAGGCCCACAGGAAGTGCTACCTCATGTCAGAAGGCACCAAACATTTCCACGAAGCCAATGAAGACTGCATAGCCAAGGGGGGGACATTGGCTATCCCGAGGAACAGCGAGGAAACAAACATCCTTCGAGAGTACGGCAAGAGGAGCGTGCCGCGAGCGTCGGAGTTCTGGCTGGGTGTCACCGACATGGTCACCGAGGGCAGGTTTGTGGATGTCAATGGCATGGCTCTGCAGTACCTCAACTGGGACCGTGCCCAGCCCAACGGGGGCAAGAGGGAGAACTGTGTCTTCTTGTCTCAGTCAGCCCAAGGCAAGTGGGTGGATGAAGTGTGCCGCACTGCCAAGAGATACGTGTGTGAATTCCTCATCCCATAACTGCTCACACGGAACACCACGGCCGTGTTTTGGGTTATCAACACACATTTTTGCTTTGTAACCCCTCCCACTTAGAGAGTGGCGAGTTAAAACCATCCCTCTCCTGCCTTGAACTCACTCTTTACTGAAACACAAGTTTTCTCTGTTAATTTATTTTCTGTTCAGACGCTAAAAATATTTAGTGAGTACTCTCATTATGTACAGGTATATATATTATGTTTTGGCCTACACTGTATCATGTTTTGGCATGTTATTTCAGCCTGATGTTTGGGTTGCTGGATTTCACCTTTTATTTCTGTATTTTAATTACAAAATACTGCTGCATGCTAACCCTTTCCAATATGAGGTGTAGGGATCCTCTCAGTTCTAAAGTTTAAGAGGGACTTTGGGATTATGTGAGCTCCTGTGAAAAACATCCTTTACAGAGTTTAACTGGATGGATCTGTGGCCAAGAGTTTTTCTTATAGGTTAAGAATGCTGGATGAAGCAGAAAAATCTGATGTTAATTATTTAACTACATCCAGTTCACAGTGATACACTGCTGGAAAAGGGGGTAGTAGCTGTTTTAAAACATCAGTTAGTCGAGACATGTTTGCCTCTAAATGTCTCAATTATGGTTAAATATTAGATGTCATTTGGAACATTCCCACAGAAGAAACCAGCCTGGGACTAGATCAGACTCTGCTGTGTGAAGCCTTGCTAAGCCTTGTCTCCTGCAGGCTCAGACAGGCTCTGCCATTCACAGAGAGCTCCTGAAATCTCCAGGAGGGAGACAGGAGCTCCCTTCCAGCACAGTATTCCCACTCACCCACCTCTCCCATGGGAAGGGCAGCACAGCCCAGGGCAACAGAAGAGTGGGGCCAGACCACCACACGCAAATGTTCCCAATTTAACAACTGACATTTGAAAATAAAGTAACTGGCTGCTTTTGGCTGTTCTGAACCTCACAACAGAGATTTGCCTTCATGTCATAAATAGCAGTTTCTCTTATTTCATTTAAATATTTAAATATATTGCTGCTTGGAGGATAATTCCTATTCCTTATCTATTAAATGTGCAAGATTTTCTTAAATTGTGCAATAAATTTGCAATTAACTGGTATTTAATTGTTGTAGTATTTTTGACAGCTTATGCACCCATGTGAAGGCCATTCTTTTCTGGGACTTTGCTTGAGAATTCAAAAAGGGCACTTTTTTCTACTACTGTACTTACAGGCCACAGGATAAAATTTGGATCCCTGCTGTAATAATACAACTCAAAAAGTGTGTAAGATCTAACTACTCAAGGTATCTGTAATGTGTTGTATTTAAACTCATTTTCCAACACTTAATGTATTTGTAAAATAGTCTGATTCTGAATTCTCTCTTTTACTTCTAAGTTGAAATAGAGGAGCAAAATTTCTGATGGTTTACCAGACACAAAGTAGGCTGAAAAATGGTCTCTCTCCTTTCAAAAAATCAATCCTATGCACATGACCAAACAATCAAGGCAAAATAAAGAGATATGTTAATATGAATAATAAAAATATAATAAGCTCCTATGAAACACATTATGGCAATGAGGTACAAAATACTCCATTTCCAAAAGGCCAGGCAGTCAGCATTTTGCTCAGGATAGTAGGTGGCCCTTGATTTTCAGAAAGGCTGAGAAGTACTCTAAGCCCAACAGAAAAGCTTTTCTAGTTATAAGCAATTTATTGGTTGGCTGGTCCATAGTAATAACTGTTTACTAAGGAATACATTAAGCGCTCTGTAACCTTTAACAAATTATTTATAAGTGTTAATTAATGAAAACCATCCTTTTGTTAGCATGCTGACAGCATGATTAATCTGTTCTGTGTCATGAAAGACAGATGCCCCCAATAGCCTCATTTGGCTTTCTTGGTGAGTGGGAATAAGTAGGAGTGAATAAACAAGGTTACACAGGAAACACTGATTAGAAGGAAATGATTACCATATGAATTGGGTAGTTCTACTGAAATATTGAGGAAGGTGATCAGAATAGAATGTTCTGGAGACTCCGCCAGTTTTCTTTCCCAGGCATTGAGTTTGTTGTGTTGCATTGAAAGAAGAGAAAAAAGCCTTTGGTGAATAGGCAGGGAAATGTCAAGCTTTACTCGAGGTACAGATGTTTTTCATTATGCAGGGTACAAAACCTTGGAGAAAGAAGCTCATTAGTAGAGCTGGGTGAGGAATGGGTTGTCTGGTTTTGTGGCTCAAACCAAAAAAAAAAGGAGAAGAAAACTGATCACAAGTCTCCCTTTGCTTCGGTATCAATCAGGTATTGCTAAAAGGTGATTTTAATCCCTTCTTTTTGTCATGATACAGTAAACTTTGCTGCAGTTAAGAACCCCTGCTTCTCTTACCTGTGCTTCTTGCCACCCCCTTGCTTGGCAGAGAATTTACATCCCACAGGCATCTCTGCTCCCCTCTTGTGTCAGGAAACAGGGCTGGGCCCTCATTCTTCTGTAAGATCAAGATACAGCTGACTTTTACTGAGGAAAAATTAAATAGTGCCTTACCAAGCTCTTCTCCCAGAGGGATGACACTTGATGTTAGGAGCTAATGAATCATGTGAAAAACCTTCAGGAATATGATCCTTAGCTGCGAGGGCTGAGATCTGCTTTTTAACACCCTTCTGAGCTACATTTGAGTATTCCAACTACTTGCTGAATGTTTGTAACAGAGGATCCCCATCAGAGGGTTGTGTGTAGCTTAGGGCTACAAAAGAGTGCGTTTGGAGATTTTTATCAACATTTCTGGGGAGTTTCTTGTTACCACAAAGGACAGAATAATTGTGAAGAGTTTTATGAGTTTGATTGAAGAGTTAAAATTCTGGATTGTCTCCAGCTATGGGATATGGGGTCCAGCACAGAAATGTTTGTGCCAAGAAAAGCAATTTAAAAATGAGTAATGAGGGCATATTGTTAACCATTAGTCTTAAAAGATCTACTTTTTATTTTTAAAGGCTGCACAAGTAGAGACTATTTCTGGGAGTAACTCTCCCTTCAGTCCCTCTTCAAACCCACAGAATATATATATATATATATTCTCATTCAAGAAGGAAAGGTCAACACCTTAAATCAAACATCTTGTCCAAAGCAAGACTTTCAAGGGAACTCATGACCAGGTTTTCTGGAGTACATTCAGACCCAAGGTCCAACAGTGTTCAACACTCAATAATTGAGCCCTTTTGAAAGTCCAGCTACTTGGTGCCAGGATGATACTCTAGCCATTGGAAGTTTTTTTCTCTGATAGAGCCATACCAATGGCACTGTGTTTTCCAGGTCATTATGTACCATCTGAAATGAAATCCAATGCAGCCATTAATTTGCACTTCCATAAATGGGGTTTTTTTTCCTAATTCGATCGCCTTAAAATTAAGTTAGTAGATAAGAAACTGTGATTGCTTTTTTTGCTACTGAATTACAGGATCAGTAGATATCAGGAATGTTAATGAATGTAATGGTAGCCTCTTACTGAATTCAAACTGATTTTCAGGCAGAACAAGAATTAGCTGGGGATCCAGAAAATAGTCCACTGAGTTGTAGGGAACATGCATAGGGAAGAAATCCCAGAGTCTTACCAAGGAAATAAAGTTATGACTACAAATCAGATATGATGTGCTGCACTGGCATGACAGAGATTCAGAGAGAGACAGGAAGAAAAGCAAGATCAACAGATAAACAGGGCAACAAGAGAGGGTGTAGAATGATTCATGACACTTCTTTATGCAAATACATTACTTAAATAATTTGAAAATACGAAGCAAATTCAAATCCCTCACAAGTGAAATGTCACTATGTCAATTTTTAATAACTTAAGCAAAATCAGAATCAGGTCAACATTTTTCAGAGTATTTAAAAAATAAGTTTACTGCAGTCCAGACTGAACTAACTTCTCTGGCTTTAATAAATTTTGTTTTCCTCGACATAATTCAGCAGCCAGCCTGTGGAAAAATAAAAACTCCACTAAAGTGTTCTTGTAGAATTTATCAGAAATACTGTTTTTCTTTGTAACAGTAAAGAAAATTCACCAGGATGCTACCAATTCACCAGGACATGGAGCTGATAAGCACATCCCTTGCTATGTTACCTGATTTTGTCTCAAGATTGCTCCAGCCTGAGACTTGAGAGGGTTTTGTGCTGTCAACGGGCAGTAAAGCCAAGCTCTGAACCAGCTGAGGCTGGTGACACACTACTGCCCAGCTGCAAGCTGCAGTCTTGAAAGCAGGTGGCGAGCAGAAAATGGTCTGAGATAACCCCTGGCAGGAAGCACCCCAAAGCTGGCGGAGGCTGTGCCATGCCCTCCAGCCAGGCTCCCCAGCCCAGCCAGGACAGGGAAGGCACCGTCATTCCCAGGGAAGAAGAGAATCCACCATGCCCTAACACTGCCCTCGAGAAAGGCAGAGGAGGATGAGTGACAAATGAGCGTGGGATCACACAGTGCAGATGAGAAGACTTTATTGTGCGGGGTGAGAGGGGCCCAGCCTTGGGGCTGGCACACGGCTGGTCCTGGCGTGGATTTCTGGACGGCTGTAGGGCTTCTTCTCACGCCGTTCCTGCTGCAGGAGGTGCCGGGTGCGGATGGGCCCCAAGTGGGAGCGGCTCTGCCTCCTCACGGCCGGGCTGCAAGGCGAGCCCCACCAGGCAGGGTCCTGCTGCACCATCGCCAATGGCACAGGGGTGGCCAGAGCCTGGAGCCTCCGCCAGCCCAGAGGGACAGCAGGACACGTGCGAGGCCTCGGAGCCCCTGCAATGCCCTCCTCCCTCAGCAGCCCTGGGCAAGCTCCTTCCTCGGCAGCCCTCTCGTCACCTCTGCAGGTCACACTGACACCCAGCGTCCTTTAAACACTGGCCTGGGTGGCGATGTCACAGAGGCTGTTGTGACACCGCACTGCCCATCTGTGTGCACACAATGCTCCCAGTTTGGGACAGGAGGCCTTGCGGATGCTGATGGGGACCTTGGCGATGTCTGGCCAAGCGCAGAGCACAGGGACAGGGACAGCTGGGGGGGATGTGGAGAGCACTGAGAGTGGGGACCGGGATGTACCAAGCAAGGCACTGGGGACCTTGTACAGTTTGGGGCTTGGTGACATGCAAGTGTGGCTTGGGGCCATGCAGCAAGCCAGGAACCATGATGGCAAATATTCCCTGTTCTTGGTCAGCTTAGGGGTCAGCAGCTCCATGCGTGAGGGGTGCTGGTGGCTGCTCTCCGGACCAGATGTGTCAGGCACCATAACCAGTCCCAGAGGGTGCAGAGTGGAACCTGGGGAGACAGCGGGAGGCACTTGGCAGCACCGTGCTGGCCAGAAATGACCCCCACGGGACGGAGGCAGGGCCGTCCAGGCCGCCCCAGGGGAGAAGGGACACTGCGTCCTCCTGCCGGGGAGCACCCGGGCCGGAGCCCGCCCGGCCAGGGGCCGCTGGACACGCGGCACCAGGAACGAGAGCGGAGACACGGAGCTGTCACGACAGTGCTGCCGGAGCTGGGGAGGCTCAGGGATGTGGACGCGGCCACCGCCGGCCCCACGGGGTGCCCGAGATTCCCTCCCCGCCCGAGGCCTGCGCGGTGCCCCGGGGAAGCCCGGGAGGATCAGAGCGGCGAAGGCCGTGCCGTGACCGGGGTCGGGAGCCGCGAAAGCCATGCTGTGACCGGGGTCAGGAGCACCGAAGGCCGTGCCGGGCCCAGGGCCGGGAGCCCCGCCCGAAGGCTCCGCAGCCCCGGCCCGGCAGCAGCACCGTGGCGGGCAGCGCTGCAGTACCAGCCATCACCACACGGCGGCAGCACCGCCTTAGACACCTTCGACATATGCTCTGGGAGTTAATTTTGAAATCAATTTTTATATAAATACAGTTCTATAAAAAAAATGAGAAACTTTAGTTTTTGCTAGTTTCTTACACCTCTCCCTCCTCCTATGAACTTTCAGGCCTTTTGGGGCTACAAACTCCCTTTTTTGGGGCACTCTGTATACAGACATCCCTTCTCGCACCTGTTCCTCTGCCATCATTCTCTCCCAGTGGCACCGGGGTGCCTGCAATTAGGGAAGGCTTCAAAACAGGAATATTATTTCACTGAATTCCTTAGTGCAGGAGAATGTTAGAAGCTCACATACCTTCCAAAATGCAACTGCACTAATGCAGGACCCCAGGAAACCTCTTCCTCATGAAAACCCTGACTTAAAAATTGCTTGAGGCCTGAAGATCCTTGGAAGGTACTGGTGTAGTTTTTACACCATTCTTTACAGACTGGTGCTTTCAGCTGCTAAGAATATATGGCTAAATGCACTTTTTGCTTCCACTGCACAGAAGAGGCCTTACCTTTTAAACAGAAACTAGAGCTAACTTACACCTCTTGAATAACCCACCAGAGACTAATCTACCAGAAAAAAAAAAAAAAATCACCTTACATTATGTTTAGGTATTAAACAAGTCAAAGAAGAACAAAACAAGCGAAGGAAAACATCGGGTCCACAGCTGGTTTTTTCATGTAGGTGATTTCTGTTGTCATCAGGATGCAGAGCCAAGATCAAAATACAGATAACATCAGCTCTTAAGTGCTCTTACTCCAGGTACAGCTTTGCCAGTCCCTGTGCTCAGGTGAAGGTTATAATTAAGCACAGTCAGGTTCTACAGGCACAAATGGTTTTAATTAACAATTATGTGAACAAGCAGCAATTACATCAACTATCAACTCAACAATGAACAATTACATCGACTGTTTAATTACCAGTAACAATAATACAATTCTTATCAGAGGGGAAAGGAATTTCTCCAAATTATTCATCACTTTCTGTATCGCTGTCTTCGGAGGACTCATTCCAACAGTCCTCAGATCCTGCAGGAGGGCAACTCAGTTTTGCAGGACCTGGAAGCGATTAACCAAGTGTAACATTTATAAACCAGGGAAAAATGAGCTTCAGCACAAATACATGGATTATTAAATCACCCAACCTAGTAAGCCCCAATATTTTTTGACTACAAACTAGACCAAAACACTCAAAACTATTTCTATCTGCCCTTAGTCTGTGCTAAGCTGATAGAAAAGTGCCCTGCTGCCTCTAGTTTGCCCTAGAGATCCTCTCAGTACTTTTCAGAGAATTTGAGCAACCTGCTGAAATAAATGAGTATTTCAGATAAACCCAATCCAGAGAGAAGAATGTTGATCATTTTATGTTTTATGAACACAGATTCATTCAATCCTTACCAACTGTGAAAGGCCTTTCATCTTCAGAGTCTTCCCAATGTTCAAAATCTAAGGACACGTGAACATTCTGTTGACAGAAACACTCTGTGAAATACCTGCTCTGCTGCACAGCAAACGTGTTCAGAACATTCAGGAACTCACTAATTAATTTTCACTTCACCTTGTCCTTCAGTAATTTGCACCACGCTCCTTTTCTCTCTTTTACCAGTAAAATCACAGCCTCTGTATCCTTAATCACACATGTGGATTGTTCTGTAATTATTGGCTGATACAGCTCCAGGTCAGCCACATAAAGTTTGCCTTCTGAGTAAGCACTGCAATATATGAAAAGTTAAAAAAAAATTAAATGCAAACAAGTCAGATACTTTGCTGATTATACTGAAGTTTCTTAAACCTACCTGAAAACCACCTTCTCTTTAGAGAACTCACATTTACTGTCAGCTGCCCTCAGTATTTGTACCTTCAGTGTCACAGTCATGTTATCTTGAAACCACTTGATTTGTGGATGACAGCTGAAAGAAAGTTCATTTAATGGGGTATTTTCCAAAGCAGAAAACCACTGAGGTTTAGCCAAGCTGTCTCACACACAGTCAATGAAGTCACAAGTCAGCCAAGGAGCCTGAGCCATGCACACCTGACAGCAGCAGGTGATGGGACACCACTCAAGCCACCTACAAAAGCACCACCACATTCCAAGTCTTTAGAGGAGCACATCCAGCTCCAGTGACTGTGATATCCACAGGAATCACTGCCTCATTTCAGGGTAACACCACAGTCTGACCTTGAAATGCCAAAGGAAAAGCCAACAGCAAAACCAATCTCCAACTGACAAAAGGAACTTTTCAGCTGACCACAGACAGAACAATCCTGGCTGGCAGCTCACAAAAGAGCAAGATGGGTATCATCAGTATCTTCTTACCCTTTCTGCTGATGCACAGTAGAGTCTTCTGCTTCTTTTGCTGGAGCTACATCATCTAAGAAGACATCCAAAAACATCCTTTATACTTCCCTATACTACAGAAAACCAGCTGTTTCCAGAATTCCCCTATACCATCATAAAAATAACTTGGCTAGCAATCAAATTAATGTCTTTGTGTTTTATACTGTGTACTTCCTATCCTGAAAGATTTCATGAAGTTAATAATTCAACTAAAAATTTTAATTATCAAGAATACTGTGCTTGGTGTTAGAAGATTAAAAAAAAAAACCCTAACCAAACATGCAGTCTTCCAGGTCAGGTAAAGGTTTCTTCCAGTTTCAAAACATTATTTATTTGACACTTGAAACATATAATTTTGGGTATTAGTGGGGAGTCTCAGGGATGACATTACTAATACTGGTGTGTCAACACCACAGCTTGAAACATGGCATTGGTGTGACTATTTACCAGGGGGAAAAAAGCACTGCAGCCTTTTTATCTGCTACAATTTCTTCACCTTTCACTGCTCCAAACTCAGGTGTCAGCTGCTAGCAGATAATCCTGTCCCCCTGCTATGCCCAAGCATTGCTAAGCCTCTACTGACAGAACAGTAAGCACATCCTTGAGATTAGATTAAAAAGAAAAGAGGGGATAAAGGAAGTGCCATTTTCTGCCATCCTAAATCTTGGGGAAAAAATGAACCTCTCAGAGAACAGCATTGTTATTCAGGCTCCTATTTCAGCAGATTTCAACTCCCTTAAACCCTGTGGCCTTGGACAGCAGAGCTCTTGTACTCTCTACAGAAGAGACTTCTGTCTCCTATGTTCCACTCAGAGCCAAAGAATTCCAAGTGTCTCAAGGACAGAGCACTCCCCAAACAGCCACACCCTTACGGCAGCTAGAGTCACTCTCACAGCATCTCCTGACTGCAAACATCAGCCACAGATGCTGCTCTGTGCACCCAGAGCAGTCTGCAGCTGCCAGGGTGACTGTTAGGTTGATATCAAGCACCTAACTTGGATTCAAGTTTGGAAACTTCTGGAAATGATGGAAGGTTTACCACTTGGAGGAGTCACAGAACTGTTACAACTTTCAGCAGAATTTTCCTGTATTGATGTATCCTGTGGATTGCACACCTCCTCTAGACCAGCTGTGTCCTCTTTTGTGCTCCTGAACACAGGATAAAACAGTTTTAAAAGAAAACCCACAAATGACAGTCAGCTTCACCTTACTTTGCCTCCCCTTCTTTAACCTGTACCTTACTAACAAAGCCTGCACTGACGTCCCAGATTTTTCAGCAGCAGTCTCAGGCTTGGCGAGTCTGTAAAAAAAATGACCCAAGCAGTCACACACATTTCAGCACACAGCACCACAATAAAGTCCTCTGGACCCTGGCATTACATGCTTTAGTGACAATATGGAGGTTCCCAACCTTCCTTTCCCAGGAGAAAGGAATAAATGCAAACAGATTGCACCTGAGATGCCAGAAACCTCCTAGCCTGAGTCCTCTGTAGAGAATAAAACCAGAAAAACAGTCTTCCAAGGAAAAACTTCTGATACACCAAATCTGAATAAATATGGGAAAAATAAAATCCTTTGGTTAAGATTAAACTCTGGCACATAACCCAGTTACAGACAGGAAAGCAGGAGCCTCAATCTAGGACAGAAATACAGTACAGAGAGGGTCAGGCTCCCTTCTCCTGTTGACTGGCAAAGTCACAGAAACAACCACGAGATCAGAGTGGCTAAATTAAGTGGGGGCTGCAACAAAAAAGCTACAGATGCTGATCAGCATTTTATATCAAGGGTCTTAGGATCTGCCCTGCCACCACACACAGTATTTACTCAGTTTTAAAACTTTACAGGGTAAGGAAAATAAAGTTTAGTGCTGCTTCTGCAAAATCCACCATGCAGCCATACTCATTAAATGAAGGGTAGTTTCTCTAATCACTTTAAAGGAAACTGGTTACATTTCCCAGCTCGAACTCTGCAGCTGAAGACACAAACAATATGCTGTAGTGCTCTGACTAATACTAAGTACTGATCAGTAAGCATTCAAACCAGCTACTGAGCACTATCAATTCTAAAGAGAATCTGCATTCAGAGTCCATACTTTTATTACTAACCTGCCTGTCTGCATCAAATCCTAGTTTAACATTTCCTAGAATTAGAGTTTTCCTTGTGGTTATGGGGCTAAAGAGTAATTAATTGGAGGCAGACACATTACAAACACAGCTGTTTCTGCATTTAAATGAAAATCACTGTCAGTAACATTAATCATTTTCTGTTAAACAGAATTTTTCTCTTAGTAAAGTAAACACTGAAAAAAAAATTTGCAAGCACTTACAAATGCTCTAAGTTCTCTGCATGATCCAGAATTGGCATCTGTCTGCACAGCTTCCGAATTTCTCCTACGTGCTCGGGATTGTCGGTTCCCAAACCCATCGACAAAATCTCCAATCGAATATTGTACTCATTGATCCACATCTTCATCTCAGGAAGGTGGGTAACCCCGACCTGGAATTACACAACATAGTAAGGGAAAGCACAACTCGTCTGTGGTCCCTCTCCAACTCAAACCTGCTCTTTAAGTCAAACTTTAAACATAGCCCTACTGACTTATGCCTGTAGGCAGTTTGGTTTTTCTGATTTTCAAACAGGAACCTCCCCATGTTTAATTGTTTTCCAAGCATCACCATCATTTGCACTGTGATAATGGCTCAACTAACTGGCTGTTTGCCCTAACAGAACCAGGATGGCAGTAAGTAAACAGTGCCAGCCCTGACCATGGAAGTGACAGCCAAAAGAGACCTCACAAAGCAAAGAGCTGTGACTTCTGAACAACCCAAGAACTGCTAAGGGGTGCGGGGCACAATAAAAAAATCACAAAGTCTAGAAACTGTTGAAAGACTGAAGTACAGCATATGGAAACAGAAGCTACTGAAAAGAACAACTTCCAGATATTTTTCTCTTTCCAATCCATTTTCACTCGACTCGCTCCACGAAGTCTGCTGGATGCGAAGGGATGTAAAACTGTAGAACAAGAAAAACTCAGAAAGTGCACCCATTTTTCCTATTCTGATCAAGAAAATGAAGAAGCTTCAACCTTCTTTAATTTGCAGAAATATTTACACTAAAAACAACTGCAAACTAGTGTAAGAGCTGTAAGAGACAGCAGACTCAGAATTATAAACAGAATAAATTAAGTCTACTTCAAGAGCTGTCAGATAGCAGCAAACCATCCTGGAAGATCCAAGTTTCATTATTCCAGAGGAATGTGTGACAAACTGCAGAACTGATGGCACAAGAGAAACTACTGAACACTAACAGCTCCCAAACACTTTTATTACTAACTTTATGGAACAGTCTTGGACCATGTCCAGATACAGTAAGATTTCCCAGTGCTGCCATTCTATACCTACCATGGGGTCAACCCAAACTGTCTTTCCCAAGGTATGGACCACTTTTGCATGATGAAGTTTTCCTTTGATTTTGTGATTGATGTGATCAGTCACCTAGGAAAAACAAGTTGTCACTGCACTTGAGAGGTATGGACATCAATAAAGCTTTACAGTCACTTTAACTAAAAATGATACATTATCTTCTGAGCTTAACAATGAAAAGGGTATTCAATATATAAATGCAGTTTCCAGTAAAGCAGTGGAACACCAACTGAACTACAAGTTACAACAGTATTAGCCTTCAAGGAAAGAGCTTCCTTAATGAAAGATCACTCAATCACAGGCTGGATTTAGAGAGGCTAAATTTCCCCTGTTCTTCCCCTATAATCCAAAGCAGTGATAACCTATTCTAAAAGAAAGACATTTAAATCAGAGAAAAAAACCTCCATGAATTTCACTGCATTATTTTATAGGAAAACAAACAAACAAACAAACAAAACCCCAAAACTGATCTTCTTAGAATCTGGCCCAATAGCAGGAATTTAGTGTCAATACTAATAAGCAATGCATTTGGTACCCAAGTTTACAGTCTGTAACTGCTTTCTTGTAGAAAATGACATAGAGAGAAGGAAAAGAGCATAAAGGAAAGACCATGCAAAACCTGCTTATTACCTTTGGATTCCATTCAACTTCATTATCTATGGGTTTTACTCTACAAACTATGATTTCCACAGCCTGAGGTGGCAGACTCTGAAACTTGGCAGGTAAGTGAAGCAGCTGATCACTGCTAACTTGACACATCCTGCCTTCATCAACATATTTAACTGTGACCTTACAGACATTTTCTTCATTTCTTGCTGGAGTCTCTACCACCTGAACCCTTCATACAGTAGGAAAAGAAACACAGAATTATTATTCATGTAACCAGCTGTGCAGAGCTTTTTTTAAACCTGCTCTCAATTTAGAACTGGTATTTTCACAGCCCATTCTGTACCACTGAGTGCATGTGTAGCGAATCACCCTGTTTGCCATTCAGGAACTCAGAGTAGGCAAGAGCTTCTTAAAAGCATTACTGTGATTTTTTGCTGCTTTTGAGGATGGGCTTTTTTCTTAACCCAACACTCAAATTTTTAGAAAGCTTTGTATAAAAACACACACATGAATCAAGTAAAAAGCCAACAAAATTTTACCTGTGGCAAATGGCTCCCTCACATAACCCATAGAACACTGACTTCTCCAGGGTGTTAACAGAAATCCTATGTCCTGGTACCTTGAAATAATCACTCATTTCTTTAGCAAGAACTGTATACTGGTCCTTTTGTTTCTTGACTATTCGACCAAAGTAGTTTGTCGCATGTACAATGAGGAGAGGCAGGATCTGAAATGAATCAGCAGCAAGGAGGGATGATTTCTCTAACCACTGAAACTGAAGTCTTTATATATAGATCACATACCTCTTTCCAGCCCCAAGAGGTGACAGATGTTGCTGTAGACATACATTTCAGAAAACAGTGAGTTGTTATTATTCTCAATCCTAACTGCCCCATATTTCAGTGAGCAGTGCACAGCAATGTAGGGAGCAAGAACTGCTGGGTATCAGGTGATGGTGAGCATCCCAGTGAGCACCAGCGAGTTTTGTCAATTATCTGCTAGGCCACTCACAAACTCTGCACCACTCCAGCTCTACTCTAAACACTCTCCAGCCTTACAGGGAGTTTTACAAAAACTGCCTGCTCTTTTCGCACCAAAATGACTTAAATGAAAGACCACAAACACACAGCTATGCACACCAATGCACAAAATGCTGCTGTGAGTGCACCTCAGGCAAAGCCCAAGTCTCAAAAGGAGCTGGAGACACAAACTCTTACTGGGATGGGAAGAATCACCACAGCGAAGTCAACCCAATAGCCATGAAAAGGTTCATGACTGTGGAACTATTAAAAAGAAAGTCCAACTAAAACAGCACTCTGTAGCAGAAGTCTTCCAAAGCACTGACATTTTTGTAGGAAATAACTCAACTGTTCTACCTACAAGAGAGGAGCTGTACCCCACTTCTTGGGCATACTACAAGTGAAAATACATTTTCTAATCCCAGACAATGCTCAGTTTTCAGCAAGTTTGCATAAACATGTCAGCTAAGAAAAAATCCTTCAACTTCTCTTCATTCCCACAGATTACTTTGTGTTTCCCCTACAAGAAAGGCGTCTCTAAACTTCCATCTTTTGTTAATTTTGGTATACGGTCCCAATTTATAAAGGGAATGAATGAACAGAACACAAGTCCTCTTCCCAGGCAATGTGCATCTTCAAAGCAGAAAAAAATCTGAGGAAAACTCAGAACTACCTGCAGAATAGTTTCAGGTCAAGCTGAAGACACAAGGAAAATCTGACACACTTATTTATGGAAGAGAGAGGGGGAAAAAGCGAGAGGGTAACAAATAGCCATGACAAATTATATCCATACTGAAGTAGGACTAATGGAATACAAAATAATGAAGTAACATGCTAAGTAGCTGTTTAGGATCTGTCCTCTTGGTACCCAAGCCCAAGGAAAACTGTAACTTACTGTCACACGTTCACGTGTTTCTATCATTTCATCTGCAATATTCCGGGCCATGTCTATTGATAAATTAATTTCATGACGATCTGGACATGCTGTTCTGTTCCTACATTAAAAAAAAACCACAACAGGTTAGAAAAAAGCTCTTTGTTTTCAGTTGCAAACTGTTGTTATGGGCCTTGTAACAGGCAACAGGAAAAAAAAAGAAAAAATCATGAGCAAAAGCTGTTTTGGATAAAACCATCCAACACAAAAATTTGTCAAGAAACCAGCGGCAATCTTCATGCAGGGCACAAAAGCCTGACATTTCCCTACCTGCAAATCCCAAATGTTTTAAGAGAAGCACACAGGGGCCTTGAAAATTTCTCATCTTCCTCAGATTCCAGCACCCTGGCAGCCAAATCATGGAGTTCTTCTGGAATTTCAGCTTCTGCATGCTTTAAATAGCGGAGAATCCCAGGTGCATGACAGGAGCTGCTCTCTGTCAGCAGAATGACTGACTTAGCCTTTGTATGATCCTGATGAACAGCAGAACCCTGAAAGTAATATGAAATATTTTGGAAAATATTTATGTATCCACCAGTAATAATCCAGTGTAGCATTACCCAGCCAAGGTTCACCCAAACCTTTATCCCAGTGCAGAAGTTGTCACTCAGGCACTGCAGGCGCTGCCTGAAGACTCCTGGAGATGGGAAACTGAAATGGATCACACACGTTGCATCTGTGATTCCCAAAGGCTGCAGGCAGTCATCTGCTACAACTAAGCACACATTTCATACACACATGTAACTGCAGTAATTCAAACATGGGAAATACCCCACCACATGACCCATGGCTGATTTCCTTCTCCCCACACACTGAAAGATGAAGATGGTTTTTTCCCCCAATCCATTCCTATAAGGCTTTGTATTTCTCCAGGCAATAAATCCCAGGAGCATGTGGCAGACACAGCTTTGCATGCCAGTCTCACAGAATTCTCTATTTCCTGTCAGCACCACAGAATCCAGAGAATTGAGCACAGCCCAGTAATTCACAGGAATAAGACAGGAGATATTTGAAATACAGCAGACATTCTCCTAGATCTCTATGAGCCTACAAAGCAGAGGGAAGCTGATCTTCTTAGTTTTGTATAACATGGAAAACAAGTTCAGCTTGAAAATGCATAAAGGCCCTTGTTACTGTAGAGAAATCTGAAAAAAAGAACCCCTAATGGAACTTACAAAAAACTATTACAATAAATCTTTGGAGTTTGGAAATTATTTCAGACTCAGTATCTCCTCTGTAGAAGAGACAATTGTGAAATGATGGCAAATCTTTGAAAATATTGGTAGTTCTTTTAACAAAGCAGGGAAAATAATAACAGGAGAAAAGAAACAAAAATAAAAAAAAACAAAAAACAAATGGCTGTAGCACTAAGAAGTAAATAGAGAACTGGGAAGAGTTCATAGGGGTCTGCCCTTGTGGAAGTGGTGAGATAACCCAGGGTAAGTGCTTGGTGTAGATCTCAGCTCTGCATGAAGACATAATCCCAACCAGAGAGAGAATCCTCACCTAGCACAGCAGGAGTGCCAGAACTGTGCATTTTTCTCCACCTCTCCAAGACACACTGAGCATTACACTTGCTGTCCTTATGTTTTTTCAAGGAAACTACTGAGTTGGTCTTCAGTGCCTGCACGATAAAGTGAAAAGTTACACATTCCTTCAATGCTGCAGTGCTTGCTCTAATCAACTCTAAGAAGCAGCACCTTAGAATTAATTAGAATTTAGCACACCTTACTGTAAAGAGACACAAGGGAAGAGCTAATGAAATTTAGGTTGCTTATATGAAAAAACAAACATTTCTAATGAAGATAAGGTTCATTGATTTCCTGTATAAAAAGGAAACTCACATTCCCATGTACTAATACATCAGACAGGCATTTAAGAAAGTAAAAATTTCAAGCTTTTCCCCTCATTAGTATGTCCTCTCTAATCTGAGCCCATGATCAAACAACACACAGATTCAGGTTTCAGTCTCTCAGAACAAGCACTCTTCAGTAAGTCAACCCTTGAAATATTTTCATAGGCCAGGCAAGATATATGAAAGTTGACGTACACAAGAATTACTATGAACAGATTCAATCCTACTTTAACATCAGCAAGTACTTTTTAAAGTGGTGGCAGTGTTGGTTTTGATATGCTTGAGCACTCAAATATTCAATGAAAATGTGTAAGAAAGTGACAATCCCAAACCAGATCTGTTTCCATTAACAATTATCAAAGAATAAACATCCCAGATACACTAATATTTACATCAGAAAAGAAACCTTTAAGTGTCACATAATCCGTGGCAACTACTTGCTGGCAGTCAGTGAGGGGTTACTTTTAGTAGGAATTATTAACTACCAAATTCACATTTTTCCTTTATTCTCAGAAGCCAAGATATTAGTTATGATTTTAAAATTAAAAAAAAAACAACTCCATTTATCTAAGTTTAAACACTTTCTTGCCTATGAATCATGTCTACTTCAGTTACTGAGTCAGTGCATACCAGCACCTTCTGAAGATCCCTCTGGGTAAAATCCAGGATTTTGAGTAACTCAGCAGTTTTGTTACTGTTGATGCAAGGCTGCACCACCTAAAAACAAATACAAAATAGAGGACTAGTAAATACATATAACCCATACATATTTTACTGTATAATTCTTCCTAATCCTAACCCTAATGCATCCACACACTGACACTTGCAGTTCTGTTCAATCATTAAGATTTCTCACAAAAACTCGTGGTTTTCAGCTGCCTGACATGCTCTGAGTGTCTACTTTTGGAGACTTCCCAACATTTAAAATCCACAAACTGCTCCATTCTGAGACACAGTAACTCAAATCAAACTTAAACCATTTTGTATTATTCTTAAGGGCTACACCACACTGACAGGAAACTAAGTGAAAAGATCCCTAAGAACATGTAATAGGCCTCCCAGAAACTTCAAGTCAGAAGTTTGGTATTGTGTGAAAGCAGCAAACCAAGTGCTTTACTACATCTGCCTTGGGACTGCTTACCTTGTAGTTCTGCCAGTCACAGCTAACAACTGCAGAAACACAAAACCTGTGCTGTTTGCAAATTCATCTCACCAAATTCTGACTCATTTGCACTAACCATGAAATAGTCAAGGGACTATCTTCATCTCAGTGCTACAAAGGAAGGTAAGAGACCTCCAGCTCCTTCAGTGACTCAGTTGCACATGATTTCTAACAGCTGCTTCAGCTCACACTGGGAGGCAGCACTGCAGCATCACCAGCTTCCAATAAACCATCAGCAGCCACATACCCAAGCAGTGACATCATTCCCAGAATTTTACCTGTTGCACATTTCCAAAGATGGCAGCTTCTTCAACAACTGTTATCACAATGTAAGGATCATTCATGAACTCCTTTATCAAGAGTGTGATGTGTTTATTCCACTGAGTTCCCACAGCAATGGTCTGATGTGGTAGATTCCCTCGTGCCTGAGCAGGGGCTTTCTTGTAACAATCCAGTATAGTGAACACCTGGGAAGAAAAACAGGATTTTTTTTCTCTCATCATATTCCAGCAAGCAAGTGACAGGTCCAGGAAAATACACTGTTTGAACACAGATGTTTCCTGTCACAAAGCCACTACCACAGCAAACTACAAGTTTCACACTCCAGGAGGAAGGGTCTGGCATGTACACTTTTATCCTGCTCTTTGAATGACTTCTGAAGCGAGAGAAAGAACAGGACAGCATGCAGTGACAGCATGTGCACATCCCTGTAATGCAGGATTCTGTCCAGGGAAGATGGAATCTCAGGGAAAGGATCTGTTCAAATATGCAATATAATGAACCTGGACAAAGCAGCTCGCGAAGGGCAGAGGCATTCAGCAAAAACCAGGTGGTAACTAGAACCTGCCAACACAGTAATTTGCAAATACAAAAATAAAAAGGAAAAAAAAAAAGCAGAGGTTCACCATAAACCCACTTGCAGTGTTTTTATTCCTCAGTGTGTGCCACTGTTTCACAACAGACACATGCACAACAGGAACAGCATTTTGTCAACTGACTGTGTAAGCCATTTACCTGTTCAGCAGTGTCAGAGAACAGCACATCAATCTCATCCAGAACAAGATGGCAAAGCCTACACAATAACCCAGTGTTATGTGCCAGCAGTCTCAGGAGGTTGTACGGTGTAGTCACCACTACTTCACCTGCAAGGTGGAAGAAAAGACTGTTACCATTAATTTCCAACTTGAAAGACTATTAATATGACACAAAAGGTCAGGGTAGCTTTAATAAAAAGGGCCACATTTGTATTTCAGATGCATAGTCTTGGAAACTGGGGAGTTTGAATTTTTCTACTCCTGCATGTTTTCTAAGACACGAGTGGGTGAGGCTCTGATATTCTGAAACCCAGTGAAATGTCTGAAGGTTAACAAGTTTTCAAAGCAGGATGTCATTTCATTTTTCAGTAAGGTACCAGAAAGAGCAGTTAAAAACTTCAGAACCAAACAGTCAGAAGGGAAACATTTATAAATATACACAAGAGCAACCTTAGGAAAGTTCCATTTCAACACTGGAATAAAGCACACACTGTAGCTTTGAAATTTATATACACCTGTGTGCATGTGTATTTATCTATACATACAAATAAAACCACACCAATCTTCACTGGTGCAAATACACCAACAGCTCTGCTACTAAAAGGTCTGAATTCATCCACCAGGCTTAAATCTGAATGACTTAATCTGATGAAAGAATACCAACTGCTGAAATCGAGTTTTACACAAGCATTCCTAGTTTTATCCATGGTTCTTACTCCCTTAGCACAACAGAAGTGACTTTTGAAAATGCAGGTACCAACCAAAGCTTAACAAAGGGATCCAACCAGAACACACCTAAATGTTGAAGTTTTACATCTAGGGTAGGCCTCCCAACACCTTTTTTATTACTTCTGTGCTGTTTCTCTGTGGAGCACCCTCTGCATACTACTGAGTTAGATGCACTAAGTACTGAGCGTTTATTGCAACAGCAAGTTGTAAACCACCCTTTAAACAAAACAAGAAAACCCCCAAGTTTGCTTCATAAACCAAGAACTTGAGAAGCAGAAATTGCTCTTCCACATGCTCCTGCAATTAAGGCAGCCCACAATGCCTTCAAAGATAACTAAGATGACAGAAAGTGTTCTTACAGCCTCGGATTTCCACTTGGCTGGCTGCTTCCTTGTTCTGCCCAAGGATTATCAGCGCTGGATGAAGTTGTCTGCAGCCTTTCCTGGGTGTTTTCAGTAGGTCAAAAACAAATTGTGCCTTCTTCCATCCAGGACATAAAATCAGTGCTCGTGGCTATATACACAGGTACAGAAATTGACACCACAGTATTAGACAAAAGCACAGAACCTTAACAATCTTGTCTTACTTGGGGTTGTACTGGGCCATTTTCAGATGTCCCTTACAATTGCAATAATTCTGTTTCAGTGATCTAAAACAAGCTTGAAAATGCATTATAGTATTTGAAACAGCTAAAACCTGTTTTAGTTTTATGAGTATCTACTACTCATGCAGAAACACAGCTCTAGCATGTATCTAAGTGCCAGGGCATGAACCACTTGTTAGGGATTGCTTTAAAAATAAGTCTGGGACTCCCCCATTCCCAGTCCATCCAAGTCCTCTAAGCAGAGGCCTTACAGAAACTGGCAGGCATCATGAAGATGCACTGAGATGACATTAATGTACACATTCTGAATATTCAGAGTAGTAACAGGTTTTCTGGTCTAATATATACATACTCCACTCTTGTTTGGCAAGGCTTGGTGGTCACTTTCCAACTGTAAAAGTGTAAGAACTGGTGGAATATATAATAAAGGATCATTTCCCTGATGGGAGATGACAACAACATCATATCCCCAAACTACTCGTGGCCAACAGTAGGACTTGGTGAAGGTAGGGCCTGAAAACTTGTCCCAGGCAAGTTCCTGTAGGAAGAGAAATTAAGAGTTTCCCATTAAATCCATGTACTTAAACACCAACAAAACAAGACAAAGCATAACAAGTGATTTAGAAGCTTTTAACCCACTACATAATACAGCTCCTTAAAAGGTAAAATGAAAAATCATCTTCTGGGGTGAGTTGTTAAATTACTACATTAAAATTCAAATCCACTTACAGCAGTGGCTAACACACCAGAAAAAAATGTGTATAATTCTTATAGCATTTCTCCAAAGCTTCATTTATTCAACCACAAGAATAACCTTGTACACATTCCCCAACCAAACTGAGCTATTACTGTAATATTTAGTATGTGAATTCAAGGTATGAAACTTGTCTTAAGAAGATAATCAATGCAGTATCATGACATCAGCTTTACCTTTTTCAGACCATCTAAAAGTGGTGCTGTTTCCAAAACTGATGATGGCTCAATTTTCTTGCTCAGGAACACGAAGTTTTTTTCTTCCCCAACATTTTGAAAACTCTTGAAACCATGAGACAAACAGATGACAAAGGCAATACTTAATAAAAGGGATTTAGCTTACACAAAACTCAGAAGCATTCACTGTATTTTAAAAATAGCACTTTGATGTAAATGAATTGAATTCTAAATTCACTTTAAACATGATTCATACATACTGAGAGGTTACACAGACCAATGGCGAGACAAAAACTCATTATTGCTAGTTCTTAATGAAAGGTTTTCAAAGATGGTCTGAACACAACTGTCTTAAACCCCTCAAGAGAGGCAGTGGATGCTCTGCGTGCAGCTGGTGCTCAGTCCCACAATGAGGAGCACAAGGCAGGGACTGCAGTCACAACACAAATGGCAACTGCTCTCCATCGCTCCTTCTGTCCCTTCTCTGCTCCAGTGCAGGTCCCCAGCAGACTGCAGCCTCTTCAGGAACACCTGCATGGAGCTCCTCCTACTCCTCCGACCCTGGCATTGCCTGTTTCTCACTTTTTTTGTTCTCTTCCCTGCGTTTTTGCCCTTTCTTAAATTCAGAGAGGCATCTCCAACTTGGCTGGCTCAGCTTTAGCCTGCAGAGGCCAATGCAGGTGCAGCCAGGCTCTGATCTCCCTCCACAAAGACCCAATGCTACCAAAACCAAAACCCTTGCACAAGAGAACCTAAACGAAAGTTAATGCTTGAAATACCTGCTGGTCATCTTCAACTGTGTGTGTCTGGAGGGAACTGGAATTTAAGAACTGTGGAAGCCTGAGAAACAGAGATATTAAAGCCAACAGAAATGCAAAGAAAAACATTTATAAATACCACCAGTATTTCCCAAGTGTCATGAACTCAATTCACGTCAGAAAATACTTCTGACCTATGTATGCCAATGAGAAAAACCCTCAGTACAAAAGGAGAAATCAAAAGTCACCACTTAAAAAGCAGAATTTAGTGAAAACGATCCTTCAGAATGTTTTTCAAAGGTAATTGCTAAGTTCCTTGACATTAGAACAAAAATAGACTGAACTGTAGGAAAAAAGGTTTCTTGAAGTTCCAAAACATAAAACAACTCATCTTTGCATCAGTTAGAAACTGAAATAAGAAACACTCCTGGGGTTTATTACATATGCATCAATTGACCTGCAGCACAGTGAAAGCATTGCATGAATTGACCCAGTCACATTCCATTAAATCATTTCCATTTATTAATCACACTAAGAATGAAATAAAGGAAGCTAACATCTTTAGTGTGCAGAAAAATACCTCCTCATCACACCTCTGTTATCAAGCTACTGTTTAGAAAGAACTGGTGTTTTTCTAGTCTGGGTAACTCTCAGCAGTTTCAAAAGCATGTGCATGCACCTCCCCTTACCCTCTGCCCTTTGGAGGCCTGAGAACAGTAATTGCAAATATACTACAGCTCTGAATTATCTGATTATAGAATCATTCTGAGTATTTAACATGCTGCACCAAACCTCTCTGTCTGAACTGCTTTATCTTCCTTGGAAGGCAAACCTGGCACCACACTGACCACCTAGAAAGAAAACACATTTTAAGCACTAAAATACTGTTCAAAAGCAGTATTTAAAATACAAAGTTGGAAGTGGTTTTCTTACCCAGCTGTGGGATTCTTCAAATATTTTGCATCATTCTTTTAAAAATCTTAAGTTTTTTTGACTAAGGCAACAATTTTGATGAAACAAACTTCAGAAAATTGTCTAAGACAAACAAGCTGGATGACTACAGCATTCCTGATCTAGCCTATGTATGTTTAGTTTGTATTTCACAATTTAATACAGTATGTAATACTTACAGGCACAGTACAGTCATTTAGAACCGTGCTTGACCTTTGGGATGTCTTTTCAAGAACAGAATGACAATCAGAAAGACCTAAAAAGGCAAACAAAATGAAGATACCCATTTCTGATTATCTGAACACATGAAAAGCCAGAGATGGACACCACGTGTCCCAATCACTGGGATCCAAACCGAGACAGGACATTCCCATCCCACACATCCAACTGAACACACAAAGTGCTGCTGCATGCAGGATTGTCTCCCACACACGTGGGTCCCACCTGGCTCAAGATGTGGTGGCACCTTCTCCCCAAAGGGCAGCTTTGGCCTAGCAACAAATGTAGGACCAACAAACTCCACTGGAACACACACAGCACTTAATGAGACTTCATTGTCAGAATCCTCCGGAGAACTCCCTGCAGCATCTTCAGCTTCCTTGTAATGAGCAAAGTGCTTTGCAACCAGATCATCATTAACACAGATCTATAAAATAACCCAAAACAAGCTCTTCATTGAGCAGTGTCAACAAGCAATAAGCTACACCACCCATCACATGCTCTTTAAGAATTTATGTAAAGTTTTAAACAAAAACAGTGCTTTTATAAATGACAAAAAACCCAAACCAAACCTTCTCACTTACGTAAAAAGTATCAGTGAATGCTTTTTGTCAAATATTAGTTCTAAAAAAAATGAAATCCTATCTTCCTGCATGTTCTTTCAACAGGTGTTAATTAGTGACTTTTATGTTTCTAGTCAAAATTCTGCACTGAATTAAATGTTTTTATGAGCCCTACACATTTGAAAGAACCCTCTAATTCAGTCAAACCTGTTTATTTCCTTTGAATTCAGCATGCATCAAAATCTGGCAGGAAAAAAAAAAGCAGTAGGCCTAAAATTTCTTGTAACTACCATACAGCTGCTTAAGTCTGGCAGTAGCTACACCAGAGATTTGACACAAGTTACACATTTTGGCAAGTGGAGCTAGACTGGATGTTACTTCCAGCTCCTTGAGGACTCAGCTGTATGCAAGAGTGTGAACTTTTAGTTACTCTTACAGTATTATGCAGCTGCCTTACTGAAACATATTCAAATATGATACCACAAGAAGTACATAAAATAATTCATATAGTTGTCCAATCAAGTACTGGCTGGACTTCACTTGATTGTCAATAATTTAAAAAAAAAAAGGTTCATATAGAGAAAAATACAAGTCCTGCCTCTTAGAATTTCTCCAGAGCTTTACAGTGAACAGAACTGTAATAAAAACCTCTAATAAGCTAATGATTTAGCTTCTACTGTATCTGATTGAAATGAAGAAACACACAAGTCATTTCCAGTTTTAAACTAACACCAAAGGGCATAAACAGGGCTGGAAATATCAAAGCATCTTACCTTTTCATCTCTTATAGTCACAAAAAGAAACACCTCTAACACTTTATCTTCTACTGCCTGTATTGTGACTTTAACTTCAGCAGCCTCTAAATTGTAGTAATAAACACAAGAAAAAAAATTAAACCTTTATCACACCATCAGCATTCTTCACTTGTACTTTCTAAGACAGACAAAAATAAAAATAACAATTAAAAGTGTGTAATGCTTAAAAGCTCCAAAGAGGACCTTGTCCTTAGTCTTTGAAGGAGGACTGAGAGTTGAAACAAGTCAATGACTTCTCAAGACAAACCACTCTTCATTCCACACTAAAAGTCTCGGTTTGTCTCTTAGACTCCGACAGTCTGGGGCATGAGTGTGTGCTTTCCAAGTGTGACATTTACTTCCTTGAAAGAAGTTGTATTTGCACATCTGTACAGCTTTGTTACACTTTTCATTTGGGCAAACACAGCCAATAAAAGTCTGCTCCCAAATCCTGAAGCACCTCTGCACACTAATGCAGGACAACTGTGATGCTGACTCAGAGACTCGTGTTAAATACACAGAAAGGTTCCAATGTTCAAAACAAACGTGACATGAATGCTCCCTCAGTTAGTCTAATCTAGCCTGAACACAATCTAGTTAACTACCGGAAGTTATGCAGCATGGAAGCCCAGAGTATTGAAAATGCAGCTCCACAAATATTTGTGTCTTAGTGACTCCATACTTATGCAGCACCTTTATTTTTAACAAACAGCAATTGTAAATATAATCAAGCATAAACAAGTATAATAAGCAAGTATATAAGTACAACATTTCTCTAACAACTGATTTTTCTGAAATACAGAACTGCTCTTTACCTTCAAGAAGTTTTCGAAAATGCTGGATAGCAGCACTATCCCATCTTTTGGCTGGTCTAGGAAAATAAACACAACCAGTTCATCACAACCACATCATCAAACACGAAAATGGTAATTTCAAACAAAATCATTTCTATACAAGCACAAAGCTCTGAGTCATGCAAATTCTAACGAAGTGCACACCTAGACAATCAGTAGAATATGACTACTTAGCACATCACTTCAGTCTTGGCAATATTGTTTCAGCTCACCAGTATCATGAACTGATCAAAATTATAAGATACTGTTTAGTCAAGGTACAATGGCTTGCACACAACATAAAATATGAAGAATTGTATAGGTTGGGAAAAAAACCAAGATCACTGACTCCAGCCACTAACAGCACTGCCAAGGCCACCACTAAACCATGTCCCTTAGTGCCACATCTACACATCTTTTAAGTCCCTCCAGGGATGGTGACTCCACCACTTTCCTGAGGAGCTTTGTCCTCTCAGCTGCAAGAGAGTTAATTTTCCTCTCAGTAGCTGCTACAATTCTGTGTTCTGAGTTTACTATGAGAATACTGCAGGTTTCTTCTTGAACTATAATCCCTTCTAAAAGCTTCAGCACTAAATCCTCACACCTTAGAAATGCATGAATAGAATTTATTTACTAATCTCTCTTTACCCTATTTTGGCAGTGTTTTCACAGTAGTCAATATGCAAAGTCAGTGGCTTCGTGCAGTGCAGGCAGCACTTCTTTGCTCTGTGTGGGATCTTTGCAAATGCTCCTGCTAGAACTCGAATGCTGCAAAACAAAGCGGAAATGACCTCAGTTTACAGGGTAGAATTTCTTCTCCAGAATTCACTGCTCTCACAACCTCCTGTTACCCTGAACTTGACAACACAGTTCTTCTCAGAGTTTGGATCCCACTGGTTCCCACCCTGGAACCACTGCCTTACTCTAAGAGGTGCCATCAGGACCCCCAGGTGAACAGAATTGCTTTCCTATTCATTTAGTATCAATACACAACCTGTTTACTTGGAATTTTTCTGATCTTTTGCCACTGCAGTTTCCAGTCTTCTTGATATTTATCTTCATGATATTTAACCCATTGTCAAGTTGTTTTCCAACAAACCAACAGTCAACTTAAAAACATTATTTATTTAAAAATATTTAAAGTGACTTTGTGGAATACTACCAAACAAATTTGGTGAAGTTTCTTGTGGCTCAAGTTGCATATTTTCATAAAGAAACAAACTTTAAGAACTGGACTAGGTCGCTCCAAAATATAAGAACACACTTTTCAAGATTTCAGAAAAAGAAGGTTTTTTACTCATTCCATCAGAAATTCGGAACCCGTGAAAACTCACCTTTTTTTGGCACCATGACAAGACAAAACTGTCAGCTCTTAGTGAACAAGCTGGTCAACTGCAGTGGGAAAAGCTCCACATACTTCTGTTTAGACCTCAAAAGCTGTTGCAGCAAGTGAAACCCTGCTTCTATTGATGGCTTTTGTGCCTGACCTTCACTGCCTATAATTTTTAGTTTTTCTAGTATACAGCAAATTATTAAGAAAGAACATAAAATTAAGTTTTAGCTGGCAATCACACATTTCAATCACAACAAACTCACATTATTTCTGTTCTGGATCTTTAAAAAAGCAAAACCCAAAATGGAAAGCATCTTTAAAGTACCACAAAGCAAGGACTGGTTTGCACTTAGGCTCTTTCAAGTGTATCATCTGGTTAGTAGCTTCCTGTGGACACAACCTACACCTCAATTAAACCAAAGCATTGACTAAAGAAATACTAATAGCATCTGTATCTATTAACAAATATATCACAGTGACAAAAAGCTCTTTAATACATACTTCTCTAATGCAACAGAACAGTATCTGGCATAATCCACAAGGAAGCATCTGAGCTGGTAACCCTCTGCCTGGCGCCAGACTGACTCCACACGTGCCCTGCACCAGCACTTGAGCTCCTCACTGAAAACCACATAAACCTGAGAAGAGACAAAGAACAACACAGCAGGTTCTTGCAAACGGCCCCCAATTACACTCAAAGGTTTTTCAGAGGCAAGGACACAGCACTTATTGCTCAGTCTTCCATTTCCTTTGCAAAATGCATGCCTTACACAGTTACAGCTTACACAGTTAGGAGCCTTTCAGATGAGAAAACACAACCCACACAGATGCTATTACCTATCTTTCTGTGTAGAAATGAAAAATCAATTAATACTTTTATTTGATACTTCACCTCTAAACCAATGCAAAGAATAGATTATTTCTACATAGAGCAATGATCTTACCTGGCCTTTTTCTATCTCCTCTGGTTTTGTTTTATCTGCATCTTTACAATTGTTATAGAACTGTTTCATTGCAGCATTCAGGTTTTCGTATACTGTTTCACTGACTATGCCTGGCACACATTCCTTCACAGCAATCCAAAAGCAACTTGGATCATCAACCTGGGGCAAGGAGAAGAGAACAAACACTATTGACTTTTAAGAGTATCTGAGCAGCAGATGCAAAAATAAAATACAGAATGTTCACAAGTGAAACATCTTTCACCTTCACAGCTTTAGTTCATGAAAAGGCTTCTCAAGTTCCAAGTTTCTTGAGCACTGCAACAAACACCATGTGGAGTCTACAATGGAGCAGCATTATCTAAAAAGTTGGTTAAACCGAACAGTGGGCAAAGTGCAAAGGCAAAGCTTTTTACTTCCACATGAGGTTCTCAGGAAGTACATATAAAAACCAAAAAAGCATGATAAACCTCACCAAGGGGCTTTTCTTTGTGCTCAGAGTGTCACACATTTCAGTGTGCTCAGAAATGACAGGCAATTTCTTTAGAACAGGGTGACAGCTTTCTGCTAAGCCTTTGTAAACTGTCACATTCCTGTGTCCCAGCTGATCTGGGTCCCCAGGTGTGGCTTAACCCCAGTAGACAACTGAACCCCACACAGCTGCTCCCTCCCTCACATCCCTGCAGCAGGATGACCAGACAATCAGAAGGATAAAAGTGAGAAAACTCACAGGCTGATATTGAAACAGCTGAGGAGGCAAAGCAAGAGCTGCACGCGCAAGCAAAGCAACACAAGGAGTGGATTCACCGTTTCCCATTGGCAGCAATTGCTCAGCCCTTTCCAGAACACAGAGCTTCATCACACACAGTGCTGTTGACTTGGGAAGGCAAATCTGACCACCACAGACACACCTGCAGCTTTTACTGCTCAGCATGACATCAGAGAGCAGGGAATATCCCCTCAGCCAGCTGTCCTGGCTGTGTTCTATATTTTCCACAATCTCCTGTGAAATTCAGTATAATTTAGTGCTACACTACACATTATTGAACACTGTGTTGCACATCCTCTTAGATTTTAGCTGCATCCCTGCTGGAGGGGAGAAAGGGTTAGAAGTGGAAAATGGTGAGGAGGGTGGTAGAGTAGCTCAAGTGATCTCGCAGCTGGGAATGCCAAGGCCTGGAGAATATCAGAGTGGGAACCCCATGTGTTATTCCTGTTGCTGTTTATCCTCTGTTTTGAGAAGTAGAATTACTGTGCAGAGGTAACACAGGTGTTTGGAGAGGCTTGGAGGTGCTCTCATGGACATGTTGAGCTTCGTGTTCAGAGAAAGATCAAAGCTCAGAGACCATAAAAAGCACAGGGGAGCTCACAGCGTTCTTGATGAATCCCACTGGGGTGGGCTGGGCTGAGCCAGGCAGTGCCCACCTGGGTGTGCCCCAGTATCCCCCAGTTAGCCAGACAGCTATATAAGTTTTCCCTACATTTCAGCTGTGATTTTGTGGCTGTTCTGGCTACCTGCCTGTGTTAATTCACACACCTACTCACCTCTTCTGCAACAAAAACAAGAAAACAAATGACAAAACATATATAACCCATAAATAACTCTACAGGTGCAAAGAAGGGCTGGTGAATGGAAATACACAGGCATCATCTTGTTTGCAAATCTGACCTCCAGGAAGGAGAAAACAGGCAGCAATCCTTCAGATTTAAAAAAAAGCAGCATACCTTTAATACCACGACTTCCATGTTCACCTCCTGTGTCTCCCTTATCACTACTGTAAAAGAACAACAAACATTTGATGAACCATTTTTAATGCCAACGTTCTTTGAGAAGCATATTTGAAGAGCATACACCTAAAGTAAGCCTACAGATTTTTATTACTCCTGTCACTAGTACAAGTCTGAGAAACTGATTTCCATGTTTCAAAGGGTTCAAACCAGCTTTTTTAATGAGGTGCTTTCTTAAAACCTAATTAAGATTTGCCATCCATGCCGCATCTTCTCCGTTCAAAGGCCAGTAGAAATAGGCTGACTGCAGACAAAGGCTGCTACCTGACCAAATGGACAGAAACGCCAGAAGAGAATATTTGTAACCACCAAACCCACAGCCTAATACAAAAGGGAAATCCCAAACTTAGCCAACAATGTTAACGTCACAGATTCTTATTAGTATTTCACACTCTGTCTGCAATGGCACATACCGGACCTAGGAGTTACAACAGAATAATGAAACTTCCAGCAAATAATTTGCATTTAATTTTGGCACCAACTAGCACATCGTTTTATTATCAGCCCATTGTCTAGCTTACAACTTAAAAGAATTAACACTGGAAGTAGGTGCCTAATGAAATGTTTCAGAAACGGAAAATCAAGACGTCGTCCTTCCACTTCCAAAGCTACTGCTGAAGAAGCCAGCACTAAGCAGCAACACAGCTACGCTGTGGCGACAGACAGCGACAAGCTCTTGGCACAGCACGGACCATTCCCAGTTTAACACGACAATGGAACAGCTGAAACGATTGCAGAAGCTTTACCCAGCATCATTTAACAGAAGCACAGCTCCAGAGTTACACTCGTTTCTAACACAGCACTGTAGCACCGCAACAAGAGATGCGCAGCGCTGCCTTAAACACTCAAAGCAGAGTCTTCTTCAAGCAGTGACACGTGAGGAGCACAAACAACTTCAGCTGAAGTCTCAGGTTAATCAGTGCAAACCCACTAAATGGCCCATCAGCGTGGCAGGGATAAAGCACACCCACAGAAAAGGCCAGCTCTACCAGTTCATTCCAAATAACAATCCCGCTTTTTTTAAAACTGCGTAGGAAAACAAATGCTTGCCCAAATCCCACACCTACCCCTAGACAATATTTAACCTCTAAAAATGCCATAAGTGGCTAAAACCCCCACCCCAGCCTGCTGCCTTAACACAGACCTACAGAAGGCAGGAGGAGGCTGTGCAGCCGTGCCGGTGTGTGCGAGCACTCCCAGAGAGCACAGCTCGTTATGCCCTGCCCAGCCGCGTTCCATCCAAACCCCGCTCACCCGGGAGGCGCAGAGCGGCAACACAGGCTTTAAAAAACACATTTTTCGCTCTACTCCCTCTCCCCTATTCCCCCTACTCCTCCACAGCTCCACGCTCTGCCCCCTAAGAACAAGCCCACCGACCTCGGTCTCCGAAGCGCCGCACACGGCGCTCCCGCGGAACCTTCCCCTGGCTCCTTCCCGAAATGTTCCCGGCTCCTCGGTCTCCGAAGCGCCACACGCCGCGCTCCCGCCCGCTCCCCACGGAACCTTCCGGAAGCTTCCTCAGGCTCCTCCCAGAAATCTCCGCACCCTCCAAAGCTCCACACACCGTCCTCCCGTGGAACCTTCCAGAAGCTTCCCCAAGCTCCTTCCAGAAATCTCCCCGGCTCCCGCCCCCAGCGCCACCCCCGGGGCGGGCTCAGAGCCCACAGCGGCCCCGGGCTCCGGGCCCACGATGGCCGCTTCTCGGCCCCTCACGGGCCCGTTCTGGATAATGACACAGGCAAGTAGTGCCAGGGGTAAAAACAACACCTGAAAAGCTGCAGGGAATATCGCAAAGCGCAGAGAAGAAGTCCGTCGCCTTGCTTTTTGTATAAAATGGAAACCAAACTCAGTGTGAAAAAATCAGAGCCTATGTTACTGCAAACAATTTGAAATAAAAAAAAAATCTACTAGGACATAAGGGAAATTCTTACTATAAATCTTTGGGATTTGGAATTTTTTTCAGGCTTAAAGTCTCTGTAGCAGAGGCAATGGAGAAACTGTGGTAATTCTTTGAAAATAGTGGCAGTTCTTAACTAATGCAGGGACACAGAAAATAAAAATGTGAAACATCTGTAGCACCAAGAAGTAAAAGGGTAAGTGGAAAGAGTTCATAGGTGTCGCCCTGATTTTTGCAGTGTGCTGCAGTTCTCATACATTTTGTGTAAACATAGTCCATGTTTATGTAACCAGACAAGATTGTTTCGTACTTTTGGTATTGTTTTTCATTCCTTTTCCTAAGGCAGAGAAGGTGGATGGACTGTGATCCTAACCTATGGAATTGGAGAGGTGGTAACCTCATTGTCCAATCCATTATTGCCTATGGAAAGATACATAAATAAAAGAATAAAGAGAGGCTGGGCTCTTCTTCTCTCTGGCTGGCCTTTAGTAGCTCTGACCTGACTTGAGTTGCCTGATTCCTTCGTGTCCGACCATGCGACACATAGGGATCTGCCCCTGTGGAAGTGATGAAACAGTGCTTTTTGTTCTCAGCTCTGCTTGAAGACATAACCCCAAGCAGACAGGGAGTGAGCCCTCGCCTAACACAAGTACCAGAACTCTGCATTTTTCCCCACACTTGGCATCAACCCTGCCCACATTCCCATATCCACAGTCCTGCTGTGCCCTGGGCACGAGCTGAATAATTTATCAAAAATATTTTCTCATAATACCCACTTTCTACCACAAAAGTAAACTGGTAGAATAACCATAAGGGACAGAAAAAAAAAAAAATCTTTTGTGTATTTAAATTCATGCTCTTGAGGGATATGGTCTGGACTTATAAAGTGAAGGTTCTTGGAGAGTGCATTTTCACTTGTTTAAGGAACTATTGGATGGGAGCCCCTGGAAACTGCCCTCAGGGATAAAGAAGCAGGAGAGGAGAGAGCTGTGCCTCTTAAAGCATCTTTTCCTTAAAAGCACAAAAGCTCTTGAGTCTCGTGTAAGAAATCAGACAAGGCTGGCAGGAGACCAGTGAAGCTGAGTAAGACCCTTCTGGTCTGACTGAAGTGCAAGAAAGAAATGCACGGGCACTGGAAGCAGGAATGTGTATCCATAGGGGAGAATATAGGGATGGTGCTTGGGGGTATAGGAGTGGGAGCAGGAGAGCTGAGGCACAGCTGGAGCTGAAGGTAGCAAGGGATCTCAAAATAAAAGAGTTTGCAGAGGTATGTTGATTAGAAAAGGAGGACTTAAAAAATGTACACCCCCACCCCCCAATCCTTCAGTGATAATCCACATGGACAGGGCTGACAGGGTTTCTTTGACATTCGACTTTTGTTTGCCTCAGTTTTTGCTGCAGTCATGCTTCCCACATTTCTCGTGTCCCTGAACTTCAAGGTGAGGATATAAAATACTTCCCTTTGCAGGAGAAAACCAAGTTCAAGCCCATCTGAGAAACCTGAAGATAGACAAGTCCTTGGGACATGATGAGATACATCCCAGGGTTCTGAGGGAACTGGCAAGCGTGGGTCCTAAGCTACTCTCCATTGCATTTAAAAAGTCATGGCAGGCAGGCAAAGTCCCCAGTGAGTGGAGAAAAGGGAATGTCACACCCAGCCAGAATATTCAGGAGGTGTTCTACTGCACATTACACAGGGTTCTGCTTCTCATGGACATTGTTCAGCACAGGTTTACAAACCTCAACAAGGTCTGCAAAACCAGCAACAGCCTGGGCACGTTCTGAGAGAGAAGACACACGTTTTTTTCAGTATTTTTTTTAATCCAAATGAATGCTACAAACCAATTCAATGCAATTGTTGCAGAAAGTTTTAATTGAATCACAGAACAAAAGCTGGAACAAAGCTTTCTGAACAACTTTACTGATTAATCTCAAGTCATCATTCATTCTCCTTCCAGATAAAGAAATTATGAAACTGCTCCACTGACTCCAGTTATTGCACAAAAGAAAAGACAAATCCAACCAAATAAAAATCCAAACAAAAAAAAAATTAAGCAGCAATCTTTCTTCTGAAGATCTCAGATATATTAGTAAAGTAGTTTAGAATCAAAAAGTGGGATATTAGAATATGGAAGTGAGTGTTTCATCTTAAGTTGTTGATGTCTTTTTGGAGCTAGAAAATTGCACTTCTTATTTTTTTAAATTGCTTAAAACTTGAAGATAAAAAATATAATAATAGGAAAAATGCACTCAATTCCATAGATGCCTTTGTTTAAATTATGTCTACCTTTGAAAATTGTAAAGTTTTGAATAATTACCATTAGTAGAAAGAATTTATATATATCAAATATAAAAATTAACTTTATAATATTCTTTTATAAAGTGCATTATAGTTAATTTATATATATATATACATTCATTGCTTTTCCCCAAAATGAAAGACTGAATAGAGTGGGAGATGTCAACAGATATGGAATGGGAGATTTCACTCATTTCTAGACACACATTGCAGTTATCTAGTGGGCTGCTTTGGGAAGCATAGTAAAAGAATTCTTCAACTCAAAACATGCTTGTTCTGAACATAATATATACTTAAATTTTCAGTGAGAAGAGGATCTTTGTGACCAAACAGTGGCACAACTGTTCTGTTTTAAACACTCAAAGAATTAGGTACACACAGATGTAACATCACACTTATACACAGACATAATGATTTGGCAGGACAGAGGAATATTTCCATGACTATTTGGCAACAGTTAGAAAGCACCAAAATCACAGTGAGCATATATGTAATTAAAAATGTTCTAGATTTAAACCAAAGACATATTATAATCTGCTATTGTAATCTGAATTATCACACTTCAGATCAGTGGATTTATATGCTTATACTTTGCTTCAATATTAACATAGACAGCAAGATTGTGGAGGTCTTTTATTACTATCCTGTGAAATATTCCACCCTCTTTCATGAGCTCTTCAACCTTCTTATCTGTTGACATAATAATTTTCTTTTCTCCAGTATAATCTGGATCTTCTGGATATAACTCATCTCCTGGGGGTGAAAAAAAACCACTTAGTTAGACTGTCAACCTTATTTTTCAGCCTTTTCATTGAGAGACACTGGCAATTTTTTAGGATTTATCAGGACATGTAAATCAGCAAAAATGTATTTTGCAATGCAAAAGTAAATTGCCTCTTAACATTTTCAGATCTAAAGATACAGTCATAAATTTGTGAAGTATGTCAGTGACACTGCAGTGCACATTGAATGTTCCAGAGCCCCTGATAATATGCTATTAATATGCTGTAATCACAGTCTGGGCAGATAGGAGTATATATAATAGGTGGAGAACAGGACAAATACTTTTTCATGTGTATAAAGATAGGACTAAGAAGAGGAACTTATTCTATTTTGTTGAAGAAAACAAATATTTTGCCATATCAAGGCATTGTACTCTCGTGCAAGACTAATACACCTCGAATACAGAAATGCTAGAGGTAAATTGTGACAAAAACAAACAAAAGAAAAAGCAAGCATAATGAAGAACAAACTAAGAAAAGCAGAAAGTAATAAACAGCATATGCAGCTTAACACTGCATGCACCTGATTATGAAATGAGAAAGACTAAAGTAGGAGAAAGGGCAGGAGGAAGATGACTGAGTGTATGGTTTTAGTCCAGTGCCTTATCACTGCAGCTGTAAGGGCTGATACTGCAGCTGTGCTTGATTGCCTTTCCTTACAAAGTGATAACTGAAGTAAAGGAGGATTCCCACTGAAAAGGACTGAACAGTCAGAGTTCAAATACATCCTTCAGGTTACACAAAGCTGAAATGCTGGAATTTCTTCACAGATACACACATGATGACAATGGTTAGACAATGAGTAACTAAGAAATAACTGTGCTGTCTGATCCCCTGGCTTATCTCTGACTGCAGCCACTGTCACAACTGTAGCAAACAAGGTACAGACAGCGTGCAGTAACTTGACTTAGAGGAGTATTTTCCCTGCAGTTAAGGCTGGTTGATGTCCTGTGGCTTCAGCACAGAGCATTCAGGAGATGCTGTGTATTTAGGAGAACCCTGCAGCGTGTCCTTACCCGGCAGCAGCTGGATGAAGCCATCTGCAGCACTCAGCATCACCGGCATCCAGTGCTCACAGCCCTCCAGAGCACGCGCGGAGCTGAACTTCTGCAGCTCCCCGAGGGAAGTGAAGTTGCACAGCCTGCAGAACTCATAAAACTGCGGTGGAGGAAACCAGATCTCTTGAGCCTTAAAGTGTTCGATGGCTTCTGGAGGTGATGACCACTGGAAGATGAAAATAAGCCTTGAAATCATAGTTTCAGCAGCAGATAGGAAGTCTGAGTAGCCTGAAAAGTCATTTAGCAAAGAGGTCTATACAGCAAAGGAGCTTGCAACAGGCTGTATCTTCTGAACACAATAAAACCCATGTATAAACTATACCAAAGTAACAACAAAGGCATTATTAAAATTGAAAAGCATAAGCAATCTATAAAAGTTACTCCTTTTTCCTCAATAAAAGTAAGTTTTTATTTTAGACACAGACACGGTAGGATTAGAAACTGACATTTGTTTCAGGGGCCTGACTAAACGTTTACTGAAACCAACAGAAAACATTAAACTCACTGTTACCAGAGGTTGCCACTGATGCTTTGAGAATTAGAAGTGCCTCTAAACATCTGCTTCTTAAAAGAATTGTTTTTAGAATGTGAACACCCAGCTATTTGTGCTTATTCTGGTTGTTTAAACTACTGGTGATCTTGATTTCATCTCACATGGTAAATTTAGTAATATAAGTATGTCCATAATCACCTGCTGTAGAATTATGCTGTTATTAACCAAATTACAACATGTACCTTTTGAAGATAAGATCTCAGGTACTTTTAAATTTCTGTAGCAAAATCTGTTAAACAAATAAATATAGTAACATCAGTAGTACCAAAATTGTTAGGTAAGTAAGAACTGTCTGTTTTCTCATCTACTTGTAACTTGTAATGAAACTTTTCAGAATTCTAAAAAAACTTAAGGACCCTAATGTACCTGACCTTGAGCTCTCTTAGAGCTTCATGAAGTTTGTTGCTTTTACACACTCAATTGAAAAAAAAATTAAAAAAAATCAAAGCTTTGAAATTTTTCATGGACTGTTTTAACAAGTTTATTACTTAAAATATCCCAAGTAAGTCCAAAAGATAAAAATCTCTAGCATCTCCTCCAGTCCTGGAATATACCTGGGCATACCACATGGATCTCTCCCAGGATACTGAGATGTGACAACCCTCCACTATACTGCACGAATGAACGTATAAAAACTGGTATTTGTCATCTGCCTTCGAAAGAGACAGTAGGTGAAAGGGATCTGATGTGACATGGATCATGAACAAAGACCTCACAAAAAACCCTCTCCCGACTGCTGCTGCAGCTGCACCTCTGTGATGTGGCAGCTCCAGATGTGCAGTGGAGAGGGGCACCGTGCAGGTGAAAATTCCCTTCCCTTTCCTCACGTCTTAAGGAGCCTCAGTAGGGTGGCTTTGATTGATCTGGAGAAGAGAAAATTGTGTGGAGACCTCACAGCACCTTCCAGTAGGTGAAGGGACTAGAGGGAAGCTGGAAAGGGACTCTGTCAGGAGCTATAGTGACAGGACAAGGAATAATGGGTACAAATCTAAACACGGGACTTTTAGGTTAGTTATTAGAAGGCAGTTTTTTTACTGTAACGATGGTGGGAGGCCCTGGCACAGGTTGCCCACAGAAGCTGTGGCTGCTCCATCCCTGCAGTGTCCAAGGCGAGGTTGGACAGGGCTCGGACCAACCTGGGATGGTGGAAGGTGTCCTGCCCACGGCGAGGGTGGAACAAGCTGATCTTTAAGGTCCATTCCAACCCAAACCATTTTATGATTCCACGCCTGTTCGGTGTGTAAGGGCACAGTGTCGGCGGTGTGCCGGAGCCAGGGGCTGTGAGAGAGGGGCTCGGGCAGGAGCTGCCGCTCCCATCGCAACACCCGCCCGGCCGGGCTGTGCTGCATCCCGGGCACCCCCAGCCCCTCTTACCAGGACAGCCGTCACCTCCTGGTCGTCCTGCGAGACGTGGGGCGGCCGCTCGTCCAGGCAGCACAGGTAGAAAGCCGTGTCATAGCGGCGGCCGCCGCGGCCGGCCCTGCCCACGGGCGTCAGCCAGTTGCTCCACTCGTGCAGCGCCCAGATGTTGGGCGCGCAGCCCAGGTGCCGGCACAGCCGCAGGAAGCAGGACGCGTCCTCCCGCACCCGGCGCCGCCACTCCCCGAGCTCGGCGGCGGGCGGCAGGCGCTCGGCGGGCAGCGGCGGGGCCGGCCCGCGCCCCGGCACCAGCAGCAGGATCCCCGCCTCCTCGAAGGTCTCCCTGAGAGCGCAGATGCGGAAGGCGACTTCCCCCGGCAGCGGCGAGCCCAGGCTCTCCCGGTCGGTGGCGAAGAGCGGGGCGCGGCTCCCGCCGGGCGGCGGCGGCTTCACGGCGCCCAGCCCGCAGTGCGGTGAAGGGGGCAGCAGCCCCAGCCACTCGGCGGAGAAATCCGCCGGCTCCGCCAGCCCGCCCGGGAACACGTGTGCGCCGGGCATGAAGCCGCTGCGGGAGCTCCGGCGCAGCAGCAGCAGCTCGTAGTCGAAGGGGCCGAGCGGCGAGCGCGGCGGCCGGCCCGGCGTGCCCGCCGCCAGCAGCAGCGTGGCCGCCTCCCGCCAGTGCCGCAGCCGCGGGTTCATCTTGGCGAGCCCAGGGCGCTCCCGCGGGCCGGCACCGCCGCCTGCGCCCCCGGAGGAGCCACTGCAGCCGCGGGGCGGGGCGGGCAGCGCCGGGGGAGGGCCGCAGGAGGCGGGCCGGGAGCCGGGATGCCTCAGCCCCCCGCAGCCCTAAGCCGGTAAGTAGCGGGTGTCCTCAGAGGGCGAAAGCTTAAGGAAATACAGAGGGTTTAAGGCACCGATGGCCGGGAGAAGCGAGGCGATGGCTTTAAGTGGCTTGGGAAGCTGTGGCCCGGGTGGCTTGCGCTTCCTGCGGATTCGCAGCACGGAGTGGACTTACAGCGCCACAAGGTGTAAATATCGGGGAGCTTCCTCGGAGCCCAGAACCTTCCCGAGCACGGGTGAAGGGTCTGTAGTTACAGCCTCGGGAGTCAGCACGGGGTCAGGAGCCAAGGACTCGGATTTGTGATGGTAATACTGCTGCTGACCCGCCAGCTGGCCTCACAGAAATCTCCTTATCTCAATTCCATAGCAAGCCATGCTGACAGCAAAAGTCATTTTAGGTCTGTAGTTAAACGTGACGTTTGCCAAGTTGTTTGAATTTGTTCTAGCACGCTTCAAAAGGGAAGAGTGTGAGAGTTTATGTTAATTATTACAGAGCTCTTACGCTTTGAGGTTTTTAAGTACCTTGTTGCCTGAAAAAAATTATTCAGCAAGGTAGGAAAACCTTGAAAGGTTCTTTGAACCTTTAGGAAACGTTTTATTTTGTTAATTGATTTTGATTTCTCAATTTTCATTATTTTGTAGAAATTTAAGCAGAAAAAAGCTAATGACACAGGTTGAGAAGTTTTGCAAGAGCGGTATTTGCATGTAACATGGAAAATCCTTCTCCCATCCATAATCCTTCTCTTGCCAGATTGCATTTGGCAAATACCCACGTACCTGTACATGCTTCTGACAACCTCTCAATTTGATTTTATAGTTGAGCTTGTAGTTGATGCCTATGAGATGTGTGTCACTGGAACTGAAATGAAGTTTAGAAGCAATTGAACCAATGGAATACTGGATTATGTCAATTTACAGACCCAAAAATTACTTTGAGGTGTGCCCAGACACAGGTGGACCATAAGCTCACCCTGGTGCCAAGCTGCAGTGGGCAGAGCAGGTCAGCCAAGCCAGCTGGTGCTGCTAAAATGAATGGCCAGACAATAGACAAGCCTGCCTCCCTCTCCTTCCCTTGCTTATCACTGAATATGCAAGCAAAACCAATGACATCTTGCAACCTGAGCCGCTCTTTTTCTCACTAATCCATTTTGCTCATCAGTAATTACCACCTTAGGCAGTCGAAGCACAAGGCTCATTTATTTGTTTTCTACTAAGGCACTTTGGATCTAAAATCATGACATTCACCTTGGTATTTGTTTGCCTTTTGCACTCTTTGAGTAGTTAACTATTTCACTGTGTTGAGCACGCATCTTGTTAGGAATGTGCTTTGCCTAAGAGCTGCTTCACTGGTGAAATATTAATAAACTACTGAGGTTTTTCAAGATTTAATATCCAATGAGCTTGATGGCTGATCAAAAAGATTTAGGGTCCATTATGTGTGATCATTTCAGCATAGAGGCATTTTAAGTAGAAAGTACTGATGTACCAACAATGAATGGTGTCACTTTCAAATCAGATATAATACCAGCACAAATAGAAAACGGTCTTACTGTGGCAAAAATGCGATGTCTGATAGCCCTGGAACATTGTTTCAGAACGTATCTAGGAAAATCTGATCCTAGAGAACAGCAATGATTATAGTGTTATCTGAAGTTTCCAAATGGAATGTTTGTTTGGGTTTTTTTATCTAGGACAGTCTAAAGGCTCACAAGTGCTAGTAAGTAAAGCAGGAATACTGTGGCAAACAAGGCACAGGATCGTAGAATGGTCTGGGTTGGAAGAGACCTTGAAGATCACCTGGCTCCCCCCTCTGTCACAGACAGGGACACCTTCCACTGTCCCAGGTTGCTCCAAGCTCCAACGTCCAACCTGGCCTTGGGCACTGCCAGGGATCCAGGGACAGCCACAGCTTCTTCATTGCATCAAATGAAATACCACAAGATTATTGCACTGATAATAGTTCCTTGTGGCATCATATTTCAGCAATGCAGAGGTTACTCCAGCATTTTTCTCTACAGTTCAGTTACTGCTTACAAGAAAAGTAATAAGTTGGTTAAAAAAAAAAAAGCTTTAGGTCATTAGATATACAGAAATGATTGTCAGATTAATTTTCTGGGGTTTTTTTGTATGTGGTTAGAATACTTAGCAATGGAATGACTTCATTCCTTCCGTTACATCATTGCATAAATTATTTTGCCCAGACAGGTCAGTGCAGATCTCACCACTGTCATAATTAATTTCAGATGAAAAACAGGGTCCACAAATATTTCATCATTTAATTCAGTTTACTTGCTAGCCTGTGAGTTGGAGATGATTATACTAAGTCAGTGCTTGGTTTAATTTAGATGCAGCTTTGTCCCCATGTAGATGTAGTGTCTACAATAATGAGTTGTGACAACTTCAAGTATCCAAAAATGCAGAGATTTCACTAGGTTTATCTACTGTTTCTTAAACTAGCTTATTTTACAGTGTTGTAGAATCACAGAATCATTTAGGTTGGAAAAAAACCCCAAGATCATTGAGTCCAACCACGAACCCAGCACTGCCAAGTCCAGCACTAAACCATGTCCCCAAGTGCCCCATCTGCACATCTTTTAATTGCCTTCAGCTATTTCAAGTGGTATTTCAAATACCTCCAGGTCACTTCAAAATGACATGCTAAAGCTTTTAGATTGTTTAGCTCATATAATATCAACAAATAGGCAGACTCAATAATGAATATAAAAAGTAAATAGATTATTCACTGTATAGCTTTTCAAGTATTGTTTCCAAATGGTGAATAAATGTCACATCTAGGAAATGCAGGTTTATGATTATGACACCATTATATAGATTGACTGAAAAGCAAAATGAAAAAAAAAGCTAACTTCATACAAAATGATATTCCAACAAATTAGGCAGATGAGAAAACTAGGTTACAGATAGCATTAGCAACTGGAACTGTTCTGCTTCCAACAGACACATAATGGATGGCACATCTTATGGAAATGGAAATTATGGTTCTAATTCTGCAGCTTTTAGTTTCGTGAATAGTTTTCCCACATGTAATTTCTCACCAGACTGAGTACTGATGGCTTGCATGAGGAATCATTTGGAGCACGCTCCCCAGAACCCAGAATTCAAATGTGTATATCTTAAATTACACCTGCAATTAGCATATTAGATTAAGTTGCTAAGGGGGTATCATGTTTGCTCTCTGGCAGTCCTCAGTCATTTTATATGGTATAAATAGTTAAGTATTTTTTATTGTCTTTTTTATCTTATTTCCCCGTTCTTACTTGCTTTTTTCCCCCCAAGGTTTATGCTATTTTTGTATAGATTCTTCTGGATAACACAAAGGAATTGCGTTCAAATTTTTTTCCCCCAAGACAATTACAGATGACTGTAAGATATGAGGTTTACTATTCTTTCAAAAACCACATGATTTTTAAAGTCAGTTTTTCGGCTGTGTGGTTTCTTGCTGCTGTGGCGAGACACAGACTTGACTGATCAGAGACTCCAGTGACAATTTCATGCACAGTGGAAATGATCAAAATAACAGACCACAGTTATACCATGACTGTGACTTCCATTTCTGTGCAGCTGAATTATAACTGGCTTTGAGAGGATTTGTGAATTTGTTTAATTTGGTGATATTATTAAGTATATGATAAATAATGTCATGCAATGCAGTGTAAATAAAAGAAAACATAAAATTCAATCAAAGAGAACAACACAAAAACCCACCTGACCCTGGGGAGGGTTGAGAAGTCAATTTCTGTCACTCCTGTAAATCACGGTAGATTTTCTGACAAATGACTGAAACTGAGCAATAAACATAATTGCATGTGCAAGTGGCCTGTGTGGGTGACAGTTTCAGAGATGCTGTGATTGGATTTGTGTTTGCCTACGTGGCCTCCAGTCACATTGCTCCCAGCATGAAACGCTCGTGCCTGGCTGGCTGAGAGGATCCACCAGAGCCCGATGCTGGTTAAACGCCATGTGACTTTTCACCTTTCCACAGGTTTCAGCAGTGCTGAAGCTGCATCCCAACTGCACCCAAGGGTTCAGCTGGAAGGATGGATGATGGAATCCAGCCCTGTGGGACTGCCTTCTTCTAGAAGGAAGCCCTTTGTAATGTGAAACTGAGGGAGAAAAGGATTGTCTTTTGTAAAATGGATAACAACATGTAGCAAATCAAAATATTTTTACTCTTACTTTGTACAAGTTAATCAGAGAATGGATAGTCAGTTCCACTCAGGGATATTTTACATCCTTTGTCCCACTGGGCATAAGATACTCCCTTTTTTTTATAGAGAAGCTGTAGTTTAACTTTGGGATGCTGTTGTATATAACAAAAAGCAAACTTTGGTATTTACTCCATCCATCCATCCATCCATCCATCCATCCATCCATCCATCCATCCATCCATTTCCTTTCTCTTTTTCGTTCTTCCCTAAACACATGTGGGTAATTTCATATGAAAGACATCCTTTTCTAATCCCACTTTTATTGTACACTTACTGTAGTAAATGCTGCTCACGTGCGAACTATTTTGTCCCGATCTCTTCCTGCATTAAAAGACTTATATAATCGTATTGAGAGAAAGCATTTAGAGATCTGTAATCCACTGGTCTTACTGAATGACTTTTTACATAATGAAAATCTGTGAAGGGTAAATATGTTGACTAGGAGTTCCATTAGCACTTAAATAGAAGATATTTCCGGAAAGCGAACATAAACAACACAAACTTTCCAGAGAAAGAAAAGCAAGCCTGTAACCAGTCCTCTCTACAAACAATAAGCACATTTAATTTTTAATCTGAAGGCTAATTATATCAGTCATTTAGTCCAGTTTTAAATAATTGCATTACTGTAGAAAATATTTTCGCACTTACATGAAGAATTTTGAAACTAATTTTATTTTATATTCATAGCGCTGAAGTTTGATGTTACATTGTTTGCAACATTAGGAGAATCACTTTAATTATGGTCCTGTGTTCCTTTTGTTACTAAACTAGAAAACAGTGTAATGGGTTTTTATGGTGATAGATTGGAAATCCTGGAATGAAATTACAAATTGCAGCATTTAGCAGGCAGTTCTGATGGCTTGATAAAACCGTTGATCATTGTTGCTACCAATGGCACAGGACTGAGTTTCACGCTCCTTAGGTCATGTATATTTTTCCTGAGGTAAATGTCAGCTTTGCTGGCTGAAAGAGACAGAGTTTGGATCCTAACACTAGTTGAATCCAGTTGTGAGTCCAGTCTAGTCTGGTTTTCAGGTTGTCCAAGCCGATGGTATTGTACCTAACACAGGACAACCAGTGCTGAAGGCAGAATCATCTGTTGGCCTAAGTGTTATTGTAGCTGTTTCCTAAGGCAGGGATTTCCTGACTTTTCAGACTGCTGATTCCTTGGCAGTGTAAATTAAGCTACATCACTGTTCACCTTTGGGAGCTTGAGGAGGCTGTGCTTATGTTAACTAAACTAATGAGAGGGTTTAGCATGTTACTTTTATTACTGTGGCTCAGACAGGAACTTAAATTTAGAAGAGCCTACTACAGATAAGCTGTATTAATATTCCAGCTTTTCAGAGAGTCATAGAATGGTTTGAGTTGGAAGAGACCTTAAAGACCATCTGGTTTCAACCCCTGCCATGGGCAGAGACACCTTCCACCAGGCCAGGTTGTGCCAAGCCCTGGCCAGCCCTGGCCTTGAACGCTTCTCTGTGCCAGGGCCTCCCCACCTTCCCAGGGAACAATTCCTTCCCAGCATCTCATCTGAACCAACTCTCTGGCAGTGTGAAACCATTCCCCCTTGTGACTCCCTTGTAAATAGTCTCCTGTAAATAGTCTCTCTCCATCTTTCTTGCAGGCTCCTTTCAGGCACTGGAAGGCCACAGTTAGGTCACCCCAAAGTTTGTCTTCTCCAGGCTGAACAATCTCAGTTCTCTCAGCCTTTCCTCACAGCAGAGGTGCTTTATCCCTCTAATCAACTTGGTGGCCTCCTCTGGACTTGCTCCGACAAGTTTTGTTTGGTTTGAATTACTGCTGCAAGCAAACCAGTAAGTTATAAGGAGGTACTTTATTTTAAGTTAAATAAATAGTGACAATAACAGGTTTGCATTATTCAAAGTGTAGAAAATACCACCCATGCACAGGCAAAACCAGTGTAATTCAAGTCAGGAGTAAGATTTTAGTATACAGCAAATTTAATGTGTGTATTCTGTGAATAAAGACAAAAGAACTGAAGCAGATCAACACTGATATTAATTAAGCAATGACCATCTTCTTTTGTACTATAATTACATTCTCACCAATTAACATGAGAGTATGTGCTTTATCATCATCCTGTTTCAATATAGAGTATTTTGAAGTACGAATTCCCATTTTTCAATTACAAAGTTGCATTTCCAGTCTCCTTCCAGTTGCATTCCAGTAGGGGAAAAAATGAAGACTGCAAATCTCTATCTCTATTCCTTAATTTAAAGGAAGCCTCAGTACTTCTGGGCAATGGTGGTTTCATTTTGCTTTGGTTTTGTGCAGTGTGGTGCCAAACTCTATCACGTGGAACAGACACGTGTAGGAGATGAATGGCAGCCCTTTATTCATGTAGACAGTGCCAATCCTCTGTTAGAATTCTACTTAATCTATTCATTTCAGATAGCCTAAATATAAGATGATGCAGATTTTTAGGAACAAACTAGTGATGAATTAATTTGCTGCCAGCTTTGTCTTAAGATTTGAAAATTCTTTTTCCAAGGCCAATCCTTTAAATAGTAATTGTGTGCATATTCATAATAAAGCAAGACTGACTTACTTAGAAGCAATTTATACAAATTCTTTGAATTCTACAGCAAAAAAATCCAAATTAAAAAACAAAAAAAGCAATGGAGCAAAACCTACAATTTACCAACCCACTGAGGCTTGCTTTTCAAGATGACCTATTCTTAAAAATTCTTCTACACAACTAAGCATGGATAAACTGTTTATCTGTGGTTAGGTGTGTGGAAGATACCAAGATAACAGATAATGAATGTTGTCAGTGTTACCATGTACTTATCCACTAGGAAACAGGCTTGCATTCGTGACTTGGGGTTTGAGAACATGTGGTCAAACAGTCTGATTTCATAAGGTATATGGAGTTTTCAGGAAGCACAGAATAGAGCCCAGCTGCTTCTGCACCTTCCTGTGAACTGAGAGTGCAAAGAGTGAAAATATCCACAGGTCCTTAATGACAAGTGGTGGCAATCCAAACAGGTACATTCTCCTGCAGCTTTTGCTGTATTTTCCTTAAATGTGTTTAGTCGTTGTGATTGTGGAGGAGACCATCCAATTTAAATGAACACTCAGCAATTACACCTTATCTAGGCAGGCTGGAACTGTAGCACCGATAAATACAGACCTGGCTTGGTTAGAAAGCTGTCAGGAGTCTCTAAAGACATAGATTAACTACATATAAAACATACCCTATGGAATGAGTGAAACACAACAGAAAGGAATGTGGAGCTGTCTGGTAATACCCTGAATTCCCAAGAGAATGGAGTTAGACTGGACCACTGTGCAGAACTCACATTATCCTTCAACATAATGAATTCAGGCCTCTGCTTACTGGTTTTTTTTCTCACCTACAAGTGACCAGATTCAAATACGCTTTTTTCCCCTCCGTAAATCCAGTTCTTTCAAGTTTTAAAGAACAAACTGTTTGCTGCAGTTTTTCTAAGTACGTTTGGTTCTTAACTCAAAAAATATTAGGTGTTTATGCATGTTGTCAATTTTATTTAACAAGCATGAAGGCTGTTCACAAAACATCTCTGATTATTACTTTTTGATAATGTGCCTGTAATAATCAATGCAGAAAAATGACTTCTTAAACCCCCAATATTATGGGGTCTTTATATTTGGCTGTGGAGTGCCCCATACACCTATGGCACTGTAGCACATGTACCAAGCATTCCTGAACTGACAGTGTGTGTTCAAAGCACTAGAAGGTATTTCCAGAAGTAAATAATAAATACCATAACACATAAATCCTTTTACAAAATATTGTAAAGCTTCTCTGCTAACTAAGTGTCTGTTCCCACAGTTTTACATTTAAATGTTGACAATTCCACAGGGAAGCTCTGGAAAGTTTTATGCTGTTGCATTTCCCTCCCAGAATTGTAGGGTTATCAAATGGGACCAATCCTACAGGCTTCCTGTTTCCCAGATGATTAATCAGACACGACTGAGATGAAACTGGGACACATTTTTAGCTTTGTCTGGATTTCTGCAATTTGGGAGCTTGCAGAAATGTGATTGTACACATACAATCATCAGTCCCTGCCTGTCAACAGGAGAGGGGATCCCATTAGGAAAGTCTGCTTTAACATCATTTTTGTTTGCTAAAATCTATTTTCCCATGGTACTGCATCTGGTGTGGGTAGATTCATTGCTCCTGTTTCCATAGTTAATCGTGAAGTGCAAACTGCTGCTACAGAAAGAGAAAATAGAACCAGTAGCAAGAATCAGTCTTTCTGCAGGGAAAGATAAAATCGTGGGAAATGTGAATGAAAACCCTGAGGCTTGCTAGTATTTTTCTGAATATGCAACTCTTCCTTTTTTCTATCTGGATTTGGAAAGCGATTAGTCATTCACATATGCTGTGCCAATTCATGCGACTGGGCTCCGTACAATCCAGTCTAAATCAACAAACAGTACTCGGTATCAGACATCGTTCTGTTTTGTCCCCCCTCCCCAACCATTAACTCATCTAAAATAGAGGTTGGTTACATTCTTTTCTTGGGATTTTCATCCTTACCCCTTTTCCTCCACTCGAGAAATACTTTTTGTATTTGATGGAAAAGAAGTATTCTATTCACATGGTCAGACAAAACACCCATGTTAGCCTTCCAATTTATGTTACTTTCCAATACTGTAAACAGTGACCAGCAGCAAACACCAGAGCCTAGTGAAGAACAAAACCCACAGGCTTCTGAGAATAGTAATCTATTAATAGCAGGTAAATCCCTGTTACAGCCAGTAGTGATAATACCCTGATATTTCGCTTAACTGTTACAAGTCCAGCGAACGAAGACATTCTATTCTGCAGGCTGATTTGCATCCCTTTTCTTCAAAAAGCATGAAGGAATCAAATAGTGCGTTTTAGGATATCCAGAGGCAAAAGTTCTGCTTTGTTCTTTCAAGTGCTCGTTTAAAATTCTCAGCTCATCCAAGTGACACATTTTGAAAGTAAAGGTGAGGCATGAAACACTCCAGGCTGGAGAAGGGTCACTGTCAGAGCTTGCACCCCCCTAAGACAGTTTTACCACACACACTGCCAGCACAATGGCGATAATGAGCACAGCAGTGAAAACAATCCCAGCTAGGACCTTGCTGATATCGCAGAAGGATTTATTTTCCTCCACAGAGATCATGCCAATAGAGGAAGCGCCCACACTGATGGTGGATTTCAGTTCAGCCCCTGGGTCTTGCTTAGCCTCTACTGTCCACTGGGGGACATTGACCTTCATCTCCATCTCGTACATCATCTCTCCTACCTGGTTGATCTCATTCTCGAGGTCTTTCAGATCCACCACGTCTATGTTGTGCTCAGCCTCGTATTTCATGTTCTGGACGCTCATGGCGCGGGCGGCCACGCCGGAGGTTCCCCCGCTCATGCCCGTCTGGATCAGGTGTTTTTTGGGAACGTTCAGCGGGAACTCGTGGCCCAGCTCCAGGGCTCTCCTCATGTCGATCTCCAGGATCTCTAGGCACGTGGAGAAAATCACCCATAGCCGCTCGAACTCGGCTTTATCTTCCTTACTCACGCTTTTGTCCTTCAGGACCGTGGTGAGCTTGTTCCTGTTGGCCACCGCCAGCTCCTGAGCTTTCTGCCGGGTTTTCTTGAGCTCCTCCCGCAGGTTCTGCGAGTCCGAGGTGCCGCCGATGGTCAGCACCATGTGCCGATAGCAGGCGGTCACCTTGTTGAGCGCGTCCAGCAGCGCCTTGCACTCCTCCTTCACCATGGTGGCGGCGGGGGCCGTGCCCGGTGCCGCCCTGGCCGGTGCCGCCCCGACTCACCCGGTGCCGGGCCCCGGGCGCTGCCACAGCCGGGCGCTACCAGCACACATGGCAAGTGCTGCCTCCGGGTCGCGCCTGCATCCAGCACCCCGTTACCGCCTGGTCAGGCGGCGCCTCCGGGAGCGCGGGCGGGCGGCGGGGAGCCCCGGCGGGCGGGCAGCATCGCTCCCCGCGCCACCGCCGCCCGCAGCGCCACCGGGGCGGCTCGCTCCGCGCCGCGCTCAGCGGGGCGCTGCTGTTTGAAAAGTGCTGAGCGCCGCGGGTGGAGGAGAAAAAAATACGAAATCAAAAAAGCCAAGGCTAAAGCTCTGGGGAGCGACAGCCGGGGAGCCGGCTGTCCCCGCCGCCGCCACTTAACTCGCCCCAGCTGGGCGCCCGCGCGGTCACATGGCGGGGAGCGCCCGGCCCGGCCCTATAAGCCCTCGCAGGCTCCGCCTCCGCAGGCAGTGATCCCGCGGTGCTCCCGGCTCCTCGCCCGCTCCCTCCCGCCTCTGCCCGGCCATTGGCTTCGTGCGGCCGCGCCGGGCCCGCCCTGGACCCCGGTAGGGCTCGGCCGGGGCGCGGAGCGGCGGGGAGGTGGGCGGCGGCGGTGGCTCTGTGGCCGGCGAGCAGGGAGGCGATGGTGTCGGTGTGAGTAGCGCTGCCGCCCCGGGCTGCCCGCGGCTCTCGCTGGGACCGTCCCGCCGGGGCGGGAGCAGGCAGCGCTCCCGGCCCGCTGTGCCGTGCCCGGGAGCCGCTCGGCCGCGGCCTGGGCGGCGGCGGGGCTCTGCTGGCTCGGCCTTCGCCCGGGCCGGAGCGCGGCGGGGTCGGGCGTGCGGACACATGGCCCTGCTCGGTGACCGCCGCGGCAGGGTCGGTCCTTGCCGTGCTGAACCCCTCTGTGCGCCGCAGGTCGGTCCTGCCCGGCCTCCCGGCTGTCCCGTGTGTCGCAGACGTGCCGGGACCTGGCCGGGCAAGGAGCTCGCTGCTGTTGTCATCCGTAGGAAGGGCCCGTGCGATCCTGGGCACCCGCAGTTAGCTCAAGTCGAGCAATCGCACGTCAGAAGCGCAGGAAACACGGCAGTTGTCGCTGTCAGCAGCGATGCTCCAGCGGCTGCCCTTGGCAGCGTGCTGGGTACGGCACTGATGGGCTCCAGGCCGTGCCCGTGTGTGCATCCAGCGGGATGCAGGTGATGAACAGTGCCGCTTTCTGAACTGAGCCCTGTTGTCTCCAGCACCTGCTGTGGCTGCTGAAGTGAGCTTCTGGAGAGCTTGCCTGTCACAGCATATGCTACCGCATATGCCCCAGCGTTTGTGGGTGGCTGAGTGGTTTGGTGATGCTACAGTAGCCTGAAAAAGCTGTGAAGCCACCAGAGTCCCACGAGGAGGGGAGCATGACCTACTCCCTTATCTTTTATCACTACTCTTGCAGGGCAGTGTGTGTTATGAGCAAGATAATTTGCTGTGAGGAACAGAGTCCAGGCAGACTGGCTTTCTGCTGCTGAGCCCAGCCTGAGCAATCTTTAGACTGTGTTCCTCTTTGTGGATTTTGGTAGTTTGGATTCCACTGTCTGTTTTTTTATGTTTTATCTTGCTTTACTTTTGGCCCTAGTTCCAAAACGTATGTAGCTTCTGCTGCAGGTTGCTACCTGTGGAAAAATGGCCTATTAACTTTGTGTAGATTATCAAATTACTACCAACTGCACTGAGTAGCTCTCTGTGAATTTACATGGTGCAAAGTAGAAACAAATCAGTCATACCTGTTTCCTTGTAGGAATAAAGAAGCATGGGATGATTTTCACCTGATAGTGAGTGAAGTCTTGTAATTGCTTAATCATTCTCAGGTGGAAAAAGGATTAGCTTTGGGTTTGAATCTGGAGTCCTGTGTGACATAAGTGTTAAGCTTATTGCTGACTAAATTGTCCATTTGTGTGTCTGTTTTAGCTGTGTTTAAAGTCTGCCAGAGAGCACTGTAGTTATGTGAGAATCTGGAAGCCGCTTCTGTGAATATGCCTGGGAAGGGGAGGGAGGGAGGTTTGGTTCAGGAACATGTGACTGTTTAAACCTGAAGGTAGCAGCAGTCATAATCTGTATCAGGTAATGCCTAAGTACATCTTTAGGTGTGTCATGTGGGAAGAGCCTGTTATTTAGATTAGTTCTAATTTAAGTTCAGCTACATGCAGTTATACAATTTGCTTAGATTGTGGGAACTCTTGAAATTCAGTTGTTTGTCAGTCAGGCATGATGTTCTGAAAATCCAAATCTTGATACTGCTTTCAGACAAGATGCTGACTAGCCAAAATACTGTCCTGGGAAAACTATTAGGATGGAGGTAAAAATCTTTAGAACTGACTTAGGAAGCAGCATAATGAGTAGTAGAAGAAATGTATTTCCTGGTTCTGTGGCAAGGCTTTCTTGCAGTAGATGTTAATGACCGTATTCTTCCTGTGCAGTACTCTTAAAATTCCAAAGTATTCTGTGATGGATCTTGAACATCACTAATTAAATGTTATAGCCTCATTTTAATACTTTGAAGTAGAATTTTAGGTAAATGCAAGTTTGCTTTGCTTAAATGGTTGGTAAGCCTTGTCTGAGGGACTTACTTTTGGAGTAAGCTTATATATGAAGTTTGGTCTGTAGACTACTGTGGCCTGGGAAAGCTTGAAGCCACTCTGAGGTGAAGAAGAAAAATAAGGATGAAATACAGAAAAAATGAAATGTGACATTAACCCCCTCCTCCCCTGATCACTGATAAACTCTGTGCTTCTTTGAATTCGGTGATTTGCTTTCTGCTTGTAAAGTGGTGAGAGGATTTGATCCATAGCAAGAATCTTAATTTATATTGTGGAGGAATGTTAGACTGATACTTCTGTATTCTGGTGTTTACTTTCAGGAAGCTCTTTAATTAGCTTAGGCTGTTACATGATGCATTGTGTAGCATTTGTAACACCAGTGGTGGTTAAAGTAACTTGTTTTGCTAGTTAGAGCTTACCTGCTGAATTATTTCCCAGCCTTCCTTACCCTTTCACTGGTACCTAAATGCATGAAAATACTTGGTTTAAGTAAAACTGTGTGTTTCAACTCCATAGGAATTTACTATCCCCTCCAAAGAAGGGCAGTGAAGTACCAAAGTGCTGAAATCTCTGAAAGCCTGAGGAGGAGATGACCTTAAATACAGCTCCCTGGTATTTGAGGGAAGCATCCCTGTTTGAGGAGCTGTTTTGGGAACTTTGTATTTGCTGTTAATGTTCTCCCTCTCAATGCTCCTTGTAACCCTTGGTGGTTCACTGAACAGCACTTGCACTTTGTTCTAGGGCTTGCTTTGAGTAGCTGAGGGCTGCCCATCAGACGATGTAATCCAGCTGCAGTAGTGGTAAGCCACAGAATGAAACTTCTTTGCAGCCCCTCTGGTGGATTTCTAAACCTGTGTGAATTGGGAATCTAGTGTCTGCACTGTTGTGAAAATGGAATGCAGCTTGTTCCTGATACTTGGCTAATGACAAGCAAGGTGATCTTGAATATTTGGAAGTATCTGGATAAAAGTGGGAAGTTTGGCTGTTGAAGGATCCACACATATTGAAATGTGCTTTCTCCAGAGGAAGGGAACGAGTAACTGGGGAGAGTCAAGCTCTCAAGTCTGGGACAAGTGAGGATGTGTCCACATCAAATGATGGTGCAAGTGCACTGTTAAAATACAAAGAGTGAACTTCTCACGAGCGAGCTCAGTTCTGGAGTTTGAGGTGGGGCTCATGAGAAGCTGCACAAGGATCTGGTACAGCCCCAAGTGCTCAGTACTGCCCAGGTGCTGCAGGCTCTGGGGGAGGCCTGTCCAAGGAGGTGGAGCAGTGCTGGCAGGGCCAGAGCTGCCAGGCTTGGGGGGTGTTGGGTAGAGGCAAAATCCAAGCCATGAGATTCTGTGCCAGCTTTTAACGCTTCAGTGGAAGAAATGTGTGCCTGGAAGGGAGATGCTGAGGGAAATTAGCATCTTCCTGGAATACTCATGACCCCTCCTTTCCAGACTCTGTTCCATTGCTGTCAGACTGATGTTCTGGGATGATAAAACATGGTTTTTCACTGATTGCTAGTAAGCCTTGACTGGTGTGAATTCACCACTCTATAATCTGATAATTCAGAGGTGCTACTCTTGCATACTTCCATTTCACAGAAATCAGTACAAGCTGAACCTGAATCTAAAAGGAGTAAGAATAGATTTACTCATTTATTCCCTTGTGGTGAGCAAGGTGTATTGTAATGTGTCATGTGTTTTTTGTAGGATGCTCAACACTCATCCTTTAGAGCTCTTAAATGCTCAAAAATGTAAATGATCTTCTGTTTTTATTTTGAGGTGAATGCTGATGTAGGGCTCAAGTTGAGATTGTAACTTTTGCCCAGAAGCAGAGTAACTGTGGAGTAATGCTGCTGATATAACAGTGGCTGGAGTGGTAACTTGAGTTTTTGGACTGAGACTGTTCACATTCCACTGTAAGATTCCTGTTTGCTTGTAAAGCTCTCTAAGATATGTTTACCTTTGACTGTTCCTTCTAACAAGTGGTGCTCGTAAGGTGTTTGGGGGAAGCACTTCTGTTTAAAAAAAGAACTGAATTTAGAACTGGGGAAGAATTGCTTCCTTTTTTGTGTGGAGCTGTGCAGTTTGCTAGAATGATACATTCCTGATAAAGTTGGTATGTGTATTTATCTGCTACTCAGATAAAAATCTTTCAGTTGAGTAATGAGTTGCTTCTCGTTTACTTGTTATTTTGAGCACTTCAGCAAATATCAAGTTACTGGTTTACTAAGCCTTAGTTGTTCCTGTTGTAGCTATTGCGAGCTAAGGTGAAGTTGATGTTGTCATGTGAAACTTGACAGTATTGGTAAAGTAAAATTGAATGAATTTGTGCTTCTTACCGTGCTAATTTATCTGGTGTTGAAGGTTTTGGAGATTATGGCATGCTGCTTGTTGATGCTGGACTTGTGTGGACAGGACACCGAGGTATTTGATGTTAGTATCCCCTGTGTACCATTCTAACTCGCTGTCCTGGAGGCAATTCAGGTTACTGAACTAAGCTAATTATTTTTACTAACTTTGGTAGCTGTTTTTACTTCGTTCTGCTGAATTATTATTAAAATGCTGTGGTGAAAACACAGAATATTATGCTGCTCTTCGTTGACTATGTAGTGTTCATATACACAACCCCTTATTCTGTTATGAAAGGCATTTTATCTGCAGTATGTTTCATTAAGTCTTTAGTGGGGATGTAGCAGGATGTTCAGAAGATGATCTGCCTCAGGTTTGAGTAAATACTTGTACAAGCTGAATGTGGACAGGAGGTAACTGCCAAGTGACAATGCAAATACAATGACATCATCCACTCTCATGGCTGTTTGTCTGAATTTCAAAGTAGTGCTTAAGAGGAACTGACACCTGCAAGCTCTGGAAAAGGTCCCTCACTTGTCCATCTCTGAAGGAAAACAGCATCAGTGACAAAATGAACTGTCAGAATTTATTCTTATTCGCTGTTTTCAGTACCAAGGCTAGTTAGGCTTCATTTCCAGTGTTTTAGAGAAAACAGTGACATGTATGTTTCTCACTTGAGCTGTCCTTTGTACCGTAGTTGCATCATTAGAATTGTCTCTCTGCTTTTGATCTAGAAAGGATTTGTCTGTTGTAAGATTATGAGTCTTTTTTAAACTGTAACATAATGCTTATTAGATTGTCTGATCCAACTAGCTTCTGTTCTTCCAGCAATTTGAGCTATTTCTGTGTTTACAGGCATGAAGCCATGCACTGAAGTGATTCCATTTAAACCTTTTATATAACATTAGTACTTGAGTATTGCTTTAGTGCTCAGCATGATAGAATTTGGTAAACTTCATACTGAATATAGCTGATGATAGTTTTTAATGAGAGCTCTGTTAAGCATTAATCAGTTCTCATAATGTATATAAGGGTTGTGCATTTTCTGTTTTCACAGTAAAGCTAAAGATGTCCAAGGTGCAGCTAGAAGAATAAGTCTGTCACCCCCAAGTTAAATTAGCTTGAAGCTGGATGTTGTGTTCTGCCAACAAACTCTTAATGGAGAATTCTAATGTGTTCCTAGAATTACAGCAATGCATTAGCCAGTATTTTCAGATGCATTTAACTTTTGGGGTGGAAAGAAATGGACTTAATATCAAAAATGCCTGAGCTTTGGAGAAGCTTTAATGTACTCTCTTGAATCTGTAGACTAAATTCCTTTGGTTGGGTTTTTTTTTTTTTCCTTTTTGATTACTTAAATTGTTTCTACATCTACATTTCTGTCTCTCCTGAGAATGCTGTGGGAAGGTGATGGAGGGCCAAGTGAATACAGTAACTAAACTGTTTTAGGTAGTAAGTATTCCACCTGTTGTTTTTCATACCCGCATTTTAATCAGATATGATAGCTATCCCCTAATGAGACACTGAACAGCTGCAGGGGTAAGGGAGAGAGAAAAGGGAAGGAAATGGAGAGTTGTGATTCTCAAAACAGTACTCATGTGGCCAGTGGGGTTTGGTTCCTGCTGTGCAGGAGCATGCATGCAGGGAGCGGTGCAGAGTTCCCATCTGCTCTGCTCAAGGAGGGTGACAAACACCCGTGTGAACTACAAGTTTTACCTTCCTTCCTGGGGTGGAACACATCAATGGCACCTTTGGTGCATTACAGGAACTGAAATGCCAGAATTTGATGTTTGAATGCAGTTTCTTTTCATTCCTTGCTGGAGCTCCAAGTGTTACTCGACCCTGTCAGTAGTTTTTCAGTAAAAGAATCTGTGGCTGCAACTGAATGATTAGAACTGGTTTTTTGTGGCGTGTAACTCATGAACCAGCAACTGAAGATTATAATTTCAGGCATCAGTAATGATGCTTAAAGTACTCCACTTGCTCATGTTTTTTTCAGGTGCAGGCAGTGATTTAAGAGGTCAGACAGCAAGCTTCATGAGCTCAGACTTTCTGTGGAAGCTTCTCTTCACATAAATTTCTTCCACCTTTTTTTGCCAGGGAATGAAGTGTTAAATTTCTTTCTGGACAAAGCTTATCAGTTGGGTTTTTTTTTTTTTGTAGATGAGGTAGAGGTTTTTAAATGAGGAGGATTTATGGTATGTGTTCTCTTCCCCTCCTATTACAGGAAGAAGTCTTTGGACTTGAAGATATGTTGGGCTGAAAGACTGGCAATGAAGCTGTTGGAGACATTTGTGCACTGCAGTTTTAGCACTGCAGTCTCATGCTTGGTTGCCTTCTTGTGTCAATGTGCTTTTTCCCCTGACACAGTATGTGGTGTGCTAACAGCTTCTCCATCACTGTCTTGGGGAGGGATCACAGCAGTCTCATCTTCTGCTGCTTGGCCAGATGCTTGAATTCACCAAGCTAAAGGCAGATGAAGCTGCCTCAGTGGGACAGCTGCATTAATGAGAGCTTGATTTGGAAAGTGTCTCAAGAGACCATGTAATCCACCCTCCCAGCTTCGCTGTGTCCACTATCACCTCTAGTAGAGGTTTGTCTGACACGTTCCTTGAGATTTACAACATGAGACTTGATAGCTTTGCCAAGCAATGTAAGCCATGTGTTTATCTTCCCTTTTGAAAAGTGTTCCTGATCTGTAACTGGAGCCTGTTTTCTTCAGTTAAAGCCTTCTTCTTAGATGTGGGAAAAATGCTCTTCACTGAAAGCTTGATCCACCTGTGGGGAAAAAAATCCTTACTTGCTTCATGCAGTTTGTTGATTAGAAACATCACTGCCTTCCATGGGTTGGATTCTGCTTACAGGGCCCCTTTGCCTTTCTTACTTCAGGCTCTGCTCCAGTCAGTTCGTCTTGTATGATGAGAACAGAAACATCCAAAACCATCCATAAAAAAAAAAAAAGCATGTGGGACTCTCAGGTCTTGCTGGTGCAAACTATTTTACAGATTGCATACGTGTATATGTACAGCCCTGCTTGGTGCTTGACTTATACTAAATTGTATTTAGTTACATGTACTAATTTGTCACTGAGTCATGTTTGGACTGTAAGCTGCAGTCATTAAGACTGACTTGGAATTGTGGCCTAGCCAGCTGTTCAGCAGGCAGGATTTTTTGTAGCTAACTAGTCCTGCTTATGAAGATGTGTCTCAGCTCTGCTGTTGTGTGGATGAGCAATGAGGTATCTGTGTTCTTGCAGCAGGGTCACAGGGCTTGTGCTGCCTCTCCTTCCCTCAGCACTGGCTGAGGAGGCAGCCCACAGCTTGGACTTGGATTGCAGCTACCTGCCAAGAAATCTTTATCATAATCATGTGGTGGAATAATTACTGGTGATCATCCTGTTTACCCAGACACTGTGGTAGGATGGATCATGGATTATAGACTTGGTTGGTCTGGGTTGGAAGGGACCTCAAAGCTCATCTTGTCCCACCCCCTGCCATGGCAGGGACACTTTCTAGCAGACCTGTCCAGCCTGGCCTTGGCCACTTCCAGGGATGGGGCAGCCACAGCTTCTGTGGGCAGCCTGTGCCAGGGCCTCAGCACCCTCACAGGGAACAATTTCTTTGGTACATTTAATACAAATCCACCCTCTTTTAGTGGGAAGCCATTCCCCCTTGTCCTGTCACTCCAGGCCCTTGTCCCAGGTCTCTCTCCAGCCCCTTTAGGTACTGGGGGGTGCAATAAGGTCACCCTGGAGCCTTCTCCAGGTTGAACCCCAGAGCTCTCTCAGCCTGCCTTCAGAGCAGAGGGGCTCCAGCCCTTGGAGCATCTTTGTCCCCCTGCTCTGGGCTTGCTGCAGCAGCTCCGTGTCCTTGTGCTGGACCCTAGACCTGGAGGCAGCTCTGCAGGAGGGGTCTCACCTGAGCTGGGCAGAGGGACAGATTCTCCTCCCTTGACCTGCTGCCCATGCAGAGGAATGAGCCCAGGACATGGCTCGTTTTTTGGGGCTTCAGATGCAGATTGCTGACTTAGGTTGAGCCTGTGTTAAGCTGGACTTTTTCCAGATTCGAAGTCTTTAATGCCTCAGCTTGGGTGGTGTTCTGAAGGTGTCAATGAGCAAACATTTTCCTCCCCATTGTGTTAGCAAACAGCATAGCTGTGCTGATGTGGGAGCACTGGATAAGCAGCCTTTCATAGAAGCTCTTGGTCTTGTGTGCTTTCATAGTGAATGGACCATTTTGTCTGGAATTGCAAAACTGCTTGAGGCACTTCCCTGCCATTGCCAGACTTCAGTGGCTCAGGCTGGGGCTGTCCAAGCTGTAATTGGTGATACCTTTATAGCAGAAATAACTTGTAGCTTTAACTGGTCATGTTTGTGCTTAGCTCTCTGAGGGAACTTTGCTTGTGCCTGATCAGAAGGAGGGACCAGAGCCCAGCTCAGTTACCAGGCTGTAGATCAGTTGACAGCGTGGCTGAAACACAGAGGCTGTCTGGAATTGATGGGAATTGGCTGTATGATTTTCCACTCCCTTGAACTGCTCACACTGAGCAAATAATATGCTAGGAATAATTCTGCACTGGAGGAAGCAGGGGGATACTGATTGTGTAAGGGTGGTGTGCTCAAATGAAAGTCTCTAGCTCTGCTCACCCTTTCTCACTATATACAGCTGAAATTGCATGAGGAAATCATGCAACTTCTGTTGATTAGTAAGGGAAGCTGCATGAGGGGAAAAATAACAAGCAAGCTTGTTATTTAAACATTTTGTGTGCTTGTTAATCTCAATTCTTGTTGAAAAAAAAAAATTCTGAAGTTATTCTAGGAGGGACCTGTTAGGGTTTTTCCTGCCTTTGTGTCTAGGATGTGTCTCAGAGAATTAGAATTGAGGAAGCTAGCAGATGAGGGTCTGGTTTCTTAGGGATCATCTTTTCCAGGGCACTGTGACACCTAGTGACAGCATTTCTAATGTTTACAGGTTGGGTTTTCATTCTCCAGTCACTCTTTTCCTCTCTCTTTAGCCAAATGTTACTTACCAGCCTGACCTCAAATCACTGAGGCTCTTTTCATGCGAGTGCAGATGACCACAAATGATGATAAATTTCATGGTGGCTTTTTAATTATGACATGGTTATTCTTATCTCCTTGATGTACCTCTCTAACTTTCCCTGGAAAGTTGAGGATTGCCTTACACGAGGGTTTGTGTTACACTGGCTGGGCGTCTCACTGGTGTGTGTCAGGAATCCTTATACAGGTGAGTTTTAAGACTTACATGAGCTCAGTGCAAAAGCATCAATGTCCTGTGGTGCAGCAGAATCTGCTGTAAAAAAAGCTCTTAATTTGTCTCTTGGCTTGTTTTAGATCTTAGCAGCCCAAGTTAGTTTGTATATCAAAGTGATAATAATTTTGATTTTAACTTCTCTCTGATAGTCACTGTTAGACTCCAACACCTGGAAGGCCTAAGGAGACATTGAGGATAGCTGTGTGATTGGAAATGTATAACAATGAAAAATACTCTGTCTGAATAACTTCTAAGTAATTGTAGTTAATAGTTAAAAATGCCATTGGCTGCTTACATCAAGATCTGAAGCTCTTTTTTCCTTTTGGACAAGGAGAATCAAACTGCCCCTAGGTATTCTCAAATATTGTGTTTTAACAGATACCATCTATGATACTCAGCCATTCTCCATATGTATTTTAGAACATCTCCTTGGAATATCTGAAGTCCATATGGCTCTGTATGATGAAGATATCTTGAAAAATCCCTTTTATTTGGCCATTCAGAAGCGACGTCCTGATCTATGCAGCAAAGTTGCAGAACTCCATGGTATTGTAAGTATGAAAAAGTAGATTTAAAAGCTGCATAATAAATAGTAGCTATTTGAATTTAAATCATGTCTGCTATGAAACATGTAAAGATTAGTTTAAGCCTACAAAACTTGGAAATGAAGCAGAACAATTTTTAGTTGAAGTTGGACATTATTTAGTAATATGGACCTCTTGATCTATTGCAAGGGAGTAAAAAGTTAAGGTTGGTGTTGTTTCTAAACTCTACAGGAAGCTTATTTTCTTTTCTTTGAACTGAAGTTGCATATTCTCTCACAAGCTTGTAACTTACATGGGATTGACCTTTTGAAATGCCTGCTGGACAAGCAGTTACTCATGTGACAGCATTTTACATAGTAAAATAAAGCTCTTAAACTGACCTGGAATAAAAACTCCAGACCTTAATATTTACTGATGTGGATATTTTGCAATTAATCTTCATTCACAATTAAGTGTGTAGAGACTCCATTAAACATGGATGTTATTGCTACTTGATGATAAAATTTGTTGCTTTCTAATTAAGAATTTGTCCCAAATTGCCCATCTGTTGATGTAAACTCAAGGTGTTTATCTTAGTTTTTTTTTCTTTCTGATGGATTTTCATTTTAGTTTGAAAATATACTTCACTTTTTTTATTAGCTGCTTGATTTTAAGTTGTTGATGTCATTTTAAGTCATTTGTGACTGGTTCTCAGTAACTAAAGATTTAGTTTACTTCTCTTAGTATTGTTTGCTTCATTTGCATCTGTCAGACTTTTTCAGAAAAGTTTCTAAATGAAATATCTGGGTTAATTACCAGACTGTGTGTCTAGTGATAGCCTTTCCTTTTTATTTAATTAAAGCACCTATAGTTCCTATATGTTTACTATAAATATTTATAGGTCTGATTTAATTGCTTACCTCTAAAGGACAAAAGCTGTTGATGGCAATACCTGGCATTTCTCTCTAAAGAGTGACAACTTTTTTTTAGGTGCTTGTTCCACGCAAAGGAAGCCTTTCAAGCAGCAGTCTTTCTACCTGCCAGTTTGAATCTTATGTTCTGAAACCACTGGAAGAAAACTTCCAAACATTAAATGGAAAGGTATTTCTGTTTGCTATCTGTATCTTGGGGGCACTCCAGTGAGTGATTCACTGCTGCTGACTGATTGTGTGAACTGATGTTTGCAGAAAAGGCAAGCAGGGCTGACCCTGCATAGGATCCCAGGTTTTTTATTTGTAGTTTTGCTGTACAGTCTGAGGACTTGGACACACAGCCTGCACTGTAGATAGTTTGTAGGTTGCCATCTAGATCTTCCTATTCCAGACATCCTCGCTGGAGTTGCTGGGAGAATAAAGCCAAGTGTGAGAAGTACAGACAAGGTGTGTTTTGCTGAGGCTGGGCCTAAGTCCTGATCTTAAGTCATGGAATTTTTAAATTTCCTTTCTATTAAAAGTGCTTTAAAATCTGTAAATAAGATCTTGGTAATTGTCTGAAACCTCCTCTAGCAGTAAACTTGTGAAAGAAGTGCCTGTAAGCAAGGTTCAGCCAGCCAGTGCAGACTGAAGAAACCTTTAAGTGTCAACACAGAATGAAAATGTGCAATTTCTCCATTTTGGAGCTTTCTTGCCTTTCAAGTTTCTCTTCTCCCACTTGGAAATGTAACTGCGATGCAGAAGCAAAAGAGTAACTTTTTTCTGGCAGTTTCATGCTTGATCTGCTCTTTGTTTTGTTTCAGGAGATCTTCATACAAGGAAACCTCATCATTCTAGGAGCTGGTTTTAATTACCCTCTCTCAGTACCAGTTCTCTTTGAGGAAACCTTTTACAATGAAAAAGAAGAAAGCTTTAGTATTTTGTGCATAGCTCATCCATTGGAAAAAACAGAAAGCTCAAGTATGTGTTGGTGTCAGTTTGGTGGCTGCCTTTGCACAGTGAGCAGATTAGTGTTTGGTGTGCTTAATAAATGTGTTCGTTCTGGAAAGTGTTGGCTTGGTTAAAAGCCCCTGGCATTTATTAGCTTGCTGGGCCACATGTTGGTGTGCTGCTGCACTGAAATAGCAAGCTGCTGCCAGGCAAAATTAGTGCTGAGACTGGGGCATAAATCCTGCAGAATTAAGAATCATCTGTGGAATACTTAATCCAGCATGATTTTTCTTAGCAGTGCTCAATTTAGTGCTGACTGCTTAAAAAAGGGATTTAATCTTAAATGTGACCGTGTGTGTCTTGAGATGCAAAGTGGTTGCACAAAATACTGGAGAGGTGAATTCTTTCATGATCACTTTGTTGGGGGATAGAGGTTGCATGGCAGAGTTAGGTAGCAACCTCCTGGTGGTGGCCCAATTTATTAAGTTGAATATCTTAGTTTTTGTCCTGTACTGACAGTGCTCCTTAAGGCTGTAACACTCAAGACTGCTGTCAATGCTGTGAGTGTAACAGCATGTCCTTGTGAACTTGTATAACAATCTATGTTTACTAATTAAGAAGAACAGAAGCTCCTTAAGAAGCTTAGAAGCCTCAGCTTTTTCTGAAATAAAAACATTAGTCTTCCTAAATAAATAAGAATATTTGAAAAAAGTGACTGCAAAGAGAATTAGTACTAGGACAGTGGGAAAGGAGTACTGTGAGGAAAGTATAGAAGTCTTTATGAAAAAAGAAAAAAAAACCCAGCTGCCCTTTCTATAGCCTTAAATTCTGTAAGCGTTAATGTACAGCTCAAAAATTATTCTTGTGATATTCTCTTTAGTCATTACTTAATATAGTTGTATTGCAGTCCTTCAGAAGTGAAGGAGTTTCTAATTTCAAAAGTAATTTGAAAAGAATGATTTAAGCCTCTTATTAATTGGCTGCCTTTGATTGCAGATGAAAGATTTGCCTAGAAAAATTTTTTGGAAAAACAGCATGAATTCTAAGTGAGGGATTCCGTTGTCTTAGTGAGAAGAAAAGTGGATTTGGTTTAATGTTGCTTCATGTAACTTTGCTCCCCCCTTCAGAGGAAGCCTGTCTAAATAAAGAATAGGTTATGTAAAAATCCAAGATGGGATTTTTGCAGCTCACTTAAAGCACCCTGACGTCCTGCATGGGCACTCAGTCAACACTGTAATGTGCTTTTCTTCTGCTTTCAGGCTTGACTTACACAACTCCATAAGCTGAGTGTGTGTGGTAATAAATTATCCCAGTGTGAAAAACAAGTGAAATCTATTTTAACTATTCCAAATAAATACTTGACATAAAAAGCAGGGGAGCCTGCTCAGATGTTATGCATTAAATTCTTATAATTAAAGGCAATACCTCTAGTTTAAGGTGCAGAAAGCTGAATTAGTGTTTCAGTGCACACAAGTTGGCTGTATATGTAGTGACAAAATGTGTTTTACCAGGTATACCTATTAAGCCTGTGTGTTAATTCTTGGCTTTTATTTTAGGTGAATCTACAGCTTCATCAAACTCCTATTCTCTTAAAAGCATTGAAGATGTTAGAGAGTTCTTGGGAAGGCACTGTGAGAGATTTGATAAATACATAGGATCTTTCTACAGAACATTTAAAGAACATGAAAGGAAAAGCCTCCGCCACTACATAGTCAGTATCTTCCTTCCTGATGTCTAATTTCCTATATATAATTCACTTCACTGCTGCAGTTATCTTTGTCTTATTGAGCTTTTCTGTGTCAGTAGCCTAGACTTGTGAAAGGGGAGGAGGGAGAAGTGCTAATTCACATTTAAGACTTTCACTATCTGAACTGTTTAGTAAATGAAGTTATTATTGCTAAAACTCGTACCATACTGTACACTTTTGAGACAGGGAAGACTTTGTTTACTTATTTAGGCTTTGTTCCTTCAAGTCTCATTAACCTGAACCTGATGCCTTTTATCTTTTCTCTCTCCTAGGATTCTGTCAATGCACTTTATACCAAATGTCTGCAGCATCTTTTGAGAGATTCGCACTTGGTAAAGACTTACTCCCCTAAATACATAGTACAATGTTACTTAGGCAATAGATTATCTGACTTTCTCTTGCTGTTTATGGCTTTGCTTTTCTAGAAGATGCTTGCAAAGCAAGAAGAGCAGATGAATCTGATCAAACAAGCAGTTGAAGTAAGCATCTGAAATGAAGAAAAATAATTAGCAAGCTGTTTTTAACTCTGCCTTTCATGCCTAAAGAACTGGGTTTTTTTTTTCTACAGATGTATATCCATCATGCTATTTATGATCTGGTCTTCAAATATGTGGGGACAATTGAGGCAAGTGAGGTAAGTTTCTTTAACTTTAGATGAACTAGTTGTGTTCATCTAAAGCATGTAAAAACTGTTGCCTTTCTATTGATTAGGATGCTGATTTTAATAAAATCACAAGGAGCCTTCAAGACCTGCAGCAAAAAGACCTTGGAGTGAAGCCTGAGTTCAGGTGAGAGAGATGACTGTGAATTCTTTGAAGAGACACTGAGATCCTGTCTTAAATAGGATCATGCCAGCCAAAAAATGTCTTCCTTCAGACACTAGAAAGTTTTTTATACTTCATTCAAGATGTAAAATCAAATCTTTGCAAGTGTCACAAGAGGACAATCTTTGCATTGGTGGTTGTCTCCTTTACTTCTATGTTTTTAAGCCATCTACAGGATACAGAAATGCAGGTGCACTTGGAGTAAAAGTGGGAATATTTTGGAACCATTCTTCAGTTCAGCTCTGAATAAGTTAAAACTTGGGCTTTGGACATCCTGCAGAGGAACTCTGCATACTAATAATTCCTATCTAATTATTTTATAGTTTTAATATACCACGTGCAAAGCGAGAACTGGGCCAGTTGAACAAATGTACTTCCCCTCAACAGAAGCTACTTTGTCTGCATAAAGTTGTACAAATTATTATGCAATTTCCAAGCCAAAGAGGTCAGTAATTAGTCAATTAATAATTTTAAACTTAAGCAGCACACACAAGGCACTTCAGTATATAAACAGCTGTTTGAATAGACCTTGGGGATCAAGCTGGAGTCTCTCAAGTCTCTAAACAGCAAAAGGGAAGGGAAGCGAGGTAGATGTGTCAGCACTGTTGGCTGAGGTGGGGTGCTGGGTTAGAATGTGTGTGTTTTAGCTTGGACATATGGGAAGCTCACATCTGCCAGGACACTGAGGGTGATCCATTTTAAACGCTGGAGATTGCTGCTAGATCATTCTTGTGTGTTTGTTTATGCTCTCCTTGATATCTTGAAATTGAAGCTCTTGAGATGCATCTTTTGCAAAATGCACTGTTGGGTGGGGCCAAACAAATGTGGTGCTGTGGATTACAGAAATGATTCTGTGATAGGGAAGCACAATCCTCTTAACCTGGCATTTACTTTATCTAGCTTGAAAAGAGAAGATTCCTCTACAGAGCAGAGTAGCACAGTGAACTCATGCTTTCCCTACTTCATCTCTTCTTTTCTCCAAGAAGACTGCTGGGTTATGGAAAAATGTATTAACTTTGAGCATAGTCTTTGCCATCAAGAATTTCAGAAGTCTTGAACTAATGCTCTGGCTCTTGCTGTGTGGGAAGGGAGGGATGCTAGTCAAATATTGCAGTGTGTACTGCACAAACTGCATCTGTGTTTTGGCTCCTGGCAGACTATTTCAGTGAGATTGAGAATGTTTGGAGTCCTGCCCTGGGCTCTCCATGCATTCTCTACTAGTAGAGCTGGCCCTTACTCTTATGAGGCAGAACTTTTAAGTTATTGCTCTTGATTTGAATCATGATGTGACTAATACCAAATGTGAATTCTTTTTTTAGTTAACATGGAAACCATGTGTGCAGATGATCTTCTCTCTGTTTTGCTGTATTTGCTTGTAAAAACAGAAATCCCAAACTGGTATGTAACTGTTGTGGCTGTATAGAACTCCTTCTTACCATCTTGTGTAGTGCTGCTGTAGGCACAAATGTTTATGAACATACACTAATAACTTACTGGAAGTGTAAGAGGTCCTGTTGAAATGCAGAAAATGTTTTATACTACAAAAAGCAATGATGTGTTATACATGTAACTAAATGAAGGACCTATCAGGAGTGTGTCTTTGTTTTGATTCTCAGACTAGAAAAGAGTTGCAGTGAGAGACCATCTCTCTACCAAATCTGCATGTCAATGCAGCCTTCACAGAGTGGTTTTCTCTCATCTGTATTGACAGCTGTGACACCTTTATGCACTTCAAGATTTGGTGCATTTCTTACAGAGAAACTAGGTGTGAATGTTTGATTACTTCCTGCTAGCCTATGCCATTGTCTCTTCATTTTCAGTTAAAGTCTATCTAAACCTTGCAGCTGTACTTGAACTGATTCTCAATGTTGGTATATCCTGTATCCCTAAGATCAGCCTTTAACTTGTAGCTAGTACCGTGGTACTTATGGTGATTGAAACATTGCTTCACTCACTTCAAAGATGTTAACCTCCCACTATTATCCTTTTCTCATCCTTAATATTCCTTCTATCCAGTTAATAACTTTTCATTGAATATTTAAGAGATAATTAGAGTTCTGATCACTCTACAAGCTCAGGACAGCTATATTGCTGGCCTAATAAGCTTTCTAGAAGCTTTTTCCCAACTCACACCTATTGTCTGCCTGGATTGCCTAATGAGCTGCATTATGCCATCCTAGTGTCTTATTTTCAGTGGATCATAGCTTTAACTCTCTTTTTTTTCAGGATGGCCAACTTGAGTTACATAAAGAACTTCAGACTTTGCAGCTCAGTGAAGGATGAGTTGGGATACTGCCTGACCTCGATTGAGGCTGCGATAGAGTACATACGGCAAGGCAACCTCTCTGACAGATCAACAGTAAGCTACTCTTAAACTCTGTCAAATGTCTGGTAACTTGCAGCTCTGTGTACCATTGTAGGTGTAAATCCACCCAGAGGATACAAATAATTAACAAAAAAAAAAAGGGAGTTCTTTTTTTTGCTTAAAAATATGAGTAGAGGTGACTACCTGAAGCAAATGCTAAATTTACCTAAATGATTATAATGAAGTCATAACTATGTACCAATACTAGTTCCTCATTGTATACTTCTTGAGGAAATACTTAAATGTCAAGTCTGCCTCTTCATATGATGAGAGGGAAAATGACAGCACTGTTTTCTACAGATGAGTCTCTTTATCTCCTGTTTGTACTCTATCACAGCTGTGAAAGCAGTACTGGAAAGCAGGCACAGCTTAAATGTTTGTGTCATTTAAAAAAGCTTAGCTGTGCAAGCAGAATGGAGATAGCAGTGTAATTTAGAATTATTCAGTAAATCTTCATACTCTAAGAATTCCATGTGTTTGCAGGGCAGGTTACAATGCTGCACTGAGTTGATGGCTGAGGGGGAGTGCAGGGCTGTGATAAGGTGGTGTTTGAAGGTCACATTTGGCTCTGGGGATCTCTAACCTGGCAGGGACAGGAAATTGTGGATGCATGAGAGATTTCCTGCTGAGCAACTAGACCTGCTGTCAATCTGGTCATATCCCTACAGGCCAGTCAAGGGTGATGCTGATGTGACTTTAGATACATCTATGATTTTAGAACTTTGTAGATTATTTAGTCAAGGAATCTAGTCTTACCACTCCTGTAAAAATTTTACTGTTGTAAAACTAGGTTTTCCTGAGCTGATGTGGAAATCAAAAGGCATGAACATGGAACCAGAGTGAATTCAATGTGTCTCAGTCTGCCCAACTGCAAAGCACTGGAATCTATCTGCAGGGGCCAGAATAAAGGCTCAGTGTGCAGGGCTTGGGATGGGACAACCTGGGGCACAGTCTTAAAGAAGAAGCACTTTAAAGTAACATTTTTTGCCTCTTGCCTCTTTTGGTTTTGTTCTTTTCTGGGATTTTTCAATGAAATTGTTGTGCAAGTTTGTTTTGTACGCTCAAAAAAAAACCACCCAACACTTTCATATTGTGTAAAAAGAGTGGAGTTTCTTGTCTGTAATTGAGTTATGTTCAAAAAAATAAAAATGTCAGTTTAAAAGAAACAAACCTGCCCTATGATTTTGCTTCCTGCAGTCACTTGGCTGTCATTCACAATCAATATCCAAAGAGCCAAGCTGGTGCTCTGAAGGAAAAGTGAAACCAAAGTAGAATTGTCTTGCACAACAGTGCCAGTAATAGAATATACTGCTCTTAAATTTCTAGAATAAAGACTGTTTCCTCTGAAATGCCTGATCCTATCCCTCCCTCTGTAGCTAAGGACAGCAGTTTTTATACTGGTGTTGCATTAAAGTGTTGTAACTTATGTGCCACTGCTATTAAGGCACTATATTTCTTTGGGAGGCACCTGTCTTGAAAGATAAACTATGTATTTGAGGAGTCTAAATGAGGACTTAAGTGTCTGCACCAGGAGAAGAGCAATCCATGAGTGTTTCTGCCCATACTTCAGCTGGATTAGCTCCAGCCCTAGAGAACTTTCTTACTTTCAGGGTCAATGTACAACACAAAATTCTCTTGCATTGCCTTTCCTTGGAGTCAGCCTGGCTGGAAGGCAGCAGAACCCTGAGGATGAAGTGAGTGACAACTTTGCCTCAACACAGCTGAAAAGCCAAGAGCCAGAGCACCCTTTTCTGCAGGGTAGAAGGTGGCACACAATGAAAAGAGGCAGGAATGGAAAAAGGGTAGTGAGTAGGTGGAGGAGCATTGCCCTCCCTTCATAAGTTTACCAGCTGAGATATTTCCTTTCATCTCTGGCAAAGGAGACAAACTTTGAAGCAGCAGCAGCTGTCATCTTGCTGCCCTGTGATTTCCTTTCCAGATTGTGCTGGAAGGGGGTGTGAGATTGAAGTGAGCAGGAGCATTGCTGTGCCCTGGGGCTTCATTACAGCCCCTTATGCGGTTCTGCTTAATTTTATAGCTGGCTTCAGATGGAGCTGCTGGCAGCTGAGTAATGCTGCTGTCCAATCCCTAATGAAGCTAACTCCAGAAAAAAACTCAGCAGGGGACTAATGGACCCTGTGGGATAATGGGCAGGTTCTCACCCTCATGTCAGTAAGTGAATTGCACTTAGGATGTTCTTGCCAAATCCCTTCACCCAAGGTCGTGAAAGTCTTTCTGAGACATTTTGGGTGTGGGGAGGAGATGAGGCTGTAAAGGACCAGAGAATCACTTCTGGTTTCTGGGAGTTGTCAACACTTTTCAATTAGAATTCCTGTTAATAAGTATTGGATGCTAGCTAATGTGCACTCTGTAGCTCAGAGGGTTCAAGTAAGGTATAACAAAATAGGGAGTTAGAGGCAGCCATGAGGGAATAGGCTGTGTTTTGTTTCACGTATATGAAGAGCTGTAGGTGGAGAAGAGCTTGAGATGGGGAGATGATCCCTATTCCCCCTCCCCACCAAACATTTTATTAGCCTTAGTTTGTGTTCAAGACCTCCTCTCCTGGCGTCTGCCATGTGTATTTCCTCCAAGGCATCAGTTGTAATCTGTGAGAATGACTTTGGATAGATCATTACACAGCTACACTCTCATGGGTACAAATACTCCCTTTTTCTACACAGAGTAATACTAGATAAAAAAGATCGTTAATGTTTTGGTGTGTATTTGCTAGACAACATGCACTTAAAATACCTGAAAGTCCACTCAAATCAATCTCCTTTTAAAAGAAATACAAATTCTTGGGCTGCAAGTAAAGCTGGTACAAGTGAGTTTTGACTTTGAATGCCCAAACTTGCTTAGTCCTTCACTGAATATTTGATTCTTTTGTCATTCTGTATTTCACTGTTGAAGATCTGTGGTTTCACCTGGGCTCTTTAAATTCTGATTTATATAATAAATATATAATGCTGCTACATTAATGTCTCATGTGACTCTTAATGATTCTACTTGGGGATCACTTCTCTTGAAGACACACAATGTGGAAGGAGCAGTACTAAAACTACAGGAGTTCTTGCTATTGGTTGCTTAGATCCTCCACAGTGAAAGTACAAAGCTGTCTGTGAACATCCACACTAGAAATTCTGATTAGACATCAGAAACTTGTACCAGCAGTTAACTTCTAGATCAGATATTTCTTAGGGAAGTTATTCCCTTTTCACAGTGAAGAATCTATCCAAGGACACTTGTGTTATATGCCTTGTAATTCTGAAAATACATGCTTGGGTATCCTTAGCTAAAGTACTGAGATTTGAGAAGACTGGTGAATATTTGTTGCCTCCATGTATCTAAATACAAACAATTTCCTGTGAAGTACAGAGGAAAAACTTTTATCCCCAGACCTCACAAATGTGTTTTTAATGATGTTTTTTGCTGAGCTCCTAAGGGGTTTTTTGGACAGCTTTATGAGAGGCATCTGTGTTGATTTTGAAACATGAATAGTCTAATTTCTAGAAAGTCTGAACTCAACTGACCTAGTTTATTTGCAGTTTATGAGGCTCAAATTTCATGCTGCCTTACTAATGTCAAGAGTGGGGTCAGACTGGTTTTACTCATTTACATCTGGTCTTGACAGACTTTAATTGCAAAAGCCATAGCCCAGATCCTAAACCATCTAAGTTTGCCTGAGACATAGGTGTGTGTCTTAAATGCAGTGGTTTTCTGTTTTATTGAGCTGAAGTCTTTCCATTTTTAGGGAGCCATTATCCAACAGCACCATCACTGCCACCCATAAGCTGCTGTGGGTCAGAATTAACCATGTGCAGAAGTTTCCGTCTCCATTCTTAGAAAGTGCTTTCCTTAGGCTGTTGTTTTATTTCATGGGAGGGTCAGTGTTGCTATTTCAAAACCTACCTCCACTTAATAATTTTCACCTGGTTTTGGAGGCATTTGTGTTCTGTAGTGCATCCTGAAGTGTATCTTCAGCTGTCTCAGAGAATAAATACTGATGCAAGGGTTGCACTGCATCTGCTTAGCTCCAGCCATGTAGGAAATACAACACAAATGGATCTGCTGCAGAGCAGTGCTTTGCCTGGTGTAATCTTTTGTTTTCAGCAAGCAGCAGAGAGTTCAGCTGCTTCAGAGTTGAGTCAGAGTCGTATCTGGGTCATCTTTTTTAGTAGCCACCAGTAGACATGCTTTATGTGAATTAGTTTTTCCTCTTAAGAAAGCTGTGTTGTACCTCTTACAGTTCATGCTGCCTTTGATATGTATTTTTTAGTTTTGCTGTGTTCTTTTTTAGATGGTACAGCCATAATTTCATTAATGTTCTGTCAGTTCACAGTGAATTTCCATAAGGGAATATTCTGGTGAACATCTCCTTATTATTTCTACAGGTGCATGGTCTTCTAAGTCACAGTATCTCAAAAATTAAACTGCTTCAGATTTCACACGTGTCTGATAATTCATACATGGTCAATACAGCGTTTAATATTTTTAAAAGTTAGTTCTGCTGTTAAGGTACTGCACTTTTATCTATAAATGACTGTATAGATAATCTATCTATTTCATTTCCAGGAATCTGAGAGTCTCTGTGACAAGCTGCTCTTAAGACAAAGGATGAACTTGTTGTCCCAGATGTCTGCTGCACCAATAGACTGCTTGTTTAAGGTTAATAACTTTCATGGCAGAATATGGATGTATTTGCATCTTTCACATTTATATCCCTCCCTTTCTGCAATTTTCTGGAATGTAATGAGGGGTTAATTACATTAGTACTGCGAAATGTGTTTTAGTATCTTTTGAATCAAATGCATTTCTATAAGGCCAAATTCTTACTAAGATAGTTAGTATAATCTTTACTGTGAAATGTGTTTTAGTATCTTTTGAATCAAATGCATTTCTGTAAGGCCAAATTCTTACTAAGATAGTTAGTATAATCTTTACTGTGAATTGTGTTTTAGTATCTTTTGAATCAAATGCATTTCTGTAAGGCCAAAGCCTTACTACCATAGTTGGTATAATCTTATGGATTTCAGCACACATTATATGAAATATAGAAGCAAATGAGGATGAAATGCTGCTGCTGTTGGTATTGTGTGGCCCATTTAATGCACAGATGTGATACTGGTTGTGTCTCACAGCTTTTAGTGCTTGAAATTGGAAGAGTTTCCTGAAATAATTTAAATGTAGTCACCTGACAGCTACTTCATATTATCTGTTGATCTCATTCTAAAAGCATTTTGCCTATACAAGGACACAAAGCAGAGCTTCTAATTATATGTGTTCACAGCTTATAGCTGGAGACTTAGTAATTTTATAGACATGTTTTTGCACAGAGGGAGCTCAATTTCATGATTGAGTCTAAAGAGGACAATAGGAATTGTTTTAAATTTTTTTTATAGAAACTGAAGTAAGCCAAGAACAGTTTCTTTTTAATACTGAATGCCCATTAGGGGGTTTTGTGCTGTGACATTGTTCATTTCTTCTTTCTAATGCTTGAATACGTCTTTCATAATGGGTTCCTTTCATTTTGTGCTTCAGTAAATTACTCTGGAGTTTTTTTTCTTGAAAGGAAGCCTTTCATATTGGTTCCTCATTCTCTCTTCTTGTTTTTTTGTAGCATATTGCTTCAGGTGATCAGGAGGAAGTGGAGCGGCTGCTAAGTCAAGGTGACAGCGATAAGGACACTGTACAGAAAATGTGTCACCCGCTCTGCTACTGTGACAAGTGTGAGAAGCTGGTTTCTGGGTGAGCACTCTTCATCCCCACAAATGCACAGAAAGATGGGTAGAAACCTTTATCTAAGTTTTGCTTCAGAAAGTTTGCTGCTTTTGGTTATAGAGGAATTTGGTAGCACTTTGGGATGTAGTAGAGAGCATATGTGTGTGTGTGGTTTGAAAAAACAAAAGAAATATTGGGAGAATACAGAATCCTTTGGAACCCATCAGTTCTGTGATGGAGCCTTCGTGTCCTTTGGTAAAGATGGTGTTTCTTCTCTTCAATCAAACTTATCTGGGACAAGCCCACTTCTCTAAACAATATGTAAAGTTCTGTATGGAATAATTTGTCTATCTAAAAGGATAAAAAGTTCTAAAATCAGTTTTTTGTCATCCTTGGCAACTTGTCCCTTTTTCTCCTCCTTCCCTCCTTCACCTGGGTAATTGAGCTGCTTTCAAACCATTGTGTTTTAAAGGAAACTGAATGACCCTTCCATTATCACCCCCTTTTCCCGAGATGACCGGGGATACACTCCGCTTCATATCGCTGCTATTTGTGGTGAGTGGGCTTTTGCTGTTCTTCACCAGTGTTTCCTCCTCTTTCTGCTTTTGTATCTTTATGTCAACAGGTTTTCTATCTTTGTATTAAAGTTGGAATTTTGCACTAAGTTGTTCTTTTGCTTCTTTGCTATTGAAACTTTGCTGTTTCTATCTCAGCACAGACTGAAGTTGTTGTGTATTCTTTCAAGCTCAGTTTCTTATGGCTGAGTTATTCTTTGTTTGCTGACTGTTTATTTTTGCCATAGTGGTTACCACAGTAGTGCTTCCTTCAGCTCTGTATAAAGTAAAAATGTGTTCTCAGAAACCAGTCTTGTTTTAAAGGACTGACAGATTGAGAAATGACTTTTCTCTTTCCTGCACCTGGCTGTGCACTGTAGGTCTGTAACACCTGTATTGTAATGTTCATCATGTAATTGATCTTCCTTTTATGAGAAGATGTATTATTTTCTTAGTGGGTGGTTTCTTATTTATAATTTCCTTTTGTGTTATTATATTGAATACAAATATTTTCTTTTGTTACTTGTAGGATACAAGTATAGCTTACTTTTAGCTAGAGGTTATTTTATGGGGCTTTGACTTGAATAACCTGCCACAAAAAAACCCCAAATACCAAGGCAGTGCATATGCAGTATGTGGAAACACAGGATGCGGAAATGCAGGGTATCTTGGTTTATAGTCACTGTTTGAATTTGAAGATTAGCATTGTTCTTGTGTAAAGTTCACTCCTTTCTTTGAATGCTCCTTTTCCAAGGTCAAACTTCCTTAGTGGATTTGCTGGTAGCCAAAGGAGCCATTGTCAATGCTACAGATTACCACGGTTCAACTCCCCTCCACCTCGCCTGTCAGAAGGGATATCAAAATGTTACAGTAAGCACAGCACCTCACCTAAATAATAAATACATGACTCTTACTAAGCTCTTCTACTGTTACTGTAATTTAGATCTTCTGAGAAGCTTTTACCAGAGCTGTGTAAGCTGTCAGAATGGAGGATTCATCATTGTAGTTTGCAAGATACTTTAGTTTTTCATATATACTGCAGGGTTTTCAGCCATTAGTAATAACCAACTAGCAGCTGTGAATGCCTGATTATTCATCCACTTTATTAACACAAATATCCAGTACATTATATAAATAGAGAGCATCTCTGCTCTTGCTTGAGACAGAACAACCATTGCAGTCACTGGACTGAGTTAAATGCTTCACACTGTGTTTAGGATAGACTGTGTAACTACAGTAATTATTGTCTACTTGAATCTAATATATGTGATATTCTTCAATTAACATTGTTGAAATTAAGCTGTGTCTTCACTTGCACTGGCTCTTGAAACATGAGGTAGATGATGCAGTGAATATATTGCAGTGTTTGCTGCAGCAGAGAACTCATTTTTTTCAATTAAAATTCTGAATATGTAAGAAGAGACTTTTTGATTCTCAGAGTAGGGCACAAACAGTGCTGCAGTGCCAGGAGGGTGGTGTCTGAAGCAGGAAGCAAAGCTAGTGTCTCATTAAGTGCTTCATCATGCCAGAACCCTAAAGGAATCTGCAGAGCAATAATTGTTTGTACATTAATTTTTTAGTTACTTAAATGTCTACTTTTGTTTTTCTTTTAAGCTGCTCTTATTGCACTACAAGGCAAGTACTGATATTCAGGACAATAATGGAAATACTCCACTTCATTTAGCCTGCACTTACGGTCATGAGGATGTAAGTAATTGTTTTGTAACAAACCAAATGGGCATTCTAATGGGATGGAATTAAACTGATGCAAATTTGCCCTAAACTTACATATTTCAAAAAGTAAATAAAAATATTTGAAGGCTAAATTGTTTAATGCTCTAAATTAGGACTTTATTTGGTAGTTTGTACCAGTTTTTAATGTGAGTTCACATTAAAGATAGCAGTGCTTTGCAAATGTAGTTATTTAACTCTTTATTTAATGACACTGAACCACTCAAGTCTGCTCTTTAGGTAATGGGCTACACCAGCAGCAATAAAAACAAACCTTTTAGGATTGTGCCTGTTGTCTGAACCGAGACACAACACTATAATTTATTGATAGCTTTCCTTTTCTTCCCAGTGTGTCAAGGCTTTAGTGTACTATGATGTGCATTCCTGCAGACTGGATGTTGGCAATGAGAAGGGAGACACTCCTCTGCACATTGCTGCTCGCTGGGGCTATCAGGGCATCATAGAGGTGCTCCTGCAGAATGGGGCAAACCCAGAAGTCCAGAACCGCATGAAAGAGACTTCCCTGCAGTGTGCATTAAATTCCAAGGTATTCCTCTTTATCTGCCAGCCTGGTTTCTTTTTAGTGCAGCACCACAGAGGTGTAGATGTTCACTGCTAATGAGGTTTCACTGTTAAAGACAAAATGTGTGTTCCTCTCTGAGGAAGAAAGGTCCCTTTTGAACTTCAGCACAGGAATACACTCGGTGGGATAGAACAGGAACTTGTAAATGGGTACTTGTAATCTGCTCAGTCATAATCTGTTACTAATTATTAGATTGTCAGCTAATTTGTGTTTCAGTCAGTAGATTCCTCCTTAAGTGGAGTTACATTGGCTCTCTTTAATATTTCTATGCAGATTTTGTCGTTGATGGAGTTAAACTACCTAACATTTGAAAGAGGACAGAGTGCTTCTGAGGTAACAGCCCATGCAACTTTCTTGCCTATGCTTAACCTCCCTCATTTGATATTTAATCTTTCCTAGTTTTTTGTTTATTTGATTGATTTTTATATATTTCTTTTCCTACTGCAAGTCCCCGCTTAGGTCTCCTCAGCACTCAACAGAAACTTTCAGCAGAGGATCATCTGTCTCAAGCCTCTCATCAGCATCAACTGATATAAGGCAAGAAGAAGTAAAAAACAATTATAAAGAGGTAAGACTGAGGTGTAGGTTCTGGCAGTAAGCAAAGGGCAGGAAGCTAGAAGAGTGGTATTTTGCCATAGTGTTTTAAACTGCTTCTTCAGGAATAGCCTCCTGTCAGGTTTGGAAAATGATAGCTGCTGTCCTCAGGGTCTTGTCATCTCATTATATGAGCACTTATTTTTGTGGTTTCAACTGCTCTGTTGGTTGTTTCTGGGCAAAAATTGACACCATCTCTGAAGTAGTTGTTCATATTTATTGATTAACTACATAATTTGAGAATTTGTTGAGGATTACCAAATTACAGTGGCAGTCAGTGCCCCAAAGACGTGGCTGTCCTGTCCAGGAATTAAATGCCACCGTTAACTCACAAAATCTGTCAGGGAAAAGAGATGAGTCCAGGCATGCTGGCAAATAGCAAACTGGAATGTTAAAACAAGCTTTCAAAATAGGCATGGGTATCAATTTTCTAACAAGTGAAGAAGTACAGACTATATATTAAATATCTTGCATGTATGTGTTTGCTGATTTTGCTCTATCCACACCAAATGGCATCCTCTGAATTTTTTCATGTGGGACCCCTTCCCAAGACTCTCATACCACCATTCATTCTGATGCTTCTTTTTATTTTTCCTAGTCTGCCTATTCTTTTTTTCTCTAAATTGACCTCCTAATCATGTTTGTTTCTCTCAATATCACTACTACATTCAAATTCTTTTCCTGCTATTAAAAGGTTCTTTTCTTGCCAAGAGTTTCAGTTTTCTAAAAATATTGAAGAAACACAAAGAAGTAAGTTTTGTCTGGACAGTATGATTTCACAGTTGAGTTGCTCTCTGTGGGGCTCAGTGGAGTGCTGCACCTCCCTGTTTGTACAGAGCCAAGTACTCTAAATAAAGTTCTCCTCATAGATTGAGGATTTATTTTTCTTTGAAGGAACAAATTTATCACACCCAAGTGGTAAGACTGTAGTTCAAACCAGGGAAAAAGATTACAAACTGCTTACACCTGAGGTCCTTGGGGTTATTGACCTTCTCTGTAATCCAGCTTTAGTTCATTTCTGTTTGCTGAGTTTCACCTGGGCTCTCTGCTCAGAGGCAAGAGCCTGATGCTGAGAGAGCTTCATGAAGGGAATGCCACTGGAAGTAATGAGAGACTTTCCAGATTTCAAAGTTTGCACCTTGGATTAAGGGGATCCAGTCAGACCTTTGTTAATCAGTACTGAATTAAACTCTTAAATAAGCCAGTCAAAGTGGCTTGTTTATTTTGACTTAGAAAAGAGAGAGTGAAAGAGCCAGGATTGTAAATTTGGTACTTGCTCTGTTGGAACTAAAATCTCCATGCACAATTTCTGTTCAGCAGCTGAAAAACTGGCCATGCAGCTGAATTGCAGTAGATTTGTTTCTTCTATTTTTACATTTAAAGAAAGGTTCTTCTGTTCCATGGAAGAGTGAGAAAACAAACTGGAAAGATGGGGAAATGCATGTAGCAGACATTTTGCCCTAAGTACTCTTAATAAATTATCTATAAGCTGCCTAACAGATGTTGTACCCCTGCTGGGGCCTGAGGCAGCTTTTAGTACTGTAAGGAAGTTGTTATTTTTGGAAAGAAATTACCAGAGCTTGTGGGTCACTGCTTTTACTGTTAGGCATCTTGTCTGGCATAAGATGACTCCTGAAAAGTCCTTAAGACCTTCACATTCTCCAGTGACATTATCCTGTGTGATTAGGGGAAGTTCAGGGGAGGCACAACCCTCCCTAGTGTATACAGTCCGTTTTAGCTGTGTGTGTGGAGAGATTGGGATTCAGCTGACCCAACTTCTGGAAGACAGCTGTCTTCACTTTGGACATCTCTTTCCCCTCCTTAGTCAGGGGAGGGAGACTGGAACCTCCAGAGAGGAGTTAATCTCAGCCATGCTTAGTTTGACCTGAGTTACACTCAGGTGTTATTTGTTGCGTGCACTCTGTTCTGTAGTTACCAGAGAGGGAGTTTAAATGCTTGGCTTAGATTTAGACAGCTGACTTTTAGACATTCAAAATTGGGGAAAAAAAGTCAAAGAATCAGAGATTCTGCCTGAAGTGACCAGTGCATGACTTCAAGGACCTTCATCCTGCATTAGAAAGGCAGTAGTTAAACTAAACTTAGCAGCTTTCCTAGGAAGAGGTAAAAATGGAGAGATTTAATTCGGCCTCTGATCTTTCAGCTATCTGTGTCGTGTTCTTCACCTAAAACCATGAAGAAAGAGATCAGAGCAATAAAACACAAACTTCAGTCTCGTTCTGCCTTGTTTGCCTTGCCAAACACCTCTGTCACACTCAGCAAGGTGGTCATTTCCATATAAAGATTGAAATGTGACTGTAGCTGTCACTCCATGACATCTTCAACTTGCAGGATGTTCCTTAGGAGCAAGTGTGTTCACACAGCAGCACCTTTGGTGATTCTAGCACTGTGCTGGAATAATTTGCTATAATGCTGAAACAGACTTTCACAAAGCTTATTAAATGATTCTTGACACTCTGCAGAGGCCAGGTGAGATGTGAGAGGACTGATGGACTCTCCCTGCCCTTTTGCTGGCACCTTTCCCATTCCTATCAGGTTGGACCTCGACTCCTTTGTGTGAGAGTAGAGAATTAGAGGAGAAGTGAGGAGACAAGTTAATCTCTTGATTTCACAAGCGACCTGAGGGCTCAGAGGAATGGCACCAGTGCTCTGCAGAGCACCTTCCACCTCTTCCTGCCTCATGAGTCTGTTTTTCCCCTGCAGAGCTCATGGGCAGGAGAGCACCTTCACCCAGCACTGGAGCCCAGGAATTGCCTGGCCTGACCTTACACTTAACTGGGCTAATGCTGGTGCTTGTCCTAGTGCACACCCTTTGATATTTTGTATTTCCACATTTTCAGTGAGAAAACAAATTTCATACTTACAGTCAAGTTAGATTGTCACTATTTGGGTTTTAGCACAGGAATAAACCAGTTACCTGCAGAGGTAAAGGGAATAATTGGAAAGCATCTTTTTCATCTTAAACTGCTGTTTCTCAAATAGCACAATGAAACCTGCCATCCTTTGTGCTCCTGGTAGCATAGAGTAGCTCAGCAAGAGTCCAAACATTATGAGTGTTCATTGGGGTAGGAATTTGCCTCGAGAAGGGATTTTTAATGTTAGGTTCACACAGAAATACACAGGGCAGCTGCTGCTGGAGCAGCATAGTAATAAATATCAGCTTACATGGCTTTGTTTATGGGTGGGCCACATATCCTCAATTTAGATAAGTACTGTTTAACTAAACAAGTCAGAGATCAGATCATCAAATGGCCACAGGCCTTCTACAGCTTTTCTATTTCATAAAGGAAGAAGGTTTTTCCTTTAAAACTTTGTCAATAAATATGAAATGGGCCAGCAGTAATCCTACTGCATGAGCTTAGGAGGTTAGCAAAGGACACAGGATTTTCTGTGTTTTGCTTAATACCAATACTAACAAAGCAAATAAATTATTTTCTTCATGCATAGGTGGAAAAACTTCTGAGAGCAGTTGCTGATGGAGATCTGGAAATGGTGAGTGTTAACATGGCTGTTGAATATTATTGAATTCCGTTTTATCTCATTCAAATTGAGGAGGTTATTTGTAAATAATACCAAGTGGAGAATCCTTTGGGTAATAATCTCACAAAGAGGAAATTTAGGTGACACTAGTCAGCACAGAGATGTTATTTGTGGGGCACACAACAAAGTGTAGCTTGGATTTCACTTCAAATAGACAGATGATGGATATAATAATACCAGTGCCAGAGGGGATGTTCTGTAATTTGTGAAACCACCTGTCTTGCCTATTTTTTTAATTTATTATTGCCTTTATTCCTTAAAAAATAAGATGCTTCCAGTGTAATTCTACTGAAAAATTGAAGATGACACAGGAACCTTTAGAAATTTTGCTTTTGGAAATGTGTATAAGGCTGTAGATTTCTTGATTGTCATGTAGTTCACAGAACAAAACCATGAAGCTGTGTGAGAATGCAGGTTTGCTCTGCTGGGTGCATGTTCTGAAAAATCTGCTTGGGCTTGGTTTGTACCAGGAGTTACAAATGCCAATGAAGCCTCACAGAGTCATCAGAAAATAGAAAACCCAAGTCACAAAATATGTGCCATATTAATACTGTTTCTCTTATGTTTTATTCCACTGAGATGATAGAAATAATTTGTCAGCTGAAAGAGCAAAGAACTGTTCAGTTGTTGAGTACATATCAGTATCTTAGTCTACAATGTGACTTAATATAAGTATTTCTTTCTAAGGCAGCCCTTAATTCATTTCAAGAAGCAGTGACATGTGCAATGGTGATAATTGCCATCTTCCTGGCCAGTGGTAAATGTGCATGGATAACAGTTTACTTTTCACCCACTTTGTGAAATTCTAAACTTCATCAAGAAAATTAAATATAGTGCTATAACTTGCTGGAAAATTAGTGTCTAGCACTGCTCAATAGATACCAGCAATGAAAAGCATATAGAAATCCAGGCTGTGCATTCAGATGATAGAATCACCTTATCTTTTGTGGCTTTACTTTGCTCGTTACTGAAGTTCATGTAAAGCTGTTCATAAGAAGAGAATCACCCAAATGGATGGCAGACGTTACAGATTTCATATCTATTAAAAAAACACGAGTATTCAAAAACTCTGACCTCGTTCTGACAGCCTGAGGTCTGTCTCCATAGGAACAGCCACAGCAACCAGGTCATTAGGGCTGCTGTAGATTTTTGCTGTGACAGCCAACTGAGCTTTGCAAGAGGAGGCATTAAAAAGGTGCTGTGAAACTGGAACATTAAAAAAAACCCAAAACCATTATGATGTGATTGGTGTTGTCTCAGTGCTCTCCTTCTACCCAGCATGTCCAGTGGAAAGGATATGTGCAAATCCACCTCAGAAAAAAACCAAATCTCTCATCTGAAATAAGTGTTGTGGAGCAAATGAAAGGTTGGAGTGAGGGTACAGAGACCCAGAGTGCTCAGCTGAGTATTCCAAAGTAACTCAGCAGTGTAAAGAACCTTTCAGGTGACAAGTTACCTGACAAATGAGAGTGGACAATCTCCTGAGGTGGTTCAGTGTGTGTCTACTTGAAAGCACAGTTAATATTTTGACCAAAAATACCTTAAAAGCAAGAAGAATGGCTACTGCACTGTAATTATAAAGAGATGGGCACAGGAGCAGTGTGTTCAGGTTTTTGAGAGACACTGGTGTCAATCTGTTGGGAGCTGTGCTCTGGATAATGAGAGCAGCAGTGTTGGGCTGTCACAGGAGGAGGAGAAAGTCAATTGTGAGAGTCTTGGTGAGTCTGCAGGGAAAGGAGGAAGTGAAGTGACAGTTCTGCTTGTTTTAGCTGTGTACAAACGTAGCAAGTAGTAAAGCTTTGCTGAGCTGGCCTTCCATAAACAGACAGGCTTGAGAGAAGATTTCCTTTACTCCAGAGAACAACATGGAATTTGCAGGGAAAGCAATGTTCTCTGTGAAAAGCATCCCTTTTCAGGCTCAGTTATTTTATCACTCAGAATCAGCTATATGGCCCTTCCTGGCTGTCCTGGGATTTGTTGTAGCTGCACGTGTTTGAGTGGATAGCACATGGGTGTGTTGTTTTCCCAGAGCTCAGTGGTGAGCAGCAGAACCTGTGACAAGTGTGAGAACCTCTCAGAAATCCCACTGTCCCCAGTCCCGTGGACCAGCAGCTGTAGAGCTCTTGACTTGGTCCTGTAGTAATGGAGACTTAATACAGTCAGTGCTAATTCTAAGATGCCTTTGGTGAAATGTAGATTAATGAATTTCAAGATAAAAATGGATTTCTTAAACGGCTTTTTTTTTTTTGTTGCATGAAATATAATGTAAAATTTACGTGTCCTAAGCATCAGTGTTTGCAGATTGCACATGAATGCCCTGAACCCTAAGACTTCACTGAGGGGCTCTTCTCTCAAAAATTGAGGAAAAAGTGGAACTGTCCAACTCCTGGGAAGTGACAGACCTAAGGAAAGTCAGTGCCCCTGCAAAGTTTTGGGTATCACTTAAATGTTGTCATCCTTGTCATTTCTTGTGTTCTTTAAAGCAAAAGATGAAACAAAATTCACATTGATATGGGCTGGCACAAATCATCTGAGCTAAAAGGATTTGCAGTGTTTGAGAGTGGGTGAACACTGAAGTTGTGATTAGGCAGCAGGAAGTCATTTATAATTCACTTCACTGCTGTGCTTGGAGAACCTCTGAGCTGCTTTGTCAACAATAACACTTGATTTTTTAATTTGGCCCGTGGGCAGCTGATGCCAGGAGGTAGCTGTGTGCTCTCCCTGAAATACTCACAAGTGTCTGTTAGTCAAATCTGACTTGTCTGCACATGCAGATCTGTTAGGACATGGAACCTTTGGACTCTGTAAAGAAGGACTTGCTTTTTATGCCAGGTCCGTTACCTCTTGGAATGGGTGGAAGAAGACTTGGAAGAGGAGGATGACACAGCCAGTACATCAAAACCAGAGTTCTGCCATCCATTATGCCAGTGCTCTAAATGTGGGCCAGCACAAAAGGTTGGAATATTCATTCTGTAAAAAGAATAATTTATGTTCTTGTAAGTAAGTTTCAGCTCCCGGGAAATAGCATTCATATTGCCCAGCACCTCTGTCTGAAAAGCAATTAACTATATACAGGTTCTCACACTTCATCTGATGGTATGAAATGGTTCTTTTTTTAATTGAACTCTTGAAATTTTTGGATACAGGAACAGTGTTCATGAACTTGCTCAATGTCTGATGGAGTGAGAAAGCTTCCCAGTTTGCTTTTAGGATATGTGGAGTGCTGTCAGGAGGGTTTGGACAACTTTGAACAAGCCTCCTTTTCTAAGCCTCTGGTTCTCATTTGTAGTTTATGCTGTTACCTGGCACAGCATATCTACTTACTGTTAGTAATCAGTTTAGCAAGGAATACCTGCTAATCCCAGAATCCATGTAATGCTGATAAAGTCTTTTTTTTTTAATTGCAGGACATCTTTTCTACAAGCCATAGCTAAAGCCTTTTCAGAGATTAAATGTATACCAAGACTTCTTTTCAGCTGCAAAGATTTCCTTTCCCCTCATTTACCACACACCGTAGAACAGAATGAGGCTTTACAATACACTCTTTTTATGTTTTTCTGGTGTGGGTTTTTGGGGATTTTTTTGTTGTGTATGTGTTTTTGTTTTGGTGGTTGTTGTTTTAAATAAGGAACAATCCCAGCTTTTTGGAAACAGAAATTTCATAACTTGCCTTCCAGAAGGTGTCTGAAGGTGTCCATAACTGGATAAGTCATTGCAAAATAAACCAAAGTACAAATTTTCAGTTTATTGGCTACTTAGGGGTTAATAACACTGTGAGATGGCTTAATTTCTAAATTCCCCAGTGCCACCACATGTTTATTTTGTGCAGGCTTAGGGTGTACTCTTGTCCTTTAATGCTTCACATTCACACCGTGCTTTGTTCTCGGTTCAGGGGTGTCCCTGTGCCCTCAGGACAGAGATCATGTGCTAAAGATGCCAGAGCTCAGTCCATAAAGCTCATTTTATCGATGACAGGAGGGGAATGGCATCTGCTGTGGAATTACTTGCCTGCTGAATGAGAAGAAGAAACTTGTTAATTATTCCTAGTCCGTGTTAGGCAGGCTCACGTTGAAAGCCCAGAATGAAAGGTTGTGCACTGCTGTCGATGTCAGGCACCCACAGTGCAAGGAGTGAAAGGGGATGTTCTGTACTGCTGTGAAAGCTGTCCTCTGGGTGCTTTCCTTATCCTGACTCCCCAGGGGAGTCTGTTCCCTGGGCCACTGTTGCTTCCAGATGAATTAAATTAATCTTAGTTAGTATCCTTATTCTGTCAAGCTTCATGTAGCATTAGAAGGTGTTTATTGTCCATCTCAAAAAGCAGAAATACCTGTATAAATGAAAGTAACTCATTAACACTGACTCACGTGCAGTATGAGCATCCTAAGAGCAGTATAAAAACTTGCAGTTTTACTTATGTCTCAACCTGTGCTGCTTTAGCCTCTTTTTAATATCATGAATACTTTGCCTGGAATTGCTCTTGTCAGGGAAATTAATCCACAAACACCGGAGGTTTATGTCCAAAAAGGAGACAGTTCTGTAACTTCATTTGAATAAAGGGAGAGACTATGGGGCATTTCCCCTGGGGTCTCTCAAATTTTTGGAGGACACAGCCTCCCTTTTATCCTAATTTCCCAACCACGTTTCCCTCTCTCCTTCCCCACTGGCTGAGGTACTGGAAAGGTACAGACTCCCTGAAACACCTGAGACCCCCTTCTAATGTATACCCCCCTTTGTCTTTTCCTTGTGTTACTCAGTGGAATTCCTTATGGAATTTGTGGTTATTCCTATTGTTTCTTTCATCTCTCAGTTTCCAATTTTATCAGCAGACCTACAGTTTGTTTGTGAAGACAAATCCCTCGTTCCTTTCACTCTCTATGAAGTTACTGTGTTGCAAGAAAAGGTCATTTTCTGTTGAAAAATACTACCAAGCTGCTGTGCTTTACGAACTTTTCTGAAAGCCTCAAATTAGGCTCTGCAGCAGAATTTCTTGTATATACCCATCTGCCTGTTTTATATCCACTTAACAGGTATTTGGCTATTTCATTTAATAAAACAAACCATGTATTTGATAGTTTTATCGTTTGTTTTCCTCCACAGAAACTCTCCAGGGTCTGTGCCAACGGGCTGGGCGTGAATGTCTCAAACCAGGATGGGTTCACTCCGCTGCACATGGCAGCTCTGCACGGGCACAGCGAGCTGGCAGCGCTGCTGCTGCAGCACGGGGCCAGTGCCAGCGCCAGGAACGGCCAGCTCACAGCTCCCCTGCACCTGGCCTGCCAGAGGGGACACTCCCAGGTAACCCTCCCTGCCTCCTGCACACAGCTCAGCCCCCCTGCACCTCACCCTGCCTCCTGCACACAGCTCAGCCCCTCTGCACCTGGCCTGTCAGAGGGGACACTCAGGGAACCCTCCCTGCCTCCTGCACACAGCTCAGCTCCCCTGCACCTCACCCTGCCCCCTGCACACAGCTCAGCCCCTCTGCACCTGGCCTGCCAGAGGGGACACTCAGGGAACCCACCCTGCCTCCTGCACACAGCTCTCCGACCCCTGGCCACCCATGGAAAGCTGCTCAGGGAAATCAACCCAAACCCAAATCAACCAGACTGAACCACTAACAGAGAAAATGAGTTTGGCTGTTCTGGTTTTTGTTATCCGTGTCTAAAATCTGCAGATGGAAAAGGGAGCTTTGAGCTGAAATCATTTCAGTAGACACCTTTTCTTTGTAAATGACTTTTATGAGGAAATATAAATGACTTTATAAATTACTGGTTTAATGCAAGTGCTGCAAAAACCTTCTGTCCTACTTCAAGTGCTTTAAAATCCCTTGTGCAGCTGAGTATTCTGTGTACGTCCCTCTGTACCTTCTTCTCTAGATTATGTTTGTGTCTTGATATCTTCAGTAGCCACAGTGTTAAATAGTTACTGTCTTTTCAACTAGTGTAATTAGACCATGAGCCAAGTGGAGCTCTGAGGTAGCAGATAACTCGTCCCTCATTTCAAGTCAGGGAAGCAAAAGCAGTGAAGGAGAAGCATGAGCCCATGAGGGGGGAGTAAATGAGAGGGGAAAACAACAGTTATGAAAAGCAGGGGCAGTCAGGCAAATGGAAAGATGCAGAAAAGCAGAAAATTAGGGTTTTAAAAATAAGGAGCTGAGGACTGCAGGAGGGGAAAAAAAGAGACTCTGAAAATGATGGGAAGACAAAGCACTAGGGAAGCAAGAAAAACAAAAAATACAACTCAGAGTTGTACATTAATTCATAGAACACTTGTAGATTAGTTCATGGGATAATTACAGTATAAAGAACTCCTTCCAAGTGTTGTGATGAGTTTGGAAAAGGGTGCTGGTGCTGTGGTGGTTTGGTTTTGATGTTTTGTTAAGTTACTGGTTATATTTTTTTCACCTCCCTCGAGTTTTATTGTCTGGCCTTTTGTGCAGTTGCTTACATTTTTCTTTTTTAAAAGTGGATGTTAAAATATGAAAATTAGTATAATAAAGTTGTTACCTCTTTCAACAGGTGGTAAAGTGTCTGATGGAATACAATGCTAAACCAAATAAAAAGGATATATATGGAAATACTCCCTTAATTTATGCATGCTCGAATGGTCACTATGAGACTACTGCCCTATTGTTGCAGGTAAGATCACTGAAAACAGAGTGTTCTGCTGGTGTTTCTCATGTGAGATCTGTGCTTACTCACTACTCAGGATCAATTTTTTTAGTTATGCATTTCTCTGTTGAAACTACTTGAGGAGAGAAATAAGAGTTTTTAACTTACTCCTGTCAATCCCATCCCTTCACAGATTTTAATTAGATAAATATTACCTTGCTATTGTACAGGTAGCTGTTTTTATGGAACTTTTTATGTGGCAGATGTTAGGTTTTCTTGCTTGGGATTCTATCACATAGGGTTGGGGGTTTCTTACGTATGTCTTAAGCTTGGAATATATAATAGATACATGCAAAAATGAAATGAGCTGATCCATGGAACTGTGGCTGTGAGCTGGGGAAATAACGTGCCCAGGAGGGTTCTTGTTGCTCTGGTGGTGCTGCTGCATCGCTCTGCTCCGTGCTGTGTTTCTAACTGTGCTTTCCCTTTGCTGTGCAGCACGGAGCCTCCGTGAACCTGTGCAATGCCCAGGGCAGCACAGCCCTGCACGAGGCCGTGGCGGGCAGGCACGAGGCGCTGGTGGCGTTGCTGCTGCAGAGCGGGGCCCTGCGGCACCTGCGCAACGAGCGGAGCTGCACCCCCGGGGACTGCGCCGAGCCCGTGAGTCTGCACCTGCTGCCACTGCTGCCCGTGGGGACAGGGCAGGACAGCAAACAAACACTGCTGCTGTCGCAGCACACTGAACTGCACTCAGCGGTTATGGGGGGTATAAACACTGAGCTGCCTGTTTGTTGCACAGCCTGCAAATCACTCCTGTGGCCTGTGAAACCGCCTGTGTTTCTAGAATAAGTTATCCTGGACAAAAAGGATGAGTTTAGAAAGAGTGAAAGCACAGACCTAAATAAAACTGACATTAAAATCTCTGTGATGGCAGAGAGAGCAGAAGCAGTGTTAGATGTAGGCAAATGAACACCTTGCACTAATCAGTTGCACTGGCAGCAATGCTCCTTGTCCCACCCACGATCTTCTGCCCTTCAAGCCTTTTGATTCCTTTTATCTTGCAAAGGATAACTCTGATATTCTCCTTTATTAATAGCAATAACATTATGTGTGATATTAAATGATACAAAATTATTTCACTCTTTAAAGGATTTGACACGTGGTCCCTATCTGAGCCTCTGAGGTGTAGCTTAATGACCACAAAATTCTGTACTGAATCAATTTTAGTATGTGTGTTACCATTTAAACTGAAATTAGTTTAGCCATTTGTAATCCAGTTTAAAATAAGGTCAAGACTCCAACATCATCACTGCATTACAGTGTGACTTGTGGAACACTGATTTTGTCCCCTACTCAGAATGATACAATTTCAAGTTTGTTTTTATAATGAGTTATTTTATATGTGTTGCATTGATTTGTGGAAGCATTAATTAACGCACTCTGCAAAGACGAAAATACTAAATTGTACTGATGTTTTTCTTTAATAATGGTGAAAATGGAAACTGTTAAAATCAAGAATTCAAGCATCATGAAGTTGCTGGAAGCAGCACCAAGCTGTGTCCCCACATCAGCAGAGGGAGAGAAGGAGAGTGAGCAGCATGTTACTGTCAAGATAAGGAAAAAAGGTACCTATTTCCACTGGTATGAATAAAAAGGGATTTAGGAATTCATGGGTGACTATAGCAAATATTTTATGTAATTGATTTACATATAATAATAGAACAGTCAATTATTTTGCATATTTATGATAGGTAACACAGAAACACCTAAAATACTGTAACTAAATGCAGCAGACTTTGTATTACGTTCATGACATTGCTTCAAACTTAGTTTTCACCTGCTTTGGGGTACATGTGTGAATTTTACATACAAAAACATTTAAAGTTAAAAACACACCATGCTTGAGATGATACAATTAACCATGTAATAACTGCATTTCAGTGCAAAGCAAAACAGATTTAAATGACTGTTGGGTGTCATTTACATTGCCCTGAAACAGGTGAGGGAGTGACTCTTCATTAGTTACTGTCTCTCATATTTTGGGGCAGAAATGAGAGCTACAGAGGTATCTGTGAACCTTCCAGCACAGTTTGCAGACTTTGAGCAAGTGGCAGGAGGTGGCACAGTGACAGCTGCTGGGCTGCAGCAGGGCCCCAGTGCCTGGGGAAGGATGAGTTACCATCCTTTTGATACCTTTTTTGTCTTCCAACGTTAACTCTGACCTTCCCCTTTTATAACAGCAGTAACATTATATGTGATATTAAATGATGCAGAATTATTTCACTCCTTAAAGGATTTGACACATGGCCCTTATCTTAATGTGCCTAAGTAGCCTCTGAGATGTAGCTTAAAGACCACAGATTCTCCCTCCTCAGCTTTTGATCTGCCTTATCCACTGCTCCCATTATGCTGGCTCAGAAGCTTTTCAGGTGAATTTTCAATAACAAAAACAGTGCCCCCTGAGCTGGACAGCTCAGCAAAGGACCTGCTGCCACCAGGACTGCAGAAAGAAAACAGGGAGGCTGCAAAGCAGGAATTAGGGAAGATGAGGAACAGGAGTGCCCATTTCAGTGTCCATGAGTTTTCAAAGTAACTCTTGCCTCCTTCTCTCAGAAAGATTGTGAATGTCTGTGATTAATTGTGAATCACCACAATTAATCACAGCATGCTGATGCCTAAAATTGGGAATAGTTCTTTCAAATATTACAAATAGTTCTAAAAGAGCAATAGAAGGTATGAGTAAGTAATACCAGTGAAGAGGTGGTTTAGCATCTGTGTGTTAAGTCAGGTCTATAAAAACTGGAATTCATGGCCTCAAAGTCCAGAATTACAGTCTCTTCAGAAGCTTGGCCAGTTGTGCTAATCTGAGGAACAATGTTTACTCCTGTAACTTAAACGTTTTTAAGATTTCCAAAGACAAATTGCCACTCTAATTCAAGTTAGCACTATTATAGTTTTACTGTAAAATTTAAAATCAGAACTGTGTTTTTTAATTCCCAAGTGTGACTCAGTTGTAATTTTAGTTGCCTGTTCTTTTAAACCCCCAGTGCATCCTAAGCCCTGTGAGGAAGCCGATGATCCCATAAGCAGACAACTTCAACTGGTCCAATCAATTAACAGATTTAACAAGTAAGCAGAGAAGCTTGCTCAGAGTATGTTTGTTGTTTCCAAAAGCAAAGGAGAAGTCCAGCTGCTAATAAAGCCCCAAAGTGGGTCAGGGGTGGTTACACATGACATGGTGGTGTGACAGTGGATGTTAATCCTGCAGCACTGGCACGATCACATCCCCAGGCAGATGTTCTGGGCACGACAAGCTCACTGGGGTGGTCACGGAGGGCTTGAAAATGTATCTAAAATCAGGATTGCACTGATACTTGGTGTACCATCAGTTAAGTGTTTCAGAGCAAGACTGCTTAAAAATTACTGTAGTGGTGTTCACTCATTGGTTGGGTTTTGCTTATTATCTTTTTAAATCTTAATGTATACTGTGTAGTAAAATGCAGGGAATACGAGTAGGCTGTAATTCTGGGAAGGTGGTGTCAGGGAGCTGCCTGTCTCTGGTGAGACAGTTCCACCTTGTGGAGCTTCTGAGACAGAGGCTTTGAAAGGCTTATGTAAAGACATTTCATTTCTTTGATTTCTTTAAAATCTTCTTTAGGGAAAAACACTTACGGAGAACAATAACAAGAGATAAAAGTGTCCCTAATTTTGACTACCACTTACTGCACCAGGTAAGTGCAAATACTTACCCACATTATGCATATACTACAGCAAATATGTTTGTTTGCTCTGCTATTACTCTGGGTACATGTAAGAGCAAAGTTTGCTAGTGGTTGTTGTTGAATCACAAAAGAAATGGCTGTTCATTTCAAGTTCATTGAGACTTGCATTACAAAATGTGTTTAGAAGAGTTGGGATGACGTTGGGGTAGTGAGGTGAAAATAAGTTTTGGAATGTCTTGTATCTTCAGGTCTGGTACTGATGTGTGTGTAGGCTGGGGCAGGTTGGCCTCTTGTTTTCTCATGGATAGCCTAAATATACTCTCTTACAAAGTATGCTATTTTAAATCTTGGCTGTGTTCTCAGTGTAATGAAATCATGTGATAATAATGTTCAAGAAACACCATATTCATTTTCCTTCTTAATGAAGAAAGTAGATGATGCTTTTAATGTTCCATTTCTCTCTCCTCACAGATGGCTATTAAAAGCTTTGATAAAAGCAAATTAAGATCTGTTGGAATGCTGGAGCAGAGCACAGTCCAGGGCACTGACACGGGGTGCAGTGGTGAGTTTGTGGAAGATGAAGACACCACAGCTCCTCCCAGGAGTAAATTACTGCAGCGCAGACACACGGTTAATGTGGCACTGCCAGCAGAGCAGGGCAGTGACAGTGGCTCAGCCAGCCCTGCAGAGCCAGGGCTCCCACAGTCCCAGGACTGGGATGACTCAGTGTCAGATCACTGACAGGGAAGCAGGCATTGAAGGCTGAAGCTGAGGAAGTTGGTGGTGTGAGTTTCAAAAGCCCTTTGCTGTGTGTCAGATGTCAGGGACATTCACAGCCCAGCTCAGAGCAGCACAGCTGGAATGTTCTGGCACCCTGGGGACTGCTCCTCTGCTCATGCTGGAGATGAGCACACAGCCAGACCATTCCTGATCTCACAAACAGGGATATGTAACGAGATGAAGACAGCAAAATTCCTTTCCTATTCTATTCAGCACTTAATTAAAAAGTTCTATGTAACAGTAAACCAAATGAAACCCTGTATTGTATTTTTCAGCCACCCGCTTTGTTTTAAAAGTCTTTGAATAATTTTTGCATTTTCAGTTTTTATCACTACATTCAGAATTAAATATATATTTATATATATAAAAAGATATATTGGATAACAAGGTATTTATTGTCAGAGGTAATTGAAATGTCTCTATTTTTATTGTAATGTTACAAACCATTATAGTATATATTTCTGTATATTTCAGTAGCTGGGCAAACAATAGTCCATAACATCTGCATTATTAATGTGAAGGGATGTAATCCTTGCTAATCTCTTAGCAATGCTCCCCTGCACTGGGGCTGCAAGATCAAGTTCTTTCAGAGGAGCCAAGATACTGGGAAAAAGTAGAGAGCCCTTGACAAAGCCAAACTTTGGACTTGCTGTTCACGGCAGAAGCAAGCACAAGGTGCAAGGGCACTCAAAATTAAGTTGTTTTTCCTCTCCTCTAAAGCAAGTAATGTAAAAATGCACAAGTGTTCATGATTCTGAACCTGGGCAACCGCCACAGATAAAACTGCTCTTAAAAAGGTGAAATTCCCATGATGAAAGGTACTTCTCACATCAGTGAGCACTGGCTGGAAGAGGTCAAATCCTGCCCCATTCCCAGGGGTGATCATTGAAGAACTGAAAGCTCACAGGGAAGTACAAAGGGGCTGCTCAGATCTGAAGTTCATTTTCTACTGTTCGGTTCTGGGAGGAGAAGGTGTAAATAGCACAAGCCAGGTTTTGCAGTGCAGTATTTTTTTATTCTTGGCTCATCATATCCAGCTTGCATTTTATTTCATGAACTACTTGTATAGGTAATTCTCTTTCTTTTAACTGTGGTATTAGTAAACTGCCTGGCAAAATAAAAAGCTGGAAGATGCAGTGGTGGGTTTTTCAGGTAACTTTTTAATCTAAGAGGTAAAACGTCAAATGACATTTGGATTTGAGGGTAATGTGTTTATTTTTCTAATAATTTATGAGTTCATCTGATTTTCTGACGTGCCTTGGATTTGTGCCAAATGATGGAAAGAAAAAACTAGTAAAAGAACTCTTGAAAATGCTGTTTTCTTTGAGTGCTTTTGTCCAAGCATTGAGTCTATTACACAGATTTTCTTGCTTTCTTTTGTAGGCATTTGAAGACTTTACCTTGTGTTTACTCTTGGATTTTCCTTCCTCCTACATTTACAGATTACTTTATTAGGTTGTGTGGTTTTAGATTTATGCACAGGGGTGTACAAAACAGAATTGTTAGTGAAACTGAACATGTTCACATAGCCTCCTTTTCTAGCTCTACATTCACATTTAAAAAAAAAGATGTTTAGCTATTACAAGTCAAAAGATACAAAAGGAAAGAGATAAACAGGTTTTTCCTTCTTTTGACACTATAAAGATGACCCAGAGTAAGTCACTGGTCCTTACCTGCAGCAAGAATAACCCAGATATTTAAGACAAAGTAGACTTTTACCGATCTGATTTCCAGACTACAGTGAGAATTTTGCTTGTGTTTCAATTGTAGCATAATTTAACTGAATTATTCTGCAGATTTCTCGACTATATAATGAGAAAAATCAGTTCACCACACCTTGGCTTCAAACTCAACAAGGGTCATTAGTCTGAAGAAATTTGGCACACTCAGGGTATCTCTAAAGTTAAGTGAAAGAAAAGGAAAATGCCCAGTCTAGACCAAATGAAACAAAAATAACAACTGTTTCATATTTTTTAACCACTCAGTCAAGATGAAAACCACACCCACTAGTGCTCACTTGAAACAAGTTTATTCTGTTCCAAAAAACACTGCAGTTGGAATCATACACGATCCTGTTAAATTATGTCAGATCGGGGGGTTGTGGTGGGAGACTTTATCAGCACATTACAGTATTTGTCCTACTGATTTCCATAACCATATTCTTGAATAAAGGTACAGCACAAGTTCAGTTTTACTTTATGCATGCAGGAGTTGCAGAGTTTAGGAAAACGGTCTATTTTTTTTTTCAAGGTAAGAAACACTCCAGCCATTTGATAAAAGTGGAGGTAGTTGTGAGAATACACGATACCAAAGTGTCTGAACAGTGCTGTGTGTGACACAGTTAACTTGCTTTGTCTGAGACAGCTCAGGAGCTCACAGGGGAACAATTCAATTTTGCTGAGAACATTTCTTTACACAGACTGCCTGATAGGAATCCCCTGATCCAAACATTATTTTGATATCTTCATTTTAAAACTTCCAGTAAGGACTTGAGAGCCAGTGACTGGCTGGACAGGCATCCTTCAGGGGCTCAGGAAATCTCCTTTCTAACACTTCTGTGACATAATTGAAACTCTGAGTGGCTGTTCCCTGCTTCTCACCTGGCTCCTCCTGCGTTTGGTGTCTCCAATTACAGCAAGTTAAGTGTGTGCAGTGGCTGAAAGCAGAGCTTACAGTGAGTAAGGGGCAACAAAACATTCATGCTAATGAAGCCACGGGGAACCCCACACTGCTCAGGCCTCTTATACTACAAAAATTTAAGTTATAAAATCCCCCTTCTCAGATTTATTTTACAAGTTTTTTTGTTGGCCTTTTATAATAATAAAAAAAAAGTCAAGAAGCGTAAACATGTTCAGATCTTGCATTCTGCCTGCTAACAGCATTTTTCCAGGCCATTGTTTGGCAGCCTTACAGCAGTATTAATAATCATCCTCTTCATCAGAATCCAATACTTTCCTTCTGTTGAACTAAAATGAAATACATAAAGTGAAAATTGAAGGGTGATGGTAAATGCAGGCTGGCACAAGCCTCTCCCACTCCATGCTGGTGGCAATGAAGGCACTGCCTGGGCAGAGCATCCACCCCCCCTCAGCTGCCACCCCAGGGGACAGGACAGAGCCAGGCCAGGCTGTCACACACCTCACTGGCCCCAGGAGCTGCAACTGCTCCTGTCCTTGGGACTCTGATGGAACCCCAGCACTCGCCAAGGCAGAAGAGCTGCAAATACAATGTTCCACCCAGAACTGCTCCCACACATGCAATTCTGCTGCTCTGTTTTATACATTACATTTAGGAAAGAAAACTCACCTTCACTGTTGTTTTCTTTTCTGTTTGCTGACTCACTTTTTCAAGTATTTCTATCAAACCTTGTTCTGATACCTAGGGCAGCCAAAAATGTGGATAAACACACTCTGAGAGATGCTTAGTATCAAGCAACTGAATCACAATTCCCTTTCTTACAAAAGGTTTTGATGGAATTATATAATAGTATTTGAAGTTATTTACAGTTAATTTCATTTACATCTACTATGAACATCTATTTTTTTAGAGTGAAATTTGGTTTAAAAATAAATATATGTGAGAAAGAATTAGGAAATACACTCACCTTTCCAGCTAGCTGTCCAAATCTTGCCATCTGTATAAGATAATTCTCTACTGCTTTTGCTTTGTCCGGTTTCACAAGTGCTAAATTGCTTACTGCAACAAAAACAGGCTCTGTTCATTTGGGTTTAAAACACTGTCTGTACCTTCACTAGTAACTAAAAACTGAGCAATGTCCATGTGAAACCATCTTCTTCATGTTAGGGCCATGAAATAAACAGAAAAAGGCATTTTCATGCCTTTTCAGTTGTACTTCTTATTTTTAAATATTTGCTCCTGATTAAACAACTTGGACTCTCTCTTGGACTAATTTTAAAAAACCCAAAACATTAACATAATTCAGATACCCATTAGCCTCTCCAATAATGCCAACTGAAAAGTTGCAACTTTTATTTTCTCAGCAACAACAGTATTTTTCTAGTCTGGCCTCTGTACAATACTTCAGAGGAGTCTCTTAGATAAGTATTTTTATTAGAAAGTTACTTGGATACTCACATCTTGCACGAGCTGCTTGATCAAGAACTTGAGCTAAAATAGTATTCCTTATCTCTGCTTCCCTGTAAGTAAAAGTGAACCACAGATTAAAAGTGGCATTTCAAACATCTAAAATAACATGCACAAAACAGCAAAACTACAGAGGACTTTTAATTCATGGAAGTGGCTTCTTGAGGTCACTTCAAACCTTACATTTACATCATATCTTTTACAGCATTTCCTGTCCTGGGCACTCTATGTAGGCTGAAGTTACACAGCTGGCAACATCTTGGTGGAGAAATCAACGTGCAGTTTCATCCTTATACCCTATCACTGCTCATGATTGCATTTTAAGAGACAAAAGCTGTGCTACCCTTTAGATCCTGCATTTATCCACATGGAATTCACCCCAAGGCACTGCATGGTACACGGCAGGCACAAGGAATTGTCCACACAATTCCAAAATCAAACCAAACCTCATTTATGTATTTAGAATTTTTCACCAAGTCTCCATATATTTACAGTATTTGACAATAGGTATCTGCAAAACTGGAGCTTTAGTTTGTGCAAACTTCAGTCAATACAAACTCGGACTGAACAAAGCTCTTCAAACACTTGTTTACAACTTTCCCCTCAGCACAACTACTGAACACTTCCCACACTGAGCTTTGACACAAATCATTTTGCTTCAGATTTTTAAATGCAATAGGCATCCCAGAAAAATCAAATCAGCTGGGAAAGGCTCTTCCTACTGCAATAACACCCAAACACAACCCAAACCCAAACTTACCACTGACAAAAAGCACCAGTTTGGGAGTTCTGCCAGCCTTCAAACTTGGATCACAAACTCCTAGCAACTCTGAGGAGCCAAGGATTCTGACAATGGGAGGGATGATGCTTCCCCAGACCCCCCTACTGCATCACTACAGCTCACAAGGTTACTGCACTCAGACAAGAACCAAGTGAAAATGAGCTGCTGCTGCTTTCTCATCTTGCCCTCCCACCCCAGCAGGGTTCAGTATAGTCCTGGCACGGGAACCACACTTGCATCAAATCTTTGACATTTCAATTCCTTTCTTGGTGTTTTCCCAGCAACAAAACAAATGTGGGGCAGCATTCCAAAGAAATTAAATACTAAAAAAAAAAAAGAGTAAATGGTTAAAAATTATTAGATGTGAGACCAAAATTCAAGTCACATTTATACCTCTGTTTTGCTTCCTGTTGCGACGGATCAGTGGCAGGATCCTGAAGAGGGAGATCAGAGCAATTATCACAATCCAGAATCATTCCACACAGGACACAAAGTTAAAATATTCCAGCAGCATCGATGGAAGATAAACCTGCCTGCTAAACCCGCCTGATCACGGATGAGATCCTGGAAATGGGAATCTGCTGCCCCAGCAAATAAATGTGCCACCCTCTGCTCTCCTCACAATGCCAGCAGAGGGGTGAGTGCTGCTCCTGCTCTGTCCACAGACTCCTGTGGCTTTGGGCAGCAAGAGCCCTCCTCTTAGGTCCAGGATAATAAGCTTTCCCAAAGCCCAGAAAACTGATAAAAGCATTATAAATCTACTAGAGTAAGTTAAGGATAAGTCAAATGAAGTGTAACACATTCTCAGCATGGCAGCCAAAATCACAGAATCACAGAATCATGGAATATCCTGAGCTGGAAGGAACCCACAAGGATCATCAGGTCTAACTCCTGAAACCAATGAAAAGTTAATGAGGGGGGTTCTACAAGAGGTGATTCCTGCATCAAACACTAATACATATGAAAAACAAAATGGAGCAAACTTCCCAGTCACTGTTACTGGCGATTATTCAGAAGCAAAAAGAGGAAGAAAACCTGAACTTCATGTGGAATCAACACCTCAGATTTCACAGCTAACAATCAGAAGTGAGAAAGCAGGATGAAAACCCCTACAGACAGGAAATGGGGCTGGTCGGAGGCAGGGAAGATCCTTCACAGGAACAATGGAATTGACACTTCATATAAATCCATACAAACATCTCCAAGGGGTGTCAGAGGATGGTGTCCAACTCTTTTTAGTGGTGCCCAGCAACACGACAAGGAGCAATGGTCATAAACTAAAACAGATTTCACTTCAACACGAGGCAGAACTTTCCATGGAGGGTGGCAGAGCCCTGGAGCAGCTGCCCAGGAAGGGCCTGGAGTCTCCGTCTCTGGAGACATCCCAAAGCCACCTGGACGTGTTCCTTGTCACCTGCTCCAGGTGACCCTGCCCTGCTGAGGGGTTGGACAGGATGATTTTCAGAGCTTCCTTCCAGCCCTAACAATTCTGTGATTCTGTGATTCAGCTCTGAAAGCTGAGATGGCTGGAAAGGCTAGCAAGGTAATCCATGGAACAGTGAGTGGTGGGGAGCGGGAACGTTCCTGTTCCGAACCTCGCAGGGCAGCGGCGGAGGGAGGCGGCGGGGCCCGGGCTGCGCTCGGTGCCGCTTCCAGCCCAAGCTCCGGGCACGGCCGGGCCTCTCCCCGCTTGCTCCGGCCTCTCCTCTTCCCCTACAGCCCTCGAGAGGCGCCGAAAGAGGTTCGGGCGAGGGCCGGGCGCTGCCGCACCCTGTGCCCGGCCCTGACCATCCCGTTCCCTCAGCCCGTGCTCGGCCCGGATCTCTCCCCGTTCCCTCTCTCTCCCCGTCCCCTCACCCCGTGCTCGGCCCGGATCTCTCCCCGTCCCCTCACCCCGTGCTCGGCCCGGATCTCTCTCTCCCCGTCCCCTCACCCCGTGCTCGGCCCGGATCTCTCCCCGTTCTCTCTCCCGGTTCCCTCACCCCGTGCTCGGCCCGGATCTCTCCCCGTTCTCTCTCCCCGTTCCCTCACCCCGTGCTCGGCCCGGATCTCTCCCAGCCGCCGCTGCCGCAGCGCCTCCAGCTCCTCGTCCGCCATGGCTGAGCCCGCCCGCGCCAGGCGCTGCCAATCCACCGCCGAGCGCTGCCCCCGCCACGCCCGCGGCAGGCGGGGCCAATCGAGCGCCGATGGCCGAGCCCCCTGAGCAGGGCAGCGGGAGCGGAGCGGGACCGCGGGGCCGCCCTCGGGTGACCTGCACCTCCCTGGGCGGCTCTGCCACCTTCAGTGTAGAGAAATTCTTCCTCATATTGAGGTGGAATCTGTGTTTTAGTTTCCGGCAGTCGCTGGGTAGCACCGAACAGAGCCCGGCACTCCTCTGGAGATGCTGGCGGGGATGGATGGGATCCCTCTCGCTCTTCCCCAGAGCCGGCTCTCACAGGTCTCACCACAGAGATGCTCCGGACCCCTCGCCATCTCTGTGGTGTGTGCTGGACCCTTTCCTGCCGGGCTTTGCTGCTCTGTGCCCGTTTCGGGCGCTGCCGGGGCCAGGCCGGGGCTGTGAGGGGACGGGCCCGGCCGGCGGGGCTGAGGGAGCAGCCGGGCTCTGCCGCGTCCCTTCTGCCGGTGACCGCAGCAAATGTCACCGTGTGGGCTCTGAGCCTGCCACGGGCCCTCCCATCCCTCCCATTTGCTCTGGAAAGCAGCCTGGGGACACGATTTGCTCGATCATCCCACGGGAGCAGCGGGGAGCGGCGCTGCCCCGAGCTCCGCTCGCCTGGGCTCCCCAAAAGTGCTCCCTGTGCCGAGCCCCTCTGCTCCCCAGTCCTTCCAAAGTCATCAACTGGGAATAAAAGACACCCTGCCCCTCAGCCACGGCCCTGCCTCTGGGATGTAATACCAAAAAAACCCCAAGTTCACCCAGAAAGCTGACGAAGGTACTGGCCTTCATCAGCCTGGGTACAAAGTCACTGTAATAGCGTCACAATAGCAATGCAAATATTAATGGCACACTCATTTAACAGCTGCAATCACGTTTAAAAAAGTAACTTTGACATCTCAAATTTCAGCCTTTAGTGTTGGTCAGTCACACTTTAAAGGCTGTAGGTTTTCCACTCGTACATTAACATTTAATTTAACCAAAGAAACAACACCGAAAGCTATTCTACCAGGATGAATAAGCCACAACTGCCTTAAAGAAGGCTAATAAAGATGTATAACCAAATATCGCTGGTCTAGTTCTAAACAGTAACAAATTGTGTCAAGTGCTTGCTCCTTTTAACAACTCTTGCAGTGAATGCAGACAAAATTAGTGGCGTGGAATTAATTGTCTCTGGATCTTTCCGTGTTGCACCCTCCAGATGGATCACAGGAGCCTGCCTGTGCTGCCTGAAAACCCTGCACCCCTCCTCGTGTTCTGAGAAGCATCTTCAGACCAACTGAATACCGGGGCTGTTTCGGGAGCGCTTTTTTAGCGGCTCAGAATTCAGGGTTTGTTTCGTCCTTCTCCAAGGGCAGCAGAGGGAGCCCTCGTTCTACACAAGAGTGTTCGGTGCTCCGCGTTAAACCAGAAAACAAAACAAAAAATGATTGTCGAATTGTTGTATTTTTTTTCTTTTCCTTTTTTTTTTTCTTTTTTTTTTGCCGCACAGTATGTTCTCCCAGCTGAAGCTTTAATCCATATCGTACATCTCTGCTGCTGTAAATTCATGCTCCATTATACCACCATATGCTTGGCTTGGCTCAGAGAAAGCTGCAGTAATCCTAACATTCATCTCGCTTTGTAGATATTTGTGTTGCGGGTTTCGCTGCGTGTTGTTTGCTCACACACTTAAAGGTTATGTCTTAATAAGTTGTTTTGGATGAGTTTATTAGCAGGGAGCTGGCAGTTGATGAGTTTCTGTGTTTTGAGAAGGTGTCGTAGTTATTGTCAGTTACCACACGAGGCTTGGGAAGCAAAAAGGGAGAGTTTGGTTCATTAAGGAAATCTGCAGGCAACAGTGCTTTAGGTTGTGTGCCATTTTTGGCTTGTCAGCTGCCTGGCTTCTTTTTCAGCTGCTCCCAGGTATAGATCATTTCCTTTGCAAACTGGTCAGCTCTTAAGGTGAAAGCATGAAAGGATGAACCAAGGCTTTTCAGAACCAGCTGGGTTGTTTATACTGTTCAGAACCTTTAGTTGGGATGCAGAAATAGTGGATTCCTGAAAGTTCTAGACACATTTGATATATCCACAGCATTCTGTGTGCCATTTATATTGATGAGGGATGGTAAACAGAAAAGAGATGCCTTAAAAAGACTGTTTTTTCTATTTTTTAAACTTATACTCAGTGTTCTTTAGGAATGTCAGCTGTCAAAAATGCTCAGTATGAGTTGGTTTGCAATTAATAATGCACTATGTGTACATTAGGAATTCAGCAGAGTTATCAGGACTACTTGAGATATGTAAAAATCTCCAGAAGATCACTTTAATAAGCAGGATCCTTCACAAGCCCTTTGAGACTCAATTTCAAACACTAGAGGGCTCAAGGAAAGCTGTTGACTTTTTCCCCCAAGGTTTTAATCACTATAAATGGTGTCTTTCTTTAAATAATGCTCACATTGACCTCGTAATCATCCTTGGAATGATACCATATTAGAGTCATAACAAAATTCATGAAAAGACCCATGAACAGAACATCTCCTTCCTCAAGCAATTGTAAATAAAGCAAAACCCTGATAGTTGTGACAACACTCTGCAAACTCTGTGTTTAACACTTCTGCTTGGAAGAGACACTGGAAATCCTCATTTGATGAAATCCTTGCTTTATGAAATCCTTGCTTAGTCATCTCTGGCCTAAATTAAAAATTTAATAAAAATTAACCACAGAAACAATGCTATAAAAAATTGGCAAACATTGCAATGCCTTCAAAATAAGCATTGCGAGATTCTTCCACCTTACAGAAGCTGAAGTAAGATACTTTAAGAAAAGTAATGTTAAAAAAAAAAGAAAACTGAATTGTGTTTGATGTGAAAGAAGAGAAATTTACAGCAAGAGTGAGAACTATAATCTTCAATTATTAACAGTGAATTTTAAGCATCTTATTAGTAATTACACAATAACATTGTGCCGGTTCCAAAGCTTACTGAAGCCATAGCAGATTTCCCCTTTGATTTCTATTGCCCCATAAACAAGCACACCAGTGCAAACAAGGATTATTTACAGTGCAACACTCTGAATGATGCCTCAGCAGTGGGCACTAATAAATAAATAAATAAATAAATAAATAAATAAATACTGTAATGTGAAACATTGTGCCCAGGCTGGATCATGACTTTACAAAGATTTGTATGCAATAATAGCAAAATACAGTGGAACAGATTTGGAAATGGAATTATGTTCATGTGTAAGGAGATCTCCAATTGTAAAAGACAGGAGAGAGAAGAGGAAAAATATTACTCTTTACAGTTTTGTTGACAGGCTTTTTAATTACATTTTAATTCAAAGAATAACCAGCAAATGTTTTGCAGGAATATAATCCATATAGTGCCATCAGATGTGAGGAGCACATTCAGGTGTTTCTTTATGCTAGAGAGATGATAGATAGATAGATAGATGATTGATAGATGGATAGATAGATAGATAGATAGATAGATAAATAGATAGATTTCTTACTTTAGGATTTCCATCATTCATGAATTTGCTCTGCTACACAAGTGTCCATAGTTACTTTAACCTGGCTGAAGCCATTAATGGGATTTTTATTGCTGTATATATGCTCTTATGCCTTAACTTTTTAAAAAAGTCTGTGTAAAATGTTTTGTCTTTTGCTTTATCAAGAAGTAGAGCATGAAAGCCTTTGAGTTTTTTGGCTGAAATCTTATACTTCAGGTTGTACATTCTCCTTCTGGGTATTGTACTGGTGCCCATGGGAAGCAGCTGTGTGTAATGAGCTGGAGCACAGCAAAGCCAATAAAAGAGGAACTCTGCATTATCAGCACATATATGAAATGAGGGTGGACTGTGGCTTAAACCAATTCCTGTTTTTCCTTTGGAATTGTGGTATTTTTCTCTGATAATATTTACTGTATTGTTACATTTCTATGAGATCAAGCACCTAGTCACTTATTTGTTGGTTTGGTTAATGAGGAATGTTGACTGTATTGTTTTAATGTCCCTTCTTAAAGACTTTTCCCTCACATTTCAGGTTCAAAGTAGGAATTAACTTGAATGGGACAACTGTATTGACAGTTTAGAACCACTGCATTCAGCTGAGCAGGTTAAGCACTGCCTGTAAGAGATCAGCTTTGTCCTTCTTCCTTAGCTCTCCTTGCAGATGAACATTGCTTGTCTGAAACACAGGTTCCCCAGCTCCCAAAAAAAAAAATCTGAATTAGGAATTATAGGGAGTAGAAAATTCAAAAATATCTAAGTTAAAAGGGAAGCTGTTGCAGTTGCCAGTAATATTGTTTTATTTAGTAAAACTAGATACTCTTACTTTCATAGAAATGTTCATTTAGGAGTTTTATAGCTGTTGCTACATTTAGATGTGGAAGTTTACCCTTGTTGTCCACCAGAATTACTTTTTGCTTTTAAAAAAATCAAAACAACCTGAAAGAAACCCTTCCATATTCTTTGAACTTCATAAATCTGAAGCATGGCTCTATTAAAAGATACTGGTGTGTAAAAAAGAGATGCTTTAAGCCAGCAGTTCTCTCCTGGTAGTGAGTATGTTCTTGCTTTTGTAACAGACATGAACAAGTACTGTTTTTTTACTTATTTTTGGAGATGACACAGGTATGACATGCACTGGGTTTTGGGTTTTTTTTTCATTGTTAAGTATTTATTGCATTCCAACTATTAAATTTTGTTGTAGCTTATGGAAAAATGTCTACTTTAAATGGTCTGGAACACTATTGGTTCTAATTATTTATTCAAGAGCCCCTGGAATAAAAGATGCACATTAAAAGATGGAAGTTACCCACTTTACCTCACCGTCTGTTTCCCCTTTTGGCTGCTGTTTCAGTGAGATGAAAAGAGAGACAGAGGAATAAATGGAGGGCAGATTTCACAGAAAGCCAGAGAGGGAGCTGATCAAAAGACTAGAGCTGGGTGAGAAAAGGTGAGACTGGGGTAAAAAGTGCTTGCTCATGTTTTATTTTTGTCCTTTGCCTTTGCTTAGGTCAAGGTGTGCTGAGAAGGCCTGAGCTGACCCCGCAAAGCTTTGGCTGTTCCACACCCCCACGAGCTGTTCCAGGAGAGGGGAGTGGAGCAGGACAAAAGTGAATATTGTAACTGCATTGTGAGGAAAGCAGGGGATCTGCTGCCTGAGAAGTGCTGTACCTGCAGTTATTTCCAACAGAATTAAACAAGAGGTAGAGTGACTGCCTTCAGCTTGTCTCACCACACTTTCATATCACATGAAAGATGAATCCTTCACAGAGGCATCATTCCTCACTGATTCCTTGGGCTGTACAGACAATATTTTCTCTGTATCCCCTGTACAGCAGCCATAAGCTTTGGTTTCCAAATTTCCAGCATTAATATGCTTGAGTATTTTTAACATGTAAGGGCACAAAGAGTAAGATAAATCAGAATATTAGTTTAGGTTTATATCGTAGTTGAGCTTCCTTAATTTTTGAAGATGAGATAATTAATTTTAAGGTGGTTTCTGCCCTTCTTAGTAGTATATTATTTTTTTTTACTGACTAAACCAGAATATTTCTTATAATAACTCTTCTGACTGACACCCTTGCTAATTGTGATGTACAGTATAAGACACCTCAAATGAACCAGACACCAGTGCACAGTACTGTCACACTGTTTGTAATTATTTAAACAAATGTTATTTTCAAAGGATAGTTTATAGAAACCTCTTGTAAGTACATTTCTGTTAAATATGCTGATGTGTGATACTTCAAAGTTTACTTCCTTCTACCCAGGAGCAAACCCCTGTTAAACCCAGGAAGTCTCTGTGGAGGAGTGTTGCACTGGCCAGGATCTGGGTCAGTCCATCTGTGGCTTTCAGAGCTACTGGCCTTGGCAGATGTGGGCTCCCTGATTTTGTGGCAGTTGCCTGGTCCAGACCCTAGAAGCCTTCACATCCCAAGCCACAGGGCTGCAGTCCAGTGATGTCCTTCCCAGAACTGGGGAATCTGGAAGATCAGGTTTCTCAGCAGCCCTTCAGGCCAGATGCTGAGCAGCTCACCAGAAGCCTGTCTGATTTCTGCTGGAAGCTGGGCAGAGTGGAATCAGATACATTTGCTTTGCCAAATCTGCACATTCTGACAATGGAATTTGTTCTTCTGATTAGTTCCGCTGAGGTAAAAATAGTTTGGGTTTCACACACAGAGAAATATGATGATCAAAACAAAAGATACTGAAGTTATGGAGAATTATGCTTGTGAATAGGAAAGACAAGCAAAAATGAATGGGAATACAAATGATGAAAAAAAAATGGAACAAGGTTTACCAAGATTTAGTGTTAGGCATATGTATTTGATGTATTTTATGTATTGAATGTGAAAACAGCAGTGTGCTTCTCACAGACATTTTATTAAGGCAGTATGGGGTGGAATATAGTTTTGAGATAAATGAGTGTTTAGAGAGTAGAATAAAGTCATGCAAAATCATTATTTAAAAAAAAAGTTAAATTACCTCTTCTGTGTCAGTCACAAGTCAAAAAAACTTTATCATGTAAAAAACTTAGGAGCTTAAGAAAAGCTTTTCTGTAAAGGTTTTCCAACTGTTTAGTGACATTATTAATAATGTATTTCTACTGGTAAGCAGTAAGGCACCAGCCAGGGAAAACAGATTATACCTTCAGAGTGTGATTCAGTGACAACTGATCGTGACTGTGTTGTCTGATTTCAACACTCCTCAGGTTTCACTTTTTGATATGGCTGTATAGCTGATTGAATTTGATTTAAAGTCATGTAGGAGGTATTTCTGGCTGCACAGGTGTGTCCATTTAGGTACACTATTGTAATTAAAATATTTGTTCTAACCTTCTTGGAATTGTATATAGCACACCATGCTTAAGAGCAGAAAGGGTCTTCCAGCTGGTTGAAATAAACTGGAAAGTAATTGTTATAAAATACTGAAAGATACTGAAAATGTCACTGGCTTTTCCCTTTTGGGGGAAGAATTCTGCTTTTAGCATGACAGAAGGTGTTTCTTGCACTCATTTCAGTGCTACATTCCAAGAAAAAATTGTGACTTATAGAGAGAAAGCTGCATAAAGAACTAGCAAGGATTAGACAACAGCAGCTGTACTTCTGAATAATTTAGGTTTAATTTGCAAAATTATACAGGAAAGGATTATCACTTGTACTTGCTTTTGAGAAAATGGTGCTACAAGTGTTGTTATAAAAAGTGACAATGTACAAACCATCTCAAATCACACGGGGGCTGTTGTGTCACTCTGGGCTGCATCCTGCAGAGCTGCTTGCCAAGACACTTGTGGAATCCTGAGTGGGGAGTAAATAGTGTGGGAAGAGCTTCCTTTGTCTGGATATGCAGCAGAGCAGAGCCCTTCCTGAAGGTTTAAACCTGTGCTTGAGAGGAACGTCTGTCAGGTGCACCTGGTGACATATGGAACATCTTGCTCCAGAGGGGTCAATTAATTCTGTTTTGGTTATATATTTACAGTTATTTATAGTCAAAGATCCTAGGGGACTTCCAGCCGCTTTCTTCTCCTGGAAAGCCAGCTATTGAGTATGTGGCAGTCAGGAGCACTCACTGCTTCAGGCATGTTTGCCTTTTGATCAAAAGCAAAGTTGATTGTCCCACTTTTCCCTAAGCCATCCTACTCTTCAGCTACAAGGTACGTGCAAACCAGGAAGAATGTCTTGTTCTTCTTTCCTGCCTCAATATTGACACTGCAGTCCCATAAGGTGATGGCAGGATTTTCCTCAGAATGTTTCCTGCTCATATTTCAGATGAATTCTAATTTGTGAACTGCAAATTCTGCATCAAATCCTCGTAATGATGTTTCTGTAAAAAAATATGTTTATGTATAAATCACTAAGTTACAGACTGTCACAATTCAGTAATTTTCAAACATTATTTCTTAACATTGGCAGAGATCATGATTTTTGTCTTGGCCTTGCCATCACCTGGTCACACAGGTGAACCAACAGCAGGTTGCTTTAGCCCGATGCTGTGTGTGACCAGGAGATATCTATGATCATGTGAGATCTCTGGAATTGATGCTCACCTGCACTCCAGGCTTGCAAGGATCTGTGCAGCCTGTGAGCCTGGGCAGAAGATGTATTCTAAGGTTTGTAGTTGTACCAAGAGGGTTGTAAGTCCTGGATTTTACAGAGCAAAAAGAAGCAAACATCAAGTTACTGTAATAAAAGATGCACGCAAGTAATTCAAGGCAGGATCAAAAAAAAAAATAATCTTGCTTTAATACAAGAACTGGTGCTTCTTGAGAAATCCAAATTTAAAGGTAACATAAATAAAAGGAGTTTTTGTGATTGGGAGAATGGTCTGAAACATTCAGAGAACCCTGATGAGACCTCAGAGAGTGCTGTTCAACAGCCAGGAAAAGGAAGCAAATGATGTGTAAAGTTTGTTATATTCTAGATCTCAACAAACTTGTGAAGTAGAAGACCTGAGGAGCTTGTACTCTAGAGTCACTGTGGTCTGGGTTTCTGGAGCTGGGCTGAAGTCAGAAGGTTTCTGACTATACAATATATAGGGCATCAATTTAGATTCCCACTGATTTGCAGAGTTGGTAATAGGATTAGAGAGTCTCAAGTATTTGTCTACGATTACCATAAGGCAGTGAACTATAAAAAAACATCCTTTTTTTTTTTAACAAACAATGGCATAAATTCTCTATTTTTCTCTAGGAAAAACCTTGTGCAATATCCCAGTTTCCTGTCTACATGCTGATTTGAATGATGTAGGTTGAATTCTGCATTTGAAAGCATGAATGAGGCTCATCTTTAGTCTGTTAAAACCAACGGTAATTTAAACTGTGTTTGAATTACTCATCAGTTGAACTTCTGATTCAGAAATGAGGAACCTTACAATTTATAGTACTGTTCCTGGTATATTTTTACAGAGGGAAATCCTAGTGGATGTAGAAAACAGAACTCACTAAAATGCTCTCACAAAATGGTTTGATCAAATTTGATCCAATACTAATGGTAGATTCCTTGTAGTCTCTCACTAGTTAGGAAACTCCTGGAAGAAATCCTTTTATCTTGACACCATGTAAATAATTGTGACCAAAGTATGGATTCTTCCCATCCCATTCCATTCTTTATTCCTTTGCTCAGTACACATCCACAGACCTCACAGATTTTCTATTTTAAGACCAAAAAAAGAACCCCCACAAAAGCACTGAAGATAACATCCCATATAGGAGGGTGCTTTTAGACAGGCATTTCAATGTGAGGCATAAATGTAGAGAATATATTAGCGTGTGAAGCTGATGATTTGTATCTCCTTAATTGCTTGCAGGATGGAATGGGGAAAGTCACTCCCCTTTGGTAATAGTAGAGCACTTGGATTTTTCATTCTGAGTCTCCCATAGGCTTCCTACTTGATCCTGGACTGCCAATTCCCCAGAAAGAAAACCAGTTTCTCTAAAAGGCTTGCAAGAAGGCACAATTTTGTGTCTATGAACTTTTTCACAGTCTTGGGTGGCACACATAAGGGAAATGCACTGTTTTATGAGAAATGTAGACATTATTCAGTCTCATGATATTTGAGTAATGTGACTAATATGGAGTATCTTTTGTTCTTTTGCTTTTCTTTAATCTCAGAATGATTCTTAATCTTAAATGATTAATGTACTACATAAACACAGCCAATTCCCATTTTATATTTTTGACTTTATTCTTGAAAGCACTGATCTATTTTGAAGAGGTCTTTCATAACCTAGTAACTTTTCCTACAACATCCCTGATTTATGTAGTCATAACATGGTGAAATTTTGTTTTATTGGGTTTTTAGTTTTACTCCAAAAATCCAAACATGCAAATAAATGTTGGATTATATTTCTTTCCAGTTATCACCAGAAACATTCTTTAGTCAAGTTACATTTCATCAAGATTTTTTTTTATCTTCACAAACCGGGAGGTGTAAGGGAGCTGATTTATTGTGACCAGAGATGTGACTTCAGGTCAGTGACAGCGCCCAAGTACAAGCTGAGAGCAAAGCTGGCATTTTAGAATAGGTAGCTGTCTAGAAAGCAACAATAAAATGTTTTCGGGGGACACCGGAGTGCTGGCAGAGCCTGTTTGACAAGTGACAGACTTCAGGACATCACCTGCGCTCTGATGCCCGCGGCGAGTGCACGAAGAACTCGGCTGCTGAAGGAGGTAAAGCGAGCGGTGGATTGTTCCATCAGCGGGATCATTTGGGCAGCTCGCCCAGCGGGGACATCCTGAGGCAGGGACAGGGGCTGGTTCGTTCCCGTGCGCTCGGACCGGGGGAAGGCAGGGCGGGGGCGGGAGCGGCCCCGAGTGCCCCGGCCCCTCCCCGCCCGCCCACTGCGGGGAGCGGCGGGCAGGGCCGGGCCGGGCATCGCTGCGCACCCGCCCGCAGCCGCCGCCGCTCGCAGCCGGCATGGGCCCCCGCGGAGCCGCGGGCTGCCTGCTGCTGTGCTGCCTGCTGCTGTGCTGCGCTCCGGCCGCCGCCCGCGCCGCCCCGCGCAGGACACCCGCGTTCGACGGGCACGTCGCGGAGAACCGGCCGGCGGGCACGCGGGTGCGGGGGCTCAGCATCCCCCTGACGCGGCTGGGGCCCGAGCCCTGGTGCGCCAAGGTGCAGGGGCGCCGCTGGCACCTGCAGCTGCTGGGCGAGGGACACTCGCACTTCCAGGTGTCGCTGGACGCGCGCACGGCCCGCGTGTGGCTGCGCACCCGCCGCCCGCTGGACCGCGAGGCGCGGGCGCTGTACTCGCTGCGCCTGGCGCTGTGCTGCAAGCGCTGCGCGCCCCGGGGCGCCGCGCCCGCGGAGCTGGCCGCGCTCACCGTGCGCGTCCTGGACGACAACGACAACGCGCCGCGCTTCGTGGGGCCCGGCTCCGCGCAGCTCCGCGTGGAGGAGACGCTGGCGCTCAAGTCCCAGGTGTGGCAGGCGCGGGCCGAGGACGCGGACGCGGGCGCCAACGCGGAGCTGCGCTACTTCGCCCTCCCGCGCAGCGCGCACTTCTTCGTGGTGCCGCGCAGCGGGCGCGTAGTGCTGGTGAGCTCCCTGCTCCACCTGCGCGCTCCCATCCCGCTGCGCCTGTACGCGCGGGACCGCGGCCGGCCCGCGCTGCTCAGCGAGCCGCTGGAGCTGGAGGTGCTGCCGCAGCCCAAGCGCCTCCCGCCGCCGCCGTCCCGCCGCCGCCGAGCCGCGCTGCCGCCCGCCGCGCCCCTGGCGCTGGCCCTGCCCGAGGACGCCCGCCCGGGCACCCGCCTGGCCAGCCTGGCCCCGGCGCGCTTCGCCTCCGCCTGGTTCGAGCTGCTGTCGCCGCCCGTCGAGGAGTCACCGGTGCGCGTGGAGCGGGAGAGCGGAGAGGTGACGCTGCGTGCGGCTCTGGACAGGGAGGCCGTGGCCGCCTGGGAGCTCGTCGTCCGCGTCCAGGAGCGCAGAGGTGGGTGCTAGACAAAGTCTTAGGCCAAGGAGTGGTCTTGTCCCATCAGGGTGTCGGAGGACAGCTTGTCCCCAGGTGACGACAAGCACTTAACTGTAGTTTAGCATCAGGTGTCATGTGCAGTCACACATGTGGAATGTAGTTTGGGTCTTTTAAATCTGGAAAATAATATTAAAACACTGGAGGTGACAAGAAGTGTATGTAGCTTAGGGAAGGTGGACTGTATAGCTGTGTGAAAATGCTTGGAGCAGTGAGGTGTTTAGCAGAATTGAAGTGTTCCACCGTTAGAATTCTCAGTTGTTAGTGAATGGTCGAAGCACAGCGTGTTGGATACAGCACGCTTCTTAACGCAGGTGTCGGTTATTAAAATGTTCCCTACAGCTCTCACCCTGTAAGTGCCTTACTTGGAGCATGCAGCTGAAGCCACTGAGTTTTGAGTCATTATTAAAGTTGAGCATGTTTAACTCACAAGCATGATGTTTTGGAGGACTGGAGCCTTTATATTTAGGTAGGTGCTCTTTTTAAAAACATCTCAGGAGTTCAGTGTGCACCATTAAAATGACATGTCTGTGACTTAAACTGTCGTTTTTCACAAGCCCTTACTCAAGTGAAATGGAATAGCTAATTTCATTTCCTGATTACACATACTGGTTTTTAAAATTCTCTTTTCCTTTTTAATGGTCATCTTGGTTAGTATTTTTCACCTATGAAAATACAGATTAGTTGAAGCATATTTTAAATTTGTGAATGGTGTGTATCTCTGCACATTCACCATGTCTCCTTTTATTGTTTTCCTGTTACTTGTGATTGTAACAATGTTCCAAAGATTGCCCGGAATGAGTATTCTGGAGAAAATCTTATCAAAAGATTGGTTGGCATGATTTCATCCTGGAAAGGTTCAGGAAGGGTTTGGCGCGATGTGGCTTTTAGTGGTTGTGAAAACGATGGAGTTCTCAGCAGTGCAGCTGCTCGGAGTGATTTCCCTCAGCCACAGAGCAGCGCAGGCGGGAGAGATGAAAAGCTTCCCACGCGATTCCTGTCCCTTATCTCGTGTGTTTCCTGGCTGAGGGGCAGCCCACAGGAGCGAGAGGAGTTTATTCCTCGGTGTCTGTGAAATCCCCGAGGATGCCTGCGGGGCTCTAATTAGCGCTGCCAGTTTCAGTGACACGGATCCTTCCCCCTGTGAAGGAGGCTGCATCAGCAGCTCCCTTCGCTCGGGTCCCGAGGAGCAGCAGCTCTCAGATCTCCGGGGTTTTGTCGCGCCTGTCGCTGTCGCGTGTTGGTGTCAGTCACTTGCGCCGCCTCTGTGCTGTGTTCCAGCCTGAGCTTTGGCTGCACACCAAGAGCCTGATGGAGCAGTTTCCAAAACACAGCACTTTCTGTGAGCTACCCCCGCTGCTCAGTCTCGAGCAAGGCTACCTGCCAAGGGGGATGGCATTGCTCCGAGGCAGTGACAGACTCCATCGGCTCAATCCGAGTGTGCTGCTGGGATGTTCACCCACTCTGCCATGTAGCTCCAGTTCCAGCCCTTTGTGGTGTCACAGTTCCCTCTGTCAGGATCAGGAAGATGTTGTGAGAGAAGTGGTAGCTCACCTTGCCCCCGGTCACTGCTGGTCTCACCTCTGAGATCGTTTTTTTCTCTTATCTAGTGTGAATTTAGAAGTCTGAGATTGCCTGGAATAAAGCTTGTCATTCTGTCATGCCTGAGATTTCACTTCCAAGGCAATGCTTGCTAATGCAGTTCAAAAAAAATGTGAAACAACTTTTAACTTAATTCCAGGGATTTTTTTCTTACCAGCACCAAGCAGTTTGGAGCTTTTTTCACTAGCCTGATAAATTACTGCTGGTAGTATGTAGTAGTAAGAGAAAAAAATCTCTAAGGAATATGTAGGACTAAGTTCTGACTCTGAGATTAGGCAGACAGCAATTAACTGTGGACAGCCCAAATGTCATACTTTAGACAGTGGTGATTTTAAGTTTCTTGCTTTAAAGGAGACTAAATTCAAAATACATCTTATTAATACCATTGTTTTTATCAGTTAAAGTTTAATAATGACTTGATACATTCAAAACTCAAGTTGCAGAATGCTTATATATTCATTTTATAGCAGTTGAAATACATATAACACAATACTTTGAAACATATTTAGAAAGTTCTGTGTCTCTCATTACTTACAATCCAAACTGCAGTAATTTGAGAAAAGAAAACCAAAAGGAAGGGGTAGGAGAAAGGTGCCTTACATAACTATGGTCTGAAATAGATGCAGAATATTGCAAAAGCTCCAGGAGAAAACACAGTATTTACAGAGTGAACTTTCAGGATGAATTAAACTGTAGAGATGGTTACTCTGAATTTTGTTGTGAGTAAAACAGCAAGTTCAGGTTCTTTCTCCAGTTTATTTTCTTTGCTTTTAACATTTATGGTCACTTATTTTACCTCACACATAACCATAAACATTTCAGTACCCGTGGGTTTCTAGTATTAGAGCTTATGATATCAGATAGAAGTTGTATTAATTTCTTCAATTGTTTTTTCACTTTCCCCTATTCTTGCTGCCTGGTAACTGAGAATTGAACATGAACCAATAATTAATTCTGTCATTACTCTCTTCTTCAACCCAGGCAATGATGTCAAGGATAAGACAAGATGTTTAAATACTTTAGCATATAAAGGCTACCCTCTTTATCTTTTCAATGTAGTTTATTGTGATTTATTTGTAATGTGCACTTTATTACCTACAGTACTAAAAATTGTTTGAAAACCTTGTGCCACAAGTGCTCCTAATGCACCTCTGGGCACAATAACTGATATTTTTCTTTTTTTGTGACTGATGGAGCATTCTCAAAATAGCAGGAAGAAGATGGGTATATGGTAAGAAGGCAACATTGAGCAGTTTCTTCCTAGTTTGTGACAGCCCCCACTCTTTAGTTCATAAACTGGGCTGTACAGGAGATGTCCTGCCTGAATTAACTTTTCTTCAGAGCAGTACAGGTGCCATGTAACATGTTTGTTTATTATTCCCCCTTCAGCTAAAATAGAGTTTTAAATACTTTTCTGTTTATTTCCTCTCAATTCTGTCCAGCAGTGTGTGTGGGGCTGGTGTTCCAGATGCAACCACACCTTCAGCATCTCCATATCCAGACACCTTCCACATGAAGAGGAAGGGTTTTCTCTCTCTGAGTTGCATTTTGTTGAAGGTGTGAGTTAAGAGAGCTCACTCCTCTTGGCCTGGCAAGTACCCACAGGTGTAACACACTCACCCCTCACTGCCTGGAGTGTTTCTTGGTACACGATAGGCTCTGTGCTGGTGTGTATTTTCCTGTGTCAGGGGTAGCTTTGAGGGGCTTTTGCAGCATGAACACCTCGTCAGCATGCAGGGTAGAGGTTTTTTGGAAAAGTTACAGTTGAGCCCTAAGATTTTTTCGTAGTGATGTGCACAAATCACTACTATAATTATTGTCATTACCAGTGCATTACATGCTGTGGTTGCTTTGTGACTGCACATATTTTGGTTATCAATGTCATGTTTATTTTTTTTTTAATGTAGATGTCAAAACCAATCCTTTTTTTATCCTTTGAAATAACATTTTTGTCTATTTTACTGCTATAGCAAAATTGACTGCAATCTGCAGAGGAAATAGTGTTATACTAGTTCTGTTTATTCATTATGTGTCTCTGCAGTTGTTTGATACTTTGTAGACTTAGTTTTATCTGTGTAGACTTAGTTTTATAGTTTCTGTTTTCTGGAGACAGTAATTACAGCATGTAGCAGTAGAAAAATCCGGACCTGTGGTTCTAGGTGCTTTTTTGATGGCATGGGTTCTGCTGTGCCTGTGGAGGAGCTTCAGGGCTGGACAAGAGAGGAAGTAATGCCTTGGTTGGTGTTTCAGCTTCAGGTGAGCTCTTATCCAATCTGAACTTGAACACTGCCAGGCTGGGATCATCCACAGCCTCCCTGAGCAACCTGTTCCAGTGTCTCACCACCCTCACAGTCAAAGATTTCTTCCTAACATCTAACATAAATTTCACCTCTTTCAGTTTGTGCCCACTGCTCCTTTTCTTGTCAGTGCAATTCCTGACGAAGAGTCAGCCCCTGGCTTCCCTGCAGGCTCCTGCAGGTACTGGAAGGTGCTGTGAGGTTCTGCCTTGACACTGGACAAAAAAATCCATCTTGAGAGCTGACAACACTTGAAATTGAAGTATGGCCCGACCATCTTTACATTTTTCATAATTAGCAAACATTTTATCCGAAAGAAAATAAACCAAAACACAAACCTTACAACCCCAAGCCAAAGGGAAGCACCAGGAAAACCTCCTGCATTAGTGTGAGCCGTGAAATGCTAAAGAGAATGCCAGAATTTCAAGTCTTAACGTTTTTGGCACATGGCACTTGAGGAGGAGCTTCCTCCAGTGACCCCACTGATCACTAAGCCCTGGGTTATATTCTTCAGTTAACCTTGCCTGGAAGGACTGATGGTTGTGCTCACGTTTTTTGTGGCATTTCAGGATTTTATCCCATTCAATTTATCAGGACACAATTTACTCTTCACAAAAGCATAATGCTATTTTAAGTTTTCACCCAGTGAGCAGAAGGGAAAATTTCTTAGACTGTCATACACATTAATAATTCAACATGGGGTAGCATTTAATTTGAGAAGGAGCCATTATTATTCCATTAGTGCTTGGGGGAAGTGCATTAAAGATCCCGCCTCTCTAATCCTGCTGTCTCAAGCTCCCTTGACCTTACTTGATCCATGGGCATTAGCTTTGTAATCCCCTGTCGTTCATTTTTTCTTATCAGGGGATTCACTGAGGGTGATGGTTGATGTGTCTTCCAACAGTTACCAGCAGTCACTTGTATTTTAAATATATTTGTCCTGTTTAAATCAACTTGGAGAGTGGAGACACCAGTTTTAGTAATATTTTCACCTTGAAGGACTTCATGCTTGGAAGTCAAGGATCATCTGTTTTAATTTTATCTGAGGCCTTAGTCCCTTACTAGCTGTATTGATTCTGGGGGGATCATCCCTAAGAATTAAGTAGCTTCTGGGTGATGTTTTACCTTTTACGTTTCTTATTACCTCTTTCACGAATTATAGCTGTCAACAGTTACACTTCAAGCTGAGCTTAAGTTGAAATCATCATCTATTATCCAGCAGATGTGTTTCATTAAACTGCACTGGGTTTCATGCAATGAAGTTAAAAAAACAAAGGTGTTCTGTGTGCATTCAGGACAGCTATGGGTTGTTACTGATTTGTGGTAGAAAGGAATGTCTGAGGAAGCTGTGGAGCACCATCTCGATGTTTGATCAGTCTGAATATTTTCAAATTTTCTGCTTTCTATTCCAAGCAGTCAGATTAAAAATATCTTTGTGAGACTGCTGTGACTTGAACACCAAAGCTGTTTAGATCTTCTGGTTGTTTATCATCTCAAACATGCAGTTTCAGTAAAAGAAATGAACTTTTTTTCCTTTTTTTCTCAAGATCTAACTAAATTTCAGCACAAATTTGACAGTTTGATAGAACTAATAAATTATAGAACATACAGGCCAGGTTGGATGGGGCCTGGAGCAGCCTGGTCTAGTGGGAGCTGTCCCTGCCCATGGTGGGAGGATGGAATAAGATGAGCTCTAAGGTCCCTTCCAACCCAAATCACTCTGTAATTCCATGATGATCCAAGGGAGTCCAGCAAGCTCTGTTGGTGAGGCAACTCATTGGGGTGGCATTTCTACCTTTTTTTGCTTTCTCCTTCTTGCACATGAAAGGCTACAGAGGAACAAGCTGGGTTTTCCCCACGAAATTCCAAGGGAAATTTCAAGAGAACTTCCCATCCTCCAGTGGCACAGTAGCTGCTCCTGCTGTAGCCAAGTTCTCTTTTTATCATAAGGCTTTTTGGCAATCAATAGTAATTCCTTAAGACACATGTTTTGTTGTGTAAGCATGTCTGTTGTGATTATTAATTTGCAGTCATTATTTCACATCTGGGCATGCCTGGTTTCCCTGACTGCCACCCTCAGAAGATTGATGCCACAGTGGGAAGCCCCTGATATCCTGGTCATCACCTTAATGTCTTTTAATTAGTTATTTATCCTAATATCCTCTCTGCCATGACCATTGAGCTCCTCTGATGCTTTCTTTACTTTTGTTTTCTGGTTTTCTTTAACTTTTATTTTAAAAGCCACATGATGGTAAGGAGCAGAGACATGCCAGGCTGTCATTATTCTGTCTGCAAAAAAGATGAGGCATATTAGGAGGGAATGTGGGCTGTCCCCAGCTTGAGCCCATCAAAGTTATCTCTTTAGAAGGTTTATGTTTTATGAATGAGCAAACTACTGTACTTAAAAGTAGCCCATCACATACCTCAGGAATTTTCAGAAATGACAGTAGAGAAATGTTTGTGCATAATTGTCCTATTTTTTTTGAAGGATATACAGCAGGACTGGGTACAATAACCAGTAGCTTTTATCTCATGTTATGGTATGAAAATGGGTAAAGAGATTTCTCCTGATTGCAGCTAGAGGCTTAGGGCATTAAGATTTTTTTCTGAAAATGTATCTTCCCTAACTCTATCTCAGTAGATATTTTACATGAAGACATATTATAGAGTAAGGTTTTAAAAAAGCATGGTATGATATTTGCAAAGAGTCTTCAAAACTTCAATATCATCTCAACCAACTCCAAAACATTTAACTTGCAGTAACCCAAACAAAAACCCCCTGAGTTTTCAAAAAACATTTATCTATTTAAGGCAAGAGTCTTAGAAGTGGGAGCAACTCAAAAAAACCCCAAGCCATAAAGAAAAACACCAGCTTGAATACTTAATTTGCTGATGGATGTAGGGCAGTATGTAATAGCAATAGTAACCTCAAGGCTTGCAAGACTTTTAACACTCTCATAATCTCCTTTTAAAAATAAATTGTAATGACCTGAAAATGCCAGGAGCAACCTAGCTTCTCACCCATTATTGTTTAATCATGATAATATAATGCCTCTTCCCTCAGTACATTCAAGGAATGCATGATGTTTGTCCACAACTGCAGAGACGTGTTCAGTCAACTACATATTCTCTATTGTCAGATTTTTTAAATCAGAATGTCTGGCATTGTCAGTTTTATCAATTACACCGATGCAGAGAAGCCTACATTTTTAATGAATATAAGGATTTTATTTTCAAGTCTCATCTTAAGGAATTATCCATTGGATTTTTGAGAGAAAAGACAGCCATATAATCCTAATGCAATCAGAAGTCTGAGAATACGTTGGATTTCACAGATTGACAGCATCTTTTATAATTTGACATGGTGAAAAGAGATGGGTTTAGAGGCAGCTCTGACCTACTGTACTTGAAATTGCAGTCAGGCTCTTTCAGCAGGCATGATTCTCAAGGCTTGGTTTAACCAGAAGAGCATTCAAAAGTTGCTGTTAACTGAATGATAAAGTATTAAATCCTTTGCCTTCTTCCTGCCACCCTTGGTGTAACTTTATTGGTAGGTGGGGGAATATTTTTTTCTGGTTTCTGTGTGAAATGTCAGGTTTTATCAGTTTGCAATATCTCCCCGCAATCCAATGATCATTTATAACCAGCTGCAATAGCAGGTTGGAGGAACTGGTTCTGTTACTTTATGTTAAAACTCCTTCCCAGAAAATGAATGGTGAACATCACAGAAGAGTTTTTCCAGATAAAGCTGGATTCAGTAAAGCCACAAAGAACCTAAAGCAGAAGAGAACCATTATCCCATCAAGATTCCTGATTGCTTTTTATAATTTTCAGTATTACTTCAACTTGGACTGTCCCAAGAAGTTCATGGTTTTGAGAGGGCTTTCCATTCCTTAGTTCCTCTATATATCTTAAATTTGATGTGAGAATTGTAACCCAGTCTTCACAATATATGAGTATTAAGGCTTTTTCTTGTTTTGTTTGGCTGTTGTTACTGTTATTGCTGTTTAAATATTTTAGAGACTTTCTTCATTTTTTTAATCGACTCATTACCATTTATTTCCATTTTTACTATGATTAAACTTCTCAGCAAGTTACCTAATATTTTTTTGTTTGTTTGTTTTTCTTTTTTTTTCCCAAAGGATGAAAATTGTGAGTGCTGACATGTCATATATTTCCTGTGAGGAGAAACTTGGGCAAGCTAGTGTATTCCCTTACCTAACGTGGCTGGATTTCAGAGCAAGGCAGTTAACAAATAACAAATCCTTCTGTTTATCAGCTTTCAACCACAGATAGGCACCAAAAATAAGCAGTTATAGATAGATACCTATGATGGAGTTTCAGCAGTGGATTATGAAGATCGATTTTGGTGATAGGGAATGAATTTCAGTGCTGCAGCTTTTGTCAGTAAAATTAAGTTAAAAGGAAGTAATTCCAACTGGAGGGAATATCAGAGAGAAAAAAAGCAGACTTCAGGATGAGCTGCTCTAAGAAGGATTTTTGATGATACACGAATTGACTCTAATAGGGAATTAAGCAGCTAAAGTAGGAAAAACCTCTGGACTAGAGTTTATAATTTTAGTTTTAGTTTTCTCTATAAATTGAAAAGAGCTGTAGAGGGGGTTTAGATTTGATTCTGGTGAAGGGCAAATGAGTGGTGTTTGCAAATACATGGGAAAAGCAATCTGCTTACAGAACCTGTTTTCATTAATTTCCATACTGAAGAAAAATACGAGGAAAGATACTTTCTGAATAAATAAAAATATTATTTTACCCTTTTGAATATGAAGTATTATTTTCTCAATGACTTTTAAAAATGCTAATTTTTGACATAAGATGTTCCAGTGTTGTGTCACTGTCATGTTTATGATCAGCAAGGGCCATTTTGTGTTTTACCTCCTCTTGCTCAGTATCTGTGAGAAAGCAATTTAAATTTTTTCTGTTGTCTTCTGGGGAAGAAAATCTGTCAAATGCAAGATGTGTGTGTGTGCACCAACAATATCATTAATTAGCAGAACCATTCTTTGAGTAGGATTTCTTTTGGATGGATGACATTGTGTATGATATCTTTGATGTGCCTGGCTTGAAAGTCAAACATTTAATACTGAGACAGTTGTAGCTGGCATTGTGTTGCACAACAGTTTGGAAATTCTTTTTGGGAAAATGAAGCCTGGGTCAGATTCCTGACTTGGGATCTCAGAAGTGGTTGATTTACACTGCTGAATATTGGGGCAGATATCTCCACTGGTTGTCAGGGCCTGGTATTGGGAGCAGATAATTTCAGTAGAACCTCTCTGTGTGTTTGTAGGACTTAACCCAAATCCACAGAGGATTATCAGTTTTAAGCTGTTTCTGCTCAGATTTGAGTGGAATTGTAACATATTATTTCTCCCATAATGTAGCAATATTACTGCACATATACTACTAATAAACTACTATTAATCATAATATATGAATGTAGATGCATGATAATGTACTGTTGCTATTAATAATCTGATGTATATAGATAATGAATATATCTGTAAGGTACATATGGGGGATGTTTTGATGGACAGAGGCATTGAGACACCTGGACTGTAGAGAGGTGTATGTTTCTAAAATTCTTCTATCCACTGTCTTGAAGCACAAATAAGTAAGGGTGAAAATTAATTTTATGTACCTCATTCAAAATGAGTTGAAAATCTGGTTTAAGGTCTGTTCTGCAGGCAAGCAGTCACAAAACACAAGAGACTGCCTTTTGTGTGTGTGATGGCAATTACAACACAGCAAAAACTTGGAAATACTTGCTGTGCTAATTAGGATGTGGAGTTACACTTAAAAAAATCACATTCAGGAGCATGTAAAACCCTTAATGCATTGTCCTGCTAACATCCACGTGTTACATACACATTATTGTTGCTGTCAGGCTCTTCATCACATCCATTGTCCTCTGGCAAGTCCTTGTCCAGTCATGCTTGGGTGGACACCCTGATGTTGTTCCACAAGGTGTCAGGTCACATCTGGAGGTCTCTGCAGAGAACTCTGGTCCTGCTCCGTGTTCCTGCTGTAGTTTTCCCTTTGATAGATGGGATGCAGTCAAGGGAAAACTTACTTGCAGTCATTTTCCTCCAGACTGCCTTTATCTGGGAAATCAGGATGATTTATTCAGCATTTTTTCTTATGGATCAGATTGTCTGGGGTTGATGGAAGGAGATGATACACCAATAAGATCTGTATGCAGTGGAAATGGATGCTGGTCAGGAGAGGCACTTAAAGCCTCTCTCTTCATTACCTGCCCTGCAGCTCCTGCTGCCTGTCCTAATAAAATCCTGAAGATTATTCTCGTGTTTCAGAGGTAACCAACACCTTGCTGAAAGCTTTGGTCTTGCCAAGATGTCAGAATGACACAAAGCTCTCTTAACTGTTAAAATACAAGTTCCTGGAGGAATGTACCCAAGTCCTTCTATTTTGAGCAATAAAGTTTTCTAGAGCATGTGAGGGTTAAGCTTTGTCCTTATGCACTTTTGCACAGTTTTCTTACAACTGCTTCTCAGTTACAAATATGTTCTAAGTACCAACACATTAATTTTCAGTGAATTAGCATTGGTTAAGTGACAAAAGTGATCTGTAAGATTCATTACTCCTACTTCAATAAAAATGAATTATTCTTCAATTGGGACTTACTTGCTGATAGAGGAATACATGATACAAACATGTTAGGAACTCCAGCAGGACTTGAACCAGAGTGAGTTCAGGGGTTGATTAGGACAGTGATTTCCAGACTCCAGAGAGACAAACATCAGTAACCTTTCTACTCCCAGCAGGGTTCCCAAGGTAGCATTCAAATCCTCAATAGGTCTTGCTATTATAGGGGCAGATTTTCAAAGGTTCTTAACCCAGATTCTAATTTAGTGCTGCTACTTTAAGCTCACAGGCAAACCAGGCCAATAGTGGGTATTTACAAACTTGGGGCAGCTTCCACCAGAGGTGTTCTTTCGAGATGAGACAATCTTGACATTAACTTCTCCCTTTTGCAGCTACTCTGTTTGGACACTCTTTAATTAAAATCTGAGGTGAGTTCAAGCAGTCACTGGTTGTGTTGGGCACTTCTCATGCAGAACTCACCCTGGGGTGTGTTGCTGTGGTGCATTTTTACATTAGATCAATGCCCAGAATGTTCCTTCCTCTGCATTTTCTTCAAGTGTCTTGGACTGACTGACCTGGGACTTTTGAAACATATATCCTGACATGAGACATGTCACTTGAAACACCTCTGTTTAGTATAGTAGTGAGAAGTAAAGCACATGCTGCAGCTTTTCACATATTTGTGGGGTTTTTAAAGGCTTTTTTCAGCTTTTTTCTCTTCTTCTTTTTTTTTTTTTTTCTTTTTTTCCTTTTTTGCACTGCACAGAGGAGAAAGCAAAGCAGCTTCTTTCAGAGTGTGTCTGAATGCTGTGAAGGGAATTATCCCTGGGTGGCTACAAGGGAAGAGCAGCAGCAGCAGAGTGGGCTACTGTGCTCTCTCCTCAGAGTCAGCTGTGCTCTGCAGTGAGGCACTTTGAGTTTGTCTTTGGAAACTTTGGCTCCACATGGGCTGTTTTAAAGGACCCCTGTCTAGAGAAGCTGAACTGAGCATCCTTGCACTGGATCTCCCCACACTTCTGTCTGCAGAGCTGCAACAATGCATAACACAGGTTGTCTAACAGGCAGGAAGGCTTTGTAAGGCTTGGATGCACATGAAAACTGGGAATTTTTTCTTGAATATGTCAGAATATGTGTTGCATGCATGCATGTTCTACAGTGGTGCAAGGCATGTTTAATGGGCAAACCCAAAGCAGGGTCTTTCTCAGGAAACTGATCACTTCTGTAATTTATTATTTGATAAATTAGATATTGGGTTTTGCTGTAGGCACTGTTTTATCATATGTGTGACTGTAAACTGATATTCTGTTCCCTGGAATGTCAGATTCTGGGTACAGGCTGTAATAACAAAGAGATTAATTTGGATTTAACAAGTTACTGCCAATAGACTTTTTCTTGCTCTTTAGAGAAACAAAAAAAGGCCACATACTCACAGATCTAAAATCCAGATGCATTAATACAGTTTTACAAGGTGAACTAAGAGAGCCTCAGTGATTATCCTGGGTGACTGCTGATTTTTCGAGTAGGAGAATTTTCTGGGTAAAAATAGAATGTACTCAAAGGTCGTGATGGATTAAGTCTCAGGAATCTAAACTAAGAAACTTATATTTGACTTTGGCAGTCACAAGAGCAAGGAGTTTTCTCTACAACAGAACTGGTTGTCCACAGATTGCAGATTCTGATGTGCTGTGCTGAACTTGCCACGTGCCAGCAGACAGGAACTGCTGGGCATGGAAAGCTGAAGCTGCAAGAGGTGGTGGTTCTGTGGGAGTGAAGGGATGGAAATGCACACCTCACACAAAGGAACAGATTTTTGTTTGAATATGGATATATAAACTTGATAGGATCATCACTGAAGCTCTCTTGGTTCACCTTGTAAAATTGTATTAATTTATCTGTATTTTGAATCTGTGAGCACATGGCCTTTGTTTCTCTAAGGAGCAACAAAAAGTGCATTGACAGTAACTTGTTAAATCCAAATTAATCTCTTTATAATTATAGCCTGTACCCAGAATCTAATGTTCCAGGGAATATAGTATCAGTTTACAGTAGCACATATGAACATTTTTTGGAGAGGGAGGTTGCACTGCAGCAGAGAGAACAAGCACAGCAGCTCAGCCTGAGTGAACATGACACTGGCTACAAGATTAGATATTCTGGCAGCACTTTCTGCTTAAACATATACTTGAATACTAAATTCTTTGTATTATTAATTAGTTTTAAATTAAAACTGGTAATCTTAGATGTTCCTTTTTTGCATATTGTTTCAATTCCTGTAGAGCTGTTTTGAAAATAAATGTATTTCTGAATGTTTCCATGTATGTATAAATAATAAAACAAGGCTGAAATCAAGTATTAACACCATCCACTTTAAAAATTCTGACTTCACATCCATTATTGAGCTTGTGGATAAGTCCTGTTGTAAGTGTAGATGGCTGCTTTTAGCTGAGCCACATCCCAGGCTGGGGCACAGTGCAGTGCCTGTGCATTTGTGCTGCCTTTGGAGCCACACGGGGTGAATTCCTCACTTTTCTGGAGCCAGAGGCATTAAATGTGGCCTGCAGGAACACTCAGCTTGGCTTCTGTAGCAGAAATGTTTACCAGGTCAGTGCCAGTCTGCTGGAAGCCAAACTGGCCCAAGTTACATTCACCCTGTGCTCCCTGATATTACTGACAATTATCAGTTTAAAAAATCCCCTGGCTCCATCACTGCCTCATGTGTCCTTTCTGCCACCTTTTCAGCAATACCTGCCTGATATTTATTACTTATTAGGAGCTCTGCTTTTTCATGGGTTAATTTAATAATGGTAAAAGTATAATAGATATTTTTTCCCCAATTTTAAGGATCTTATGCTGTTGATTTTTGGAAAATCTGATAGTTCCATTTTGTGGTGTTTTTTTTCTTCTGGATTTGGATTGTATGTATTTAACAATATTTAAACTTAAAGAGGAGTGAAAACTATATAAGGATTTCAGTGAACTTTATAGAAGGACAAAGGTTAGGGTAGATTGGTTAGATTTTTTTGCCAAGTATTTAATTTTCAAAATCCAGAGTTGCTGTAACATTGCATAAACAGAATATTTGATGCATTTCTTTTCCTTCTTCAGAAAAGAAGATGAAAACACTTTTTAGAAAATGGGTATTTAAAGTTTGAAAATTTAAGGAAGTGTTGATTTTTCCTAAGAAGAAGGATTTTTCCATTTTAGAAGAACGTGATATGGGTGGCCCCAGTCCTGCAGTTCAGCAGTGCTTGTGCTGGTTATTCCTTCCCCACCTTGTGCCTGGATGCTGTTCATTCCAGAACAGCTTTAAACCCCAGCTTTTCCTGGATTACATGCCAACAGTGCTGCAGGAAGTGCACGCTCAGATTGTACAGGTTTCTGTTACTCCCATGCCATGAAGTAGCTGTGCAATGATTTCTTCCTTTCCTGTGCCTTTAGGGAAGGATTGGTACCTGGTGCACGTGTCCCTGACTGTGACAGATGTCAATGACAACGTCCCTGAGTGGGCCATGGAGCCCTTCCCCTTCCTGGCCGTGGTTTCCCCTGAGGCTGCAGGAGGGACTGAAGTGTACAAGCTGCTTGCTGTGGATGCAGATGAAGGGGTCCATGGAACTGTGGAATATTTTCTCTTGGAAGGTAAATTTTAACCCTCCCATTCCCTGTGTGTGATGCCTCATCATTGTGACTTTTTTATCCTCACCTTTATTTTCCCTTCTTCCTGCAAAACGTTCCTGAACTCTCAGCTCTGTGTGTGAGAAAAATCAACTTTTATTGATGGTATGGACAGATTTCTTTGCAGAGTTGAGTTCCTGTCCATAAATATCCCTGGGGGATGATGGGGACTGGAGCAGGCAGCAGTCCCCAAGGCTTTGGCAAGGGGCTGGCGATGGGGACTGTATTTATGAGACAGCCTGTGGAGGAGCAGTTTGTTCGGTGGAGAGGAGGGTGAATGTTCCTGTCCCTTGTGGGAGTTGTGCTTCTGCTTCATTTGTAACAAAATTTTAATGGTCTGGCTTGTGCAGAGCTTGTACAAACTCAGTGATAATTTTTTTGTGTGTCTCCTTTTAAGAAACTTTAGTAATGGTTTAGAAGTGTCTGAGCAGATGGGGAGCAGCAATACCTCTCCAGCAGAGCATTTTCTGGTGAGGGGTACTTGGGGTCAAGCAACAGCAAAGAATTGGAGGGTAAAAGAAAGGTGGAGAGAGACAAGAGCCTGGAGTGACAGGACAATGGGTAATGGCTTCACACTGCCAGAGGGCAGGGATGGATGGGATATTGGGCAGGAATTGTTCCCTGGCAGGGTGGGCAGGCCCTGGCGCAGGGTGCCCAGAGAAGCTGGGGCTGCCCCTGGATCCCTGGCAGTGCCCAAGGTCAGGCTGGACAGGACTTGGAGCCAGCTGGTCTCATGGAAGGTGTCCCTGCCCATGGCAGGGGATGCAGTGAGATGAGCTTTAAGGTCCCTTCCAACCCAAACCATTGTATAATTCAATGATAAAGAAGAGTGATAACTGTCCAGAGAAGTAAAATGCAATCATTAATGTAACAACTGATTTCTAAGTTCTAAACAAACTTTTGAACTTTAGTGTGCATGCTGATCCAAAGCCAAAGACACCTTGGGAATTGCCACTGTATTCTCCTCCTAATTTTAATCCAGCAAAAATGTTCTTGCTGATGACAATTTGTGGATGTGTTCCTTCTAGGTGGTGACGACAGATTTGAAGTTGAGAAGGACACTGGCTGGATTAAAACAACAGGTTTGCCACTGGTGAGGGACAAGGAGTATTTGCTGACTGTACTAGCAGCAGACAAACTTGGGAGCAGAGGGTCCCCAGCCTCTGTTTCTGTGATTGCTGGATTTCGACCTCCACAGTTCTCCAACATGTCATACTTTGTGCATGTTCCTGAGAGCACCCCTCAAGGAGAGCCGTAAGTAACAGCTCCAAATAAAGCACTGAGGTTGTGGTCCTGGTTCTGACTCCTGGCTGATCTCCCCAAAGCCTTGGTGTTTTTATGTGAATCATAAATAGATACTGTGAGGAGCAATTCAGGTCTCTTAATAGAAGTGATCCAGACACAGTTTGATGATGATGTGTTTTTTCAGTCATCCTTTTACAGGAAAAAGTATTGAATAACTGTGCTTTCTCACTTTTTGAAATTATATGGAAAGGATTAGTAGATGCTGATTGTGTCTTAATTTTCAAACAAAATGCAGAATACAAATTAGTACTGTTACATCATGGAGATAGCTAACCTGTGTGAAAGAATACATTAATTTTATGTGGCAAATTTGGAGAAGTGCATTCTCCATCATGTGAGAATTGGAAAAACCAAGATTCTTTTTCCTGTCTTCATCACAATGAGAAACTGAGCTAAAATGAAGATGCCACAGGACTTGTCATTTTATTTCTCCATCCTTTGTCCAACCATGTCAATTGAAATATCACAGGAAGCATTAGTAACATAATTCCACCAGAATACTCAGTCCCTTCTTTGCCAAATTGTTTTGTTCTTAGACTAAATATTTTGTCTTCCACTTGAATTGAGACTACTTTGTCCAATCAATGTGTTCCTTCTGTGGCAATTCAACTGTTACTCATTTTATATTATCTGTGGTGTTACTGCTCAGTCTGCAACATTCAGTTTTACAGTGTCTAAATAACCAAGGAGTGTTAAGATTAAATAAAAAAATTAGTAGATAACAAGGTTTTTCTTTAAAACTGCAGTAAAACTAAATTGCACAGGCAAAAAAGAAATGGAATAACTGCAAAATACTATAATATCCAACAGGTACCTGCTTTCTTGGGTTCAATAATGCTTAGAATTAAAAATAAAATTATTCATAACTTTTTTTATCACTATTAGAAATAGGCTTGCACACCTTAGATGATAGTCGATTAGTCAGTTGGTCAAATGACTTGGTAATATCCAAAAGGAATGAAGTCTTTTGTGTGGTTATTACATCTGAAAAGGTTTGAATATACACAATGGAAGTGTGAAAGTTGTTTCTGTAATGTGTTGGCCAGAAGTAGCCATGAAAATCCATGTAGAACCCTAAAGTTCTCATATTTAAATTGGACCAATTACCCGAGTATGCAGGAGAACAGAGCTGCTGTCATGCACTGGATTTCTGGTTTAGGATTTCCCAATTAGAGCCTGATTTTAGGCTGCTGCTGAGCAGAGGAGCATTTAAATCTTTCTCTTCCTTTAGTCTGCCTGTAATGGCCATGAGCTACAGCTGCATGGGCAGGCTGAGCTGAGGACATAAAAAGACAAAAAAAGTTTTCATTTGGGTTGTTAAATGTGCTCCCAGCATGGCCTTGAGATTCTCAGTGCTGACAGGAGAGGAGAGGTGGCTTGAACAAGCAGCCAGGGCAGGGAGCTGGAAGGGGCAGAATAACTCCTGTAGGCAGAGATGCTGTCTGAAACTGCCTGTGAGACCTCAGCACAAGGAAATACAGCAGAAAACTGGTGTGGGATAATGGCCTACAGCAGTGTTACCCATTGGTTCAGTAGTGCACCAGAGGGAGGTGAGACACAGCAGCATGGGAATACAAGGGGGGAAAAGGAGTTTGCAGAAAATGAGTTTGTGTTTTTTGACTGTAATTATCACAGGATCATGTTGGTGTGCTCTCCTGGGAGGTGGAGTTCTTTTTCCTAAGAGACCTGCATGTTAAGCAAGAGAACTTGAGGAATTAGTTTTCTGGTCTAAGTCCTTTAAAAATATTTAGTTTTAAATTTCTTTTTTTACTTCTGTGCGTATTTCCACTTGAAGGCTTTAAACACATTGGAGTTAAGTGGAAAAAAGATAGCGCCAGATGAGCTACAAATATGTGTATATATATAGTGTAAGTTGTAACTCACTCTGCTGTTTGTGCCTGGCTTTTGTCCTCTTGCAGTTATCTATTGGAGCTTCAGGATGGTGTGACTGCAGCAAACTTACTGTACTATTATTAAAGCAAATCTTTTTCATCTTGCTTTATCTTTTAGTTTCCTGGCTGAAAACTGTCACTGCCATAGAATGAAGTCGAAGCAGGCAAATTCAGCTGCAGCAAAAATTAAATCCTCTGCTCCTGCATTTTTAATCCTTACTGTGTTCTGCTTCCAAGAATCCTGTCTTTATCTGTTTAACCCCAAGGTGATAGAACCACTGTGTAACAAAATGCTTGAATTTGGTGTTTAGATACAGCTGTCACTGATTTCACTGGGGATACCTCTGAGCAGACCTGCAGGGCTGCACCATCACTCCTGATATGCATCGCTTTTGTCACATTTCTCAGACTGTTGTATTATGGCCTTGAGTCCTCTCTTCTTCTTTTTTTTTTTTTTTTTTTTAATGCAGCTTTCTTACAGTCTCTGCTGTTTCATATCAAAAGAAATCCCTGAGTTACAGTTTGCTCACTAATCCTGGGGGTCTGTTCAGTATTGATGGGGCAACAGGAGAGCTCAGCCTGACTCGGAGTGTGGATTATGAGAGTGACCCCCACCAGTACCTGCTCCTGGTCAGAGCAGAGGAGGATGAGGAGCAGTTCAGCAGTGCTGCTGAGGTAGGTGTTCCCCTCTGGCTGCATTTCCATTTTCCTTCATTTCTGAAAATTCTCTACAGATTCACCAGGAGCTCCCATTTCTCCCATTTCCCCACGCTGGCCATTCTGCTGTTTGTTCTAAAAGTCTTTCTGCCTATGGGCAGATGATGAGGACTGGTTTAGGTGCTCTTAGATTTGACTCTTGTAGGCTCTAAAGGCTGGTTCTGGGGGATCAATATGCCATCCCATCATAGATCCCAGGCATTATCTGGTAACTCATGGAAATGGATGTGGCCAAGCCACTCATGAAGTTTGGTCTTACTCTACCTTCATCAAGTATGAGGTACTTTGAGATTATTCCACTCTAAAACAAAGGCAGGACAAAGAATTATTTGTTTTGTATCAAGAACACAAAGTGAACTCAAAAAACAAGAAAGCAATATAAAATCACTGATATTAAAAGCTGATGGTTTGTGGTATTTTTGAAAGCTGTTTGACAGCAAAAATATTTCTTAATACAATTACTACAGTAATTTGAATTCAGAGATTCACTGAGCTAGGAAAAGCATGCCATATGAGTTTGTTCCTGCTGCAGGAAATAAGATGGGGAACAGGAGACAGAATTATTAGGATTAAGTGTGAGGACACAGAGCCAGGGAAACAATACCCAATGTAAGGAACACTGGCTGCAGCACACCTGAGCCTCACAGTTTCTGTTGACCCTTTTGTGTACTGCAAGATGAAGCATGGTAAAATGCGACTCAAAAGAGGATTATGAGATGATTTTACAAATATGTTTAGCCTAGAGGTAGTTAACTTGTACCTGCTTGACACTGATACAACCTCAGTAGTTGAGAGCAGCTCTAGTTCATGCAGATCTGCTCTGCAAGGCTCGTGGAATACAGAATTACAGAGCCTGGTGCAGCAACTGTGGACTCATATTTGACACAGAAATAAGAAACCAATCGTAAATTGCCTCTCTTCCTTGTTTTACCAGAACCACAGAATATTCTGAGTTGGAAGACCCCCACAAGGATTGAATCCAGCTCCTGTCTCTGCACAGACCCCCCAGCAGTCCCACCCTGTGCCTCAGAGCATGGACCAAGCACTCCTTGAGCTCTGCCAGGCTTGGGGCTGTGACCACTTCCCTGGGGATCAGTTCCACTTATATCAGATTTGTGCTGCTGTAATTGAATTCAGAACTTGGTCTTGCAGATTTATGCTGCTGAGATGTAATATGCTTGGCAGTAGAGTTTTTAGTGTTACAAATCGCAGAAGTGTTGCAAGATAAGATAATGGAAAAAGGGTGCTTGGCAAGCAGATGGTCCATTTTCCTTTAAATAAGTAATAAGGAATAATCAATGGAGATGAAGGGTGAGTGGGAAACATTGCTGCAGGGTCAGGGACCTGGCAGTTCCTGGTTCTTGGGATGTAATATTGCAATGGCACTCAGCAGAAAAAGAGCAATCTAAGAAAAATGTCTTATCCTATAGCTGCTGAAGACTTCAGGGATGTTTTTGGGAAATTCTTCCATGTGATATTTCCAGAGCAGTGGGGTTGTTCCCTTGATTCACTTTGCTGTTTAACATTCCCCTCTCCTCCATTAAGGTTTTGGTTGTAATCACAGATGTGAATGATTGTGCCCCCGAATTTCCTCAGTCGATTTACAGCAAAGTGGGTGTTCCTGAAACTGTTCCTATGACAACTGCACTTCTCCAAGGTTAGTGCTTCTGGAACCATTTATTACATTTACACTGTCTTAGAATCCCAATTGACAGCAAAACTTGACAACTGTCTCCAGGTTCAGAAAGCAGTTCAGAATTACCTGTCTCAGCATGGGTAGTTGCAGCTCTCTGAAGGCAAATGGCACCTTGTAGATTCATGTCAGAGTTATTTACTACTGCCACAGCCCAAACAATTTTGGGGGACAGGAAGGCAAAGGAGATAGATTTTCTTTGTGGGATTTTGAAGGGGCAGAACTTTGTTGTGGTTGGTATTACAGCAGCAGGTTCACAATAGCAGTTTTGCTACATTTCTTGGAGGAAGAGAGTGATGCTGGATCAGAAGTTGTGGACCCTTAGCTCACCTTGTCTGCCTGTCTCTGAGAGTCCTGGGTGGGCTTGCTGCAGGAATTCTGTTCTCTTGCATTAAAAACCTCTTGTGCAGTTAAACTGTTCTAAGTGAGGTTTTGTTTGAATGCTTGACAGGAAGACTGGTTCTTCCAAGAACTTATGCTTCAAGTGGTGGTGCTCTGTAAAGTGCAGCAATAAAACAAATTTATGTCACCTAAGCAGTTGTACAAGGGCCTTGTATTAGTCTTTAACCCTTACATAAACTTTCTCTAAATCTTGAGGGGGAAAAGGCAATTAAACTGCAGGAAAATTGCTTTTCCCTAGTAAACAGGATTTTATAACCTCCTACTGTTCTACTTAGTGATTTATCCTGCACTAATGGGAGTCTGTCTGTTACTGTTCTGGTAACTGTGCTTCTAACATAGATTTTTGTAGGTTATGAATAGGATCTGACAAACACATAATGTGCATCAGTTGAATAATATATGTAAATATTCCATCTTTAATTGCACAGTGTGTGATCTGAGTGATTTTAAGTCAGCAGTGTAGGTCAGGTGGACATGAGAATATACTTCTCTATGTGGGAATATATTCTTGATAATACAGGACTCTTTACATCCAGCAAAGTCAAGCTCTAGTGCCTAAATTCTCCCAGGTACTTCACTTTTTTTCTTTTTTTTAAATTACTTAGTTTTGAGTAAGGGTTAATTCACTATAAAGCACAAGGGACAGCACAGTTTTCTGACTGATTTCAAGCACCACGTGCCAAGGCAAGTCCTGCTACTGTTGTAATAAACATACTTAACATTCCAATTCACTAACTTTGATCTACACAATTCCTCTTCTCTTCTCTTCTCTTCTCTTCTCTTCTCTTCTCTTCTCTTCTCTTCTCTTCTCTTCTCTTCTCTTCTCTTCTCTTCTCTTCTCTTCTCTTCCCTTCCCTTCCCTTCCCTTCCCTTCCCTTCCCTTCCCTTCTCTTCTTTCTCTTCTCTTCCTCAACCTTTCCTTCTCTGTCTCTTTTCTCTTCTCTCCTCACAGTGACAGCCACTGACTGTGACTCAAAGGAGAATGCTCAGCTGCTGTATTACACACTGAGCCAGGATTTCAGCATCACTTCTCATGGCAATATCTTCCCAGCAACTCGGTTGGACTACGAGCGCCCCAACCACCTCTATGAGTTCATCATCATGGCTGTGGATCAAGGGGAGGAGCCCAGGACTGGGACAGCAACTGTCAGAATCCATGTTTCAAACGTGAATGATGAAGCACCTGAGTTTTCTCAGTCAATGTAAATACATATTCTTCAAAATCTGTTATCTTTTGCTGTTGCTTTTTGTATCTTGGTTGAAAGGCTGCTCACAGGATGGTGACTGGCTTGGGTTCCATCAAAGCTGAGAGCTGGGCTGACAAATGTGAGGGAATATTTTGACTCTGAGATTCTCAGTTTAAAAAAAGGAAAGATACTATATAGACAATCTCTTTTGATAGATCTTGCACTTTTATTTTCCCCTGTATGTACTGGAAGATATGGTGCAGTAATTTCAGATTATACAGTTCAGGAGCACCCCAACACCACCAAAGGAAATCAGGCAGAAAAAGCAGACATCAGAGTTGTTGCCATCAGCCCTCTTCCACAGACATGGGGGAATTTTGCCTTTTAATTAGGCAGTTTAAACTTAAGAGTCAGCAGCCTGCTGGTTTATAGCTGTCAAAGAAAAATGCTTAGATGGCACAATCCTAAATGACAACTGAATTATAAAACCCACAAGATGAATGCCAGTAAGTGGAGTTCACTTCACTTAGTCCCATGCCCTACAAACTGTATGTATATTTTTTTTCTCCTAAATACCTGTAAGCAATTTGCTTTCAGAAGCATCTGAAGCAATGCCAGAAGTACTACAAACTTGCACTGGTTTTAGAGACTTGTATTAGAATTTCCAGTCAGCCTTTGCACCAGCCTTCTACTCTTAAAAGTAGAAGTTCCTCAAAACAAAACCGAGGCAAAGATTTCAGTGATGCCAAGCTTGGGGTTCAGCTGAACAAAACATCAAAGCTTGTTTTATGTGAAGATAACCTCTGGCTTCAAAATCTTGTGCCTTCCTTTCTTCTCTAAACATTGCTTAGGAGATATGGCTTGGAAAAGGTGATCTTTTGTAATTTATTATTGGATCTCTATATTTTCACATACTAAAGCAGGGTAGGTTTCTCACTCCTCTGCCAATGCTTATTTTTCATTTATTTATTTGTTTTACTATTCAGAGACATTGAATATTTATCTGCATCTGTTCCTAGTATTTTAATCAGAAGGGAGTGATACTTTTACAGATGCTGTAAACATCTCTAACCAACTGGAAGCAGGAAACATAACTTAAAAAAATCAAACCCTTGCCAGCTCTTGTACTTAAAGTTTACTGAAGAATATGATTAAAATTAATATTATTTTAAATTACCAAACCCTCACAAGAAGCTTTTCTGTTCTCTGTACAATAGCAGGGAATCTACTGTTGTGTTTATGTGTGGATTGGCATCGGAACTGAGTTCATCTCCTGGGATACAAATTATCTCAGGTTTTTGGTTAAGTGGGCTTTGATTTTGCTTTATCTTGCCTGTTTTGAAAAAAACTCTTGAACCCAGAGGTAAATTTCAGACAGAACTTAGTTGAAATTTTCCACGAAATAGAATCACTGTGAGCACATGTAAATTGGTGCCTGTTGAGAGACTGTTTGCTGTTAATGCTGTGCTCTGTGGCAGTCTAATACAAATCTAGGGGATGATGTTGTCCTTCCAGCCCTTTACTCAAACAGATTTACAGTCCAGTATAAACTCATGATTCCTTGCCATGAGCTTTCTTCCATCACAGTTATTCTTTATCTCAGTTATGAAATGCTTAGGGCTACCTCTCTGTTTCATGTTGTCAGTTCTTACTTTCTCTTTTTTAAGAGATCTCTTCTGAACCCCTCTCTCCCTGCATTTCATGTAAAAAATTATCAGAATTACTGTTCATTTGCTTTCCAGATGCAGAGTTAAGACAGTGTCTTGAGGGTTGTGACTGAGCTAAACCAGAATAAATTACTTCTCTTACTTCATTGCATATAAAATTGGGGGAAGAAATGAAGCTGTTTCTGTGATGATTTCATTGAAAACACACATATCTCGATAACAAAAATGAAGGGAAAGGTTTTCTGTCTATCCACTTTCTTTCCCTGTACATTTTTTGCTACTCTCAGCATCTCAATGGGTCCATAAGCACTGTAAGCCAGTGGTGCATGAGAATTTTGCTGGATGCAGCCAGCTGCAGTTCATCCTTACAGCTGGGCTTTGGGATATCTGCTGTGGCCTGGCGGATGCTCAGTCAGATAAAATAATAAATATTTGGGACTTTGCTAAAGCAGGGGGCTTTTCTACTCCAGAGAGCATTAAGCTTAGGCTGATAATGCCTCTTAAGAGCTTACAATGTCAGTGATGTGTCTGGACTTGAGCAGAGATTTTTGTAAAACTGACATTATGCACACATCCTCCACATCTCACTCTCATCTTAGTCCTGCTGGGGCAGAGACTGCACTGAAAGCCTTTGGAGGGCTCGTGTCAGAAAGTGCTGTAACAAGAACTGCTTTAACTTAGCAAATGTTGGCTTGCAGTCTGTGAATCAGGAAGCTTATTTTTTTGAATTAAAAAAAAAACCTCAAGTGAATTCTGGATTTAGCAGAAATTTTGTTGCACAGCTCAGCTTCAAAGCTGTGGTTCTGCTGGAAGTTTGCTGTGGAAATCTGTGGGGGTAACAACAGAAAGGTGTGGATGGTTGGATAGACCATCAGTGCTATCATTTCACTGCTTAACAAAAAAGCATCATATCAGTGTAATTGTATTAGAAAATTACAAATCCCTGCAGTGCCCTTTGAGCAGGTAGTTAGTAGGTGCTGTAAAGCTTAGTTCTCTGTATATTATATCCTGGTTAAATTCATAAATGTGTTGTTGTGTGGGTTTTTTAACAGCTACAGGAGTTTTGTTTCTGAAGATGCAGGCCCCAACACGCTGATTGCTACAGTTAATGCTGTTGATCCTGATGGAGATGGGGTGACATATGAGATTCTGTCTGGGAATCAGAAAGGGAACTTTGTAATCGACCCTAAGAAAGGTAATTACATGTGAGCTCTTTGCTGCTTTGGTTGTAATGTTGATCCTGTTGGGATGCACCTTGAATTTGGTCTTGCTGTAAAACTGAATAGCATTTGCTGTCTTTGAAGCTCAGTTTTAAAAAGTGCAGGGAAAATATGCATGTACTCTCTTATAATATTTAAAAACTGGTATCATTTCCTAAAATCTGTGTGCAATTGACCTCTCTTACTTGTTCAGTATTTGCTTTCAGTCAGTAAAAGAGAGGGCATTATTATAGTTTAAGAGGCAGTAACTTTAATAAAGAATGTTATTATTGATAGCAGGGTGACGTTCCAAAATGTCAGACAAGTATCTGAATAGCATTTAAAATAAAAACTGGACATCTGGGGTTTTAAATGAGGCTTTTCCCACCCCATGCTTGTGTCAATGTCCTGATTATGCTGCTGAAAGCAAACTTTTCTTGGCTGAATTTACCTCACACAAAATGATGTGTTTGTAGGGGGAATGATGAGACTCCACTGCTTTGTTTCAGGTAAAAGTATATAAACTCTGAACTAAAGAAATATGTTTTTCATTTAAGGCTAAAATCATTCACATGACCAGTGTTGTTTAGCCAAGAACATTGTATGCATGAGAAAAAAAGATGTGTGGAGAGTACTTTGCACTTTAAGGCATTTGTTCTGAAATGCCAAATTTTGCATCTTTTTAAGTTATTTTAAATAGTCACATATTTTCAAAACATAAAAAAAAAAGTTTCCACCACACTGGTGTCCTCATTAGAAAAACAAAAAAATAAGTGCACAAACACCAACATCCGAGAAGGTTGGCACATCCCTTTAAATTAATAGGATTTATTTGCTGTTGATTGCTTGAAAAAGCAGAAGAGGATGTTTTGAGATTGAAGCAGGCAAACAAATTGAAATCCCATTGAAGGATTGAGGTAACTTAATTGACTTCAGTTAAACTACTTTGTATTTTGAACTGCAATCAATATCTGAACTTAGATTTTCCAAAGCAGAAGTGTTGAATATCTAGGAAGGAGTAAGTTGCCCTTAGTTACTCCTTCACTTTATTTCATGAAGTCCACTTAACATGAAATTTTAATTTCAACGCAATCATGGTTTTGCAATATTAATGTGAGATTCTGAAATGCTCCCAAAAATATGGTCTGCAGGTAACCTGCAAGTATTGAATTGTGACCCTGAGTTTACCATGAGCTCCTTTATTTCCTTTCTGACTTAAAAATAGAGTTGCAGGTTCCAAGAGTTAAATTTCTACAGATGCTTTGGCACCTGAAGAGGAACAATGGTTTTGAAAGTGTCTAAATGTCACAGCATTAATATACCTGACACTTCTGAAAATCTTTTTTGTAAGAAATAGATTTTTTTTTTGGTCAAAGCATCTTACCATTTGATTGACAGCATCTCCTTGGATTAGCTCTCCACAGCTTTAGTATAGAAAATCATGTATAGGTACATTTACATTCTTTTGCCAATTAACATTATAGTCTTTGAAACTTAACTCTAGGAGCATTAGCATTTTTTCCAAAACACTTTTAGACTTTTGTTGCTGAATAAACCCATAAAGGTTTATACAGTGGCTTGTAGCAGTTTCTTTTCAGGAATGATGTCAGGGGAATTGTCTGCACCCTCTTGTAGCAGACATGTGGAGGTAAAGTGGAGAAGTGTCAAAGATAAGTGCTGCAGCTAAAACAATACATTTGCAGGCAAACTGAGTGACATTGATGCTGTGAAAATGCTGTGATGTAATGACAGTTGTGATTATTCCTGATGAATAACAGAAGTGATGGATGGATGGTGGAGCAAAAGAACCACATCCCCTTTCTGCAGGATCTCAGGCACCTGTGGTCCCTTTTGCTTCTGCAGCACCTCTCTGTCTGCCAGAGCCCCTGTGTCCCACCCAGCAGGGTGTGGGGAATTCTGAATGGCAGAACAGAGGTCTCTGAGCCTGTGCCTCTGCAGCTCAGTGCTGCTGGGACTGTGCTGCAGGAAGGCAAACCTGAAGAAGTTTCAGCTGAGCTGCCCATGGCAGCCGCAGATTGATGAAAGCCTTTGTGTGCAGGTCAGCTGAGCTGTGGCTGTTGGCTCAGTTTGCTCTGCAGACAAACCTGTTGAGATGTCTTAATTTTGTTTTAATGCAGGACTGCAGTAAAAACACCATAGTTAAATGAAACTGCAGCAGCCTTCTGGTTTATTGGTGACTAGCTAAGCCAGAATGCTTCGTTGTCAGGCTTTTACCAGTGAGAAGAATGATGGGAATGGGTTAATGCAGCTAAAGCCCACAAGCTGTTGTTTTTCCAGGGCTGGTGAGACTTCGTGCAAGCCCCTTTCCTCAGCTGCAGGGGACAGAGTATGTTCTGAATGTCACAGCTACTGATGATAACGCCTCTGGAGGGCCCCATCCTCTCACGAGTACTGCCCAGGTTGTTGTGAAGATTGATGATGTCAACAATAACAAACCTGTCTTTCAGAAGGTAAATATATCAGCCTCTGTCATTTGTTCTGCACTGTGTAAAGATGTTTTATCACTTGGCAGTGCAGGAGTGCAGCAGATGAGCTGCTCAAGAGGTGCTCTGCTTCCCTCTGTCTCCTTTCCCACCCCTCCCTAAGGCTTTCAGGGTTTGCTCTGCTCTTGTGGCAGAACAGCCCCTCTGAGCTCCTGGCTGTTCCTTGACCCACACCTCATCTCTGGCATTTCAGAGGGTGAGGCCAAGTGAAACAATTTTGGAGATCCTGTGTGACAGATGTGAGCAGGAATCCACAGGGATAGCTGCACTGCTGTCTGTGCACTGGGCTTGTTCCAAAATACCTCTCTAAATTACAAAGGCTTCCTTTGATGATTGTGTGTCTGGAATTAATCAAAGAGAGAAGGATAAGTGTTTCAGTTTAAATAGTGAAGTACTGTAAAAAATAAATGCTTGAATTTGGTTTCAGAATTTTAATTCATATTAAAGATGTGTTGTCTAGAAGTTTCAGGTGGGGTACTGACGGCTCAGATGTTGATGAGCAATGCTGCATATTTTGAAAAGTCAGCAACTATTCATCTCAGTCTTGGAAATTCTCAGTAACCTCTCCCTGACAAATTTACTTTGAGTAGAAATCCCTTTTTGATCAAAACAATTCTGTGGTTTGGGCAAGTTTATGCACTCCATTTTATTAGACTTTTGCTAATATAGAAAAATACTTGCATTTGGAAGCAACTCGAACTTTTTTCCAAATATTTGCATTAGCTGGAGATGCTCAGTGGCCTCATGTTGTGTGCTGTTTATAACCACAAAATAGCAAGGGAGATCTAAATTAATCATGGTACAGATAAAGCTTTAATAGCAGAGCATGGCAATGCAAGTGTAGCTAAATAATTACTTATTTCTTCCCCTGCTAGTCTATCTTTAAATCAAATGGCAAAGGGAAGTCCTTGATTTTTGTCTTTTCAAAATTTTTCTTTCTTTCTTTCTTCCTCCCCTCTGTCAGTGCCAGTATTATCGGGAACATGCCTCTGTCCTGGAAAATCAGCCTTCAGGGACTGTTGTTCTGCAGGTTGAAGCCACTGATGCTGATGAAGGAGCCAATGGTATAGTGAAATATGGCTTGGTGCACAGGGATGGTGTCCTGCCAGCATTTAGCATTCATCCTGACACAGGTAAAGCAAAAGGCTGAACTGATGATGGCACAGAGAAACCACCTTGTATCACTGATGGAGAAAAGGCTGAGATAAAATCACACTTCATGCTGTGTCATTTAGTGTTTTGACAGCAGACCAAATATAAACTGTATTAACTGCATGAACAAGTGCTCCATGAAACCAAGTTTCATACATGTGTAGTACTGAACTAAAATTGATGCTTTCCTTGAAACGTGGAAGTTCTGCTTTGTGAAGTAACTTGTGTGTTCTTGTAACTGGATTTAAAAAACCCAAACAAATGTATTTTTTAAGTGCACATTATCTTGTGCATGTGATCCAAGTGATTTATCCAAATGACAGTAGTCTGACAAACAGCAAAGGAACTAAATCTTACAAGGCCAAAACGAAGTTCAGGCAGAATTTCTGGAGGATAAAAGACGTGAAACATTCCTTTATGCTGTACTTACAGCTCTTCAAAAGAAATATTCTTTTTGAGAAACTTATTCTCTTAGTTTGGTACTTCTCTCCATTTTCTAAACTTAAATTACACTTCAGTACTAATTCAAATTCCTGTTGTGTGCAGGTGTAAGTGTAACTAATGTTAGAGTTTGTCTGAGCAGTGCAATGTCAGCTGCTGAAATTGTTAAATCACAGGGTTGGATCCTTGAACCTGAAGCTAATGTTATAGATGTACTTAACCTATTGCATTGTATCCCAATGTATTGACAGAAAAATAAACATCTGCATGTAGAATATTGCCAAATGCACAGAATTTTAACTCTTTGCTATTTGATTTGTTTTCAGGAGTTCTGACAACTGTTCAGGTATTTGATCGAGAGAAACAGAGGGAATATCCCATCACTGTGACAGCAACAGATCAGGCAGCAGAGCCTCTCATTGGAATATGTCAGATAAATGTTGTCATCCTGGACCAAAATGACAATGACCCCAGATTTGAAAACACCCACTATGAATGTAATTGAGAGTCATTGGATAGAGTTTCAGTGCCCTGAGTGTGAGCGTACCCCATGTCTCAGATCTTTGGGTTTCTGCCTTTCCTGGCTGTAGAAAATGTGACAAACTGTGATGCAGCCAGAGATGCACTTTGCTTATTTATTGCAGAGCTGTGTAATGTGTGTAACATGTACAGCCTTGGCTCGTAGCCCTGCCTTATGGGAAAGTTCCTTGAAACAATAGCCATGTCATTCATACAGAGCAATTATTCTCTGAGTTAAAATACAATTAAAAGAAGTATCTTATAAGAAATAAGAATTCCAGGTTATGAACTGGGTAATATGAAGTTCAGATATGATCTGTAGCTCTGGAGTGATAGCAGCCCTTTGAAATACTCAGTGTGTGTGGCCATTGTTCCAAGGAAGAGGAAGTTATACTAAAGTAATAATGTATGGCAGTTATTTCTTTGTGGCTTACTAAAATGCCCATGGTAGTTTAGCAAATTAATGATCAATTTGAAATGTCCTTTGCTTCCATTAGATTTCCTCAGAGAGGACACAAGAGTTGGGACCAGCTTCCTGCGTGTTGCAGCCCGTGATGATGACTACAGCTCAAATGCTGCCATCACATACTCCATAGCAAGTGATGAACCAAATTATTTACAAATTAATCCTACCACAGGCTGGGTGTTTGTGAACCAGCCCATATCTCAGGTATGGGGCTTGCTTTCCTTTTCAAGCTGACTATTTCAATATATCCTGGGAGGGACTGAGGCCATGAGTTTGGGTTACCCCCTCAGGTTAAAGGATCAATGCATCTATTTAAATTAAACATGACCCTAAGGCTTTTAGCTGTTGGGTTCCTCGACTGTGAATTGCATATGAGCAAGCTCTGCTTTCAGCTGGGAAGCAGCAGTTACAGCTCTGCCTCTGAGACTTGCTCTTCCCATCTCCCTGCCTTTGGCATGCTCATTCCCAGGGCTGGAGGGCTGAGGTCAGAAGCAGGGGAGCAAGAACCCAAGTGTAGAACTTCACTGAGTTAACAGGCAATGAGTCAAGACAAAAACTGAATGGGAACAAGTGGGAAATTTTGGTCCTGATACAGATTCCCAACTTGATATATGTGAGTTGTGGTGGATTAAGCATAGCTGTCCCTCAGGAAGGTGAAAGTAAAACTCGTGTAGTTATCTAAAATTGATCAATTCCACGTATTTCTAATACCTACACAAGCAGTTGGATATTTTCAGGTTTTAAAGTACTTTGTTTTGAAATGGAAATATTGTAGATGTTAGTCTTTAAAAAGATATTTTTAATACTGACATTTAACGTCTCAGTAACTGACACACAGAAGTTTGGTGAAGGTATATCCATTTAATGTACTTTCTTTAATGAATCAAAGAACACCACAGACCTAATAACAAGAATTGTTAATAGGTAAAAGAACTCAGGGGCTCCACAAAATGGGTTTTTTGGTTCTGTTTGGTTTTAAATTTTGTGTGACATTTGCTTAGGTTTATTGAGTCAAACAGCAAAACTTGCCAACCATCTTCAGTAAAGTAAACAGAATTTTCACCAACTTTACACCTATTTCATATTTTGAGTTCAGCTTCAGATGTTTTCCTTCTGTGAAGGTTATTTTTAAGTGTTTCTTTAGTTTTATGTATTAGTTTATTTTGGAGGCCTGCTCTAAACCTTTTGTAATGAAACCTTTTTTACTGTTCAGAAGTCCTCTATAATTCGAGAGATTATTGCCACAGATGGAGGCAACAGGAGCAGTAAAGTTGAACTTGCTGTAACTGTGACCAGTGCCAAAAACCAGCCTCCACAGTGGGAGAGAGACAGCTATGAAGTTGTTATTCCAGAGAATACTACACGGGATGCCTCGATTTTGGTAAGGTTGATTGCCTATAGCTTTCAAGCTGTAGAGTAACTAAACATTGTTTATTTGCTTAAATGTAGTGAGCTTTTAGAATAGCTTTAGAATGAGTTTTTAGAATAGTGTTGTGGCTGGATATCTGGGAGAGTCAAAACACAAAATATAGTGTTGCTATACTTACAGAAAGGTTGATTACAGACACTTTTTGAACTGTGCAGACAATCAAAGCAACTTCTCCCCTTGGGGACCCCCGTGTCACCTACAACCTGGAGGAGGGGCTTGTCCCAGAGACCAACATGCCAGTTCGGTTCTACCTGACTCCAAACAGACACGATGGCTCTGCTTCCATCCTGGTAGCTGAGCCCCTGGATTATGAAACAACCAAGAGCTTTGTGCTGCGGGTCCGGGCTCAGAACGTGGCTGCAGTTCCTCTGGCAGCGTTCACCACGGTCTACGTCAATGTCACAGGTGTGTGAGCTGCTCAGTGATCTCACAGTACAATCCTGCCCTATTTTCCTTTAGAGTTTTATAGTTTTCTCCATGTGTGCTCTTTTTGGTGTTCTAGATGTCAATGACAATGTCCCATTCTTCACTTCATCCATTTACGAAGCGTCAGTAACAGAGGGAGCTGATGTGGGGACATTTGTCACTCAGGTGTCTGCCACCGACCTCGACCTTGGTCAGCACGGGGAGGTAAGAAAGTGGGGACCTTCATCTCCCCTGATGAAAGCTCTGGAATAACTTCTGCACAAGCAATAACTCAATAGTCTGGAAATCTTCAGCCTAGAAAAGGGATGACTAACAGGGAAATGTAAAATGAAATGAAGTAGTTGATTATGTACTTCTCTGTGTTGCCATGTGAAAAATGTGGCTAAAACTAGTCTAGTAGGTGTGAGGCAGAAAACAAAGAGGAAATATTTAGACAACCTATAGCTTAGTTGAAATACTTGCTGCAGAATTCTCTGGTTTGGAAAGTTCTACATAGACCTAAAATGAGATTGGATAAATGAACAGCAGAAAAGCTGTGTTAAAAGCTTCTGTGAGCTGGAAATCATTGGCATTACTGCAAACTGAATCCTTACAAAATATGGCAAGTTAACACCCAAAGCGATTTTTTTCGTTGTTGATTAAAAAAACAAAGTAGATACATCCTTAGAACAAGAGTGCAAGTTCAAGTCACAAAAACGTGTATATGAACATAGAACATGGTCTGTGATCCTGAGCATGTTCAAATGCAGCTCACTTGTGGCTGCTGTATAAATATTTGGGATCTTTAGCTGAGTTTGGGTGCTGCAGCACAAGCACTGTACAAATGTGTGCTAGTGAAATCAGGAGCTGATTAGACAAATTATTTTCCTTTTCAGCTCAGCACTCAAGGAAGTTAATTGGCCTTAGACCAGATTGCTCAAGCTGCAGTTTTGCCCAGCTTCCTTGGCCTGATCAAGTACTCAGACATGGGACTGTCCTTCCTCTCTTTAAGTACCAATTATGAACTATTCAACAAAAGGAAAGTATATATTAATAACTTCTTTTTAATCCTGTAGATAACTTACTCCCTGCTACATGACAGTGGCAGAGACTACACCTGTTTTCGCTTGGACCCCCAGACAGGCTCCATTTACACCAGCTCAGTGTTTGACAGAGAGGAGAAGGGCTCCTACCTCCTGGAGGTCAAGTCAGTGGATGGCTCTGAATCAGCTCGACCTGGAAAGCATGGGAAGCCAAACTCTGGTAAGAGACACATGGCTGTGGTAAGTGTGGTATTACCTGGATTGTGTCTGAAATCAGAAGCTCTGAAATACAAGATTAAACAGTAATTTTCTTTTTTTTCATGTCTTGTGAAAGTGTTTCTGTTTTGGTTTTGTGGTGGCTTTTTTACTGTTTATCTGTGCAACAGTTGTGTAAGAGCTGAAAGATAAATTTTACGTGATGATCAAGCAATATTTTTGTTCTGAAATTGAAAAAAAAACCTACAGGCCTTCATATTTAGAGTTTAGAGAGTATTTTCTAGCCAGCAAAGATGTGCCTATTATATGTAGGATGCAAATCTTTGGGCAGTGCAAGTGTTTCTTAAAGCACTGCATATGGTACTGCATTCAGTCAAAAGTAATTATGAAGCAGGAATGTTCAAGATAGAAAAACCCTTTCTCAATTGATCACCCTGCTTAAATAAAAACTTAAAATTTTGTGGCTTCAGGATGAAAAGTTATGACTAAACACTGCCCAACTGCCACATTAGGCATCAATTATTCATGTAGTATCTGCTTAAGCAAATTGGATGTGACATTTATTTGACACCCAAGCGCTTTTGAGTAATGCTGGTGTATAAATGGCCCACAACCCTAAGGGTTGCTTTCTGTATTGTCTGCATATTTGTCTTCATTGAACATGCAGGCAGACAGGTTCAGGGATTGCAGCTGACAGGAGTGGCCCAGCTGGGGGTTTGACTCTGGCTCCCTGTCCCTGCAGACACAGCCTATGTCCGTGTGTCCGTCAGCGATGTGAACGACAACCAGCCCGTCTTTGCCCAGAGCGTCTACGAGGTGAACGTGGACGAGGACCAGGACGTGGGCTCCACCATCCTCACAGTCAGTGCCAACGATGAGGATGAAGGTGAGGCACTGGAGTCCCCAACAGCTCTCTCCAGAATGTTAATCAGTTGATCTCAGCATGCCAAGATGCATTTGGTGGTGTTAGAAAGAGAAATGTCTTTTTGTCGCTGGATTTTAAGACTTGTTTAAGTGTGCACCGATCAGGCATGAACATTAGTTCATAACTGGAGCTGTGAGGCACCATCTCTTATTTCAGGAGACATGCACTAATGTGGGGTGATAGGAGATAATTTCTGTGCCCGCAGATACAAATTTTTTATAGATCAGATCATTTTCTTACAAATGGGTGCCAATAAAAATGTCCTGGTTAACTAGAATGAATCAGACTTGATTTCAGTGAGATTCATTTGCTTTCTCTATGGTGGACCATACAGTTTGTGTTTGTTTTGTTTGGATTTTTTTTTTTTTAATTTGAATCTAGACTTCCTAAATGCATATGATGAATTTTTGCTACATTGTTTTATCCACAAATCAGCCAGAAATTCAGCCACTAATCATGTAAAAGTAGGTACATAACCAGTGCTCATAACAGAGAGAGGGATCAGTACGTGCTTCCGTCTTCTGACCATGGAGCTCTGCTAATCCAGCTTCACTGTATGGTGAAACAACTACTTTTTTGTTGTTGCACAATCCCCAAAGACTGTTCTCTGTGTGTTTGTGAAGTGCAAGGAAGTTCTGACTGCACTGGATTCCTCCCACTCTGTAGGAGGCTGAGGCAAATGTGGTGAACATGTACTGCAGAAGGATTTAGCTACTCAAGGAACTTTTAGTTTGGTACTTTGGCTGCCTGTAAATCTGCTCTGTAGTGTTGGACAGGAGACCTGATGTGATGGATACATGGCACTTCATTTCTGCCTTCTAAACAAAGTAAAACCAGAATTATTACTTCATTGCATAGACATATTTTGTAAAGACAAACCACAGTTGGACACACCAGAATTGAAAATGCTGATAAGTAATCTGACATAGCTGCATGTTTTAAAGGACTACAACCATGGTAAAATAAAAATAATACCACTAATCAGTTATTGTGTGATTTGTTGTACTTCATCTCAACATCCCATGCATCAGTTTACTTCAAGGAATGTGTGTTTTCTGCCACTGTTGGTAATTGACAGGAACAAATGCTAAGCTACGGTATCAGATCACAGCTGGAAACACAGGAGGAGTGCTGGATGTAGATCCAGAAACAGGAGCCATTTTCATTGCCCAACCACTGGACTATGAAGAAACAAAAATGTATGAGATCCACTTGCTGGCCTCTGATGGGAAATGGGAGGATTATGCAGTTATCATCATCAACATCATGAACAAAAATGATGAGGCTCCAGTTTTCTCTATCAACGAATACTATGGAAGTATCATTGAGGAACTGGATGCATTACCAGTCTTTGTACTTCAGGTTAGTGTATGCAGCTCCACAGATTGTAATGTTTCAATGAAAAAGCACAGATTACTGTGGTACAGTTGTGTTAAAAATAACTCAGTACACATAGATTAGTGAAGTTCAGTTTTACTAAATCTTTTTGTCACTGGAAGAAAAGAAACGGACTTTTGTGGAAAGAGAAAAAATTACAGGGGTAGTAAGTAGGATAAACAGGATGATCATTTGTTGATCCTGAAAAACAAATAATTGACAATTTAAAGTAGCTATGAGAGTACCACATTTAAATCACCTGTATGAATATGAAAAATATAAGATTATTTTAGTACTTAAATTGTTAACATTGTTAAAGATGCTTATTTGCCTGCTCTGAGTTGTCCCTGGATTTGCTGTTCCCTGGCATGCATGTGTTAATACCCTGTCATATGCTTTTGCTTGGACTCCTTTAGACTGGAGCAGCACATAGGATGTGATGCAATCACTGCATATTTCATACTTTCTGTGTCGTTTGGTTTTTTCCAAACTTTTTGCAGGTTATGGCCAGCGATCCTGACAGTGGTGTTGATGGAGGAGATTTGAGATACTCCTTGCACGGGTATGGTGCAGCTGATATTTTCACAATAGATGAGAAAACAGGCAGCATTTACTCGCACAAGAGGCTGGACCGGGAGGAGAGAGCGCTGTGGAGATTCATTGTGCTGGCCACTGATGAAGGTGGGGGAGGACTGACAGGGTTTGCTGATGTGATCATCAATGTGTGGGACATCAATGACAACGCACCCACCTTCACGTGCATGCCTGATGACTGCAATGGGAACGTGTTTGAAAACTCCCCTGCAGACACCTTAGTGATGGAAATGGGGGCAGTGGACCGTGATGATCCCAACGTTGGTCTGAACGCAGTCCTGACCTACAGGATAACAGAGAACGTGAAGAACGAGTTTGGTACCGACATGTTCAACATCAATCCCAATACTGGCACCATCCACGTGGCAGGGGGGCTGCTAGACAGGGAGAGGACTGAAAGTTATTTTCTTGTTGTTGAAGCAAGAGATGGGGGAGGGCTGGCAGGAACTGGCACTGCCACTGTCTGGGTTGCAGACATCAATGACAACGTTCCGAAATTCACAAAGAAGCTGTGGCAGGCAGCAGTCCCTGAGAACAGTGCCATCGACTCAGAAGTCCTGCAAGTGTGTGCTACAGATGCAGACGTTGGGGAAAATGCAGACTTAATGTTCAGCATCATCGGGGGAGACCCTGATGAGAAGTTTTATATCGAGAATGACAAAGAATGGCAATGTGGCACTGTTCGACTGAAAAAAAAGTTGGATTTTGAGAATGCCCGTGAAAGACAGTTTAATCTCACTATTACTGTGGAAGATCTGGATTTTTCTAGTGTTGCAGTGTGCCTGATTGAAGTTGAAGACTCAAATGACCACAGCCCAGTTTTCCCTTCTCAGTTTATTCAGACAAACCCTGTGTTTGAAGACGTGCCTGTAGGTACTACAGTGACCACAGTGAGGGCTACAGACAAGGACTCTGACTTGAATGGGAAGATCACCTATTCTATAAAACCAGATTCAGATCCCATGAGACAGTTTGTGGTGGACCAGTTTGGTCATGTAGTTGTGGCAAATGCCCTGGATCGTGAGGCCATTCAGAAATACTCTTTAATTGTACAAGCTTCAGATCAGGGGACACCTGCCCGCACTGGAAGCGTCACAGTTTTAATTAATGTGCTTGATATTAATGACAATGGGCCAAAGTTTGAGGCACCATACATGCCTGTAGTTTGGGAAAATACATTGAGGCCTGAAATAGTGCATATGAACCACACATCAAAGCTGCTCCATGCCTTTGATCCAGACAGTGAGGAAAATGGGCCACCCTTTACCTTTTCATTGCCACCACATTATCAGAACTCTCTGGATTTTTCTCTCACTGACAACGGAAATAACACAGCAACTATAACAGCTCTGAGGTCCTTTGACAGAGAAAAGCAGAAGGTGTTTCACCTGCCAATAGTTATAACAGACAGTGGGGTTCCAGCTATGAGCTCCACAAACACCCTGACTATAACAATTGGTGATGAGAACGACAACTGCCACGAGCCTGGCCACAAGGAGGTCTATGTGTACAGCTACAAAGGTAACTGCTATCTGAATGTTAGATCAAATTCTGGATATTTTATCAGACTCATGAATATAGCAGAGTCTTACACTTAATTTCTCTCTTGCAGTCAGTTAATCTATTTATTTATCTACGTACTTCAAAACTGCAGCTTCAGTTCTGTAAACTACTTAGTAAAGTGGAATAAGTGAAATATATTTGCAAAACCCAGACCTTAATGTGTAAAATATCATCCACCCAAGAACTATTAGCTGCAAAAAAGTATATATTGAACTTGCAGAAAAAGCAATATTTTTATAAACCAATAAAATCTATTTCCCATTAGTGAGTGTTTCCCTACAGAAGGTATTTTGCAGTTACATTTTCTGAGTTTGGTATGCCTAAATTAGAAAAAGATGTGACCAGATTATACTGTAGAAATGAGAGAATGAAGTCTCTAGGGTGGCTTGGTTCCAGATTTGAACCTTAAAAATCTCCCATGCTGCTGAACCTTGACTGTGGAATTCAAAAGTCTCCTTCCCTAGGCTTGTTCCTCTTGCTGTTTTAGAAAAGTCAATGAGATGTTCCACTTCTGGGCTGGAAAATTCACCAAGACCTGGCCCAGCTTGGTGTCTTCTTGCCCTTTTCCTTTTCCCAATTACGTCCTCCTCTCCCAGCTGTACCCCACAAGATGCTCTCCCTCTTTTGCTGAGTTCCACTTGTGTACTCTTCAAAATAATAGAGTAGCAATGAAACATTTGAAATATACTCCTGCTGTGGTGATTTTTAATTTTTCTTTTGTCTTTAGAGAGTTGTGTTTGTGTATGATTCTGGTGTTGCTTGTGCTGTTTCCAGCTTTTCTTCTTTCATGTGACATCTCCAGTGCACTCACATTGCCAGAACTGGCAGAAATCATATGACAGGCCATGCATTGTTCTAAGAATCTTGGATCATAACCATCACTAAATTGAGCAGGAATATGAAAATAATAAATGCAGCAATGAATGTGACAGAATATAAAGTGCACTGAAAAGCAAAAATTAAATGCAGATTTATTATAATTTATCTCAACAGGAAAATGGTCAACAACAGTGCTTGGAGAAGTGTTTGCACCAGATCAGGATGACTGGGACAATAAAACATTTCTCTCTGAAGGAAAACTGCTCAAGTGAGGATTGTATTTCTGTCAAAATGAGTAATATTTATGCTTCTGTAATTATTTTGCTCACCATGTATTTCTCTGTGTTCAGGATGTGCATAAAGACAGGGTTATTGAGTGTATTAAGGGATGTACCTTCTGAATGCTCCTTTTCTTTTTCACTTGGGTTATTAGGTATTAAGGAATTAATGCATGAAATATTTTTTCCAAGACAATGCAGGATCACACCATGATGTTGATTTTTAGTGAGATGTCATAGTTAATTTACTGTGCATTCTGTAAGCTCCAGTTTAAAAATAGGCAGGGTTTCGAAGGCTTGCTCTCAGATGTTAGGGTTGATGGAATACAAATCCTGAATTTAAAAGCAAAGAATGGAGTAATTTCACCAAAAGTGGAAGGGAATTTGATGCTCTCCTTTGATGGCTAAATTTACAATTGCATGTGAAAACCATGACTCAGATTAGTGGAGTTTTTTTCTGTTAATTGAAATGTTGAATTGGACACTTAATTCCTACTTAGACATTATTTGTTCATATCATAAAGTGAGATGGTTTATGGCATAACTACATGCTGTTTGAAAGGGGAAAAATGGATGTGAATGTGAATTTTGGTCTGTGCTGTGACTACAAATTTAAAAGCTTTATGTTGCCCAAAATTAAAGACTCTCTGTCCATCAGCAGCCCCTGGGCCTGCTTCCATGTTAAGAGGTCACTGTTCCATAATAATGGTCATGGAATATTTCCAGAATTGCTGATTACTGGCCCTTTGAGTTGTCAAATAAAGATGCTGTGAGAGATTTTATACAGACTTACCCTGTTCCAGATAGATATGTGAGAATCTGGAATGAGCAGTGTGGGGCTGTCACTTCCCATCACTGACCTCAGAGGCTTGCCCATAATGACTGTGCTGAACCATGTGGTTCAACTGCACATTGCCTTTGTTCAAATTTGGGAAAGGCTGAGTGGTAGGAACATCTTTTTGTAAGGTCTGCAGATTGCCATTTCTCAGTTAAGGGGGCTGAGATGCCTTTGTGAGGTTGTTGGATAATTCCCATAAATTTTGGCCCTATAACTTTCACAGCAACATTTAAGGGCTTCTGAATCATGTTAATGACTAAAGTGAGCCCTCAACTTTGATTTGTTAAGATTTCCTAATTGAAGGTTTCTGTCTAGATCTTTCAGATTAAATCAGAGGACTGGGTCTTTGCTGATGGTGGATAACACTCCTCAGGGAATATACAACTTAAGAGTTAGAGTTTCTGATGGAGTTTGTCCTGATGTTATATCTACAGTACAAATCCATGTCAAAAGCCTGGAAAATGAAGCCATACAAAACTCAGCCACTGTGCGTTTCTCAGGTTGGTTTTATTTGCTGGTGAGAGTTTGGATCAGCTGCTTCTCTAACTGAGTGTTTGTGTGGTGTGCGTATTATTATATCAATACTTGATTTGCTTATTGCTGTAGGGCACTTTCTGTTACATTTCCATGTTGTTAAATAAGAAATAAATTGAGAAATTAACCTGTGAGCTCCCAGTATTTCATGTTTATCTATTTTTGAATCCCCTCACCAGATGTCACAGCAGAGGAGTTCATAAGGAGAGATGAACACGGCAAAACGAGACACGGCGAGTTCAAGGAGTTCCTTGCAAAACTGTTGCCTGCTAAGCTGAGTGATGTGATTGTCTTCAGTGTGATGAGCAGGGATGGAAAACAGACAGATGTGAGATTTGCAGTCCGTGCTGGCCCAGCCTATTACAGACCTGAGAAGCTGCACGCAGAGATGGCAGCGTTTAAAACTGAGGTTTGTTCTCTGGGGTCTGCTGTGGAACTCACCCAGACACTGAGTTTGCAGGGTGCATATCCCAAACCTCAGTGGAAAAATATATTGCATCTGCAGATAAGGGTTTTAGTGCTTCACTCAGGATAAAACCACTTGCCAAACAAGTGTTTAATTCAAGCTTTCTCCCTTCTTTTTAGTGCCATGCATATTGGTATTGCATGGTTGTACTAAATTCTGGTTCCATGGATACGGCCACTGGAGAGCTGCAGAAAAATGGGTGTGCACTGCTGTCATGGGGCTCTTTCCAGTCAGTGTTTCACTGGGTAATCCCCAAATCCCCACATCACCAGCTTGTGTTTAGACACTTAGAGTGGAGGTTTGATGCCATCCTGACAGAAATTCTACAGCACAAAGAGGCGACACTTCAGAGAAAAAGTGCTGCTGGAAGGAATGTGCAGGGTAGGGAGCAGTTACAACAGACAGGTGAGGTGGAGACAACCAGTCCTGTGGTTGCATTTATCTCACCAAAGGACAGCTTCAAACACAAAGTGACACCTTCCCCCCACTTCTTTTACTGTGGAAAGGGTAAAATATTTTTTGGATGGAATATGTTTTCCTCCCCTTCTTGTTGTTCCCAAATTGTCCTGTTCCCTAGCTCAGTTACACAGACCGAGTCTGTCTTGGCCATTCCTGGATTTTTCTGTAGCCCTGTAGCAAAGTGACACTGCTCAGCTTTCCACTTGCCCTGGCCATATTTGGGTTTAACACATGGTACATCACATGGATGATTTTCCCAAAGAGAAACCAGCACTTTCCATTTGGGTGAATATGGTGGAGTCTGCCTGAGTCTGGGAACCAAACAGGGCTGTCTTATTTTGCCACCTGCCTCCCTCTTGGTGCATCTTGAATGGCTCTGTGGATTATGAGAGTCTTCAGAGTGACCAAGTAGGCAATGCCAGAGACAGAGAGTATTCATGAAGGGTAATGACTGCTTCTTTTGCGTATGTATTGAATTACTGCAACAATAATATAGAAAATCCCATAGATTTCAAATATTCTCTGCCATAATACATGACACCTGAATTAATCAAAGTGGTAACAAGGGGATTGCTTCACGTATTTTAATGAAAAAATATGTTTTTATTAATTATACACCACCTTTCAATATTTAATGAATAGCTCTAGTGAGTAATCACCAATAGTTTACAGAAAACCAATCATAGCTGGAGAATTCCTCCAGTAGTTTTTCTATGTGCATAACTATAAATATAGAAAATAAGTAATTAGCACTGGAATTATTCATTGAATTGCCACATAAATAATATGTTAGCATTACCTCCTGGGGATAAAGTTTTACAACAGCAATTTTTATTTAGCAGAAAAATAATCCATCCTAATACTTTAAAGGTTGTTTATACACAGTTTTTCAATAGCAGTTATTACATGGATGTCTAAATGTGCATTAGAGGCTCTCCAGTGATGGTGATAAACGTGGGCAGCAGACACAGAGCTGCATTGACAGGATGCATCATGTCATTACAAAGTCTACTCTGTGCCTTTGGGGGCATGGGCATCAATACATGTTGTGATATTTGAGAATATAGAGAAAAAGTATTATAAAGATCAAAGTTCTCACAGTGGTGAACTGAGGTGGCTACACAAATTAGAAAAAAATAGAAACACTTTAGTAATTATGCGTTTGTTTTGATGTTTTCAAAGTTTATTTTTATGACATTTGCCATATGTTTTACCATTTGGAAAAAAGCCCCATATTAAATACATAAAGCTCTAGTGTTGTTAGTTTTACAATTGTATACCTTATCCATTTGTGTACCACTGTGAGAGCAGTGAAGTCTCTTGCCTCACTCACCCAAACTCAGGTTTGGGTACCAAATATACATTTCAGTGTATTTGAATCACCAAACACAGATCCAACTCTGAAGCTTTATAACAGACACCTGTGCAAAATTCCCAAACAAGTAGAAGGAACAAGCTGTGATAATTAAGGTGTGTAGGCTGAAGGACAAAAAGCCAGGACTAAAGGCAGCCCTGTTCTTGCCTCACACTGGGAGCAGCTCTCTTCCCTCCCTGTCTGCCAGTGCTTCCTTGCTCTGTTTGAAATGGAAGTTGTGATCTCAGCCACTGTTCCTACATCACCAGGTCTGTGTCTGCAGTGAGGCTCTTTTTATTTGGCACTTGGGCTTTCAGGTGCAACCCCAATTAACAATAAGAACAGTGAACTAGCAAAGATTAATGCAGCATAGAACACAGTATCCAGTGTGCTGAACTGACTGTGTTTTGTTGCAGACAGCTTGACATGAAATGTAAATTTATGGGGCACAAATCATTAGACTGAATCTGAGTTGCTGCAAAGTTGTCTTGTCAGGTTGCTGTCTGTGGACTTGATTACTGAAAGCAGCTCAGCTCTGCATTTTCCTGTGTCTGTATCCTTTTGGGTGAGAGAATGTAAGAAATGATATCTGGGTGTTCCTGCTGAGGAAGGATTTATCCTGGCTTGAGCTGAAACATGCCTGTTGCTGTTGGGGTGCAGAGAGTGTGATGCAGATGCTGCAGCCTGGAAGTCAGAGTGTCACTGCTCTCAGAGCTTTGGTCCTTTGAAATAATGTGATTAGACCAGTACAGATTTAACATGTTCACAGTCAATCATGTCAATGATGAAGTTTTTAGGAAATGCTGCTGCTGTAATTTTTTAATGAAATGTTTCCCTAATTTTTCATATTATCTTGCTTGCCTGTATAATCAGAGATGTTACTAAGTAATGCTCAAGAAACTAATGCATTCAGTCTCTGACGGCTTCGATTTTTCAGAATTGAGGTAAAAACCTTTGTTAGGATGAGGGTGGTGATGAGTTGAACTGCCCTTTCTCTCAGATCCAGTCAGCTGTGCAGCTGAACATCTCCCAGATCGATGTTGACGAGTGCAGGAGCGCCAACTGCAGCGAGGGCTGCACAAACCACCTCAGTGTGAGTGACATCCCCACGGTGATGGACACGGGCAGCGTGTCCCTGGTGTCCCTCAGCACCTCCAGCCACAGCATCTGCAGCTGCTCTGCCCGCGAGCGGCTGCACCAGCCCTGCTCCTCCTACCCCCACAGCCCCTGCCTCAACGGGGGCATCTGCATCGACACCTTGAATGGCTACAGGTGAGCAAACCTGCACTGAGCATTAGCTCTCCCTTCTGTTTTTAAAGTGTTGAGTGGGGCTTGCAAGGTACCGGTCTGAAATAGCCATAAATGTGCTTCTGACTGGAGGAGAAACAAAAAAATCCCACGAGTGCACTGGGGTCTAAACCTGATGGCAACAGGGGCTTTCCTGATGACCCCAATAGGGCTGTGGTCCCAGAAAGTGTGTGAGTAACAAAGAAAACCCTTGGGAACACATAATTAACACCTGTCATTTTTTAAGAGCACCTAATTCAGTGTGAAGGCATGTGTGCCCTGTTTTTTTTCTCTTTTCCAGGTAAGAAATAATAAAGGTGAATATCAGTGGTAGCAGCAGGGATGTAGGAGTGAAATGTAGTTCAAACAATGGGTAATAAGGAGCCTAAAAAGCATTAGATAGTAAACTTGCTTTATTATAGCATCACCTGGCGTGCAGCAGTGTTCTCTTAGTGAAATTAATTCCAGCTAGGAATTAACCTCCCTGAGTTTACTCTGTAAGAAATTGTTTGGTGCTCTGTGTTCTTATTTAGGGAAAAAGTTCATTGTTCTCAAAAACTTGGCCTCAAAAATAGTTATTTTTTTGAGGAGTTAGTATAGGGAATAAAAAGACTTTGTACTCTCAGAGTATTTCAATAATTGCCAAGCACGCCTAAGATTCTGCTAAAATCTTTGTTTCACTGATTTTTTCACTGTGATTTAAGTTCTGCATTTGCTGCACATAAAACAAAACAAAACAAAACAGCTGAACATTGGGGAATTTTGACTATTTCTTTTGTTTATGGTCTTTCAGATGTCTTTGTCCTGCTTCCTTTCATGGCCCAGACTGCCAGCAGACAAAGCACAGTTTCCATGGAAATGGTTATGCATGGTTTCGTCCCATCAGACCTTGCTTTGAAAGCTCACTCTCTCTAGAGTTTATTACTCTGGTTCCAGATGGACTTTTACTATATAGTGGCCCTTTATCAAATCCAGAACCTGGGAGTACAGAAAACTTCATGGCAATAGGTACTTCTGCAAAAGGGTGTGGAAAAATTAAATGTCTTTTGGGAATGGATTGCTTGTGACCAGTGTAATAATTAGACATGAATTCTGCCTTCCCATTTAATGAGGTAACTTATTTTCTGGTTTGAAAATATTTTGAAGCATTCCCTAACAAATCTTTCTCCTTTGATGTCTTTTTAAGTTCATCACAGAGTTGTAAAAATGAAGGGGAGAGCAAAACAGAGAGATGTATATACATACATATATATATATATATATATATATATATAATCTGCCTAGAAAAAACTGTAGTGCTGTAAAGGAATTTAGGTGCTTTGAAGAAAAATATTACATGAGTAGTGCAGTCTTAGTTGCATGTCATTCTCATCTACTTTAGTGAGAAAAGAAATCCACTTAAACTGCCTTCAGTCTTGGGGCAATTTTGCACACTTTTTTGAACAGGCAATGATGTGCTGGATGAATCCAGCCCCACGTGCCACTGTGGGAAGATTCATACACAAGTAGAACTCAATGCTTTATGTTGACACATATTTAAAAGGTTACTGCAGCTTTTTTTCTTTTTTTTTTTTTTTTTTTTTGTGAATTAGCATACAAGATACACAGTATGGTTGGCATTTTATTTTTTCCTGATTAATTGAAAGGTAATGTGATTGAATAGTTATAAATTCACCTCTTTTTTGTGCCTTGCTTTGCAGTTACTTGTAAATTTGAGTAGAAGATGAGAGGGAAGAAACCTGCATGTATTAATTGTTTTAGAGCATCATAAATTGCAGATTGCTCCTCAGAAATAGTTTCAGTTTTGACAGAGAAGTGGAATAATCTAAAGTATATAAGTAAATAATATACTGAATGAGTACCTCTGCTTAACAGAAGACATAGAGTATAATTCTAGTTATTTCTGTAGTGAACCCCCTGTTCACTAGCAATAACCATTAAATCAGTATAGTCACTAACTGAGATACCCAAAAGTGAAAGATTTTTGTAGCTGGATTTAATTTCTTGCTCGTGTTGCATTAGAACTCTCTAGTGGTGTTCCTGTGCTGAAGATGAGCCATGGCTCAGGTTCTGTGGTGCTGCAGTTTCCAAGTCATCTGAATGTAGCAGACAAGAAGTGGCATCGACTGGAAGTCAGAACCAGTGGCCAGGTCAGATATTGGATTTCATTTTTTTCCACATCAGGATATTAATATTTCTAAAAATATTTCCCTGTGCAGAGACAGGAGGGTAGAAAAAACAGGCTTTCAATAAAGAACAGACAATATGTAATGTCCAAACTGTTCTTGTTGATTTGATGAGTAATAGACCTCATTGTGAATTCCAAATCCACTGATGTTGTAATCCATATTCTGCAATCTTTCCCTTTTTTAAGCTCTGCAGCAGCACATGTAGAATGTGGACACTGGAATCCATTACTTATGCACAAAAAGCAGATATTTATTTACTTTCAGTAATGCAGTTATAGGTCTTGTGTAAGGGGTTAAAATACTCAGGAGCACAAATAAAGTTGAGAAGCGCCTTCTTTTTGAAATGGCTTCATTTTAACTCTATGGGTTATTGCAAGATGGAAAACAGAACAGGGAAAAGCCCAGCTCTTTCTCCTTGTTGGTATGCAAGAAGTAAAAGGTCAGGATGTGTTATGTTCACTGAACTGTGCAGCAGTGTCAGCTCAGGGTGCTGTGTTCTGGCACAGGATGTGCGCTTCACCCTGGACCGGTGCAGCGCGGCCGTGGTGTCGGAGATTGAAGGGGTTGGCAGGTGGCTGTCCACTGAAGATCGCACAAACTGTGAAGTCTTTGGGTCTGTTCCACGGAGAGCAAGGTACATTCCTGGAGATTCCCTGACAGGCAGTTGATTCTAAGGCCTGTGACCTGTTAGGTTGAAGCCAAGTTATTGATGACCAGGAGCATGAAGAGCATTTCCTCTTTTCTCAGGCCTTCTAGACCAAGCCTGGACCTTAAAGCACTAAACAAATTTTAAGGAACCAGTGTTCCTCTGAGCAGTGTTGCAGTACTAAATAACAACCCCAGAACACTGTGGATACTACTGGAGCTTTTGTGGGTCCTGTGTACCACCCTCCACCCACAGGATTTCTCTCTGTTCCTCAAGTCACTGTGAGCCTGCCCTTGAAAATCTCATTAATTTAGGCCAGTTGACTTTGGAGTCCTATGTCCAGTCTGTGCCCCACAGTGCAGGGTGGGCAAGGAGCAGCTGGGGAGAGCCCAGAGAAGAGCAGTGACTGATCAGCTCACCCTGAGAGTAAGAAATGAGGATGAAGGAATTGAGGTCAGTTAAAGGAAAGAAGGGAAAACTGAGAAGAGACATGTAAGTCCCAGTGTGTACAAAAGAATGGTACAAAGAGGATTTAGACAATCTCTTCTGTACAGGGCCTAAAGTTACAGTGAGGAATATTCAGGTTATATTTAGGGAAACCTTTGTACTAACAAAGATACTTCAGCTGAGGAATAGATAGTCCAAGAAAGTCTGATGAGCACTGGGATTAAGCCTTGTCCACAGCTGCATGGAGCTCTCCTGGTCATGAAAGGAGCACAAAGAGAGGAAAAAATATAAGGATAAATGAACACAAAAGAAATGAATTGATAACTCTGGGGAAAAGAAAGTATGAGGACTAAAATACATGGAGTTCTTTGGCTTGAAGAGATGCTTGGGAGACAGTGCAGAGCCTGGACATGTTTACCAAGCCTTTTAGACAACACGGACCCAACTTTTAGGTTTGTGACTTTTGTGACACACAGAGCTGTGTTTGTTGTAGTATTCCTACAGCATAGGATGACTGTGCACACACAGAGCACTTGAAGGAGAATATGGTGTCCAGAATATCACAGCTGTTTCTGACTTGAACACAAGTATACCCAAAATGTAATAGTGTCCCAACAATTAAATTTCCAGCAGGTTTCACTGTCATGTTTAAAAAAATACCTTTTACTTTCAAGGGCCAACTTCTGCTCACTATTTCAGAGAGAGAAGATAAAGCAGTTGTATTCTATTGTTATGTTAGAAAGCCTGTGTTATTTGCAAATGCAGTGTATTTATTTATTTATCCACCTATGTTTGAAGGTAGATGCACACCTATTTTTATTATTTATATTTTTTATAGGTATTTTTATTTATATTTTTTAAAGGTATTTGAATGCAAACCACGTTCTCCAGCTGGGTGGTGTGAAAGAGTCATTGCCATATTCCTACCCACAACTGCTACACAAACATTTTTCTGGTTGCTTGCGCAATTTCATCTTGGATACTCAGGTAAGAGCAGAACAACGTTTGCTTTAGCAGAGGAGAAAACTTCTTTATTTAATTTTTGGGAGATTTGTATTATACATGAAACTTCTGCTTCCATTAATGTATTCAATGCCCGGACACATCAGTGTAAAATACAAGAAAATTCTGTTCTTTTCTGTGATAATTAGAATAGCTACCTCAAAAACTTATTTCTCAATCCAAGTATATGTATTAATGAGGCAGGAACTGTGTGTTTGCTTATCCCCTGCTCCATGCAGCTGTTTTCTAAGCTTCTTTGTGCATTCAGGGAACTTCTGAATGGCAATTGTATAATGGTATATTTATGCCAGCTGTCTGCTTTGTTAGGAAGTATTAGGGGTTTTTTGCTTTCATAGTCAGTTGAGTTTATTCAAAGGCAGAATATGCTCTTGATAAAATCAGCTGAAGTCTGAATGTCAAAAAGCAAACTTAGTAACTTAAGCAATGCAGATGAGGAACAGACAGTGAAGTGGTGCAGCTATTTCTGTTTCAAAATGAAATACGTTTCTCGAATAATATTTTTGTGTCATGAATTTTCCCTTGGAGGTATATGACCTTCAGTCTCCTGCAGAGTCCCTGAACAGCTTCCCTGGCTGCAGCCTGACGGATGGGAGCTGTGAGACCATGGGATCTTCTTCCTGTGGCATCCATGGGAGGTGCCTGGGGGACTGGGGCTCCTTTGCGTGTCACTGTTTGCCGGGCTACCACGGCTATCGATGTGATAAAGGTGAACCCTGCTTTTCTCTTTCATTAGTGCTAGGCTGCTAAATTTTACAGTACAGGAAACTTCAAATATTTGCAGGGAACGACTGCTGAGGTGATTTCTGATGTTTGCATTATGTAAAGCCATGTTGCAGTGTAGTTTCCTGTGATTGTTAACAATTTCTTTTCTAATTCCCTTTGAGAAATTGTTTTCTCAGTACAGGATCATTTCTTTAATCCTGAGGGTGTTTGTGCAATGACCGTATAATGACATGAATGCGTGACAAAAAAATGGTGAAAAAAGTATTTTATTTTATTACAGTTGTTTGATTTGCATATGTTTACACTCTCAGAAGTATCTAATAACCTAAAAAATATGAGTGTGCCAGTACCACTTTCTGTGCAGAATTAGAGCCATACAACTGGAATTAGAAATCACTGCTCCGTTGGTGTCAGGAGGAGACTCTGCTGGCTTAGGAACTATGCTTTGGGAATAGTAGAGTCTTTAGCTCTCATGGAGCTAAAGTTTTCAGCAGAAAGACAACTATAAAACAGCAGGTTGTGAAATTTGATTGTGATACTTAATACCCAGTCTGCAGTCTCTTGTCTTGGTCAGAGGTGCTGCTTCCCTACTGTAATCCCATGTGAGCATTGTAAGGAGGAGCATCAGCAGGATCAAGCTGGGTGGGAGAACAGCCCTTTACAGAGGCAAATGAAGCGTGAGAGTGACTGGGGAACCAGTGAAAATAAATAGAGGAGTATGTCCCAAAGGACAAGTTGTCTCATGGATCCATGCTGTGCATCTCAATTGTTTCCTTTTACTTTCAACTCTTATTGTAACATTAAGGGCAATAATGATTTCTCTCTACTCACAAGGTGGTTGAAAGGTTTCTCTCTGTTCCAGTGGCCCAGGAGTACAGGTTTGAGGCAGGCAGCCACATCCGCTACCAGCTGCCTGTCAGTGTGTCAGCCCGCAGGACGCTGTTCCAGGCGCTGGTGCGCACGCGGCAGCCGCACAGCGTCATCGCCACCGTGCTGTCCCGGGGCAGGGACGAGCACATCACCCTGCAGGTGAGGACAGACTGACAGGGGGACATCAGTGCCCAGAGAAACACTCACTTAAGAGACGGAGACAGAACAAAAACCTTATGCTGAGCACCAAGACTTTGGAATCTGTTTTATGAGTTTTTTATTTTTGTTTTATTTTTGGTTTGGTTTACTGGCACCTGATCCTTTACTTGAGATACTGACCACTCAGCTGTGGAATCCCACTGGATTTCAGTGCCAGGTGCAGTGAAATACAGTACAGAACAGGATGAACAGGGTGTGTACCTGGTGCCCTTTTCAACCATGTGGCCAAAACTGTGTAGCTCAGACTCTGCCAAGCAAGGTGCCTGTGGCAGTTCTAATGATGTCAGGCTCTCAAAGTGACAACCCTCTCATTTTATACACACCACTGAACAAGTCACCTCTTCAGCCAAGTTGGTTTGAGCTGTCAGTGTAGCTGTGATACACCAGACTCTCAACTATTTGAAGAACCCCATAAATTTGTGCAAGCGAGATCAGGGTATAATTACTCCAGGTGACTTAGGTACTACTGTGAGTATATTGCTACCACATTTAGGTTGCCTAGTGCAGTAGCACCTGAAGTATTTTTATATTATACCTAAATGTTCATTGTAAACATACCCTAAATTTAAATAAATGCTTTAACATTGAACTGACAGGTCAATACAAAATACCAGGCAATGACTTTTCTTTCCTTTCTTGCTATTTGTTAATTATCCACAAGGTTGTTCAGGGACTCTTAGTGGTTTCATACAATCTGGGTGATGGAAACTATTCTGTAAGCCTTCCCTCCTACCACATTGATAATGGTGAATGGCATCACATCACACTGGAGAGAAACGAAAATGAATTTACTCTTCGCCTTTACGAAGGAGGTGGGAAGAGAGAGATTACTAAAGCAGCAGGAGTATACAAAGAGATTGTCATTGACCCCAGCAGCTTGGTCCTTGGAAACACCTACCCATTCAATCAAAACAAGAGTTTTCAAGGTAGGAATTCTTGATCTCATTGATCATGATATGGATCTGTAAAAATGGAGGGATATTGCAGGAAGTGTTCTTGTTTATGTAGAGCCCAGAGTACACAGATCTCCTGTGTGACACTTTGCAACAGGGACAGATCAGCTGATCTGACCAGGAGAAGGTACAGCAGGTATAGCCTGCACATACACTTGGCTACTGGACCTGGAACAACGATGGCCATCTCTTGCTGCAGAGTGTTTGTACCTGGAGATCCAGCAGCTTCTCCCAGATGGGCTGTGGATGGCTCCCTGCCTTGGATACACAGAGCTGGTTCAGAGCATGGTTCTGTCCAGTCCTTTTGGCCTCTCTCCTTCCCTCCCAAACATATCTGTCCCTGTGCTGAAAGGAATTTTTCCATTTTATATGTGCATTGCATAGCACCCACCAAACCCTGCTTTATTACCTCTGTATTACTGGATTTTACACTCACTCAAAGCATTAACTAAAATTAGAAATGGTTTATTGAATTAGAGCTAAAAATCTGAATTTTTAGGAACTGAGTAGATGAGGTCACAGTGTCTGTTAAAAGCAAATCAGTTTCCAGCCTGGAAATTGAGTAGTTCCACAAAGGAGAAATACAAAGAACCATAAACTCTTTACTCTGAGCTCAGCTGGCAGCTTGGCCTCTGCCTAAAGCCACAGTGTAAGTAAAGCATAGCAGCACAGCTTTTACTGCCAAGGAAGACACATCACTGCTGGTTAAACCTGCCTGGTGTCTGTAGGTCACCTTCCCCCCATGCCCCTCACCTCTTTAACCAGGTCCTAGCAAATCCATTCAAAACAAGCTGGTCACCTTTTCACCAGGCAAAAGTACTTCTGTGAGTAATACAAAAGTGCCTGGAGAGAAATTAAATAGAGTAGTAATTTACAACATAAGTGTATCACAAATTATTTAGAAAAAGATTGTTTTCTATTGCTTTACTAGAAGTATTCCAATAAATAAAGTTTATGATGTGAATTAGGGAGCATATTTTGAATTTTTTATTTATGGGAGTAATAGTGCTTGTTTTTAAGTAAATAAAGAAGTCAAATGGTTGCATGAAGATCATTTTAATTAGGACAATTAATGTTGCTGCTAAGTAGCTGAAACTTTAAGGACTTCAAAGTCATAAAATGTACTTAATTAATCAAAGGATATGTTTTCAGGCTGAGGCATCTCGTGCATACAAAGTTAAAATCACATATCTTCAGTACAAATTTTCTCTCCCTGATTGAAGACTCTTTCACCATTATTTGTGGTTTGCTTTTCATAATATAAAGTTAAACTCTAAGCTAGAATTTAAAAGAAGCCAAACACAATTTCTACCAGTACGTTGAAGAATAGAACAGGTTATCTGTGTGTAACAGAGTTTCCACAATATCTGGACTTTTCTGTGGAAACCACAGTGGAGAGGGATACATATTCCACTGACTACCTCAGGCCAATGAGGTAGTCATGGTTTAACCCCATCCAGCCTTGATTCTCATGGAAAACACTGGGAATCTTGATCCAAAACTTCAGCAAATTCAGTACAAAGATGAAGGATAATGCTATGAAAGTTTAAGTGAATTCAGTCCTGGATTTAAATTTTGATAGCCTGTGTCCTTTGTTAAGCATAAACTGTCAAATCTTACAGCTGCTTCAAGTGATTCTTGCTGAATGGTTTCTAAAACTATCTCTTTGTGCCTTGCTGTAGGATGTATGAAGGATGTCAGATTTAACAACTACAGAATCCCTCTGGACACTCATGGGAAGGAGCTGGTGTCAGTGTTGAGTGCCCAAGGCATCAGAGAAGGCTGTTCTTCGGAGGCCTGTAGGAATAACCCTTGCAACCAGGAATTCATTTGTATTGATTTGTGGATGATGCATGAATGCAGGTAATTGGTAGAAAGAAAAGCACAAAACCCTTCAGAATGAGGTGGGAAAGGGTGGATGTTGAAGTGTGCAGCTTGAAGGCTGGCAGTGGCAATCTCATCAAATCTCTGGAACCACAGTAGCACACAAAGCTGGACACCTGCATGGGCAGCAGGGTACTGTGTCCTTACAGGCATCACCACAGTTGATGGAAATCAGGCTGGCTCCAGGGATTCTGGAGCAAGTTCAGCTGCCTGTCTAATGGAAAACATTTAAAGAGCAGCAGCAAGTCCAGAATGCTTGTAAACCCTGGAACCAGGACAGGAGGGTGTGTGAGCTGGAGTGGCACAGTTCCCTGGCTGTGCTGCAGCTTGTGCTGTGCAGTGTCAATGCTTTCTCTTGTGAGGGTGTGATTTCTTACACTGCCCCAGGCTGTCACTCTGTTCTCTGCCAGGCTCCTCCTGCTTTAGGAGCACCACACCATTAAGCTCGGATTCTTGTGTTTGGGGCTGGGGCTGGGGTCAGGACAACACTAATTCCTGTTGGTTGTGGTGTGCAAATGAACACTTCACTTACACACACTTTAATGTTTGCACACACTCCTGACTGCCACTGTGCACACAAATGGAGTTTTCTAACTCTGGAAACTCAAAGAACACAGCACAGTTTGTCCTGCCTCACCAGAACTGCAAGCCCCAACTCAGCTGGTTTTCACAAGGATAATCTTGCAGAAGACAGTGGAACTACCTGAGTTCTGAATGCCCCAGACGCAAGGGTTTGAAGTTCTGGAGCTCATGGTATGGCTGCCTCAGGAAAGGCTATGACCTATCATGGTTTCATGTAACTTACTCCCAGTAGCTGCTTCAGAAACCGTGCAAAAAGTGTTAGCAAAGTGTGTTTTAAAACCTTCCGTGCTGCCTGTCATGGCTGTTTTCTCCCAGTCTAACGTCCATTCTGGTGTGTGCAGCTGCCCTGCGGGACACATGATCCTGGAGAACGCGTCGGGCCGGCAGTGCGTGTACACGGCGTGCGCCGAGCGGCCCTGCAACTACGGCACCTGCGTGGCCCTGTCCCCGAGCACCTTCCAGTGCCACTGCCCCGACGGCTACACCGGGCGCCACTGCGAGATCACCCTGGCCATCTTCCACAAGGACACGGGCCTCAGCTTCACCTCCCTCTTCGCCATCTGCGTCTGCTTCCTGGCGCTCCTAGGTAGCTACGGCAACTACGTCTTGTATTACCTGTGGTGAGCTCACGTGTCCACCTGTCCTGAGCAACCATCGCCTCATCTCCTGCTGAAAACTCCTGAGGGAGACTCAACTCTGCCTTCATTCCTTACTGATTTCTCATCCCTCTGTGCATCCATCGCTAAGTGAATCAACATTTGTGAGCAATGGAAGGTTTCCGCAGTTTTGTTTTCTTCACATTTTCACTTCATTTCTGAGAAACTGTTCAGATGCATAATTGGAAGCAAATGCAATTGAACAGCAAGAGTGGAAATTGCTACCAGATAAGCATTGTTTAAAATACTGCTGAGCATGAAACAGATTTTTCAGTCTAGGAGAAACTTCCTGTCTGATAGGAAAACACTGGTCAGGCAGGAGCAGACTTTGCACCTTGCCAGTTGTGTCCCAGCCCATAAACAGCTGCTTTTGGCTTCCTCAGCCATTTTCAGGCTTAGGCATTGGATCTCAAGAAGAAGAGGAAAACCAGAAGGATCTTACTAGTGAGGAAGGATCACATCTTGGAGCCTTTCTTGTTTACTCAAATGGAAGTTTGCCTGAGTAAAGACATAAGATTTTTCTGCTGGCTTTTAGTGTTAATGCAGTTTCACTCAGAAGTTGTATTAAGAGTATGAAAATACCACCATTGTCCCCAACTCTTCTAGACACTATGTTTGCCATGCAAATATGAGCAGCAAATTCATGGGAAGCTAAGTGGTATCACAGCTCTTGGAATCCCAGATAGCTGAGATTGATAATAGATCTTTATGTTAGAGGAGTGCAGGGCATGGACCTCTGTGTACCCCAGTTTCAATCCCAAAGTCATTTAGATGCTGCTCCACAGAACTGCTGCCATGTAGATATTCTATAAGAGATTCTAGTTTCCTTAATTCACTGCACTGGTAATTTATGGTATTCAATGCTTTGAGGTCTTACTCTGAGTTTTTATAGACTTTTATAGAGTTGGTAACACAGTGATACACAGGTTTCTATTTATAGAATGTTCAGTATCTGATGTTGAAGCTTGTCAGTTGTGTAAAATGCACTTCAGCATTTAAGAAAAATGTTTAAATTAATGAATGCTAAGGCAAAATGTGCCTGATTCTTTTTTTTTCTAGTAAAACATCTAAAAGTAATTTCCTCTTTTGTCGTATGTCTTCTTGTGTTTCATTTGTGTGTAATTGTGTCTGTTACTGTCAGAATGTTATTACTTTTTTGTCCCTCTCTGTACTGCATTTTCTGTGACAAAGTTCACCTCCACACAGGACAGAGACAGGTCAGAGACACCACTTGCTCTTTAACCGACTTCAAGGGCTTTAAAGGGTGTTGCAAAATGCTCTTTAAAGTCTTTCCTTCTGTGTTTGATGTTCACCACACTGGACAGTGCAAAGCCCAGGCATTTGCTGAGAAGCACAGAGTGCAGCCGTGCTGGCCCTGCTGTGCACTGGGGTTTGCTGGTGCCTGCTTCACCTGTGCTCTGCTCCTGTGTTCCCACAGCTCTGCTCAGCGCCGGCTTCCTCTGGGCTCACTGGAAGGCACGAAAGGGTCTGCACGGAGGCGTTTACCATGGATCTGCTCATCCTGAGGACCTGGAGGACATCAGGGAAAACATCCTCAACTACAATGAAGAAGGGGGTGGGGAGCAAGATGAAGTAAGCATCACTGTTATGTTATAATTAAGAGGGGACTGGTGCCTCACCGTGCTAAAGAAAATGTGTTTTGTGCTCTGTCCTCAGCCTTTGTTCTGCTGATTCAGCCCTGCAACTGGCAGATGAATTATTTGGAAGGGTCTGTACATGAGGGTGCATGTTTAATTAATTTTTATTTTGTCTTAGAGCCAGTGATCTTAAGTGCATGTTGAAAGGAGCCCGTAGGGCAAGTTTAGCAGTAGGGAACAGCAGCTGCTGGGTCTGGTTTCAGGGCTCAGGAGACACTGAGGTGCTCAGGGTTCATTTCTGCTGGAAGAGCCCGGTGTGACTGTTCCTCATGGCCAGGCTTTCCCAGAGACTGCTCCCAACAGCAGGTGTTCACACCTTGCTTGCTGGGGAGGGAAGGTGCTGAATTGGCTCCTCTGAGGCCCTGGGGCATGTGGTGGTTGTGGAAGAACCTTTCTGCGTTTTTGTGTTTTGGAGATAAATACAGCAGTGAATAAAAGCTGTTTATGCTTAGAGTAGAGCAGATTATACCCAAAGCAGGTATCATTAACATTCCTGCTGGCTGTTCTAAGGTTTTCACATGTCAGTGGAAGGCAGAGCTTTGAAGGAAAACGGTGGATATTATAAACAAATACTCTTAGTAGATTATTTACTGACCTATAGATGCTTTCTATGTTTATAAAAGGTAAGAAACTTCATTGCCAACTGTTCATTTAATGGATTCAAGGGGTGGGGTGACTCTGCAGAGGTAATAATAGTCATGGTGCCAGTGTGATGGACCAAACAAAGACAGTGATTTTAAAATATTCTTACTTGTAGAGTATCCTTATTTTCTTGGTGAATTAGTGGGAACGTAATAAACACAGACATTTCCCATGTGATAACATAGACAGCTAAAAATCCTGTTTTCCTTAATCAGATTAACTTCCTCTGCAATATTTTGCAATTTTACACCCAGAAGGTCTCTTTGAGGAAATCTACAGTTACTGTATGACATGTTTAATTACTTTTGGAGAGTTCTTAAAATACACTCCTTATTTTAAGCAGTGAATCAAATTAGTGATTTGATGATCTCCATCTGAGGCTATTACTCTGCCTGAAGAAACAGTGCTTGGAGTGAAGCCTCTCTGGGCTGTGTGTGTACTCTTCCTAAATTACTCAGATTTAACAGCTGCTGGGATTACAGCTGAAACTTTTTAAGCTAAAACCTACTTGTTTGTCTAGATTAAAAAAACCCAAACAAACAAGCCCCCAGAATACCCAGAATTACAACACCTTAGATGTGTTCTAATGTTACCTCAGCAAAAGGATCATGAGGGTCACTTGGATAAGAGAGTTTCATTTTGGTAACGTTAGTGGATAGTAGGGCTGTGGGGACAAGAGGGGGTCTTATGAAGGAGTTTCTGCCTCTGAAATAAATAAAACTTTCCTCCAGAGAAATTAGGAGCCTATAAAAATTGCAGGAGGTCAGGGCGTTGTTGAGTACACACTGAACTCAACTGACCATCAGATGTTGTTAAAAGCCAGCTCTGGACTCAGAGGCAGGACTTGAACTGGGTTTGTGGATGGCCAGCCAGGAAGAGTTAATTATCAGAAGAAATGTGTCATTTTAATGATCAATCAGTAGCAATGAAGGATGATTTTAGTATCACCCAGTTCAGTGAAGAGATGATCCTCAAGTTTGTATTGGAACAAGCTCCCATTTAACTTGAGTACGTTGTTCCATGTCATGGATTCTCCTGGTATCCATGCTCAGAGTGGGGCTGGACTGGAGCTTGCACTAATTTAGGATGTGCCTAAGGCAGGGATCTGGGCTGTAGGTCTTGGTGTTCATCACCAACACTCCTAAGTCTCTGGAGGAATGGGAATAAGCAGCTCCTGTCCCAAAGCCCTATCTTGCCACTTACGCAGCTTCTTGATTGCAGGTGGGGGGGATTTAAATTGTTCTCTGCCTCCAGCATAAATTCAGCAAAGCTCATTGAGATTACCCTGATTAATCTCTTACAACATGGTTATGCACAATTCCTCATGCTGGAGAACTAAAGGAACCTGGGAAGGGTTGATTCCACACCTCTGTCACTGATGGCACCTATTCCCATGAATGGTATTAGCAATCCAAATAATTACTTGTTTGCTCTAATGAACTTTGTCTCCCACCACCTGTCTGCATTCTTCTTTGGCTTGTAAATCAGCCCAGGGACACAACCTTTGGGTAGCAGGGAGGGGAAGGATGCTGGGGACAGGACTTCACTTCTCCATTGCAGGTGGCACAAAGATTCTGATCAATGAATGCCATTAACTATTGGCATTGGCAGCTTTGTGCCAGAGCTTGTGGCACAATTCCCAGGCAGCATTTACTGCAGCTGGGAGGGAATCAGTGCCTTTTTTGGGAGTAGGTGGTTTTACTTGGCTTTCACAATTGTGCCACCGCCGTGTAACGTAATTAGCCATTATTCCAGAGACTGGTAAAATTCTATCAGAAATCACAGTACATTTTTTGAACTACTTCTGCAGGAAGATTTCTTTAACGTGCTATTTGTGATTATGCTTTCTCACCTCTTCTGCCACGCTTGTGGTATCAGTATCCAGTGATGATAAGACACTCGGATCTGAATTCAGAACAAAGATTGGGGAATTTCTGTCATGTTTATTCAGCTTTTGGTATGAAATCAGACTTGATTCTGACCGTGACCGCAGCAGTGCAGAGCACACAGGTGTTCCTGCCAAGCTTTGCCGGTGGCAGAGTTAGCAGAACACCCAACCCTTCAGGGTCTCTCACCGGGCAGTCTGACTCGGGATCATTCCTTCTTTATTCTCGCCAGAACATGAACTTTTGCGACGCACAGAGCATTAACCCCATGTGCCCGATTTCTCCCTGCAGGACGCCTACAACATAGCGGAGCTGCAGGTGTCGGTGCACGGCAGCCCGGCCTATTCCCTGCACAGGAGGCAGGAGGCCGCAGCGCCCCGGCCGGGCGCCGTGCGGGCGGCGCTGGGGCCCGCGGGGCCGGGGCCGGGGCCGGGGCTGGGCCGGGCGCTGCCGGCGCTGCTGAGGGAGGCCGAGCGCCGCGCCCCGGCCCCAGCGCACGACTCGCCGCGAGTCTTCTGCACCGAGGGCGGCGGCTCCAGCGCCGGCAGCCTCAGCTCCCTCAGCTCCCTGAGCTCCGCGGGGCTGGGCGGCGGCAGCGCCGGCGAGGACATGCACGAGTGGGGACCCAAGTTCGAGAAACTGAGGGAGCTGTACTCGCACAGAGACGCGGGGGACCTGTAGCTCCCCAAGGCCGCTGTTTTCGTATCTGGAAGCGAAGGTGAGGCACAGTTTTTTACACTCCTGCTCTCTGTTACCTCCACCCGGCTTTTTTTCCTCGTTGCAACAGGGATTCAGATTCCGACTAAGGAGGCACATTTGGCAGCGACTTGGAAGACGGGTAGGAGCTAATCGTGGAACATGCTGGACATTTTGTATATAAACCTACTGGGAAGAATGAAGAGACAATCTGAGGTACTCATTCACATACAGTGGTTAAGAAGGACAGGTATTTTTTGTCACTGAAGTACTGGAGGACTCTCAGGGACCCCGTGCACACAGCCTGAGGTGTCCTGGAGCCGAGGGAAGCACGATGGGTGTGCTGTTTCTGGTGCTTTAACAGTTATTTGAAGAAAACCCCACCTTTTTCTCATGGTGTATTACATCCCTCGTTTCCCACAGTGGCCCAGTGACAGCCCTGCTCACTGCACACAGTGCAGGTGCCAGTCCAGGGGTTCAGGTAAAGGAAAGAAGCAGATGGATGAGCTGGAACTGCAGTTACAGTGTGATGAAATCCCTTTATGCTGCCATACAAGGGCAGAAACTGGATTTAGGCACAACACATGAAGCCAGCTGCTTACAGCTACATACTTTTCCTAAGGAAAAGGCCAGGTTTTCTGGCTACACGCCTCAAAGGGGGCTGGTCAGGAATTTCAGTAGCAAACACCACAATCTCTCAATCCTAATGAGCTGCTAAAGTGAGCCTAAACCAGTCTGAACTGTGTAATTTGCATCTACAGTTGTGTCCCTCATGTTTTGTTAAATGTCCTTTGACAGAAGCATTGCAGAACATATCTGGGGACAGAGAAACACAGGGAAAACTAACAGCAGGAGCAGGGGGTGGAATGTTACACTCTAAATTAATCAGTCCCTCTTCCAGACCATTTAATGTCCAGCTGCTATGCTGGATTTTTCTTAAACTTGACAATATTTAGAAGAGAGAAGGTGTCACTATATTGATTTATTTTTTGAGATCACTTGTACAGATAAATGGAGTACAGTGCAGCAAACCCAAAAACCTTAAAATGTGCTGTTTCTTCTATGTATCATATGTAAATTATATCTATTATATGTAAAATGTACATTATATATTATCAGCTAATTATATGAATATATCCTAGTTTCTAATAATTTGTTTCATTAAAAAAAAGCATGAAACAATGTATTGTAACAGAGATTAAAACTGCTTTGCTCACAGCTTGTTTTGAGAGGTCTGGCTTTTATTTTTAACCATATATTAAAACCCATAACTAGCTGAATGCTGTGTGCAGGCCAGCTCAGTTTGCATGTCTCCCAAATGAGAAGTGTTCACACAGTCCCTTGTTCCATGTGCATTTGTGCCACACTCTGGAAAATCTTGAGTGCACCATTAAGCACTGGTTGCACACTGCAGGTGCTGGGCATTGTCCTCTGGAAAACCTAAATCCCGTTTTTACCCACACCCAATGATTTTGGTTCACAGATATTAAGAGTCTGTGACTGTGTATTCACCAGTGAATTGTGGCAGCTCCTGGATTCCATGATCTCAGCAGTCACAAACAGCATATGGAAAATGAACTAAATATATATTATGCACAAAAATCAATTCCTTCCTGAAACAATAATAATTTTGTCTACATACCTTGTGTTCTTCCCATACTTATGGACATGCTGTTGCTTTGGCTGGTTTTAATTTAATTTATCCTGTAAGCTCCTTGGGGCCAACACTGTCTTTATTTGCATGTGAAGTGTCCTGCCTATCTCAGGCACCACATCAATAATAAACCAGCCTTCTGTCCAGGGTGTCTGTGCCTTGTTTGTGTTTAAGGATGACTAAAGTGTGGACTCTGTTGAATTATTTCTCTCCCAGTTTTGATCAGATGCTTCTGTAGACGTGAGCTATGGGTGCTGTGCTGCCTGAAAAGCTTCTGCTGGTGGCCTCAGGATCCAGGTACACACCCAAAGGACACTCTGGAGTTTCTCCTTGTCAAAATTCTCCCTCCTTCCCTGAGGAACTGGACTGGTCCCTGGGAGAGAGTGACAACAAGCACAAGCACAACTGGTACCCGGGAACCCTGTGGGTGACAAACGTGGGTCACTCAGAGCAGCCACAGAGCTGCTGAGGCTCAGATGTCTCTGCTGTTCCCAAATGTGGCTGCCCTGCTGCTGCTTCTTCCCTGTTACAGCTGTGGCCCTACTTTGTAACCAGACATAAAAACAACACCCCCAGAGCCTCGGAGCTGCCTCTGCTCACTCACAGTGAGCCCCACCCTGTACAGAACATACAGAATAAAACAAAAGGTCAGGAAGCATTTCCAAACTGCTCTAGGAACTTGTGTCGATACAATCTCAGTAATAGGACACACTCACTTGCAGCTGTCATGCCCTATTAAAGCCTACTCTTTCTCTTTCCAGAGATTACTAATTAGTTCACTTAATTTATCTGTTTTAATTTGCATGCTGCTCTTTTAATTACTGTGCAATTGCTGAAATCATATCCTCACTTGTTCTGCATTTGCACAGACACAAATATTTCAGTGCCTCTACAGAAAGGCTTATCCCAGCACTGCCATGGCTCCCAGGGAGAACAGCTGGCTTTCCACTGAAAGCTGTGCCATGGGTCAGGGGAGAAGGAAAAATATTGAATAAAAAACCCCATTGGGTCCCTAGGTAGTGGGATTTTCAGTAATCTAGTACTTCTATTAATCTTCTTCCATGTTCTTTACAGACTTTAAACATGTAGTAAGAACATTTTATTTAGCATAAAATGTTTGTAAAGGTCTGAAATTTAAATAATCGTGTGGATATTAGTATTTAATCTGGCTGCCTGTCAACTACATTAATCTCTGTGGTCTTCCCCTGTTAAAATAACATTTCAAGTACATACCATGGAGCCAAGCCATAGGAAAGCTGATTGTCCTTAGGTCTGACCTAGTGACCAGCAGGTTTAGTAGGGAAAACAAGGCAGTAAAGAAGCAGGATTAGGTGGGCAGAAGAAAGTTGAGCATTTTCTTAATTATAAAAATGCTAAAACCCACGGCCATCTCCTGGGGATTTAAAGGAGGAGGCTCTCTGGAGCCCAGAATCCCCTCTATGAAACACCACAAGTGGCTCACATCCCATCAATTACATTAATCCCTAATTAATGTTGGTGACAAACTCCCCCAAGCCTGCTTTAGACCCATCCTACACAAGGGCAGTTGTATCTCCAGCTCTGCACATGATGCAGCTCCTGCCACAAGAGTCACATCAGGACATCCCACTGCACACAGAGCCCTTGAAACGTGCTGCTTCACTCCCACAGAATGCACCTTTCTGTTCATTAAAAACACTAAACTTCAGCTACGGTGTGGAAACAAGCAGGTCCCTGCTGGTCAAAGCATTTAATACATACTTTTACTTCATATATATATATAAAATAAACGTAATAAATAAATAAATAAATAACATTTATTTAAATGGATATGCTGCCTCAGTCTACTGACCTTACTGCAGTTAACATGCACTGGGTGGTGACTGGTGGAAAAAAAGGCTGATACCTTTAGCTTGTAACAAAGGAAGCCCAGCGAGCTGTTGAAACACAAAGGTGATTCCGAAAGTCACAAAATGCACAATATAATAAGCTTGAGAAGCCAAAACTTCCTCATGAAAAATATTTTGCTTTCCTCCATATGGATTGAAACAAAGCTGATTCCCTAACCAGGTCTTTCTCAACCCATCCCAACATAAAAACAAGCAAAAAAAGTGACTTTCAAATTACACAATTTATTTAGTATACAATAGTCATTACATCTCTTTACAACAACATATTATAAAATAACTATGTTAGATCCCACCAGCAGAACACTGAAACAAGAAATGAAAATACACTTATGGATCTCAAAGGCTTTTCTCCCCTAAAAACGTCCTGGCTCCTTGACAGCATTTTGTCTCTGCAATCTAAAGAAAACAAATTCATACCACAACCCCACTGATCACATGCAGCACAAAAATTCTGGAGGCCACCAAGAAGCACACAGGAGGAGCCCTGTCCCTGCCATTCCCACTGCTGGTTATCAGAGACTGTCAGAACCTCGGGAATGGGAGGGCAGCCCTTCTCCCCCAGCCCCTCCCAGCCATCCCTGCCCTCCCAGGCCTTGGCTCAAACAGGGGCAGGGAGGAGCTGCTTCCTGTGAGCAGGGAGCTGCTTTTGGCCCTTGGATTTACTGTTTGAAGCAGGTTGGTATCTGACTGCTGCACTACAGTCCTGAAACATCCCCTAGTGTTAAACCTTTCTGATACCCTCTCATAATACATCTTTCTGTTTAAAAAACCCCAAACAAACCAGTTTGCACTTGGTAGTTTCTATGAAAAGGTTAAATTTCTCCTTTGGCAATATTAGAGACTGAATTTTTGAAATAAGTCTGTTTAAAAATAATTACTGTTCCAGTCAGGATTTCTTAGTCTCAGCTGTTACCTACAAGTAAAACAGGGTATCACTGGGCCTGGGAATCCCTTCCCTCCACCAAAAGAAAGTTACTGCACCTTTCCAGAAAGATCCAACTGCATTCTAGAACAAGCCCTACAGCCCAGACATCCTTTACCTTTTGTGTGCTTGTTTTCAATTACTGAAGGCACTCACTGAGGGATTCACTGACCCAGGCTTACAGCAAGAACCACCATGCATCATTACAGGCCTAATTAAAGTTTTAATACTGATTAAAATGTTTTATTATTGTATTATGTTAAACTGCAGTGGTCTCCAACCTCATTAAAGGATACAGGCTAGGAATTACTCAGGAGTTTCAGCTGCTCAGTGTAACAACCCAGCTCCTGTCAGCGTGTGATTTAACACAGCCTGGTACAGCACAGCCTTCTGTGCCAGGGAGAAAGGCAGAAGGATGTTGAACATTGTTTAATGAGTATTTACTGAATATAAAATTGTTTGAGCATGTGACATAACCATCTCCATCTCCTTGGTAATTTACCTTGGTACAACTGAAAGGGAAAACACTTAAATCATTTGGAATTGGAGCCCTGCTCAGTTGTGACAGCTAATCTCATTACACATCTTGATTAAATTAAATGTGGAGTTTGCTATCTGTAGCACTTTAGGTTTCCCATCATTAGAAATTAATTGCAGTGGTAATTACTATAACTGAGTTATTTGCACAGGCCACAAACACTTTCAGAGGTGTTCAAATGTTAATTCAACCTGGGCCTAGAGGCACTTGATTATTACAATTCTGTTCATAAGAAACAAATGAGCCTAGTGGATGTCTAATTCAAGATGGAGAGTACTGTGAGGCTTCCAAGTCTGATTTCTAATTTCAATCTAAAACCAAAGCAGTGCTAAAAACACAGCAAAAGCCATGTGGTACCTTCATAACATTTAGAAATCCAATACAAATCACAAAGTGCTGGCTGGTAAAAAGACGAAGGGTACAAACAAATCACAAAATTCCCAGCATTGAGGTCTGGCTTCACCTAATCTTTCACATCATTTTAAAATACTGGTAGTCTCTGTTTTAGGCTAAAGAACAAGGACACAATGATTTTGTGCTAAAATACAGAGCTTTGTGTCTGAAATGATACAAAACAAAGCTCTACTATCTGAATGGATTTGAAATACTGGTTTCCTGCTGATTTAGAGAGGAGTTTTTCTTTTGTCCAATTTTGCTATCCAAGTGGGATTCACATGGGGAGAAAAAAGATCCCCTATAGTTCAGAAAGTATATACAGAAAAGTGTTGTGAGAATCCAAACTGAGAAATTTGGATTTTTGTTCTGAGCATTTTACAAGTATACAAACATGCAACATGTATCAAGCATGCTCCAGCCTTTTTTCTCACTAGAAATACGTAACACTCCATCATTAAACACTTAATGTTACAAACCAGTTTCCTTCTGATCACTAAAAATGCTGGACCAAAGATTAAAGTTTTTTTCTTCAAAATTGTTTGCTTAATCTGCACTCACTGATTCTGCAATCACACTCACAAGATTGGAAACTCATATCCGCATACATTCCCAAAGAATTCAAAAAAGAGGCACTGAAAGAGCACAAGGATCTGTCAAAAAGGATCAGACTGTAAGACAAAACTTCTTTTCGTGACTATTTTCAGGATTCACAAAGGCAATGCTTACTCAGGGCAGGAGTAGCATGGGCTGCTTTCACTGAGTTTCTGTCATTTGAGAGGAAAATCTGAACTGCTGAGCTTCACAGGCTGGCACTCGGCAGTGCTCCTGCAGGCTGCTGCCTTTGTCTCCCAATCAGTTAAAAATGGAAAACAATTATAACTTCAGTATTCAGAGGGCCAGAATTTATAAACAAAATAGTCCCTGCTAGCATTTGTTTATGAGTTTATGAAAATTTTGGCAACATCAATGTTATCAAAATTAAACTGTCAAAAAAACCCCAGGAATCACAGTAATTAAACCAGAAACCATCAGTGTAAAATGTCTTACAAATGTAACCTGTTTGTAAACTTCATCTGCATTTCCTAATGTGGGTCCTAGCAGTGAAATATTGAACTTGAAGCCATGGTTGGAAATATTATTTATGCTTGGCAAGTTTGTAAACGTGGAATGTTTTGTTTTGAAACACTCTGGTGAAGTGCATGGTGTAAGAAGGAAGGTTTTTTTTAATTTCCTCACAGAAGCGAGGATACAATGAAGGTTTCAAATCAGGTTCATTCTCTCCCAAGCCATCCATGATCTGCAATGAAATGGAACAGATGTGTGAAATACCTTCAGCCAATTCACAGTTACACGTAATAACAAGTCCATAACAACCTCCACAATACATTCATGGGTCAGGCTGGCCAGGTTTGTTCACAGTATGAAACAAGTGGGAGGAGGAGAACAGCTTTAAACCAGTATAGTATTGTGTCTAAATGGATAAAGCTGCTTTGTCAGAGGTCTGCATCTGCTTGGGCTTGTGCAGTCTGCTCTGGCTCCCCCACAGCCCCAGAAATGCCTGAGGATTCCCCTGACACAGAGCAGCAACAGAACCACACTGCGCCTCAGGGAACTGAAGCTCTGAAATGATTTACACCTGGGAGGGAGCTCAGCTTGTGTGCTGCTAACCTGGAGCTCCTCAGGAAGTTATTACTTACCCTGCCCAGGCTGAATTCCCCGTTTTTATTCTCAAATACCCTTAAATGCAAGCAGTGTTAATTTGGCCATTTTGAGAATGTCTAAAGGCTCCAGTGGATTTTCCTTCCCACACTGCAAATACACTGAGCTCCCTCAGATCCTAACTGGGTTTCAGAGCCAAGTCAAGCAAAATGTATTCTGCTCCTCCAACAAGGAGGAACTAAACAATGTATCTTTGTTCCAGATCTTGTCTGTGACACTCACGTGGCCATTGGCTACATCCAGCAGGTCCCGCAGGCGGCAGCCCCTGCTGTGCCTCCTCTCATAGCAAATGCTGTCCTCCAGGATCACGTAGTCCGTGCCAAAGGAGCGCAGGATTCCGTGCACGTCACCGGGAGATCGCTTGGCATAGATCTGGTAAATCTGGAGAACAAGGAAACCGAGCTCCAACACACACACCACATCACCACTACTGCTCTGTTTGCTCTGTCGTGACTCCTCTCTCTTGAGCCAGACAGAACAGAGACTGAGAAACTGTGTGAGTTAAATATTATAGAAACAATCTATAAAGGCTTTGTTCAGCAGCCACACAGAGTTGTGTGTTAGGGTGAGGATGCTGCTGGCTCTACAACACTGGATGGTGCTGTCAGGCTTTGAGAACGTCTCAAGGACAGAAAAGGGTAGGTGAACACAGCCTCCCCAGCTCTGTGTGCAGTTTCTCAGGGTGGTTTCTATATCAAATACTGTGTGCTGCTTTGGGAACTGAAGGGAATAGCAGGGAATGCTCCATGTGGGTTTAACAGCCCAAATGGGCACCAGGATCTACTGATGCCACAGCAGCCAAACCAGTGCCCTCGGTACTAGCTGGGAACCCAGAGCTGCTCAGACACTCACCAGCTGCCAGAAGTGAGTCAGGAGATCCCACAGCAGTTAAATCCTGGGCCTGTGTCTGACAGTGAGTTACTCCATGAGTAAAGCACACGATGCCTTTTGCAGTGTGCCATTAGAGAGGACATCTGTTTTCTGGAGTGGAGCCACTGACAGGGGCAAGGATTACTTTAAACAATCTGAAATCTCTTACCTGCTTTGTTCTCTCTCTCAGATTCTTATCCTCATAGTGGGGATGGTTGGTTAAGGTCCGTCCAGTGCACAGTTTGACTCCTGCTAACAGCTGCATGCTCCCAGCAAACACTGCTGTGTTTGGAGTGTTTGACCTAAACAAACGTGGATAAGTCTGAGGAAGCCTCTGCAGGGGCATTTTTGCAATGCTCGTGACAGATCAGAAGGAAAAAAAAGACTGCAAAAGTATTTTTCTGCCTCTCCTCTATTCAGGGAGCAAACTGTTCAAGCAACTGTGTTTTCTTCAAATGCCAAGTGGATAAATTAAATTATGATAATACTCAACTGCAAATAAAAAATGTACTAAGCACCATGAGGAAATTTAAGGAAAACATGATCCTTACAATTTCAAACTATTTCTGTATTTCATATATTTCTCAGATCCATAAAGCCTCTTAATATTTATAAGTTTTTATAGTCTAATTATTTTAATATTTCAAGAAACTTATTGTGACTTAGGTCTGTGTCTGATATATAAATTACTTTATATAAAATTAATTATTTAGTCTGAATGGTAAAACTTTCTGTTCCTGTCCTGGCATTCACCATTCCTTTGGAATGAAAACTTTGTTCCATGAGACATTAATCTTCCTATTCCAACAACTGTGGGAGAGAAACTATGAAAAAACACTCCCCAGCTGCAAAAAGCTGGGGCAGGGGGATGCAGAAGATGCTAGAGAGAAATGCTGTCACTTACTGGTACTGTGACCTTTGAAATTCCAAATCCTGGGATCTCAGGATTACTCACATACCCACAATGAAAAAAAAAAATTTTCTCACCTTGCCCCCAACAAGTTTACAATCTAAAATATTTGCAAAGACACAACAGAAGGGCTGAGCAAAAAGAAAGAGTAAAAATTCCAGGCAATGGACACTCCTATAATCAGGCTAATTAAAAACTGGCCATGGTATGCTGAAGTGATTTCTAGTGCTTAGGAGGCAGATATCCATGGAAGTGTCTATGAAGACTAAACCAACAGAAAGCAGCACACATTAAATCAACTAAAATGAAATTAGAATGTGAATAGATGCCTAACATCCCCATGCATGCACTGAAGTACTCCAGTAACTTTGGGGTGCACTTTAGGGAGCCTTTGGAAACTGCAGCTACACACTCAGCTCCATGATCGGCTTGAAAATGTTGAGAGACAAGTATTAAATTTTATTATCGCCTTTCAGGAGATTATGCTTAGCAAATGAATTAATAATTACAAGCTCTTCCTAAAAAATCTTGCACTGGTACATTAATCTCATCTAGGAAGGCCAGAGATAGTATTTTTAATAGGCCAGTTTAACTTTACTGATAGACTAGCTCTTCAGCACTTTATAAAACCAGTTTCGCTTTAAAGTCTGAAAATATTTAATCTCTTAAGAAATTATTTCTTACTTAAAATATTCAAAGCCACAAGTGTCATGCAGTACATGTTCCATTAAAAGAAATTAATTCCCGTTAGAATTTAGTACTATGCAAATGGGATGGCCCTGACAGGCTGTCAGCCAGACTCATCCCTGGAGCTGTGGGAAAGCACAAATCTGCAGGACTAAGCTGCAAAGGACATGGGCTGGACTCACAGAGGGACTGGGGAGAGCTTACACACCCAGATAAAAATGATGATTCTCAGAGCATCTTCAACATGTTTTTGTGTTTATGCCTGGGCCAGACAACTTTTAATGTGGTGAGCAGGTTTTTGTGCTTGCTCAGGATTAGTTCAAATTTCAAAACCTGACTGACCTTACCAATGCAACCCTGCTCTTCTGATTGCAGCTTTGCATTATAATGGGCCCTGTAACAGACTCAAACTTTCTTAAACTCTCACACAGCCCCTCCCAACAAGTACCAAAGCAAAACCACAAGAAAAAAAGCAAACAAAAAAGCCAAACCAGCCTGCAGGCTCTTTTCTTTAAAAAGAAAGCTAAAGGAAATGGTGATAGTGCCCTTTATCAATAACCGACTGGTAAAAATGCTTGTCAAAAATGTAGACTCACAGAATATGCTGGGTTGGAAGAGACCCACAGGGTTGATCCAGTCCAACCCCTGTGCCTGCCCAGACACCTCAACAATCTGCCCTGGGCATCCCTGGAGCGCTGTCCAAACACTTCTGGAGCTCTGGCAGCCTTGGGGCCGTGCCCATTCCCTGGGGAGCCTGGGCAGTGCCCAGCACCCTCTGGGGGAAGCAGAACCTTGCCCTGAGCTCCAACCTAACCCTACTCTGGTCCCACGGAGCAGAGATTGGAGCTGCAGCCCCCAGTGAGCCTCCCCTCAGAAGATGGATCACAGAGAAGATTCAGAAGATTCCATTCCTCCCCTTTCCAAAAGCATTCACTCCTGCCCAGAAGGGGTAAAACACAGCTGAGTGCATTCTTTACCAGACAGAGTTTTTTCAGTGCTTCCTCCTCTCCCTATCCCTTGAAGACTCTTGCTTGCTTTTCAAACAACTGCCTTTAGTGCTTTGGTCCAGGGTGCAGTTTAAAATCCCATGTTCCAGGTAAAGGCAGATGTTTCCCTAAGACTCAGACTTACATGTTTGAAGTCCTAGCAAATGCTGCTCCTTGAGACACATCCCTGTCCATATTTTACTGGCCAGCTCAGACGTTCCCAGCCCAGCAGGAGCTACTGAAGCCCTCTTTTCCCTGTGCTGCCCTGGCAGTGCCAGGAGCACAAGCGCTGCATTTCAGTGCCCTGGGCAGAGAGCTGGGAGGTGACAGAACCCCAAGCAGTGTCTGCCCTCTCCAATTCCATCCCCAAGAGCTCTTGTGGGTGCCACTGCTGAGTGTTGGGGGACACACGAGCACCGAGGAGCATTCCCAGGGCTAGGATGGTTCCTGCATCCCAGGGAAGCTCCTGCCCGTGCCTTGCCTGAGCCAGGCACTGCCCGCAGGGCTCTGCAGCCAGGGCACCTCCTGTGCTGCAAACCACTGAGTGACACTGCTCTATTACACACAAACGAAGCCATTTTTACAACTGTCTGAGCAAATGATGTATAAAATGAAAGGATAATTTGTTTTTATAGCTCTCTGCCAAGCTCCGTACCACACTGCCCAACCTGCAAACAATTTATTCTCTAGGAAATGTCACTAAATAATGACAAGGACTTACAGGTCAAACTGATTTACATTATATAATTTAAATGCCATTCCAAGCAGACCTGATGACATTTTGAACAAATAATCTCATTTATTTTTGAAGCTCTAAGCTTTCAACAAGTTAATTACAGCTGAGCTAATGGGTAAACTAAGCACTATATTACAGTGTAGGGACCTTTTCTTTACCTTACACTTAAGAATTTAGAGAATTATCTAAATACTAAAGAATAATTCATTAAAAATAAAAGAGTTTTACAGGAAGCACTTGCACAGACTCTGAAAGTGGTAGTAATTCTTTCTCTTAAACTGCTAAAGAATTATTGTGAGCTGGTTTTAAGAAGCACTAAGGAAGAAATGACCAACCTTGCAATTACAGGATATATCATTAGAAATAAAATAGCTATTTCTAGTAAAAGTCCCCCAGAGTTGAACCCTGTAGCTGGCTTTCAAAGCCATAAAATCTGACAAATCTCAGATTATTCCTTTCCTAGTGCCTGAGTATGGTATGAATCTACAAAGCAAAAGGATTTGGGAAAAGGAGATTCTGAGGAATATGCCATGATAGATTTTACTTTTTCTTTAAAAGAAAATCTTTTTATTTGCAGAATGCAATATTAAAATATTGCAGGTTTAGCTGCAGATCATAGGCAGTAAAGCATATTCAGCCACACTGTCATGGTTCTTTTTTTTCCCTCTGGTTTGGAAAGACTGAAAATTGCAAAAATGGAAAACGACAGCCACAAAGAAAGAGCAACAAGATGTGTTTTTGTGAGTCCCAGCCTCAATTTTATGCATGCAGATTTTGCTCACATAAAGGAGTGCACCTACACAGTTGGTATAAACCTGCTTCTCAGGCACTCTCAAGTTCATGCCTGAGATTTACTGACAAGTCCATCCAACAAAAGCCCAAGAATTTCAGAACAATAATTAAAAAAAAAAAAAGTGTAATATTGCCTTTAAAGTCTGGAACGTGTGTTGATTTCAATGTGATTACCCTTCAAAATCAGGAATGTAAGTAATAGAGAAGAGTTAAACTTTAAAGTTGGCTTGAAATTAAAATACAGCCATTAATATAAATTATTAGAAATGACTAAATGTAAGAACGGCCATTGAAACATGGGTGTTTTATTTGCATAACCTTGGGAACGTTTTGGAAATTTGTGGGGTTTCCACTAATATACAAATTTGCCTGCTTGTCCCCATACCTGGTTCAGGTACAGCTGACATCCAACAATGCTCTGCCAAATCTCAGTCTCAGTTAATTTTTCCATTGTTTTGGCTGTTGCCCAAGATTTCCAAGAACTTTTTCTGTGAGTTTTGGCAACTGCTATTGAAATATTCCACAACTGTAGACAGATTTCCCCTTTAAAGGCAGAAGACATTGCTTCTTTAACACTTACCAGGAGTAAACAGAGTAGGGAAGTTCATGCTATTGATTTGCTCATTCTACTGATATTCTTCCCCATCTCACAAATGAGCATGTTGTTCCTGTTATCTTAGGGAGAAAGACCAAAACTAAGAATTTTAATGTACCTCCCAGCTGGGAACACAGCTGTGAACTATCCCTGGAGCACTGGCTTCTTGACTTTTTTGTTGGAAAAAAGCTAAGAAAATGAGGTGGTGGGTAGGAAAAAAGCAGAAGACTGGGATAAGCAAGATCACCATGTAAAAAATTGTGCTCTGCAATTGTACAGATACAAACCAGTAGATCTTCCTGAAAATGCTATGGCAATTTCAGTGAGGGGAAGAGTAAGAAATGCATCTGCAGACGCTTCACAGGGGACAGACTAATAGCTGGCCATTATTCAGATTGTATATTTGGACAAGTTAATATGCATTTAGGGCTAAGCAGACAGAAGGGTTTTCTTGTTGTGGAGAGATTGCAAGACAGATGAGTTATTCCTAATTCACTGCTATACATGACAAATTAGAACTTTTCATACTGAGTTTTAATAATGAATGATTAGTTCCTGACACCAGCCTTGACAGGTCATTAACTACAGCACAACTCTCAAGTGTTAGTATAGCAAAAGAGTTCTCCTACACATCAAACTTAAGAAAATCTGTCCCACTTTGAGAAACTTACCATAAATTTTGTTGACTGGTATTAAAAGCATAGATAATTAACTCTTCTTTACAGGAATAATATTTCTAAATACAATAAATTCTAAGTTAAAAAATGCCCCTCTGTAATTGTCTGTCAGAAGTTGGAATGAGGAGATGACAAGCACCAGTTTAGCATTCTCAGCACTAAGAACACGTGAAAAATTATTCTCATTGGAGCCAGTCAAATCCAGTTCATGGCTGGGAATAACTCCACATGCATATTTTATGTATAAATCTATATATAACTCTATATATTGCACACAGGAGACCTGAACTATCAGACATTTACCATCTTTTAATAAAACAGTAGTGCTAAATGGAACTGGCTGGTAAACATTAGTCACAAAAACATGTCAATAAGGCTGCAAAGATTCTAAATGATGGAAAAAATCATGGCCTGCTTTCAAAATAAGTCAGTGAAGGCTTGTAATATATTTTACTTCTAAATTACTCCTTCTACTTTATGGATTAAAGAAATACAACATTATGGAGTGTAAATATGTTGCTGTGGGGAGAATAGGCTGGGTGACTGGTTTCACTGAAGTTCATTGCATATGAAGGAAATACTCCAAGGAAATACTTCAAACAGTTCAATATTTAATGCTGTATATTCAGATTTACTTTCTGAATGTTTTCCTCCATAACACGAAACCAATTTTCTTTTTTCTAAAATCATTGCCAGAGTTGCAAATAAATACAAGTCCCAGGAATCTCCCTGTTCAGAACTGAACCTGAAAGTTCTTAGTGGTTACTCTGTGTTAATAGAGAACATATCCCTTCTGTTCACAGCCCTCCAGAGAACATCCTACCTGCCCTTTTTTCTCAGCATCTTCTACATGCAGTATTCCAAACTGTTTCCACCTAAAAAACACCTTCCTGTACTCTGTGAGAAAGCAGAGGTGATGGGCTGGGGTTGGAATGTTTAACTCACACTCCTGAAAGACTTTGCACTTGTGCTTAGCTGTGACAAGTTCAAGTTCCATTAAAAATATTTTGCTTATAGTTTGGAAGACATCTTGGGATTAATTCTAACAAGCAGAAACAACTTAGATTGTTTTGAAGTCCAATAAACAGACTGCAGAGTATGAATTTTCCATAACTACATCCAAGCTTTTCAACATTATAGAGCTGAGAAGGACATTAGGCTGGGGTTGGGGAGAAATAAAATGATTTTACTGCAAAGGTCTATTAATGTAAAGAGGTAGCTATAATATGATGAGAGAAGCTTGACACCTCCCAGGTTACCTCTTTTGGTTGGGAATACTTTGTCCTTATGGGAGCAAAAGGATCAGCTGGTTCCCTGATGCACATGGAACATAGCAGTGACACTGAACCAGAGCATGGAGCTGCTCTCCACAGCTGCTCATACCCAACCTCCTGATAACCCACTCACCCTAACTATCCCCAGGGTCACCAGAGTTCACTGCTGAGCTGTGACAAATAAGGAGAACACTGTAAGTAAGAACATTAGATCTACACAAATAGCATTTAACTTAAATAGAGAAAAAATCCTCTTACTTAATCCAGTTCATCAGCTCCACAGTGTCTGGGTCATAGAATTCTCTCAGCTCTGATAGTTCATCCATTATTCCTGGCCAGAACTAAAATGGAAACAAAACAGATCAGCCTGAAGACAGAATGAAAAAAACAAGTTCTGGATGCTGAAATGTGCTACTTCCTCTTAGCTGGCAACTAATCTTGTCCAGCTCATGGGTAAATTGCAAGACACAAGTGTATCTGCCCTTCCTAGGAAGGAGAGGTGGCTGTCACTGCAGGATGAACACGGTTTCAGAGTTTGAGATCTGCAGCTCCTGCCAGATGACCAGCAGGACCAGAAGTGCCCACTGTCAATGATGACAAGAGAAGGAAAGGCCCCAGGAATTAACATTAAGTTTGGAAAGAAAACATTAAATTAAAAAAAGGTAGGAAATCTGTATCAGGAGTAAAGATTATTAGATGTGCGGTGGATGCTATTAATAGTATTTCACAAGCTGGAATTAAAAGAGAACCACTGAAGGCAAAAATAAAACTGTGACTAAATGACAACAACCAATAGACCATCAGGAGAAAGCATTTCAAAATTTACTGCAGACAAAGAATACATAAATCAAATCTGGAGGAGAGAAAAAAGGATTGAAACTGATTCTGAAAAGCTTAACCCTCCCCTCTGAAAAGCTGAGGGAACAATGATTTATTTAAGGGTTTATTGTTTAAGCCAGTGAATATTCCAGGGCAGAAGGGAGCAATTAAGGAAGATAATGACAATGCTAATGACAGATTGCTGTGCATCAGTCTTTACTACAGAGGCTGTTATGCTGAAACCTATTCCAAACCTGCTTTCTTTAGATAATAAGGACTGCTGGTTTGAAAATTGAAATGCTACAGGAAAAAGCGTTAGAAAACCCACCTGATAATCTAAAAAGCCATAAATCATCCCATTTATATAATGCTCATCCAAGAGTTCAGAAGGAATGGGAATGTGATGCTGCTGAGCCCCTCAGCAAACACAGGCATTCTTTCACTAAAACTGTAATTACGTGGCAGGACTGGGGGCAGGAGATAGAACTGGGCCAATTAAGATATGAGTTTAACTGCTTACTAAAATCACTCATTCAAGCACTCCTGGCATCTCCCAGGTGGAGCCACGGCAGCATCACAACCCTGGGGAAGGACAGCAGTACAAGAGATGTATTTCTGCTCTTCAGAAGCTCACTCAGAGATCAGGAAGTTCAGCTGTTGTGAAATGAGACTGTGGAGTCTCATCATGAATCCAAATTTCCTCTCTTCATTATTTAACTGTCCTGAGTAGCTAAACATTCTGAGAGCTTGGAGTGCTTTAGGGTGGAGGCAGAAGGAACGGGCTCTGCTCTGCTTTTCAGACAGTACCCCCTGCCCTGTAACCTCCTGAGGATCCAGGGGCACAGCTCCCTGCTCAATGCTGGGGCTGTTCCATGGCATTCACTCTGCAGAGGTTTTTTAAGTCACAATGTCACAGTACTGCAAGCTTTGAGTGAGAACAAGCAGTTTCCACTGAAGGAAAATTTTGGTAATGAGGCTTGCTATTACTGAATTGAAAAATTTCCAGGTAGCACTACCTTTGATTAGTAGAACCAAGAGAAAACTAAGGTACTTCAGGAGCTCCAAATGCAAGAGAATGGCAAAATAAATAAAAAGCAAAGCATACAAAAATTGGACCAGTAACACTGACAGAACTTTGTCTGGTAAATGAAGTATATGTCAGATTGAGAAAAAGTGTCTGGTGACACCAGGACAGGATAAAAAGAACAGATGGAGCATATGAGGGATTTAACAAACTGCTCAGAAGAGTGAGGAAAATGTGAAATAGGTTTCCAACTTGTAACAGTGCTTGTCCCTGGGGTCAGAGTCTTCAGGAAAGAAACCAGTTGTCAAGTGGCTTTAATTAGCCCTCAACTGTAGCTGTTCAGTACAGCCAAAGACTGCTCAGATCATGGGTATGTGTTGCAATATGTGCTGCAATAAATGTCCATGTGTGGAGCAAAAGGACTTGGCCATGATGAAGACAACAATGCAATTGAGAAATAATGGGAATAGATAGTTTACTATTAGAGAGAAATCAAGATTATTTGGCAAACCCAGGAATTAGAATGTTGTAGCTCAGAAGCTCACCTTAAGTACCAACAATTAATTCAGGAATTAATGACATACAAACACAAATTGATGAGCATTATTGTGAAGTTAAAATACAATGAACACAGATAAAGGTGAAATCTAAAGTGTAAGAAATGAAACATAAATAGTACTTGGTACTGCTTTATGTTTGTGTTGTGTTATCTGCAGCACAGCTAAAGTAGGCATGGAAATACTTCAACATTTTCACTTTATCTGAAAGACTTTTGCACTGTATTAATGTAGAACACATGTATACAGAAATACAGATGACTTACAGGTCTCAAAACACCCTGTACCTGAAATCTGAAAGAAAGCCAGCACTGAAGCTCCATCTGAATCTTAATAAATTATCATTCAAGTGATGTATTTGGGGCTGTAGCAACCACATGCCTCAAAAGAGGCTTTCATTAGCTTATTCAGGATTAGGTTAATAATCCCATAAAAGTCCTATTTTGAGGAACTGCACTGATGAATAGTTCTTCTGACAAATGTAACAGATAATGAAACACCAAACTACCTTCCTACAAATTCAAGAAAACCAGCCCTGATGACCAGTTCATGCAGTGGACAGAGAAACTGCCCCTGAATTCCGAGCAGTGACTGAACAGATAAATTCCTGTCTGGAAAACAGAAAGATACGTCTCTGTTCCAAAAATCTCCTTCCATTGTCTGTTTATAAGCTTTTAGAGAGAATATAAACCCACATTCCCACAGAAAGAATGGGTACTTTCTGGATCTCTCTGTAAGAATTCTTGTCTGGCCACTGCCAGGGCACCTGCACAAGAGCCTTGTGGGTCCCTTCCAGGTCAGAATATTTTGCTCTTTCAGCTTTGCAGAAAAGACCCACAGAGAGATCCACTCTTCTGGTAGCTCAACTGCAAGAACTGACTCAGGACAAAAAAACACTGAGAGGTGATGACTTTCTCATTCCCACTGAAAAATTTGAAAAATAGTATTTTTAATGTCAATAAAATTTATTTGCTCTATTTAGAAAAACCACAAAAATGATGCTTTTCAGGCAGACTGAGCACAACTAATGACTGCTCTAAAGCCCATGAAATCACTGGTTTCTGCTGACTTCAGAATTGAATCTGACAGGATTCAGGAACTTTACATCTGTTCATGCAGTGTGAGAGGAAAATTATTCCCAGTGATCTGTCACATTAGACTATCAGAATGTCATGCTCTTGGTATCCTCCATGTCAAAAGAAATGGCATTGTTTCTGTCATATTCAGAGATGAGGAAAATGGTAAATGACTTCTCTAACCAGTACATCAGGGGACAAAAGAAGTCCTCCAACAGAATAATGAGATAATTTAAGTGGAAAAAAGTATTTTTTTTACTTTTTGTTTCAGTTTTAGAGAGGGGAACACAATGCTGGAGTGAACTCCAATAGCAGCTTTCTTAACTGCTTCACTACTGCCTTTTGAACTGTAACAATGAAATTAATCCTGTGTTTCTCTGAAGGGAATTATTTAACAGACATATTTTCATCTCAGACTGGTTATTGCAGAAACAACTTCTCCATCAAAGTAGACTCTGAATTTTTTGTCTTTGTGGCTATAGATTAAAATAATGGTTTGCCCATTAAATCAGTGTTCTAAATTTCACTGCTATGACAGACTGATAATCTTGTACATGTTCTTGATTTGAGTATGTTTTATGCATTTACTTTTAAGTCTTTGACAATAACAATATTCTGTTTCTGGAAGAGACAAGACAAAACAGGTACTTGACCACTTAATAATTCTGAACTTTAAAACATATGAGATGAGGCCCAGCAGTATCAGATTAGGATTATTTCTGCTCCTACAACAAATCATTGCACACTATGACAACCTACATATTATCCACAACTTAGTTAAAACCAAAAGAGACAACTCCCATTTCCATAAAATTCCCATTTCCATAAAATTATGCATTTAAATAACACCTGCTATTTACACATCCAATCAGACAAACATTTGTATCTATGAACAAGTACTTTGGATCAGATGAACCCAACTGACCCTTTACACACAATTTCATATGCACAAAGGTCCCTGCACTTCAGTTATTCCCATTTTTACGACTCAGCTGCAAATCTTGTATGTAGTTACTAATAAAACAATACCCCTCTATGAGAAAATTCCATACAACTAAAAAAATGCCAAAACATTGAGAAAAAATTTTCTTACCTTAATTGAAATGTACAGTAACGTAATTATTGGTATAGAATACTTTAGCACCTGTGTCTAAAAGAAATTGAAAAGAAATTGGTTATTTTGATGACACATTTAATAGACTTAATTTTTAATGCATTGATATCTGAAATATTTAACATGTAGTGGAGTTCAGAGATTGAATTCTAAGCCCATATTCTGATTTTGTTTTCAAGTAAAACCCTAATTACAGACCTATCACAGAAGATGGATTTAGATCTTTAAATCTATATTCTACAAGGTGGAAAACACTGCCATTCAATATAATTGACTGCAAAGGTCTTCTCAGACTGCTGATGACTTCTTAATATGGAGATTTTTTTAGTGAAATTGTGGTTATTTTTCATAGCCACATCTATATTGCCATCTAGTGTTTTCCAATGGAATTGTTTCATATGGAAATCACCAGAAAATCCATTTCACTTTCTAAAGTTACACAAATGTACAGCAGAGATACCTGGTTTAAGAGAGCTACAAACAATATTCAACCCTGAGCCTTGACTTGGTTTAGGTACAGCCCAAAACCCAGTGGGTGAAATGCTGTGAGTCCAGTGCTCACCCTCTGGGATGTGTAGAGATGGAGACACTTCAGGATGAGTTTCCAAACCTCTGCACTGCACAGGCCAAAGGAGGCAAATACACACATGTGGGATGTCCAGAGGTACTTCATTCTGGAAGAACACAAGGTTTTCATGTTCACTTGGAGCTGTGCAAAGCTGCTTGGTGAGAGCAGTTAGTGTCTAGAGAAATTCTGAACAGTTTTCTTGGCCGTTCAGGCCTCTGCAGTAACTGAGTACAGGACTGACATTGCACTTTGCTACGTGCTCTTGAGAACACCTCTGTTCCTAAACCTCCATTCTTTATGGCAGAATTTTGGGAAATGCCTCAGTCTACAAGTAGAAACACACCAGGGGGAGAAACAAGGCTCATGGTCCTGTAAGTTTGTGGTCAACATATTTTACACTCTTCTAAAAATATACTCAATCATCTAAACAAGCCCTTAGTAGAATTTTTAAAAATCTACCTCATTGTGCTTAATGCCAGACATCCAAAAAGAACTGTGTGAACCAAGCTGTAGGCAGCATCAGGCTTCAGTGTCACTGTGTATTCTTCCATTTTTTCCTTTAACTGGACTTGATTTGAACCACTAATTGGAGAAACAAACAGTGTTACATTATGTTCTGTAACATATTTCATGTAATTATCTGCAACTTAAAAAGCACTGAATCCTCCTGAGGCTGGAAAGCAACAACCATTGCTATGACTCCACAATTTTCTATTGTATCTATGATATAACTTAGCCTGATGCCACCAACTTGATGCAGCATCAGGTATTTCTTTCCATGTGTAGATTTCTGGAAATGCAATGGGTTTAAATGAGAGGGATTGGAATGAGATAAAACTGTTTACAGCAAGGCAAGCCTGGTTTCTTGCTTGAAGCAGCTACTCCCATGTTGAGAGGGTTTTTGATGAGAGTGAAGAATTTAACTGTCATTTGTAGGGTTGTGCTGGTCTATCTGGGTGTTACTAAAGCCAGACTGGAAGCAGAGTTAGAGGAAATGAGCCCTGAAAGGAGTGGTTAGTGCTTGAGGTGTCTTGTCTTGTGAATATTTGTGGAGGGCCCTTCAAAAAAAAAAAAAAGCTACTTCAATGTGTGGGGTTTTCCCATTTTTTTCAGGGTGGGGGATAAGTGAGATAAATGCATTAAAAATTAGGGACATGTTTGTGATTACATTTAGGATTACAGAAAATAAGAGCTGCAGAATCCTTTATTTTTAAAATTGACTGATGCAGTAAGTTTTTAAAGAGGCTGGTTGAATAGTACCAATGATTTACAGGTGATTGACATTTGACAATTGTTATTGTAATATGTAATTGTCATAACATAGTTTTGGAATGTCTTGGACACTGCCCATCTCTCTTGCTCTCTCTCCCTTTTACCCAGTCTTCCCTGAGGTCTATGACAGTGACACTAGTCAGGTGACACTCCTTGAATTTTTATCTCATAACATTTTATATGATCCCTTCTACCTTTTTGGTTGTACATGTAAACCTGAGATCTTTATAATGAACCATTTTTCTAACAGCAGTTCTGTCTGATTTTCTTCTGTGTTCTGCAGCTACCTCAGAACCCCACAGATGAGCTCTGGGAACTGCCAGCAGTGATGCAGTTACAGCTCCTGCTCCTTCACACAATCCCAAAGTTCAGCACAGACCATTCCAGCTCATTTCTGGGCACTTTGAGGACAACATCTGGGAAATGTGTGATTTGAAGTGCTTTTCCCAGGGAAAATGGGATGAACTAAAGAAACTAACATTGGTTTCTACACAGACATCCTTCCCCTGCTTCCTCTCATCCCAAAAATCCCAACTAACATTATATATTATATATATTATTATATATTATATATATATTTATACTGAAAACCTTAAACAGCAAAGAGCTTGACTGAATCTGGGGAAGGATGTTGCTTTGTTTACAGATTGAGCTTCAATAGGAAGTTACTCATTGTGCCTGATTTCTGTGTCATACACCCTACCCCTCAGTAGCTGTGCAAAGCAATCCTGTTTATGCTGCTCTATTCACCTCTCAGTTCCTCAGCCAGCTGAAGAAAATGGATAAAAATGTGAATTATCTTAAAACTGTATTTACCTGAGGTTCCGAAAGGCAACAATTACAGCTGCTACTGTCAGAAGGAAGAGAACAAATCCATAGACGTAAAAAAGTAATGTACTGGAGAGTCTTGAAAAAGTATTTAAAGGTAATAAACCAAAGGCTTCTTCACAAAGATACAGGTTAGCATCAAAATCTCTAAAAAAAAAAAAAATTTTCAAAAAATCTTTGTCCATCATGTATTTCAGAACATTATGTCAACAAGGATCAAAGTTTCCTTTTTCCCCCCCAAGACATCATAAAGTCACAGTTGTGCAGATTATTATAAGGACAAATATGACATAAACATGAGGTAAAACTCTGTGACTTATCACACACATTTCAAATAAGAATAACCTGAAGGCTTCAATTAAAGAAGTCAAACAAAAAAGCAAAACTGCAGCTAAATTGTACCTTGTTGCTCCAAATCCAAATTTTGCTTTCAGGAATTTGAATATATGCTCATCTGACTCAAGATTAAGGATTTTCTACAAAGTGGGGAAAGAGAAAGGAAATTATATTTTAAATATCAAAAATGTCACACAGTAAACAGCTTTTGTCATCATTTAAATGAAACTGTAAAGCAACACAGGCTTACTAAGATGGGTGCTTTGCAATCAAAGAAGCATTCAGTTTTGACTACATTCATTGAAAAGAAAAGTCAATTAAAAACTCTGCAAATTCTCAGCAGTACAGATCTACAACTATTATAAAATTACCAATTATTTGGTGTTAATTTATGAAAAAACTCATATATCAAAGATTAGCAAAACGATCTTTAATTTCTAAAATGCAGTTTCTGAGATGCAGAGAAATCTCTCTGCAGTTTTTATTTCATGATATTACTGTAGATTGTTAACAAATAGCTTTTAATATAATATAAGGTGTAACTTTTGATATTAAAAATTATTTGCCTACCTTAATGAATTTATTTATTAGGAGAGTCAAGCACAAGACTAGTAGAACATGGAGGATAAGCTTCCCAAGCCTATTAAGCAAGCCACCCTTTTTTAGGTTTTTCTACAAAGAAGAAAATAATAGCATTTCAGTCCATTTTTTAAATGTAATTAGAACAAAAGCATCACAAGCTATTTGAAACAGCTGATCTGCTAGTCCTGAGCAGCACCAAATTTGTATTGGGGTCATGTAAGTAAAAACAGATACAGAACCAAGGACCCAGAATAAAGACTATTTCTTGCACAAAACTGAAGGGACAATGTCACAAAAGCTTTGATCTGGCAGAGTTTTGGAAGGAGCCAAACAGCCTCCCTTTGGCAGCAGCCCTATTGTACTTACAGAACTTGTTCCCTGATTTCCATAGTTCTGTGTGGCTTTTGAAATACCTACTCATCACACCTTCCACTAAACATGGTAAAGGGATCCTCTGGCTCTGTCAGCAGAGAGGATTTTGAGCAATTTTCCATTTACAAGCTCCAGATCCAGATGAGCTGCTCACAGGCAACTGGGGATAGGTGCAGACAACAGGAATGGCCCTGTAAATTCCTTTATCATGGTCAGAGACTGCCACCAATGCCAGAACCACAAAAAAGACAACTGTAACTACAGTAAAAAAACCCTAACTTTTGAAAGAAACAATGGATTTCAGGAAGCTGAACTCAACATGAGCCTAGCTGTCCTAGTTGTTACAGATTATTTTGCTGGAGGCAGATCCATAAATTCAAGGTAAGTCCTGCTGAAATAGGTGTAAAGTCCATTGATGCAATTTTTTTTTTCAGGATCCAAACTGCAGCTTGCACAATCATTAATGTTAACAGCAGTCATGGAATTATGATGTCTGATGTGCTTGGTTAAGCTGCAGTTACAGTAATGGAACTCATTATTTGATCAGGCAATGTCTGGGTTGCTGTATGCTATAGTAATTCCTCTAATTAGCATTAGTAAATGAAGATTATAATGCATATAAATTACTCATTTACACACACACATACACACATGCTTATATATATATATACTCTTTATTTAATACTACAGAAATATTTTGGTACCTACCTGGATTGTTCTTGCTATTAAGACAGAAACATTAAAACTTATAAGTAATGATCCAAGAATCATGGAATTGAAGAACTGCAGGACACAGACCAGCAGTAATCCAGAAATCTGAATGATATAGAGCCATGTAACCTGTAACAATAATGAGATTTTTATGTCTACAAAACTTGTCAGTCATAGCTGCTTTTCTCTGAATATGTTTTATAATTTATTTCAACATTAATTACTTCTGCAAAGAATGCATCATCTTGCAGTGAATCATTACATTTAAAGCTGTTACTATATCCTTTTTACATTTATGTCCTGAACTACTTAGGTTAATATTTTATGCCCATTTTATACCTAAGGAAGCCTGATCCTTTAATCAGGCAGATAAATAACTGCAGTGTGAGGAAAATATTAATTACTTAATATTTGGAAGATGTTTTTATTTTCTTTAGCCCAAGAAGTATTTCTGTAGCCTCTGTGATGTCTTTATGACTAAAGAGTTATGGCTCAGTGCAGTTCAACAATCAAACATCAGCTGCCTTCTCAAACTTTTCAGTAATAGTTCAGTGCAATCTCTTTCAGGCTATGCTAAACCATTATCAGTGTTCAGCTCAATGTAAGCACTGAAGCCCAGCTGATTTTCTGACACAGTGCTACCAAAACACACATTTTACCTCACACAAAGATCCTGAGTTCAGTCTTGTACTACAGCACTGCTGTAAATCTGGCCTTATATCAAAGAGCCCAACAACCCCAACAGTTCTAAGCAGTGTTTTTCTGAAAACGACTACAGACCAAGAGTAGTGTGGTGAGTCAGTTTTGGTGTAATTCAGGATGAAGCTGGTAATTTGTTGACTTCTAAGGTGGCTGACCAGTCACAATAAATGTTGACTTCAGCTTGCAGTTGCAGATATAATGAAGAGTTCAGAAACTCAAGCCACATTTATCTTGATATGCAGCCACCATACTCACTTTCAGTTAAACTAATACAATCAGGAGAGTTCAAGTCTGCTTCAAATTTAAAATTAATTTACATGAATTACTCTTCATTCTCCTGTAACCTTTCTTAAAGGTAGAACCTTTTTCAACCAGTGCAAGCTTTTACCATGCCTATAATGATCTAGGTAGAATTTCACAGCAACGTTAATGTCAAAGACAGTGTTTATATCTTCTAGAGTACATTTCTGTTTGGTGAGACTGACTGTCAGTGATCCCTGACCTTAGTAAGACTTGTTTTATTTCCTGGCTTATCCAGCTCAGCAGCCCAGCAGGGTCAATGCTGTTATTTCATGGTGAATGCCAATGCAGGCAAGACAATGCTTCTCCCCAGCAAGCTGATGTTCTGCATCCTCCTCCTTGTGTACAGAGCTTGGCCCTGACTGGCAAACGAGGATGCACAATGCTTGAGGCAAAATTCATACACTGCTCTGACTTCAGCTTACACAAATATTTCCTGTGGTACTTTTTGCTTCTGGCAACTTCGAGAAGCCATGCTAAAGCTGTGGTATCAGACCAACTGCTAGGATGGTGTTTAGAAATGTCAAATAGTGTCTAAACAAAAGTAGACAAAAATTAAATAGACATGAACTATATAAAGTGAAAAAAAATCAGAAATAGTGTTGCTTTTACCATTCACTTTTACACTTGCAGGATATACACTATGATTACTTCAAAGCACAAGGGATACTGTATAATCCGAATTACTCTGGGCATCCAGGCCACTGGTTAGGAAAATATCTTCAGAACTGTTGGCTTTATGAAGGCAAAGAAACAAAAGTAGGTGATTTCCAAAGAGAAAGTTACCTTTGCTGTGGGAAGCATGTCCAAGCAGTCCAGTATGAACAATGCCAGTGCTTGTATCAGCATCATAAACTGGTTAAATTGCCAAGTCAGGCTAAAGAGAAACGTTGCTATGAATACAACCACGAGTGTGAGCCTCTGGAAGGAGGGAACAAAGTTTTGTTTAGCTTTATAGTTTCCCTCACTAAAACATGAACAATCAAGCAAAAAGAACCCCCAATAAACTCAACCAAAACCCACCTTAATCTGGCTTTAAATCCACTTTTAAAACACTGAGTTTTCCAACTGCAATAACAGCTTGGAGGATAACAAACATTTTTTTAGAGTTACAAATTCTTGACTTATGCCTGTGTTTTATCACTGTAATACCACTTGCAAGAAAACAGTGAGATCTCAGACAGTTTCAGCCCCCAGATTAAAATGCAATACATGTTTTATTATGGTAATAACAGCAGCCACTTGATGGAACTGAGGAGTAGTAACTTAAGAACTGTTGGTCAAAGAAACTGTATCACCATTTGCTTTAATTCTTGCAGATTAGGACAGTTTTCTGTTACTAATTTTATTGTGTCCTACTTGTCAGAAATACTCACTTCTTGAGCAGGCTGTAAATGAGCTCTGAGTAGGTATGTGATGGCTGCTATCTGAACAGCAAAGAATGGCAGTGCCCAGTTCTCCCTTAAAGGAATGGTGAATTCCACCCTTGTAGTGTCTACTCTGTACAAAACAAAGAGTGCCACAAATTTAAAATCAAGCTAACACTCAGTGACAGAGAGCTTGCAATGACAGGCAGCTTTGTGCTATTTTAACTCCTTATTTTGCTGATAATTGGATGCTCTACACTCCAGTTCCTTCAACACACCTGGCTCTGAAAATAAATCACTATGAAGGTTCTGCAAGTTATCCATTGTTTCTGCATCTCAAATGATGTATTTCGGCTTCACTTACTGCAAAAAAATATACTATGGATTACATCTTATTAATGAAGCACACTTGGGTAATTTAAAAATGAAAAAAACCACCCCAAACTAAAAGCACTCCCAAAATCCAGCTTATGGATTTCCACGCCACAGGTCATTTAACTTCATTTTTCAGTTTGCAAATGCACATATAAGAATATAAACAGAATATAATTGTCACTGTGATGCCAAAGCCCTGAGCTTGAACACAGTTTAATTGCTCATGAGCTTTTGGTCACTTTTTAAAGCTTTTGAACATAAGAAGTATGTGATGGAAGAACTCCCCAAAGAATGGTCATTTGCAAAACCTGAATTAAAAGTTAAATACAAAAAATAATTCTCTTTTTCCTGGTGTAGAGAAAATATTTGCTAAAAAGGCAAGTATGCAACATATCTGAGACATGCTCAGCTGGAGGCAAAAAGTGTCTAAATGGAGTTATTCAGTAGCCTCCAGTACTTCATCTGGACAGAAAGTCTGTATCCAAATCCATTCCATGCACTTATTTTATTGCATAAAGGAAACAAGCTCTCATTGTTCACCAGTTATTAGAAAGATGGACAAATTTGCTCCAAACATTCTGTAAATGGAGGAGATGACCTCATGGAAGAAATGTGTGCAATACTGTACACTGCACGTGGCTTTTAATTACTTTTGTATTTGGAGAAAGAAACATCTTGTCTCCATACACCTGTAATTATTCTGCAGTGGATGTGCTTGCAGATAAATTCCTTTAGAGCTGCCCATTCACATATCAAACATTTCTGGCAGAACCAAGACTGTATTTTTATTTTCTTGATTAATTTCCAGATAACAGCCCATGTCACCAGTCTTAGCTTCATTCCAGTAGCTGATTTCTGGCATAAAGCCAGTTCTTAGGTTTTTATCTCCAAATTGATAATTCTTCAAGTGATAAAGCACTAGAACAGCTCAGTTACCATATTTTTCTCTGAGGCTTAGTGCAGGAGATGGCTACAGGAATAAAGGGAGAGAGAAGCTGAACTTCTGCTGAGCTGAGGTTGTGGAAGGAACCCCTGGAGGCTGCTGTGGGGCTGTGAGGAGACACCTGAAGGGTTTACATGCAGATGTCTTTAACACCTAAGAGATCCTAGGCTGGAGAAGACGGGGTACATCAGCTGGAGCTCCAGACACATCTGAAAGATGCAATCCACTTTCAGAGACCAGTTTAAGACATCATTTTCTACTCAAACTTCCTGAACCTTTAAAAACCCAGTCTGATACATCAGCTCATTTCTCATTATTTTCTAATTATTTTGAGTTAAACATTTTTTTCCATTTTCTGGCTAACTGGAGAGAGGCCTTACAGTCTCATGTTTTGTCCAATTAATCATGCAGCTAAAGCTTTAACGCCTTACCTTGGAAACATAGGTACAATTTTAGAAAGACTGAATGTTTAATCTCACTTACCTGTTTGTAATATACCAGCAAGCTGCCAACAACCCTGAAAGCCATGTTCCACTAAGAAGCCAGCTTGTTACATACAGAGCAATGACATAAACTGCCTGAAGTCCAAACAAAGTGTAGATATAAAAATAAACAGGCTCTAGGTATTGCTGTAAAACACAAGAACACTGATGTTGACATTAAAACACTCACGGGGGGGGGATGATACTTAGCATGAATTAGGTTCTGCTTTTACAAATTAAAAAGGTATCAGGAATGTTTCTAATTAGAAAATATCTACAAAGGGGAGCTATGATTCACTGCGCAATCTTCATAATGCACTTACAATCTAAAGCCATAAATAAATGCCTACCTGAATTGGAAGAATCCTATACAGAATGCTGAGAAACACCTCCTGGTAAACATTCATTCTTTCAAGTATGTTAATTGTCCTCACAGATTCAGTTTTATTGTCATATACTAAACCATGTAAACCTTAATGATAAAGAGAAATTGAAATAGGAGATTGTCATTTTCCCCCTCCATCTTCATTTGAACAGTGAATAACTTTTTTTCAAAGGTATTTTAGGATCTCTCATCAGAAACTGCAAACTTTGAGTCAACGATTCAGAACACATTACCTCTGAATCAACATGACCTTCTGAGGTCTTCAGCTTCCCTGCTTCAAATGTGACTCACAGTGCTAATTCAAGTACTATATATTTAGTAGTGTATAAAACATTTATTTTTATACTTCCATCCCCAGCATAGAATCTGTGGTACATTCTGGATCCTGAGCACTGTTCTTGGCACTACTTGGATCACAGGTGAAGTTAATATTGAAAAATGTGTAGTATAAGCAAAATTGCTAGGGAGCAAGAGCTAAATATCTAGAAAACATGAGACTGTCACAGAAAGCCCCATCACTGTATATGATTTCCTTGGAAGCTGCTCCTTGTGTCACTTACTGTCCAGGAATACAGCAAAAAACATTGTCCCTTCCCACAAATAGCTCACAGTGCAAACTAAACAAGAGAAGAATAAAAATGAAAGTAATAAACTGAATAAACCAGCAAGCTGAAACCTTAACAGATATGAAAGTTGTCCCTCAAAGTGACTGCCTTCATCAGCATGTGAAGGCACAGAAACCAATGCCTCATTGTGAAATTTATTATCTCCATAACTTAGTGGCTCCCTGGCACAAGAACAGAGTAAATCTGTCTCCAGTACAATTGTTACACTATCTTTCACAGTTATGGTATGACTTGTTCTCAATTATATTAGAAAAAAAACCCCAACCAAACCTAAAAATAGTCAGCTGCAAAACTTACTTTACAGGTTACAATACCTTGCTGTATGGAAGCAGCCTGAATCATCTGTTTGTAGTAGGAATAATAAAGTCCACACTCGGTTCTGAATGAAATTTCTCTTTCGACCTCCTGCAAGTGAAGTTCAACAGTAATTTCATTTTCCATTTGCTTTTCACCATCATCCAAAGCTGCCTTCAACTCCAACTCTTGCTGCACCAGGGAAACTGACCTGCAGAGTGGCTTCAGTCTTTGGGTTTCACATTCTAAGCAACTTAGCTCAACTAAAGGTAAAAATACATGGACAAATTAGGGTGAGAGGCAAATGGCTGGGGTGTAAATGACTCTTTTAACTGGGGAAATCTACATGCTTTTTGTGATTCTGATGTGCTGCTTGGAAATGTTTTGGATAGTTCACTATGTTTTTGAAGTATGACAAACCAAGATTGGCCCAGTGGCCTACAGTTGGACTGTACAGCCTCACATCCTTGCTTTGTGCATTTAACCTTTTCTCCCAGATGCAGTTATCCCTTTGTGGTTCATGGCTTTGCCAGCTCAAGGCTCAATTAATTCAGTGTGCAATGTGGGGGAGGCACCACCATGCCAGGGATATTTCAGCTGGCAGGGGATGCTGCTGCCCACTTGTTCAACCCTGCTGCTTGCAGGAAGCCAGCTGTCATCACTCTAATACTTAAATTACAGGTGAAAGGACAAGGGACTCTATACTTGGCTTTAGGGCTAGGTGAACTTCTTATTTCTAATTAAAAAATGTTCAAATTATTTAAACTAGGTACACTTCAAACCAGGTACATCTCAAACTATGCCTTTTTCTTGGCTGATATTGCAGCAGATGGAGTCTGGTGAGATCTGAAAGCTCTTTGCTTTGGAAGGCATTTCCTTTTGTTACCTCATTAGTCGTGAAGACCTGATGAAATTTAACAAATCCACAGCTTTGGGCAACCACATTTAAACAAGGATGGCACAAACAACCAATCTGAAGAGAACTAACAATCATCTTATAAAGAACTGGTCTATTATTAGTGATCTTTTTAGTAGTTTGTATAATAATTTACCAGCAAATGTATCTCCTAAGCAGTAAGTTAGAAAAGGTCTCTATCCACTTAGAAAAAGTTTATACTGGGATTTGAAAATCCAGTGAAATCCCTGTGTGTGGTATATGCAAGTCACTAAAAAATTTATGTGATTTCTAAAAATAACCTTATGAACTAATCTTTCTTTACAAAAGAACGTTACTGAAAGAATTTTACTTTTTCAGAGACTTTTATGAATGCCATTCTGGTTAATGCAACCTTGCACAGAACCCCAAGACTTTCATCTTTCTTATACAGTCCCAACTCTTTCACTGGAGCAGAATCAATTCTATTTCAGAGTTAACATAAAGCTTGATAAAAAACCATTTTCTTCTTTTCTCTACTGCCCAGTACAGATTCTTATCTCAAAATCATCATCATACCAAAAGCCACACATTTAGCAAAATGGGAGTGCTGGATTTTGAACAAGTTCTAGTTTCAAATTCATCACTACTGAGAAGTTTTCTAATACCAGAAAGTGGCTGACTCTTAAATGCTCATAAAGAAAGGAAAAAAAAAAAAAGGAATGCTAACATTTGGAATTTATTAAAGGGGAGAGAGGAGTCACAGAGGGGGATCTAATTAGCAAAAATGCATTCAAACATGATTAATTTGTAATCCTGGCACCAGCTGTATCCAACCAAATGCTATACTTTATGAGACAAACACTAGTGAGTTTTACATCTGCTTCATGCTAAGATAACATCTGTTTTATGCACTCAAAATACTTTTCCAGTTCTACAGCAATTTATACTTTTCCTAGCATTCCATGTCAATAAAAACATACAGACTTATGGGTAAACATTGTAAGAGCACATGCTTATCTGTCTGTATATCCACTTTGTGAGGCTGTAACAAAGAAGTTCTCACTGTTCCAAGGGCAAAATAAAGAACACTGTCCTCTGGGACACACAGAGAGCTGCACATTATTTCAATTTATGCAATTGCATCCTAATAATATTAAGCATTCACAACAAAATACAAAGGACTTTTTCTCAAGGGCAGTGCAAATTTCCAGAGCTTAGGATTCCTCAGACTCCTTAAGCAAGTCCTTCAGAATGCTGAGCAAGCAGCCAAAGTCTGAGCTGAGTTTTTCTATAAATAATGAACATAAATAAAGCTCCAATCACTTTTCTTTTTTTTTTTTTTTGACATACTAAAACAAAATCTGTGTAATTGAAACTATTTATTAGTTTTTTCAATTTAAGACCAGGAAAATCTGAAATTTTTTTTGAGTGTACAAGTGCAAACTCAACACACAGCTGCTGTCAATGTTCCCAGTTGAGAACAAACCTTCAGCAAATGTATTTAATCCCTGGGCAGCTCTCCTGGCTGGTTACCCTCGAGCACATCTGTTTGAGTGCTGTGCTCCAGATCAGACTCCTGATCCACAGTAGAGGACCCCTAACTCCTCAGCAGGCACTTCTGTGGAAAAGTACTGGGAAAAGTCCTGGATGCACTCCTTCCCTTCCTGCCTGAGCATTCACTTTGCACTGTTCTCATTATGTTTCCGCGATTTTCTTCATAGAATCATTGAATGTTTTGGGCTGGAAGGTGCCTTAAAGCCCATCCAATGCCACCCCCTGCCACAGGCAGAGACACCTTCCACTGTCCCAGGCTGCTCCAAGCCCCAATGTCCAACGTGGCCTTGGGCACTGCCAGGGATCCAAGGGCAGCCACAGCTTCTCTGAGCAACAATCTTTGTTCTGCATTCAAAATGTCAAAAGGGAAAATATGAGCACTTCACAGACTAAATCCTGGCATTCTCATCCCAAAAGACTTACAATCTTATATTTTTATTCCTGACTTCCTGCAAGCAGTAATTTTATTAAAGGAAAAATCAGTAACAGCATCTAAATGTTTACTCAGAATGGGTGAAGAAGAAATGAATGCTCTGAAGTTTATCTGCTTTTCTTACAGTATTAATTTGCTACATGGCCTTGGCTCATTCCTGTTCTAAGTTTCTTCAGAATCTGCAGTTGAACAAGCAATGCAATGACTGACAGGAGAGGTGGCCCCCATTTTGTTATTTTCATAGCAGATTCTGTTCCCAAAAGATGCTACACTGGAGGGGCAGCTACTAAACTGCTACTGAAAATCACTGAAAATAGACAATTTCAGATGTGTTATGCCAGAACATTTACAGAAAACTGAGAAAGGATTTTTGGATAAGAAATCTGTTTTGACTTCCACCATCACAAACAGAAATGTTTGTTGGGTTAATGTATATGAGAAGGGATTAAAACTTTTTTCTTCAAAATTATTTGATCAAGATAAGTGATTACAATCTGTGATCCCTGCTGGAAGGGGACACAAACACAGCTTCTGACTAGGTGACATGATATGCTGAATTTTGGGGTTTTTTGGTCATTCTTTTAGAAAGCCTTGAAATTAAAAAAAAAAGGAGCAATTCTGTACCTCCTTCATTGCATAAACCACTCTTCAAGATGGGCTTTTTCAGTTTTTCTGGTAAGAAAACAATTGTACATCTTTCTCCTGTGACCGTGGCAAATTGATAATAGCAGGCACATTTACCAGCAAACAAGAACAAGACTCACACACAGAGCAGCAGCTGAAATCAATGCACTGTTGAAAGCCATATTCAAAATACAGCAAAACAGTTTAACAACGACCAGACAGTTTTTCTAGTTGGGTGAACCATTGCTGGAAGACACCCAAAACTGAACTGGCTTTCAATGACTTGCAATTGAAATTACAGAAAGGCAATCACTGCTAGTGTGTGTGCAAGTTCTGACTCCAATTATTTAGGAGTTAAGAATCATGACTTTGCATAATGAGCTCTTTTTACTTCCAATTTTTAGGGTTGAGTACAACTGCATAATTTTTAAATATGCAGTTGTGGTGTTCATGTATCATTAGGGTCTTCAGAACGATAATTGCACCTTTTGCACCTAAAAGGTGCAGGTACAAACATCTGCCTGGTGCAGAAGTGTCAGAAAAACACTGCAGACCTTCTGCTGCTGCTGTACAAATAGAAGAGTACCCTCATGTAAAAGAAAAGATGACAAAATAGGTCTCCCATTACAGCTCTGTATTAATTTAGTTGCTACACAGACCCTTCTGGGCATGAATTCTTATCATCTGACTAATTGTAGCTTATTGCATGAAAGAAATAAAGTTCAGGGGGATAATACATTGCTATATAATTTTTGTATCAGATTTCAGCAACATAAATCCTCAGATTTGCCCCATTTACAGACAATTCAGGGTGACTGAAGTTAGAAGTTTAAAAAATATGGAAATAGAACTGATTAACAATTTTCCTTTTCTATGTTGCAGAGCAGTGGTGATGCCCTATGGTATTTCACAGGCATGGGGGTTAATAAAACATTGGATGTACATTTGTAGTGCATCCATTTATTCTGTATGTTATGTTCAATGAAGATACAATGAAATTAAATCACCTCTGCATTTCTCCAAACAAGGCATGCAATAATTGTGGGGCAAGGATTAGACTACAGTCCTCCCTTCCAAGCATCTGGGCAGGGGTGTGAACTAAAATAAAACTTATTATTTTTACACTTTTTGAAAGTTCAGTTAATACCTGCAAAAACATACACTTTGGCCAAACTATAAAATGGCAGAGAAAAAAGTAAAATTACCACTTATTTTCCATGTAATTTTTGAGGGTCTTATCTTTCTTAGTATATAGTAGGTGCTGTAATGACAAGATCAGGAAATTCAGAAGTGCTGGAAAACATGTACATACCCCTAGACAGAGCACTCCTACACACAGGCATAGAGACATCTGTGGATTGTTTTACAGATATTGGGATGAGCCCTCCTGCCTCAGCTTTGCAGGACATCTCATACTCTTCAGATGCACTCTTCCCTTCCCATACTACCCCTAAAGCAGTATTTGGTTATTATATTACTGTTAGCAATAATTGTTAGTATTTTGTTATATATTTTTGCATGTAGCCACATGCATTCTCTGGTGGAGATCACAACCCTCTGAAGAAGGGACATTGTGACACCAGAGAGTGTCTGCAGCTCTTTCTCCTTTACCCTGCTGGTAGATGAACTTAATGCTTTTTAGAATCTTTCCATCAAATTGGCTGAAATTGCTCTTGTTACCAGCTGTCAGTCACCTCCACGGGATGAAATAAGAGCCAGAGATGACAGAATCCAGACTACAAAAAACTGGAGGGGTTCATTTCGGTTTTGGTATCTGGTGGCATTCTAGTGTACTTCAAATGAAAACAATAACTATCAAATAAAATGCCTGTTTCACCCATTGAGGGGACAACTTAATTACAACTACAGAATTGCTTATTTCAGTGAACTTTGTGCTCCTCTGGGTCAGTGTAACAGAATAAAAAAGCTGTATCCATTATGTTCATACACTGCCACAAGCCCATGCCTGCTTGTACTTCAAAATAGACAACACCTTGAAATAATTCACTACTTGCTTTTGGAAGGAAAAGGCAAACCCAAGATGTACCTTCAATATATTGTGTACAATCTCTCTATATAATCAAGGGAAGATAAGGGTGGGTACAACACAGTATTATATGTAAAATACAGGAACAGTTGTTTCAGTAAATGCAAATTATTTGTATCAGGGGAATATAAATGCTTCTGTGCCACAAAAAGCGTGTAGCACAGAAAAGACATATTGCAATGCAAGTATTCCAGTTAAATATATGTACTCTTTGAGGAACACAATACACAGACCTAGCAAAATGAATTTTAGGCATTTGAAAGGGAAATGACTCACCTGTTCTTTTCTCTGGTTAAATTTAGCTATGGGTACAGCTGCATTATTTTCTCTGCAGTGATTCTAGGAAAAAACTAGTCAGTCCTGGGTCTTGGGAATGGTTGGGTTTACATTAGTGAATGGCTGAAATATGTTTTGAGGTTTGCACATTTAGGATGACATTATATAAAATTAGCAATGATCACCAAAAGACTGTCTCTAAACTGTACTACAATATCACAGTATAAATACAATTCAAGAACTGTGTGCCAGGATTTTGTATACTGTTTCTCTTAACTGTTGGTTTTTATTTTAATTTTCGATTGCTTTGGATAAAAGTAAGATGATTACAGAAAAACACACAGTAAAATGCTGAAATTCTATTGAAGATCAATTTTTGGAAGAACCATAGCTACAAGTCAGGAGCTCTCTAGCAATATTTTTAGAGAAAAAATTGGGGACAGGTATTTATAGAACTGATGAAGTATGGTGGGAAGGGAAGCGCAGCATTTTTCAAATTGGATTTTTAAAAATGAAATATTCTGGTGTTGAGCGGGTTACAAGACAAATCCATAAAAAATGAAATTTCAACTAATGCTCACGTTAATGCTCCACAAAAATACTGATGAAACGAGGAAGATGATTGTTACCTTGATATTGGAAAACCACAGGTCATTTTCATGCAGTGTAGCCACATAAACAGAAGTAAGAAGTCCAAGAGAGATGGCAACAATTCCACCAACAGTTATTGAGAGTATGTTCCACAGCTTTCCACCTGCAGGATCTTGGAAGAAAAATATTTCAGTCTATAATTGTGAAACACATAATTGAACCTATAGGGATTTTGAAAAGCCAATTACCCACTGCCTTTGCTAGTACAGTTTACATTCTGCAGGTAACAGGACATCTTTATGGAGATGTGTTTTTTATTTTCTCATATAGGAAAATCAGAGTATTTTATTTACATACAAAGTGAAATAGTGTGCCTAATTGGTACACTTCAAATTTAAGAACATCATGGTCCTATACAAGTTTAGCTCAGTGCTATAAATAATTTGTAGATCTGATTTGGAGTATCTTCCAGAACTTTTTGAATTCAAGCAATACAGGATGACTGATCACAAAGTAAGACATTCACATCTCCTTCACAGGTCTAAAAACAGCTGCCTTTTTGGGAAGGTTTGCTCAGTTTTTGTAAAAAACAACAGTGAAGGTTCAGAAGCCTCAGTAAATACCCACAAAGAGACTGAACAGCAGCCAAAGCAGCCTTTGATGATGGTGTCCTGCTTTGAATTGCAGATGGGCTCCTGCTGACATCGGAGCAAGGTCAGGGATGGGATGAGGGCAAAGAAAGGATCTGTTCTGGGTACCTCCAGCCCTTCACTGTGCACTTTCATTCCTGGGGCTTGAGTTTGTTGGAGTTTTGTATTTTTAATGTTAATGTAAGGTTTAATATGGATTAGTGATCTGGAATTGTATCTCTGAATGGCTGTTTTATACTGTGTGTGACATCTGCTTGAGAGTTCCAGCCCTGCAATTCTATGGAACTGAGGGCTGGGCTGCAGAACTGCGATCACTTTCCCTCTTTGTATATAGCCTAAGTGTAGCTGTGCAGAAACAACAATGTAACTTTCCTTTCATCTGTCCAAATGCAGAGAAACATTTAGAATAAAGATCAGAACATCCCTTAAAATGAGTCAACCTAAAAACCCCCCAAAAAACAAGGAACTTTGTCAGCTCTAAAGCTATAATTTCATACAAAAATGTTGTCAGAATTTCATTACTTAAACATCCTGGAATTAAGACACTTTATGTCTCTCTTTTAAGTGTACCTAACTAGTGTCCTATAAAGTAAAAAGCAAAAGTTTGCAGTTAAATTCAGATTTTATATGCAACCTGCCTATTTTTAAGTACATCTCATCAGTTGTCTTCAAATCCTTTTATGTTACCAATGATTAAGACTGGGATTACTTCAAGAACTTTGGATGGCTACATACAATCTGATAGTGTGTCACTGATAATAAATTGAAAAAAATTGTTCTCACCAATTTAAATTAGGCTTTTAAAACAGAGATAAGATTGACACGCTGTAATCGGCATGAGGCCCCCTGTCTCATCCAATTAATTTTGGTGATATTCAAAGTATGGAAATGCATTTGGCACACACCTACTTCTGAGCCATGCTTAGGACACATCAAAACATAAACACTACTAAAAAGCCATTAATGTCACTTTTCTTTTCATTACCCACCAGACAGAATTTTCCCATCAGGTTTGACATTTGTCTCCTCTGAAGGCTGATCTTCAGCTGCTTCTGTGCCTTTCCCAACCCTTCTCTGCCTCACGGTTGTCATGATGTCAGTCACTTCAATTCATTATTCTTCAGCCTGACTCCTAAATGGACACACAAAAGCAATGCATCTTCCTAGCCAAACAGGCACTTGATACTGTATGAAATATGTGCAAATTAAACCACACCTTACTGACACTGCACACTTTGACTTATAGAACTCTACTATACCTAAAGTCTACCTGACCAAAATGCAAGGTTTTTCTTTAAATCTGTACCACTCAGAGAGCAAATGGAAGTATAGAAAGCATTATCTAAAAATTATAAAGACTTATAATTTATAAAATTATAAAGACTCTTGAACAGGTATTCAGAACGATTCGTTATTTTGGCTGCCATCACGTTTTTAGCCCTTGACTCAAAACGCATACCAGGTTCCTCTTTTTGAAAAAGCCTAAGGCCTTCAAAAAAAATGAGTCTTTTCAGCATGTTTTAGCTGCCTTAAATATGAAGCCAGTCATTTAAATCCTGGCTTTCAGGAAATCCCAAAAAAAGGGGGCCAAAAGATGCAAAAAATGATGCCCGAGAACACTCGTGTTATAAAAAACTAGACGCAGCATTTAAAAAAAAAAAAAAAAAAAGCTTGACAGAATTAGAGAACATCACAAGACAAAAAGCTCAGGCAGTCATTGCTCCGTCACTTGCCAGGTGCTTTCAGCTCCCTGAGCACGGTCCGTACCCGGAGCTGGCAGTGCCATGGCAGCCTGGAGGGACAGAGCCGCTCCAGCCCAGCGAGCAACAGCTGCTCCTGCGCTGCGCTGGAGGAACCGGCGGCTGCTGCGGGCAGCGCTGCGGGAACGCGCCCCAGCCGCACAACTTTGTGTAAAGCTCGTGCAGCCGACCGGCTTCGCCTCTCCTCACACACCTGGGGAAGCACACGGGGAACCACGCGAGCTCACGGTTTGGATGAGCCGGCTGGCAGCACACCTGACAATTCATTAACAAAGGCAAGATGCTCATCCCCACCCCGCTGCCTGCGCGCGGTGCCGGCGCTCCGCACACGCCGGGGCCGGCAAGTCCCGCCCGGCCCCGCAGCCGCGGAGAGCCGGGCCCGGGGCAGGGGCAAAGCCGGGCCAGGGGAAGCGGCAAAGCCGGGCCAGGGGAAGCGGCAAAGCCGGGCCGGGGCAGGGGCAAAGCCGGGCCGGGGCAGGGGCCGGGCCGGGGCCGCGCAGGGCAGGGCCGGGCCCGGGGCTCCCCGCGGCCTGTGCGGCCCCGCCGCGGCTCCCCCCGCCCGCCTCCCCCGGCCCCGGTACCTGCGGGGATCCCCGGCCGCTGCTGCCGGCGCTGCTGCGGGAGCCGCCCGGGCCCCGCCGCGGGCAGGGACAGGGGAAGGGAAGGGAAGGGAAAGGGGAAGGGGCGGGCGCGGCGCCGGGTGCTCGGCCCTGCCGGGCGGGGACCGAGAGCCGGGGCGGGCACAGGCGCCCGTCACAGGCCCGGCCCCCGCCCCGGCTGCCGCTCCATCGCTGGCTCGGATTCCCCAGGGCGGGCGGGCGGCGGAAATCCGGCACATCGGGACACAGGCAGGGTTTCCATCGATACAGCTCTCGTTGGGAACGGGGTCCTGGGGCCCGCTCCCCCCGAGGGCCGCGCTGTCCCGCCGGGCTCCAGCCGGCCGGGAGGATGCTCTGCTAATACAGTGCCCTAGAATTCATTTATTTGTAGTGTGTTTTTCTAATGTATTTCTCATCCCCCACCCCCCAGGTATATTACTATATATGTATGATTTTAAAATCGAAATTAGAGCTGCGTCTTCTGTTCAGCTCATTATAAGCTCCACTGTATTTCTTGCTTAACTGCTCCATAAACTTTTAAAGGGGGAAAAGACCTTTGGTAGCTGGAAGATAACGGCAATACCAGACTTTGTTCTACTTAATGGGTACAAGCTACCCCTGCAATAAGTCTTTGTTGTAAGTTTAATTTGTGCTGTCTGTAGTTATTGTAGAAAAAAACGTGCCCCATGAAGTCATAACCAACAAACCGACTGCAGGTCCTGTCACAGGACGCTGATTTCCCAATAATCCATACAAATTCTGTGAAATTGATGGGGATAGAGCTCCCTTCTTCTCCAGGACAATTTTAGTTGATTTCCCATCACAATTTTACAGTACAGCAATACATTTTTTTTCTCTCTCATTCCACAACATTGGTTCATTGAAAAACTCAGTATTTTCAGCAGGAAGAGCCATGAAATTCATAGAAAGCATGCTCAGAGACACCAAGAAAACTATATAGTAATCATCCTGGTCATTCTGAACTCTGAAGCCATTGACACTAGAAATCAGGAAAATTTTTCAGTATCTGCTCTGCATGCTTTTGTTTCATAAATATTTTTAGAATTATCTTATCTTACTTCCTCTGATTAAGCCCTCCAAATAGTTAAACATTTCTACTGTAAGTCAATTTACAGGCGTACTTGGTTTGGATTTTTTTGAGCAATAAGGCAGGTCATATACTTGTGGGGAATGCTTAAACTAAGAATGAAAATGAAATAAATATGGGCCTTACCATGGGCATTAGATTTACCTTCCTTGTATCACTGCCACATCTTACATGTCATGTGTTTGTCAAAAAGAACACATTGTATACATACAAGAAATTTTACAGTGTAGATAAACACCTTAGGTGTGTGTAGGTTTTTGTGTAAAGCAGATAATGTACTTACATTTCTAAGAAAAGGGATGCTGTGGAATAAAAATTCTACTTATCCACTACTTGTAAAGAGGCCAATGCAAAGTAAATTCTACAAGAAGAAGTTACAGAAATGGTTTAGAAAACATGATCAGCAAAGAGCTTTAGAAATCCCTGAGAAGGGGGGGAATTAATTCTCCTGTGTTTTATGACCCTGTGCATGGATGTAATGGGTTTGTATGTGATAAGTCACTCTGCTCAGCTGAAGTTTTCCATTTTGTGGGAATGGTTGCACAGGACCAGCAGTACAAATGTCACTGACATTCCTGAAGTACTAACACAACCTACATTGCAGAATGGTGTTATTAGAACTAAAAAGTTTGCGTAATATAAATGTGCTGCACAGCTTCACACAGTTGTTAATGTATCTAATGCTCAGCTATCACCTTCCTTTTGAAATACTAACACTCACTGTTCAAGTTTCAAATAGCAGAAGATTAGATAGTAGGGGAAATTAAAAATGCATTTTTCTTCAATTCTGTATATTTTAATAAGTCATTTCCTGTTGCAGTAAGTGTTTAAGTACAGCACTAGGAAAAAAATGGAGTTATTATTTAACATATTCTCACTGATACAATTTATTATTTAGGCAACATGTCTGTTGATAGAAATTTAATGTTTCAAGTTATGAGAATACAGAAGAACTAAAGAGCTTCCAGATGGATATTAATATCTGAATATTGTATTATAAAATGTAAATTAAAAGTCACCAAACTGTAGCTTGCAATCAGTAATACTGATTATTGTATCATTACTGTATTGTTATAATACTGTTGCAATGCTGGCTTTTTACTTGCCAAGATAACAAAAGGATATTTAACAAGATTCTGTTTGCTCATTCTGTTCCAACTAGACTGAAGTAGCAGAGTGTTCATGTTAGTACCAAGTTACCCATAATCCCAGCAAATGCCAGACATCTACAAACCATTGCATACAGGAGATGGTTGAAAGAAACTTTCTCTTGGATTGTCCCATTCAGTACTATAGAAAGAGCTACCATGAACTAGAACAGCAGGAGGACTCAAGTTCTGCCCCAGTAGATTTTAATTCTAAACCTGCAGTGTTTTGGGTTGCTGTTCAGCAGCCTTGTGGTGGGTGGCAAACATGCCAAATTTCCAGGTTCTCTCTTTTCTTAACTTTTAAAGCTTTTCAGGGTCCTGAAGTTATTGCTTTTGGACCAAAGAGTCTTGGTTTTACCAGCTGCGAATTTCGTTACCTAGCTCATCTTAGGTCAGTTCTAAAGGTGTGACCCTTCCTGGGTGGCTCAGTGTGAAAGCTCTTTTCCAAAGAGGCCTTGAAGGGATGCGAAAAAAAAGCTCACTGTGGTGCATCAGCTTCCTGCAGCAATTCCAGCCCTAAACGCTTCCCAAAAATCTGGGACAGTGATTAAATCCCACTGCTGTGTGGGAGGGCTCTCGCTCCTGCTCTCCCAATTCCCAGGGGTGTTGCAACCATCACCAGACCCATCAGTGCTGCTCTACCCCCGGGTCCAGTCCTGTTTGGGATCACACGGGACCAGGTTATTTATGGGGGGAGGAAACTTCTGGTGAGGCTCTCATGCTCTATTCAGCTGAAGTGAGGGAGCTGTTTTAGCCCAGTGAACAGGGTAATACCTGGATGCCACATCCTGCTAGAGAGAGCTTTTTCCCCAGTTTCTGCATCAGAGGAAACGTGAAAAAGCTGCATGACACAGCATTCTGCAGCGTTGCATCTAAACCTGTCTGCAGTTCCAGCTTTTATTTCAACATATTTGGCCCATGGCCCTAATAATAACAAGAAAATGGCAAAAGATTGCTTGTTTATGTAACTGTAAACCATGCTGATACCAGCAGTGGGCATTCTGGCCATACTCCCTCTTTTCTCCCCAGCAACACCAACTGACTTAATTTTTTCCCTGAGAAAGATGGGAAGAAAAGCTCCAGCAAGGCCAAGAAATATGCTGTATATTCAAAAATAGGTTTCAAGAGATATTTTAGCTTATGCAATGAAAAAGCAAAAGTCAATCCCCTGAAAAAAACCTGTTTAAGGCTTTCACTCTTATTTAAATTAGGGAAAAATTCCCACTAGTTTCATTATGAATTTTTAATTTGCAGTTCTTTCCTTCAGCATGGTGCCACCCTAACTGCACGCAGGCTTACAAATATTTTGACTTAATAATTTCATATTTCTTCACCACAGTTACTTTGATAAAACTTGTATTAGCAGCATTAAAACTAATAATAACAATTAATACCAATACTTTTATACAAGAAATGACAGTCAAGTATTTCAAATATTTTTTGACTTAAACACATTCCCCTCTCTCTAAACACTGGTTCAGTGTTTGGATTTCCCATATTCATATTCCCTAGAGGTCGAATAAAAGTGACTGAAGCGTTTAACAAAAAAAAGTTTATTACCAAAATACAATATTAAAGTCAATACGTGACAAACTCCTGTAAAGCAAAATAAATTATTCTACCATTGTACAGTATTCCAGAAGGTAGTTAAAAGTAGTACTACAGACTTTGCTTCATCCTTCCAAAGAGTCGCCTATCAGGAACACGATCCTAGAGAGAGCTTAAGGCATGCAGCTTAATGTGCTGGATAACTTTATAAAACAAAACTCATCCTATTTAATAAGATACAGTATCAGAATTAACTGCAGTCTTTACATGTCAGTTTTCTAAATTTTTTTTTATACTTTGGCTATAAAAGCAGTGCCATAGTGTTACAATACCTTTTCTTAAAAAAATACATGTACCCATGTCCATGAATATCAAATGCAAATGTAAATTTCTATTAAATATATCTTAACAAATGTTACTTTGAGCACCAACTGTACATTTCTTCAAATGATTAAATAAGTGCTTATGAAAGAGGAAAATACAATAACTCTGACTGAATCCCACTCTATTTTTTCAGGCCAAGCACAAATCAGGAAGATGAAATATGCACCCATTTTTCAGTACAGCCAAGTATGAATGAAGTTTGCTCTTCAGTGGAAGTACAGGCATTGCAAACAAAGCTGCAAGTTACAGTTTGTATCACAGAATAAAATCCAATTTAAAGAAACAGCACGTGAATAGCTGATCACCTGGCAGTGCTGTGACTAAAGAGACAAAAATAGTTTAAAAACTTAAAGAAAGGGGAAATTTGCAGTGTTGGTGACTTTGAAATGTGCTTAAAACCCCTTACAAAACATGCAACCAAGCCAGCCATACGCTTTTGAAAGCAGATAACCTGAGAAACTATTTGCTTTCAGAACAACTAAGTCTATAATTATTTCACATGCAGGACTTCTGACGAAGTCCCTGGGAATTGTGAGTGGGTAACTAATTGCAAGCAGCATGGAGACAGCTAAAAAAAGTAAAAGTAAATCTCTGTGCATATGGGAAAGAATTCTTTGTTGGCATTTGTCAGGACTGATAATGGTTTTTAGAGGCAAGTAGCTTTCTCTTTTACAGGAACACATGGTCAAAAAGAACAAAGCAACAGGATGGCAAAGAACAACTGTGAACAGAAACATCCTGCTCAGGAATCCTGTGCCGCTGACTCCTGGTGCTGCACACGGTGCTGCAAGTGTGACTTCCACACACACCAGAGCTGTTCACTTCATTCAAGGTTACTGGCTTTAAGTTTTGGTTCACTGCCATCTCCTTCTTAGCTTATCAATGCAAGTTCTCCTTTTTTATCTTTCACTAGCTGAGCAACTTTATATAATTACACAAAAATAACAGTGTGGTAAATATTGTTTCTGTGAATACTGACTGGTAGTTTAGCATTACTAGGGATCTCACTGTCCTATAATTTTTCCAACAAATAGGATTTCTGAGTGAGAAGGTTGTGATACATTCCAGATGATTCAGTATTTTCACATTAATTCTACACTGAAGGTAAAACAGCAGTGTCAGTAAGACAGTATGAATATCCCATTAAAAGTTCATTATCACCACTGGAATTTGGGATCATGTAAATAAATAATGTGTTTTTCAAATGTAAAATCCATCTGTAGGAATATGAAAAATAACTATCAACTGAAAATAACGTATAATTAACTTCACATATGTATTTAAAGTATCTCAAAAATTCAACACAAAAATGCTTTGACCTTATATCCTGACCAATTGTTCAAGTCAAATGTGTACTTTCTGCTATCTAATTTATAAACAAAATAGTATCTATTTAACCCAAAAGAAGAAGTCAAACTGAGGAAATCTCTTGAAAACAAATATGAAATGTACTTGAAGTCTTAGTGCTTTTACCCTGACCTCTACATTTTGTGCTGCTTTATGAAGCTGTGACTCCTGTTACTGTTTTCTTTTCCTGGTTGCCACTTCCAGGCAGTGCTAGCACAATACAGACACTCCATGTGCCAGGCTCTCACATTTACAGCTGCAGCTGATTTCTGCTGCCAGAAGGGTGTGAATAAAGGAACCAGGAACCACTGTTTTCCTAAGAGTAAGGAACTTTATAAGGATTGAGCTACTAAAAGTCAGGTCACTGCATGCCCGTGTCAGCACCAGGCAAGCTGCTGTGCATCTGCCATTCATTACAAGCAGGAATACATGCCTGAACTAGGAAGTTTAAATCTGGCTGCTAAAGGGCTTCTTTGGAAGTGCTGCTACACTTGATGAATCTTTCAAAAAATTAAGTAGCCAACCTAATCAATAACCTCAACAAAGTTGCCAGGTTACTAGCCAGTATAATAATATTCCACACTGATACACAGATGAGTATCTTCTACTGCCAACTGCTGTAACTGTAAAAACAACAACAAAAAACCCCCCACACCGTAATTTTAGAAGCTGAAGGTTTTAAAAGGTGAGATTTCCATGTGTTTCTCAGACAACAAACTAATCCCTAATTCCCTTTATCAATCCATACTATAGGCACTGGTAGATTATTAGTAGTAATTTGTCCAATGAGTGACTGGATACAGCTTTGGCTTAAGACATTGGTTGCCATTTCTTTTTTAAATATGATTTTCTACAGGAAGATTACTTTCAGCTCATTATTTCTACAGTTACAGCTCTGACAGACAAGTGGGAAATTTGGCCAGCCAGTGGCATTTCAAAGACTGCCAAAGCATGTAGGTGTTTCTGAAAATCCCACTTTGTGCTCACCTACATCTTTTGGAATCTACATAGATTTAATCTACATCACTTTGTGGTGATTATTATTAATATCTTCTCATTAAAAACATTGCTCATCCATACTGCAAAGTAATCACCACAAATGGAAAGTGTGATAAGCTTTTCTTTTTAAAAATAATTCAGCTGAATGTGTCATGAAAATCACGAAGAAACAACAGGTTACTGTTATAAAAAATAATCTGTTACACATTCTGAGTTGAAAAGATAGGAGTTTTGTTGTTAGGATCCAATCAAACAAATAGTAATTAACAAAATGCTTCTAGGCCCTTCACCTCCTGCTGCTCTAAACTGAGGGAAAGGATGGCAGTCTTTGTTGGAAAATGACTTGGGAGTTTGTAGGGCCTTAAAAATAGACTGGGAAAAATGCAACTCCTGTGTGTGCATGCAACACACACATGCCCTTGGCCCACCTCCCCTCTCCCCACCTTCCAGAAGCCAGGCAGGGGGGTTCACGAGATCATATTGTAACATTTTCATCTGATCTGCTGCCAGATCATCTTTCAGAAAAGAGGGTAAAAACCTTCTTTGTGGAATTACTTGCAAAACAACAAGGAGAGAGGAAGAAAAAAGCTTTTCAAGTGATTCAAAGCTTTCACACCTTTGGGTTTTAAAGTACTGTGCTAATGCATTATTACTGACTAGTACCTGACAGGAAAAGAAAAAAAAACAACAATCCTACATTCTTGGCACCATATAAAGAAGTAACAGGTTAAAATGATCGTTCTATTCTCCACACCTTATATTTATCTCTTACATGATTCATCGGTCCCTGGTTAAAACACTGTACTCCTACTGAAACAAGAACTCAGGATGGGAAATCAAGTTTTGCTTGCAATTCTTCTCTTTAAGCAAGTTTCTCAGGCAAAAATTAGCAAAGAAAGAAAATATTCACTCTAGGAAATCCTCTCTTAACTTACTGCTTCACCTAGTTTGTATTCTGAGCCGTGCTGTGGTCCTTGTTTAGAATGATGTTTATGATTTCACCCTCATGTTCTTTCATATGATCCAGCAGATTTTCTTTGTTGGTAGACTCAAAACCACAAATGCAGCAGCAGAAGAGAAGAACACAGTATTCTGTGCCAAGATGGGGTAGACTGGAGTTCTTTTCTAAACTGCATGAGGTATTCATCAAGGTAGGTTTTTCATTTTCATCAGAACCTGAAATTTCATTTGTAGTCTGGTTAATTGACTCTGTAAAAGACACCAAGTTGTCTGAACTTCCTAGGATAGGTACTGTACTTTCATCTGTGCCTTCTAATATGGTTTTGTCAGTGAGCTGTCCTTGAAACCTGAAATAATAATAAAAACCAAAACAAATATTAAAATATACAGCTGTTGCTTTTTGATAGGAACTATATTTTGGGTAAGGGTTGGGTCTTTTGAAAGGTAAGAGGGCTTGACAGTAAATCAGACATACCGACTGCTTTGTGAAATTGCATCATTAATAGCCTTGTTCACTTGTTCATAGTTGTAATTTTGGTCACTTGCATGTTTCCACATGTGGGACTTCAGGGATGGAGGATGGCTACATACATATCCACAGAGAGAACATCTGGGGACAAATGGAGAAAGAGAAAGAGAAACATTTAAAAGTTAAATTTTATTATTAGTTTAGTAATGGTTTAGTTCTTCCAAAAGGGTGAGTAAGCAGAGAGATCCATGTGAGCCTTCTTCTTGGTACCCTTTTTCAGTTTCCTAACTGGGTCATGTTAGTATGCAAAGTTTCATCCTGAAATGTAAGACTATTTTTAGGGTCTGAGAATTTTTTAATTCAATTTTTTTGATTTCCTAAACAACTGAATTTAAATCTTATCTGTTTGGCCTGTCAAAAGTGTTTAAACACTGCAGAAATGCAGTATTTCTGCTGAGTGCAGAAACATGGCATCTGGCAGGGAGGTAGTGAGCTCTCTCTGCCATTGCTCTGAACCAAGCAGGGGCTGTGTAATTAGCACTAATTATGTCAACTGAACTAATAAAGTCTTTCCTGGTGTAGCAGGTATTAGTTTATTAAGGATTACAGAGTTGTTGAAGTTAGAAGGGACCTCATGAGGTCCCCCAGTGCAATCCAGCCCCTCAAGCAGGATCAGCAGGCTGCTGGGGACAGGTCAGGTTCTGAATTTATTCACAGGTCAACATTCAGACAGGTGATCGTTTTCTCCATCACAGCTTTCCATCAGCTCGGATACCACAAGACTAAATTTTCTGTTTCCCTGTAAAACACCATCTTATGCAGTGAAGAACAAAACCTTGAAGAGTAAATGCTATTTGAGGATGTAGTGTATATTTATGGACAGAAATAACCCAAGACTGATCAAACCCTTTTCATGCACAAATATACATGAGAGGAGGTTTTTTACATGTTTTCTAAGATGATAAATTAGGCACCTCAGCATGAAGGAGATGAGTGATACTGCATGATATCACTTCAGAGCAGGATCTGTCTCTTTGTCTTTTGGACAAAAAGCTTCTTTGCTGAGCTGCCTGCTACTTTGGAAGGCTTCAGTTCCCCAAATCCCATGGAAAAGATCAGATTCAATTGAAGGTGACCTTGTGCTGATAAATTGTAACTAAAAATGCATCTCTGCTCAAGCAATGTGATCCCAGTTTGTTACTATGACGAGTCTGTTAAAATTACCACAGTGCAAATCAGCTTTTCTAAATTTTTAAGACCTTTTCAGAAATATAACCTGGAAACACACAAATGGCTACACAAAACCACATTATACACTACAATTCAGTAAGGTTTTATGATTTTCCTTAATGACAGTAGGGTGTAGTCTTTAAATGCCCTGCAAATAATCATACACAGGAAACAATTTCTGCTCAGCAGAAGATTGCAGAGAACAGCAGAAATCTCCCAAGTCAGGTGAAAGCACAGTCCATTGCCTTGCTTATGTAGTAAGGTAAATCTGTCCTGCTGGGAACTACAGGCATGTCCTTCTAGCTCACTTTTCTCTATTGATTTGCAATGTAGGATCCTATTTGTCTCTTCTCCTTCTAATATGAAGCCTTACAAAGAGAATGGATGCTTTCAAAGATAGCTGAGTGCATTCTCAGATTGGGAATCTTAGTATCTGTAATAAGGCTGTTACAAAATACATCATTAGATAAAAGGCAGACCTCATAGTTATTGTATAGATAAAATTAGGCCAAAATAATTTGGTTTTGTAAAACACAAAGATCAGCAAATAATCTTAATTCCATTTAATGTGCCCACTAGTTTTACTACACATACGATTTTCTGTGCCACTAGAACAGCTTGGTCAATGTATTGGAAACACACTCAGTGAAGCCACAGCCCAGTGTCCATTTTTAGCCCCTTTTAAATACTCTCATTTTTTGAAGCTCCTTAATTTGCTCAGGTGATTTACTAATAAATTTGCTTTGCTGAGAACAGTATCTTATGAGCCAAATACTGTTGACTAGTTTAGCATACAATTCAAATCAGACACAGAAACTCCAACAGCTTTTAGCATGCTGCACTACAGTTAATGATCATTTACTTACAGTATAATTACAGGATATGCAACGCTTTCCCAGAGAAACAAAATTATTTACCATTGAGTTTAGTAGTAGAAGTCTTTCTATTCCATAGCATGACCTTCCCTACTGCTTGACTTGTGCTGCATTATTAAACTTCCCTGTTCAGGTGTATTCTACATTGATAAGCTGAGGAAACAATTATTTTGCAGCTTTGGATAGACTAATTCCTTGGGGATCAGGGACCAAAGTGTGGAGGTTTTCAGTAACCTCTGGTAATACCAAGAGCACTCAGCAATACTGTGGGAAGTATGACAGCTGAGCAAATAGAACTTAATGCCTCTAGGAACGTTCTGGGGAAAAATGCAGTGGAAGTACTTTTTAAGTTGTAGAAGCATCTTTTCTTGAGAAGAAACTTTTATGTGACTGTGCTTTATTTGGATTCTTCATAGTGCCCTTAAAGTCTTCCACCAAGAAATACTCAGAATATTCCCAATTTTCTTTCGTTTTCTTTCCCAGCTTCTATTTTTGTTGCAAATTAATAGTAGACAATTACACATATTTGTGCCAACTTTCTCATATCTACATTAACCACCCATATCTATGGACAGACTGTAAGGGACACTCATAATTTAATGACTATTCATACCAATTCTTAACTAGGTGATGCCAACCTGGATTCCATCTAACATGTACATGCAAAGGCTGTGCCTGTACTGGGATATTAAACAAAGCCAGGGATCATTCCTGGATACTGGAATTTATCCATCTATAATGTTAAATTTTGGCACATACAATCTCCTAAACAATTCCAGGCATGCTTAGGTAATTAACATGGCCCAGAAACTACTTGCAATAGGCAGTTTGTGTGCAACCACCACATTGTGGAAAGCAAAAGCTGAACACTGTCCCAGAGGGAAGTCATGGACGTGTTTAATCAGCCAGCAGAAGCATCGCTGGGGAATGCCATGGCAAATCTGTCAAACAACCCCAAACAATTCCCTGGAACAAAGAATGACTCTAGGAGAGAAGGTGAGAGAATCTGAGCACTGCTTTAAGGTAACAAACCCCCGCTGTCAGAGCTGTTGCCACGTGAGCCCCGTTACATACTTGTACTGTTCCAAGAGCTGCACTGCCTGATGCTCCTGGGGGTGCCGCCTCATGTGGCACTTCAAGCTATTCATATTTGTGGTGGCGAAGTCACACACGCGACATCTGAAGAGACAACAACAAGTGAACTAGTCTGGCAATTCACTGCTGACACTGTTCCAAACCCAAAAAAGACTGCAACTTAAGACTAACAATATTTACAGAACTCCAAGCAATGATTGACCTGCAGTTGTGGGACAGTGAGAACCTTTTGCAGCCCAAAAACGCCTCCACCTTTCAGCAAGCATCACTAGGCACACAGATTACATTTCTGCCTGAAACTTCTCTAGTGCCCCTCTCCTGATGTGGGTAAACATCATTAATGACATGGGAAGTGAGGATGCATGTGGCTGGGTGCAGCCCTTCCAAAGACACAACGTGACCCTAAGAGCTGCAGGGGATGGAGTGGATTTAGACAAGAGCTTTGCTCCTCAAGAATATGTGCTCTACTTAATGCAACAGCAATGTTCTCATGACATTGTAAAAGCCAAACTAGTAATAAAACATCTGAGTTTCAGGGCTTTATTGCTGAAAAAGAAGTCAATGACAAGATCAACATATTCAGATTGAAGTGCCCTAAGCATGTCACATCATGCCATTCAAAGTTTATTTTTTTTTTACTTCTGTCACAATATCTTTGTATAAAACCAATATGCAGAGCAGTCTGGATCTAAATTTAGATCCATGGATTTAGATCTCAAAGTATTACACAAATTCCATGTTATTCATAAATATCAATAGACACAACCTTCCTGTATCTACCACAGTAAACCAGAAACCATCAAGCTCAGCTAAAATTCTTATGTATTTCTTTGAACTTTAGGAGTTTCTTTTCTGAAATGGTAAAATGTCCAGTTATAAAGTCTGATCTATAGTGTGAAACAGTTTGAGACTCCAGGATACTTAGCCTGAGAATACCCACTATAACTTTGAAAGGATTTAATTGTGCAGTGTTAAAATCCAGAACGTATCAAATCTACAAAAACATGTAATTTTAGGCTGTACAGCTTAGTTTCAAGCAGGTTTTGTCAAACAAATAATAAAATATATTTACAGCTCTCAAAATGGCAGCAATATAGTAGGTTGGTATTTGATACTATGGAAGGCTTGAAGAATTCATGTTTCAGAAGGAGAAATACCATAAATACTGGATCATTATGGTTTTCAGACTGTGCCTTAAGTATCCTGCCAGGTTTTCAGATTTGTCTAAGGGGTTGATGAAAAGATAGTAAGAGAAGCAAGGCAGATGGGTAGGTTTGTATTTAGTATGCAGCAGTCTGTGTCACCAATGGAAAATTTCCAAGGGCTCCTAAATCAAAACAGGCTGCTAACACCAGTTTGAAAACTACCACGTACAAAACACTCTGCAGTATCTGCTGCTCCAACCTCACTAAGTAATAAATAATGGTAATAGTGAAGGTTCCGAGGAGAAAACAATCTATTTGTATTCCACACTTGCTCTCTGCGTAAACATCTTGTGAATTTTTGCCGGTATTATGGGATATCATTATAATGCACAAATCAAAATACAACACGTCTTCTGGGTTTGTTTATTCAAAAGAGAAAGTCCCTGGCTAAGCTCAGCATTTCCAGGTGTTGAGTTTCCAGAATTCACACTGAAGATAGAAATGTATCAGCTCAAAACCTCTATTGACTCAGATCTATTTTCTAGCCACTAGAGAGGGACAGAGATCCACACTGGATGAGCACAGATGCAATTTGCAGGAATTTATGCAGCAACCAATAGGAAAATGCAGAATTTCTTTTTTTGCTGGGGACCTCAACTGTAGTACTACACATGATCTTAGATACCCAAGCTTCTATATAAATCCATATGATACCCTTGTAGAAAATTTACAAAATACGATCCTAAGAGAGTATGTTACTGTTGTTTGAACCCAGTGAAAAAGATGAGGCAATTGGTGATGAGGGCAGAATTTTGCCACACTCTGTAGCACTTAATGTGTAAAGCAGTAATATGACAATGGATAACATTGTGCAATAAAGCAAATCCAAAATGAACTTAGGCGTGCAAGGATTTTGAGAAATATATTGTTACTGTTGGCCACAGTCCAATATTGTAACATAATTATTTTCCTCTCCACATGTGAATGCTCCAAACTGAAAACAAGCAGCAGACTGCCACAGCAAAAGATGCATGCTGGAAAAATGAGCAAATCTTAATTACATAGTTTGAATCAACCAGCAAGTGTGGCTCCTTCAAACTTGCAGTGAAATGATGCAACTGCAGTTCTTTAGCAGGAGCAGCTCAGTGACCCTGCAGGGAAGGCAGGCCCAGGCACTCACCTGTATGGCTTATCCGAGTTATGGATGCGGCGGTGGTTCCGGACACCCACGTAGGTTGTGCTCGTGTACTCACACACATCACACCTGAACAGCTTCTGAACTGAAGACTTGCTTCCTAGTGAAACAAAATCCATCCTTTCAGAGAGCTGCACTCAGCATTGGAGGGAATTCTCAGATTATAATTTCATTATGAAACACTAGTTGCCATTTTAAAATAATAGTTCTGAATGTTGATAAATATTTAATACTTTTGAAGTATTAAACAGGCAATGGATGTAGATATAATAAAGGTATCGTTTATTTTACCATGCTCTTCTGCATTTGCCCTGCCATTTACTGGAATTATGAAAATTTTAGGAAAACACATTCTTCCCCTCTATGTGGACACTTCCTTTCTTCCTGCAGTTGTGTTACAGTAAAAGGTGATAAAATGTGGAACTGCTGAACCCAGCAGTTTCACTGCTCTGCAGAATGCACCAAATCAAAGGAAAAGATGGGGATTGAGAAAGGATGAGTTTCAAACTGACAAACACAGAAAAGAAAAGCAAAAGACCTCCCGAAGCCTCTAAATCCTCTTTATCATCCACATACACTCACAATTTCTGAAAGATGTGAGAGGATAAAAAAAATAGATATTGACCAGATGTCTTAATAAATAATTTGGAACTTCTCCAAATTACTAAAAAGCGATTGTAACTAAAGTAATTTTTTCCTTCCAGAATGAAAAAGACTCTTGAAAAATTAATGGTTGCAGAGACAAAGGCTAATGAGTCCTTAAACACAGGAAAATGTGTGCCCATGAGTGCACAGTTGGAATATTTTTGAGATGTAAGTGTGTACATTTTAATAGCCCTGTTCCTGCTCCCTCACTGAATAATGGGACTGATTTGGGTTAAGATATTAACATTTGGGAAGAGGGATGGCATTTTTTATGCAGGTAATTTTCCCATTCCAGCCTATCATGCTGCACCTCATGTACTTCTTTTCTAGACTGAATTTTCTCATTATCAAAACAATTAAGAGTCATGATGGTAAAACTCTGTTAAGGAGACATTTCTTTTCCCACAGGCAGACACTGAATTATGCCAAAAAGGGTTCTAGATAGATTATTCTGATGGCTACAGTCACACAGCTAACTTCAACAGTAAAGGAAAATTACAACTAATTAAACTTTCACTCCAAAATTTAGCACTTTTGGTTCAAGATGCAAAGTAATTAGGTAAGGCTGATAACCCCAGAGGGTTATTGTGAAGAATACATAGTATATCATATAAAATCAAATAGCATTCTGAATGCAAAGCCAGTCTGAAATAAAATCAGAATATTTCTGTGTGTACCAAGATAACTGAAAATATATTTCCTATTTTTCATTTTAAAACATGACAGTGCTCACTCTTTAGCATTCTTATAAGAAATAATATGGAAGTCATATAAAACAGGCTCTCATTGCAAGTCAACCTTAAAGCAAAATATATTGGAATTTTTCCTACAATGTGCTCGTAGAATAAAGTTTATTAGTTTTGTTTTTCCTTTAATGTAAAAATTATCAAAACAATCCTAATCATTTAATGAAGACTTGGGAATTTTATTTTTGCATTATTCTTTTATGAAAGCACATTCATGTAGGAGACCTGAAGTGGATCAAGGACACTCACTGGGCTGCAGATCCATGGGAGAGCAGGGGCTGTGCTCTGCTTCAAGGGGTTTTCCATCTTAAATTCTGCAGCTGTAGAATAAACTGCTTCCAAATGTATTTTCTGATATGAATTTGGTATTTCAGAGGGCAGGCAGTTTAAAACCAACAGTATCTAATGAGATTTTTAAAGCATTATGCAAACATATTAGCTACAGCATAGTTCTAAGAGGCTCACGCCCAGCAGCACACACTTAGGAGCAATTCTTTATACCAACCACTACTTTATATTTATTCCTTCCACAAAATGCACATAAATTATAATACATCACAAAATCTCTTGCTGTTACAAAATAGCACTTGTGTCCCTCACCCCTTACACTGGCTTATTTCTTGTGGGTTTGGGGCCTGTTTTGCTTTCTGGATGGAGAATATCAGATCTCCAACAAGTGAATATGGAAATGACAGATCTCTGTTGCAGCAGCAGTAACAGGTGCTCCTGTAATGCTGCTTATTACCCTATTCCTTCATTATTAGACATTTACAGTCTGATCATATCCAGTGTCATAATGCCCCTTTTAATTTATTGTACAACCATGATGAATAAAGAGACTTTTAGGACTAACTATTTCATAAACAAGAAATGAAACTGTTCCAGCTCAGGCATCTTTCACATAAACAGATGCTATGCCATAAACTTCTTTGTTTTGTGTGGCTTTATAGGGATGACATCTGTTTGACAAGAGATTGCTGTACTGCAGTGGTGCTGCAATTTGATTATAAATTGGTTCTGAAATAATTTAAGCATTCCACACTATGAGTTAATAAAAGTTTAAAAGGAGAACTGTTTTCATTCAAGCCGCATTACTAAATTTCATGTGGGGTAAACAATCAATTAAAGTGCATGGCTGGAACACTTGTATAAAATAATGAGAAAAAAAATATTTATAAAAACATCTCTAAATTAATTGAAAGCAGGCAGATTGCTTGAACAGGGGCTTCCCTTTCATGGAAGTTAAATTACAAGATCAGGATATAAACTGTAAAACAACCTCATTAAACATCCTGCTTCCAAAAGCAGATAGGACTCTTGATTTTCACATTACCAGGACTTTAGCTCAAGAAGTAAAGTATTTCCCCACACCTGACATATTTCAGGCATTGCAAGGTAGTTATTCCTGCACCATGACATCTTTAGGAACACTAGTTTACAGCAAACAAAACACTGTCAGAAGTAACAGTCCAAGCTGTGCTTGTAGATATTTGTAACTTGCTAAACTAACAATGTTCTATTTCCTACCACTTCCATTAAAACATTTATGCTATTGATTCTGAAGAAAACACCCAGTATTTAATAGGAAACACTGGCACTCCCAGCAGCCATCCCTGGCCATTTCCCCGTCTCCCCCTGGGCTTTGGATGGCTCTCTCAGGCGTAGGGCCTCAGGATGTACTGAACACTACAGCTCAATCTCCTGAATTTAAATGCCTTCTGCATTGAGGAGAGCAGAAAGGAGCTGGGAAGGGTCATTCTACCTGAGGTTGATAAGAGAATTAAATTTAACTTGTATACTGAAAGCCAGAAAAGGAGGCAGTGTGAGCTAAGACAGCAGAAAGCAAAGCTGGGAACTCATTCTGTTCTGACATGAACTAAGTTGTTTTGGGAAACCATTGCTCATCCACCCTGGCTCCTGCTGGTCAGTGCCTTTTCTCACAAGGAATTGCATCCATTTCAACAACTTTTGCACTCACTGAGCAGCTGTACAGGAGAGAGCAGAACCCAGAAATTTCCACTGCAACCTAAGTACTATTAGAGTGCACATTTTGCTGTCTAAACAAACGGGAGAGCACAGTTAGGACAGAAAAGAGCTTTGTGCACAAAATGGAAATACTTCAGCTCACAGTTGTTCAGAGACTATCTAATTACTAGTATTTATCCATAATGCTCTAAAATTGCAAAATGCTAATAATTACAGGGTTGCCTTCAAAATAAAAATGCTGTAAATATTTTCAGTAGCTGTAACTCACCAGGGAAGAGGATGCATTCACACTGCAATGATACATAGTGGCTCTCCAGGACACACGAGGGATTTTAAGGCCACATTTTCTCCTAAATTTCAGAATTTGATAATTTTTTCCCCTATTTGATTACCTTAATGCATCAAGGGTTTGTTTGGTTTGTTTTCGTTTTGTTCTTTTGTTGCTGTTTATGTTTTGCAAACAAACACTATTAAATTAGAAGCAGATACACAGTTAAACAAACATGAGGCTCTAAGCAACCTGGTCTAGTGGGAGCTGTCCCTGCCCGTGGCAGGGCTTGGAAAGAGAGGAGCTTTTAAGTCCCTTCCAGCCCAAACCACTCTGTGTCTCTATGAAAATGCCATACCTACTGTTACCCTGGCAACTATTACAGATACAGGTTGCATATTTAGAATGTCTTACATTTGCCTCGCTAGGGCTGAAATAAATGGCTCATTTTGGACATTACCATAATTAAACACAAATTTCTAAACTCAGAAGGGATGGCATTGTATGCATATGCCAACAGCAAACTACATTACCATGGTGGCTTTAAAAGAAAAGACTTTCTTTTGTTTAGGTCATTTGGAAAATACTGTAGCTGCTGAAGGAAGGAAAAAAATATTTTCTTCTTTAAAATCCAGAATAACATCGCATATCAGTTGTTTTTCACAAGAAGAAATGTATGGTTTAATTACTGGAGCTAAAAATGTTTTACCTAACAATAAACACCACCTCAAGACTGACTATGGTAAATTTTGCCCTCTGGAAAAACATACATTTAAGGTTATGAACAGACATGAAAACATTTCAGCAGGAGAGATCTTAAAACCAGCTACACAAATACAACGAACAAGTAACATTATGAGTGACTTCTTGTAATTTCAAGTGCAAATATAAACAGTACCTTCTCTGTCATCTGCTTCATTGGAAACTATTAGTTTGTTAGCTGTAGCTGTAGAGAAGATATCTGGAAGACTGTGTTGTTCTCTTTCATGATTTCGCAGCTGGCTCTGAAAAAACAGTTTCTCATGTTAAAATATCATACAGTGATCACTTGGAATGTTGCAATCATCTGTGGCATTGTTACTCAAGCTTCAATGACAACTGATATGAAATGTATGTTAACATATATACAGATTATCTCTTAGGTAATTTTACTACAAATGAAACAAAGTAAAGATCATGAATTAGCAACATATAGGACTGATGAGAGTGACTGAGAGGATTCTATGATTTGTATTTATTTAGAAAGTCAATTTCCTTTTTTCCCCATTCCCACAGACAAGAGGCCACAGTTCTTCCTCCAAAATTACTGTACTCCAAAAGCAGTATTAGATTAGAGGCTTGTGTGAAAATTAACTCAATTTTTGTATTGCCTACTGACTTAAAAATACACAGTCCTATTTCTACCTCCCCGGGAAGGAGAAAGAAGACAGAGTCTTTTGCTGCCCTACCTGTGTATTTTTTCAAACTAGGACCAAATGGCACTAAATATGGGAAAATTTGTACAACCACTGCCTCCAAGAGGTTCAGCTGTTCAACTAGATACTGATGCAATCGCTTCAGTATTCCTGAGTCCTGAGCTGAGTACATGGGAACTCACTCACTAATGCTTAAAATAGCAACTAGGAAAATGGTAGAAGTGTATTATTCTTCTCTGGTATGTAATCTCTTAAATCTAAGTTCTACAGAACATCCAGAGCAACAAAATAGTGGAAAAAAGAAAAAAAAATCTGCTTCAATGTGTCTCATGTTACCCCCAGCTGCCACACCCACAAGAGGAAGGCATGCTTGAGCATTCTTTTAAAGTTTCAGCTATTAAGTTCTTTGATGTTTGCATTTCTTCTTCTAGTTGCTATGTGTGGGAAGAAAAACAACATGATATTATTATGTCCATTAGATAATGCTCAGCAAAAAAAAGTTATGTGAGGAAGCAAGGCTATTTCAGTGGGTAAACCAGAATAATTACAGTTGCACTGTACATTCAGCACGTGCTGCTGGCAACAATCCCTAATAGTAATAACAATGAAGCCAGGATGTCAGACTGAATTAAGTCACAAAGAGGGACCACCAGCTATTAAAAAAGCAGCAAAACAGGTTATTTAGCTATTCACAGAACCATAGAATCACCAGGTTGAAAGAGACCTTCAAGATCATCGAGTCCAACCCATGCCCTAACACCTCCACTAAACCATGACACCGAGTGCCATGTCCAATCTTTTTTTAAACACACCCAGGGATGGGGACTCCACCACCTCCCTGGGCAGACAATTCCAGTATTTTACCACTCTTTCTGTAAAAAACTTTTTTCCAAAAACCTTTTCCTAATATCCAGCCTATATTTCCCCTGGCACAGTTTAAGACTGTGTACTGTCCTGTCAGTGGTTGCCTGGGAGAAGAGGCTGACCCCGCCTGACTACAATCACCTTTCAGCGAGTAGTAGAAAGTGGTAAGGTCACCCCTGAGTCTCCTTTTCTCCAGGCTGAACACTCCCACCTCCCTCAGCTGTTCCTCACAGGGCTTGTGTTCCAGGCCCTTCACCAGCCTTGTTGGCCTCCCCTGGGCACACTCAAGCATCTCAACGTCCTTCCTGAACTGAGGGGCCCAGAACTGGACACAGCACTCAAGGTGTGGCCTGACCAGTGCCGAGTGCAGGGGGAGAATGACTTCCCTGGACCTGCCACACCATTCCTGATACAGGCCAGGATGCCGCTGGGCACTCTGCTGGCTCATGTTCAGGTGGCTGTTGACCAGTACTTCCCAGGTCCCTTTCTGCCTGGGCACTGTCCAGCCACTCTGTCCCCAGCCTGTAGCCCTGCAGGGGGTTGTTGTGGCCAAAGTGCAGGACTCGGCACTTGGACTTGTTAAACTTCACCTTCATAGGCACGGGGAAGAGCTTTACCTTGTAGTGGAAGGACTCCTCGCACTGCTTGCACTGGTACATGCGCGCTTTGCAGTGGTTGATCATGTGGCTCTCCAGGTCCTTGCTGTCACCGGCGATGTGCTCGCAGATGGGGCACTGGTAGGGCTGCCGCTGGCGGTGCACGCGCAGGTGCTGCTTGATGTAGCCCTTGTTGCCGCTGCTGTAGTGGCACAGGCGGCAGCGGTACGGCCGCTCAGCGCTGGGGATGAACTCCACCAGGCTGCTCCCGGCCACGGCTGCGTCGCCGGCGTTCTGGCATTGAGCGTTGTCCTGTAATTCTTTCAGGATGTCGTCGTCAGATGCGTTCTGGTCTGTCCTCTCCTTCAGCTTTTCGATGACAGTGAGCAGTGACATACTGATGCCCATTTTAATTGGTGCTTCTGATAACTCTGATCTTTCTTTCTTTATCTCAACTATTGCACATTCACTTTGGTTTAAGCCACTGAACTCCGCTGAAGGATCCTTAAGTGAGGACACCACTTTAGAATGAGCCACGCACGGGCCATCAGCTCCTCCCTGTCCTGCACCTGCATCCACAGCATCTTCTCCAGTCAGAGCCCTTAGGCTGGACTGTGTCAGCTCTGCAGCTCTGATTGGCATTGTAACAAGAGCTTCTGCTGCTAAGGAGTGCAGTCGTAAAGACTCTGAATTTGTCCTCCTTCGTGCAGGAGGCACATTTTCGTCAGCTGTTACATTTTTATTAGTGCTTAATTCATTATCTTTCTTCTCGGTGTTATTCCATTCTATTATTACTTCTTGAATTGCATCTGAATGATAAACTTCCTCAGGTTCTTCACAGGTAACAGAGGACTCCTCTGAGATTAATTTTTCTTCTGTTTCAATGTCAGTGTTCATTAAGAATGGCTTTTGTAGGATACTTTCTTCAGCACCTGGCAAACGCTCTACTATGACATTAACGTGACCCTTTTTATTTGGACTACAACTGATGATTTTCTGTGCTGATGACAGCAGGCTGTCAGTTAGCAAATTGTCTGGTTCTGTATCTGATACAGTCTCCTCTACAACCTCTGTAGTAGGAGAATGCACCATGGACTCACTTAATACCTCTTCCTCTTTTACCTTTGCTCCTACGGGCGATTTACATGACAGTTGCTCAGAATTGCAAATCTGAAGCTGAAGAGAAGGCTCACTGTGGATATCAAGTTCACTGTTTTCCAAAGAAAGGACAACTGTATCCACACTATGAGGTGCGTGAGTTACAACTGTCTCTGACAAGCTGGTGGTTTCATTTTCTTCCTCAAAGATGGGGTAGGAGCAATCAACCTCCCCGGCATGTTTCCAAGCGTGTGTTTTCAACATCCTCTGCTGGCCGCAGGTGTACCTGCAAATCAAACACCTGTACATGCCATACTGCTCGTAGGTGTACCATTTCCTCCTGCCCATTTCAGGCACAGGAGCTGGCTGAGTTGTATCTTTACATTCCACATTTCCTGTCTGATCAGTCCCTGATTTGACACTTCCTTCCACTGGCCCTTGCGGAAAGGAACTCGTGACATTGCCACACTGCTGCACTTTTGTCTGGATGCTGTTTTTACAACTATTCTTGTGGTGATTTTGGAAGTGGGATTCAAGATCTTCTTGGCTTCTGGAGGCAAAATGACATTCTGAGCACATTAATATCACGTCATTTTTCTGCCCATGTTGTTTTATATGTTCTTGTAGAGTTAAGAGTGAAGGTGACAGAAACTTACAGAGACCACACTGGTAGCACGTCACCTTTTTTTTGTTTTGTGGAAGACATTCAGTAACAAAATAATCTGCTTGTAACTCTTCAGTCTTTTTAGTAGCAATCACCGAGAGCTCGATTGCTTTAGCTGGGATTTCACAAAGCTCATCTGTGTCCAGTGACTCTGCAGAAGCATCGGCATGGGAGCGTTTCTTCCCTATTAAAAGGCATCTTTGGGACTTCTCACTTTCAACTATTTTGCTCAGCTTCTGGATGACGTGGATCAGGGGGTCAGTTTTACATTTTCTCTGCTCTTCGCTGCTCTGCAGTGCTGGGCCAATGACCGTTTCAGAAATCAGCACAGCCTCCTGCTCCCCAATATTTGGCATCAACACTGCAATGCTGCTTCCTTCTTCCATAATACCTAGGTGAAAGGGGTTATAAAAAATAAAGATTTATACATGCACAATAATGAAAATACAACCCAGTGCTAGTTACGTTTCTCTCTCTACTAAACATGAAAGCCTAATACTACTAACCTAATAAAAATTTTCAGAATAGCGACAGAAATAGCCAAAGATATTGGGGCCATTTAGTGGATACTGTGGGCGCTGTTCAATACAGCTGGAGAGAATTCCAAGAGAGCCTCCAACAGGCTGCTCCAAGCTGTACAAGGGCAAGAGAAGTATTTTCAAGTGTAAGCTGAAGAACAGTGTTACAGCTGTTCTCTTTTTCTTTACAAGCACTACACATTTGAATGCTAAACTTTGAAATACCAATTGGCAGTAGCTGGCTTTTTGATGCTTAAAAGAATAGCATGGTAGATAGGAAAATATACTCCGAATGTACTCTGATACGCTGATGCTCCTAAAGCAAATGAAAATTTGCAACACTATAATTTACAAAAAATAAGCATTTTTTTCCTTGAAATGTAAGGAGAAGAAACTAATTCTGGCATTTACTTGCATTAGTCATTTCACTATGACTATTTTAAAGACCATTCAAATGTCAAATCATACTTCTCATTATAAATGTCATTTTCTACTAATTGTAGCTGATTTTACAATTTTTTAATTGTAGGGAAAAATCAATTGGTACTAAAGCTATAAAGAGCAATTCTTTTCTGTTTTGAGGGAAAGCTACAGGCAGTTACTATTTCCAATTACCCCCTCCTTTAAAAATATCAAACCATAAACCACAGACTATAGTGTGGTAGTGCTGGAGGTCAAATCAGAAGCCACTATACAAAGATTGTCATGAAAACATACCTTGTGATGTGGGCAGTGCTGGGGGGGAGCTTGAGGGAGCTGGACAAAAGGTCTTACAGTTAAATTTACTTTGGAAAAAATGTCTAGAAATAACCTATTCAAGTGCCACTACACATACACACACATATTTTATACAAAGTATTTATATACCGTGTATAAAATGAAGAACATAAAGGCATGACGGAGATTGATCAGCCATCCTTGAAAAATTATGCCAAGTTAATTCATGTGGATTAAATTTTTTTTTCTTTAAGAAAGATACAGAGGCCAAAAAAGAATTTCCAGAACTGGTCCTAAAAACCCATGAAATCCACTCATTTCTACTTATGGATTTAGTGTACAGCATTATGATGCACAGACACATGACAGCAGGTCCTGTGGTGCCCCTTTCCCACTACAGAAAAATCCTGGGCAGAATTGTGATTACCTTCATCTGCCATTCAATTTACAATTCAGGTTATCATCAGAGCTATCAATATAAGCAATGTTAATTTTTAGTATAATCTGCACCTCATGTTAAATATTTCAAGCTGAAAACTATTATTTGAAAACCACCCTAATTCAGTTATATAAAAACACTTTGCTATTAGTTTCAAACTGTCTGTAACATGTTTAGAAACCATTATGAAAAGTGAACAAACCTGCTTTTTTCCCCTGAAAGCAGATTTGGTGAAATGCTCAAAGGAGTAATGTCTACTTGAGATATTTTCAACTCGAAAGTGAGTTAAGAAATATTGGTGCTACCTTAAATTACTCTTGGTACTTTTAAAACTTTGTAAGTAATGCTAAATAGGCTGATACTTTCCTTACCTGAAAACACCTTGAAAGCAGCATAACAACTAAGAGGAAATATCATAAAAACATCATAAATGCCTTGACAAAAGATCATAAAAGAAATATGCTGCCACATACTGTTGCTGTGTCAAAAAGGGAAACAGAGGGAGTAACTCTATGTGTATTGATTTGGGATACTTGGGGCTGATCCACATTATCAGATGCAAAACTATGGTATACTTGTGTTATGTCATTCTTTGTTCAGAGTTTAATGCTTACTGTTGCAGACTGGTTTTTAGAGGAATGGTAAGAATTGCACACAGATTATCACGGAATAAGTTGGAAGGGACCCACAGGGACCATCGAGTCCAGCTCCTGTCCCTGCACAGGACCATCCCCAAGAGTTACACGTGCCCGAGAGCGCTGACCGAACGACCTACAGAGTAATTAAAATACAGCGTCTGGGGACGCCAAAAGGACGCGGAGGGGAAGAAGCAGCCCCGAGGCAAACGCCTCCGGGCTGCCCATTCCATCCGTGCCCAAACCCGCCGGACCAGCGCGGCGAGGCAGGGCGAACGCCTGCAGGGCAGGAAAAGCCAACCGCGCTCTGCCCAACCCGACTCGGAGAGGGCGGCGTGATCGTATCGCGGCTCCCGAGGGCAGGGCAGCTCCCGGCCGGACACCCCCCCGCGGGCCGGCCCGAGCCCCGAGCCCCAGCCCCGAGCCCCAGCCCCGAGCCCCAGCCCCGCTCCGTGCCGCCGCCGCGGCTCCAGCAGCGCTCCGGGCGCGGGGCACAGCGCCACTGCAGCCCAGAGCAGCCAGGAGCTTCCCGCTGGGGCGGTGAGGAGGGGAGAGGAGGGGAGAGGAGGGGACGGGAGGGAGCGGAGGCAGCCCCGGGCCCGGGAAGGCTCCGCCGGGAGCCGCTGCCACCCGCGGCTCCGCACATGGGCTGCGGCGCGTCGCCCCGGGGCCGGCCCGCCGCCGCCGCGCCTGCCGCCCTGCCCGGCACCCCGCCGCCCGCCGCCGCCCGCCCGCCCGCCCGCCCACCGCCGCTGCCCCCGGCCGGCGGCCCCGAGCCGCAGAGCCCGGCTCCGTGCGGGATAACCGGGACACAGCCCGGCCAGCCTCACCTCCGGCCACCCAGCCAAGATGGCGGCGATGGAGCCCGGATCACGTGACCCGCCGGCCCGGGTCAGGTGACCGGCGGGGGGCGCTGCCGCCGCGTCAGCACCGCCTCCCGTCACCATGGAAACGGCAGCGACACGGCCTGGGGGACGGGGCAGGGATAGCAGCGGGTGTGTGTGTGTGAGACACGGGGCCGGGGTGTGACACAGGACAGCAGTGTGTGTGTGTGTCTGTGTGTCTGTCTGTCTGTGTCTGTCTGTGTCTGTGTGTGTGTGGCAGTGCCGGGTGTGCCACAGGACAGCAGTGTGTGTCTGTCTGTCTGTGTGTCTGTCTGAGTGTGTGTGGCAGTGCCGGGTGTGCCACAGTGCCACACTGGGTGGCTCCGGGGGATGTGGCAGCCCTGCCGTGTCCCGGCGGCGCTCGGGCTGTCCCGGTGCAGCCGAGCCCTCACTCGGTGTCCCGGAGCTCCCCTGCAGCCCTGCTGGTTCTGTCACCCCAGAGCCCCTCAATATTCCCGTGCCCAGGGCCAAGCCTGGCACCACAATGCGCTCCAAGAGTTGTAGACTCTCCCAAAAAGTGTTTTCTTTCAGCACGGTTTCCGATGGTAAACACCTGCAGTTAAAAACTCAACAACCTCCGCATTTTGGGTCTAAAGGTGTCAAGAAGGTTTAGCAGTTCTGAGTGGGCAGAATTCGGAGTTTTACACGTACACTGCATGTCAGGGGCAACCTCAGGAGCTGCTCACCAGGAGCATTCCATGTGGTGAATTTGTGAGATATTTCACAGGGACTGGAAAGCCAGGGGAATCATGAACTTCAAAAGTGACTTCAAAAGTGGCTGGGTGATGGCAAGTAAAATCCAATCTTCATTTCCAGGACGGGGATTGAAGTGCACTGATGTTGAGATTTGGATTTCGAGGGATCTGGTAAAATTGTAGGAACTTTTTGCTAGGTCACTTCTTCCCACAGCTGAGAGATTTGGTAATGATTGTATGTTTTTTCATAGATATATGGGCTTTCATAGATATATCATGTTTTTGAAATATTGTCAAACCAGGAATTGTTCAACAGATAGGTTTGACCATCCTTTCAAAAGGTATCTCTGATTTTACTTGTTTCTTTGACTCCTTGGTTTATGAAGCTCTGTTTAATTTTATAAATTTTTGAGACAAGTCAAGTCCTATCCTACAATCTCTGACTTGATAAGAACAATTTGGTAAGACTTTGATAAGACCTTTTTAAAAAATAAATTGCTGTCAGGGAAATGCAAGGATACAACCCCTCTTTTTAATACCTATTGAATGCATTTAATTTTAAAAAGTAAAAAAAATAAGCTTTATAGTATTCACAGTATCAAAGGTAGAAGTGTGGCAACTTTTTTGAGCTTTTCTACCATATTAAATGGAACCTTTTCATAGAAAATTATTATTTCTCATGGATCCTGTTCCTTTAAAAGCTTTGTTTCCATGTCTGTATATGTCATAATTTAATTAACCAGTTACCTGAATTTAATCACTCTTGTAGATACAGGTCTCTCACCCTCCTTTTTCCAATCAAAATATGCTAGGATCGGATGGGTCTGGATTAAAAATACTGGGTTGATAATGAGTAATCATCTCCATCTGTTATTCTTCTCTGTTGTAATTAAACCTGAACTAAGTTAAAGATATCATTCTCTGTGCAGGTATGATTGTACAAAAAGACAGACATAGACTTTACACTTTTACATTAATTTGAAAGGCTTCTTAATTCACAAAGTTATTTTCCTATTTTTCATTTTCATTGCTTTCAAGTTGAGGGAGACATGAAACCAAATGAAATCTGAATAAGGCACCTCTCCCTGAGCAGTCGAGATGAGGCTCTTGTACTGACTATAATATGTTCAGAATGTTGATGTTTTTGTAAAAGTTTATACAAAATTGCTTCCTAAGTACTGTAAATATGTACAGAATGTCAGTGGCATGAGTTTTATGGTAAACATTACAAGCTCAATTTAAAAGAGTAGCACATAGTCTGGAAACACCAAGTGAATTTCGAGCTACATCAGCAAAGATGCAATCTTGAAGTATAAACATGCAAAGTGTGCACAGGTTTTTGTGTACGCTTTTAAGATAACAAAAATCTACGTGAAGCAACTTTCCTGCATGGTGCTTGTTTATTCTTTGTGGCGTATTCTTTTCAGTCATCAAATTAACAACTGGGTTTGTTTTCATTAATGACTTGTGCCAGCAATAAGTTATATAGTTGTCAATGAAAAATCCAATTTAGCCCATGAGTTTTCTACATTTTTGTGCCTGGCAGTTCCCAAGCCATTCCAGAAGCTTTATAATTTTCACATTATTATAATGTATTATGTAACTGGAGTGCCTGACTTTATTGAGTGGACATTGAATAAACTGGTTTGTAGCTCTGTGTACAACAGAGTGAACCTTGCATGGAGCTCTGGTTGGAAGGGAGGCTTTGGCTGGTGTATCCCTTCCGGAGTGAACAGTGCCACAAGCACTGTCTGAGCACTTGGAGTGGCAGGAGAAGAAGGAGAATTTTAATTTAATATTTCACCTAAGTTTCAGATATTGGCAGCCTGGAGTTGACCTTAATTGTGAGGTAGATTCACCATATAAAGATGGAATTTGCTGTAGCATTACAATACTATGTTGCAAATAGGGATTTTTCTGCTACCTTTATAGACAAACTACAACACAGAAGCCGTGATTTTGTATTTTTAATTCTTTTTGGCTGATAGAATGTGTTTCATATTGTCTGCATCTGCTCAGAGCTGTCTTGTTTCTGGATAAAAAAGTTTAGAGTGCATAAAATACAGTTCACTATCACATGAAAAATGAAATGTTGGGTTCCTCAGAAAATGGGGGAAGAATTTGCACATATTTACTGAGGTGTACAAGTGTTGGCTACTTTGATTTATCAGACTGGCATCGTGAGATGGAGCCTTAGGGGACGTTTTGACCCCCTAAATACAGAAGTTTGCAGATGTGAAGCATAATTGAGGGAAATGCAGAGAGTGAGAGAAGCATGGTAAGAACTCTGATTAGGAAAAATGATGTTGTGTCAATTGTTTATGAAATAGAGCTACATTGTATTGTGAGAGAAAATGCTGCAGGTGGATTGAGAATTATTAGGAGCTGAGAAATTCTGCAGGGAAGACTGAACACTGTCTCTTCATTTAGAAAACAAAATAGAACATGATAGACATATATGGGTAATAAATAGTATAGAGGAAATAAATTGCACTTTAAAGATGCTTCTCCTACCATTAGATTAATTGGTTATTCAGTGAAGTTGAATAATGGTTGCGCTTTCAAAAGAGGCACAGGAAGTTTTAGGTTTCTTTTTTTTTCTTAGTGTAATTAACCTCTGGTACTCATTGCTGCAAGATATGGTAGGAAACAAAACTCTGCAAGATTAAAAATGACTATTTTAAACCCCAAGTTTTTGTATATGTAGAGAGAACATGTGCAGCTACTCCAGATAGAATCAGAGATGTGTTAACTATGTGAAATAATGTTTTCAGTATTGAGGCCAGTGTTGATGGGAGGATGAATCTTCCCTTGGGACAGGTGTGTGATGTTTTATGGGTAAGGTTTAGATTGCAGTCCTAGATTTAGATTTTTAGATTTTTAAGATTTTTAGATTTTTAGATTGCAGGTTTAGATTTAGGTCCTTGTGCTTCCCTTCTGCCAGAGCCCAAACCTCACACTCAACCCTTTGGTGTAGTTAGAGTTAGTTATGTTTTTGTTACAGCCTCAGAGCTCTTTGTGCTTTGGCAGTGAGGCATTAAAGCTGAGCAGAATTTATATTACTTAGATGGTTTATTTTGCTTTACACAGCCTTTTCTGCTAGAGAATTAGGGAAGTTCTGTATTAAGTGATATTTCAGCTGCAACAATGACATCTAGGGGCTGATTTATATTAATTTAATTTAGATACGTATCTCCTATTTTTGAGAAGATGGTTACTAATATGTTTACTAAATCTAAATTATTACTATTTGCTAAAAAGCTGTGGATCTGATATATGTCATATATTCAGAGAATAACCATGACAGTTTGAACTTCTTATCTTTTTGTCTTTTATTTCCCCTTGATCTGTCTTTTAATTATTTTAGTACTGCTAGCACTGCAAATCAGTGAATCTCTCATTACTTTAGACCTTGTATTTTTCCATGACATGTTATCAAATGATGAGATTTTTTTCACTCTCTACTTTAGGTATACTTTTCTGTGAATTAAAGGGAAAACTCTTTGCCTCTGCTTTCCTATATGACTTATTCTGTCTCCTGGAATCACATCTACTTGATTTTGTACAGGAAATGAGACCAAAAATCCCTGTATTCAATCCCTTGCTTCCCTCAGCTTTATGGGAGTGTAGACATAGGCTTGACTCCAGATTTAAACCCTGTGATTCAGGGCCACCTCTAAGCTCTACGTAAATCTAATTTTATGTGTGCAAGTAAGTGTATACGTAAAATACGTAATTGCAATTTAGAGATGATTTAACAGCATCTGTCCTATTATTTGCAAACTTACTCTCATTCCCTTGAATCTTAGTTATTTGACCATAAGTCACTTATTTGGAATTGCTTTTTACAGAAAAAAAATTCTATATTTCTTTCTCATCAGCTTCTTCACTTGTATTTACAACTTTTTCTCAGGAATAATAGAATATAAGGTTTTTTTCCCAAAATTCTCCTCATGCCATTTTGTGGAATATTACTTTTAGCATACTCATTTCTCATTGGTCTTGAGCAGAAGAGACAACCAGGTGAGCTGAAAAGAGTGAGACATTATGGAAAGCTTCACATTGGCTCAAATCAAGGTGCTAAAATGTTCTCTGCGGTAAATAAATGTATTTTTCTGATACAGCTATACCTCCAGCAACTTATATAACTTCTAATTTCTAAAGAAGTTACACTGGCACAGTAATGCTGTTCACAATTGCTGTATCTGTTGGTTTCACCCATGAAGGAAGTGAGAGCTTATTTCTGTCAGTGTTACTGGCAAAACATAATTAGAACTGCATTCTATATTAAATCTTACATAAAAATGTCACCCAAAATCACACCCTTAACTGCTATTAGTGTGCTAGGAGATGATTTTTATGGACTTGCTCAAAGTAGCACTGTGGGCACGTTTGTCTCCTGTTGGAAGGGCTGCAGTGGGTGGAAAGCAGGATAAACCTGGGCTGTAGCTGAGTGGGAGGGAGGAAGGACCTTCCTGCCATCTTTTCCTTTTGTTTTTTGAGGGGAAATGATAAACTTTCAGATTCTTAAGGGGAGTTTTGCCACTGTCTTCGAGTCTCAGGGCTTCTCACAGCCCTCAGAATAGGCAGTTTTCTTACACCTGGGTGAATATACAGTGTGCTCTGTGTATGTGTACTAAGGGCAGATCTGTTTTAAATTAGTAAAATCATAGATTTTGGATGGGATTTCACTGATGAATTGACCACGGGGAAATTCCACTTAGAATAGGGACAAAAATTATTTATCTATACAGAAAATATCAAGGCAGTCCTCAGAGCCTTGCCACATGATGTACTATATTATAATGCCCATTATTATTTTCCCTTTCTATTACTTTGCACAGATACTGATATTTTTAGCATCTCTTACTCCAAACAGTGCTTTAGGTCTGTAATCCAACTCAGGGAGTACACAATGTGATTTGTTACTGTCAGTTGTAGCAAGGGGAGCCATATGCACAAGGCTCCAACAACAATGACAGCAAAGTACCACTCTTTTCATCCTGTTATAGTCAGTAAAAATACAGAAGTGCCTTTTGCATTCTTAAAAGAAATTATCTGTATGTGAAGTGCTGCATTAGAGCAGGTACATACTGATCCCAGGTGTTACATTTGCCAGTCAGAAATGCCCCAGTGACTGTCCTTGGTGTGTATTTACACGTCCAGGAGAATTCATTTGTGAATGATAAGCTGCAGTAAGCCTGGAATCAGATCATGCATTACAGAAATTAATATTTCACCTGTAAAAGGAGATCCCCTAAAAAGAATTGGACTCCCTGGAGTTCTAATATAGCTAATATTCATGTAATTGATTTAATTGGCAATTTTTTTTTACAGTTGCAGTTAAAAGGCATTACTTCTTCCTCCTTGTTAGATCACTCCATGTGGGTTAAAATGCCCGAATTTCTGGTGCAAGCAAGAACCTCTAGAGTATGTACTGCATGCTAACTCCCAAAAGATAAAATAGCACCAAAAATTAGGAAATCCAGTGACTCTGGTATATCCATGACTTAATTTCAGTATTAATTACCAATGTTGGCCAGAATAAAACTATTAAAACTTCCTGCTCAGCATGGAAACTGGATAGCTTAAATCAAGAAATAAGAAGTGCTTTGGGGTACTTCTCATATCATTAAAGGGAATCATGGACCAGTCCTCTGTCCTTCAGTGGATGGTCTTGGCTAGTCCTGGCAACTTTCCTTAAATTCCATAGGCTGATCTCCTGCAGACTTCTTTACTCAAATTGCAATCTGGTTTTTGCCAAATGGGATTAGGCAGAGATTTTTAATCGAGCACAGAGCTGCTTGAAGTGGGTTTTAAGCAGTAGATTATAATTTTTGAGTGTGACATTTTTCAGATAACTTCAGGGTAGCAGTCATGTTTACCTAACTGTGACAATTTTTGCAAAATTTATATGACTGACCCCATATTTGTTGATGATGGTGTTGAAGCTTTTGTTATGCTCCTGTAGAACTTCTAGGAGTACAAACATTTATAATTTCTGAACATCCATGTAAACACACAGCACTGCAGATATTTTATAGTAAAGACATGACTCTAGTTTTCTTCATGGAAATATTAATTTGCTCAACAGAATCTTAAATAAAAAAAGTTTGCATGACTTTCCTATTTGGGCTACAGAACTTAATGTGCACTTGTCCCCTCAAAATCTATATCAAGGTATTAACATGAATGTGACAAACTGGACTTGTTCATCACTGGAGTTGTGATTTTTATCTGAAAGCTTTAAAAAGCAGCAAACAAACAAACAAACACCCTGGAAAGGTGATGGACTGAGTTTTAAATTTCCTTCACGATTTTACTAAGTTCAAATTCTTGTTCAGGAGTTTGTGTAAAATAAGGACTGCATGGTTTGGCACACTTTATATAAAAATTCCTTGGCATCCAGAGTTTTTATCCTCTCACCCTCAACACTGTGCTTGCCTGCAGGTCTGCAGCTCCTGTGTCTGTCTGTGTGTCTGTGTCTGTCCTTCCATGTACACAGAGGCAGAAAATCAGATTTCCTTGCAATATGCACATAGAATCTGCACACAGTCAGCATCAAACAACTTTATGGAAACAAAGGAGCCTCTTCATTCTTAGTTCTTCAATCTTTCTACTTTTTTTTAGATAGGAGTAGACCAAAATGAACCATCACAATTTTCTGTAGTGACCTTGAGGTGGCAGCAGCATTACATTCAATTCTGCCATGCACCAAGTCCATTAAAGGTGAAAGTAAAATTTACAATAAATCAAAATAATACTGATTGTTATAATTTTATTACCAGAGCATTAAGTCAATAAAACTTATCTGAAATGTCATTTGCATTGTATACAATTTTTACTAGTTATCAAGTATGTTTTAAAAGCATGTTTAAAGCAACCAAATGAAGAAATTGGTGATAAATTTTTGAAAATCTGGGACTTGTCTAAAGATGTAGTAAAACTAAAGTCTGTTTTGATCTCTTGTTTTGTAAAGTACTGTTTCTGAAAGCATTTGTTAGTAAAATAATGTCTTGTGCTTTGACTAACTATATTTAATGTCCTAATGTCTGATTAAATATTTTTATGCAAGTTGTCAGGTCTTTTTTCATTCATGATTTTATGTAGGAAGGTCATCTAATTATATGACACCCTTTCAGTGAAGGAGAATGTGTTTGTTTCTTTTAATAATGAGGAATAATGAAACTTATTTATGTTGGAAGTCAGGGAAATTTATTGGAGAATTACAACATGAGAAACATGAAAATTAAAAAACCTTTTTAATAGCATATTCATTACTGAGGAGCTTACAGGTAATGAAAGAGTTGTGTGAAAGCCAGGATATAAGCTGGGTGATATAACTCTGCTCATGTCAGTTTTCAGGCCATGGTTATTTTGCATTTCTATGCTGTCAATTACTGTTAGGTTACCAAATTATGACGAGGTAATTAGCCACATAGGAGGCACTGGAAGAAAAGGAATTTGCAAACTTCTAAGCCAGCTTTGGGCTGGGGAGGGAGGCAGTTGAGGTGTTGGGATGCTCCTGGTGCTCTTGCTGTGTGGGGACATCACTGCTCAGGAGCTGCTGCTCTGCAAACCCAGCCCAAGGCTGGGCTAGAATCCAAATGAGATTTCTGTTACCCGGTGTAATGATGGGGGAGCAGCAACACTCCAAAGTCTTTTCCCTAACAAATGCAGCAAAATAATGATAGTGGTGTGCTTACATCAGTTAAAAACTGGTGTGAAGGAATCTCCTCATGTAACAGATGCTAAAGGAGTCCCAAGAACTACTTAATGATAGCTTATGCAGCAGTTAAAATAATTCAGTGTAATTCAATGAAAAATAAGGTTAACTCATTCATTTAAGTTTTGAATTTATTCAGTCATTAATTTTAAGTTTTAAGGTACGACATTTCAACTTGTTTAACCTTATATTCACTTTTTCCACTTGTTTTGTTTGTTTACAACTTCTTCAACTAAGGAAACAGAAGTATTAAATATAAACAGGTATAGAAATATGTAAGCAAAAATGTAAATGGAATTACAGTTCCACAATAAGGTGTTATTAGGTATAAAAATCAGTGAATCACAAACCACAAGCCAACAGAGATTACAGCACACAAATGCTGTTTGGGCTGTGCCAGTGGTTGCTGGAGCCAATACAAATACTGTTATTTCTCTAACACATAGATCTGGTCTTTTACTTCTGGTCTGTACTGTCATTTTCTCTTTGTCACACTTCACTGTTTCTTAAACTAACTTCTGTGATTCCAGTACCTGAAAAAGGTGGAGAGAGACTTTTTACAAGGGCAGGTAGTGATAGGACAAGGGGGAATGGTTTTAAGCTGCCAGAGAGGAGATTTATATTGGAAATTAAGAAGAAATTCTTTGCTGTGAGGGTGGGGAGGCCCTGGCACCACAGAAGATGTGGCTGTCCCTGGATCCCTGGAAGCGCCCAAGGCCAGGCTGGACATTGGGCCTTGCAGCAACCTGGGATAGTGGAAGGTGTCCCATGGTAGGGGGGATGAATGAGATGATCTTTAAGGTCCCTTCCAATCCAAACCATTCTGGGATTTTGATTTTTCAAAATTTCCAAATATGTGAATGCAGTGAGTGACAAAAAAGCAGAATAATTGAGGTAACAGCAGTACTCCTGTGAGGAATGTAATTCACTGTGAGCCTGTTTCTTCTTTCTTTCTGATTTTAACCTTCTGACTCTTTATCATCAAAATATATTTACCTCAGATATAAAAGTAAGGAAGCAAATATATATGAGCTGAACATAGTTAACCTGGAAACTAAATGAGTAATTTCTTAGAACCATATGAAAATGATGTTTAGAGGGTACCCCTCATCCCTGTTGGTCAGGGACCTTGATTATCAGCATCCTAAAAGGGAGATGTGCTTTTTATTTGTGTTTAGAGCACCATAAACACATTTTGTTGGAGAAATATAAAAACAGTTGTCACAGTGGGATCTCTTTGTAAGTATACAAGGTCCAAATAAACAAGTTGCCCTCAACTTCGGTGAGAGAAAATCTACTGTAGATGTGGAGGGATATTCCAGAGATTTTGACCTGGAACCAATATTTTAGGTTTATTCAAATGTTAGTGTAACATTTGCCTAATGCTCTGCACTGATATTATGCAAGACCTTGTTGTCCTGAAATCACAACATTGTTGTCTTAATGGTACCATTGCTAAACTAAAATGGAAGGTACCTGGTGTGATCCATCTCTTTGGTTAAGCTGTGCAGTATCTGATAAAAGGTATTTTATTATTTTGCGGAGTCATTTGTATAGCAAAGAATAAATTTCAAACTGTTCAGCAAGCAATACTACCATTCAGCAAAATCCCATTACCTAGAACATTAAAACAATCATTCTAAAACATGATTTATAATGATTTGAACATGTTTGTTAAAAATAGATGACCACTGTACATTTACAGTTGACACAGAGGTCCCTAATGTCAAGAAAGCACTCTTGACCTTGATGGGTAGTTGCAATTCCATTTAAATCAATTGCCAATACAAGTCAAATGAAGTTCTTATGGCTGTCTAGTGTGCACTTCACTGTTCTTCTGACATTATTGTTCTACTCCAAGTCATTCTTCAATCTTAACAGCTGAGAGGGACCTGCATTCTGCAGCTTTATGGGGAGAGAGCACCAAGTTCTACGTCTGTGTTCTGAAAGCTTTTGCTTTTCACTGTTTCCAAGGTAAGCAAACCAAGTTGTGTTCTACATAAAACAGTTCTTGGTCTGCTGTTGGCAGAGCCAGGTGAATACAGCATGCATTTTCACTGCTCACAATCTTACTATTCATTGATTTAATTTGATAGACCTGAAAACTGGAGATTTTGTTAATTTAGCTTCATTAGAAGCTTTCACTATATTAAACATTTAGAACATGATATGTTCTAAACGTTTATGTTAAAAATGGTGGTGATTACAGCTTTTTGTGGTGTGGAAGAGAAAGAAGCACAATAACTCAGAAAAAATAAGTTGAACACTTATCCTGTGTTTGTGCCTGTCTGGATACTTATTTTTTCAAAGGATTTTGTTAAAATTTGAGATGGATATACGAAAAGTGCTATGAACTTGTTAAACATTTTTCCTGGGAAAAGAAATCCTTGGCTATACAGATCTTTCTAAAAATACCCGGGTTAGTGTTATTAACTTACTTGTATTTACTCTTCTAAATGAATTTGAGTGTCTACCTTTCAACAAGTGGGAATATTAAACACTGACATCATGGCCCAGAGTTTACATGACTTTAAAAACCCAAGTACAGATACTTTCTCTATGACAGATAATATAAACTATGGCTAATCCTCTCCAGACCCCACCCCCAATCTCTTTCATAAGTAATCCAAGCTTTCAAAAGATCCCATATTCATGAAAATAATGGAAAAACTCAACTGAACTCATATGTTAGCCTTAGATACATATAATAGCTCATAAGAATTGATAATGATAAAAGGGATTCTGGTTGCCAGTGAAACCTGGCTGGGATAGTATTAAGAGGATGCTGCAATTAATGTAAAACTAATCACCAGTCTTCCATGGGGAAATGCAAATTGCAAGTTGTTAGAGGGCCTGTTTTGTTCCATAGGACTTGTATTGCTGCTAATCCACTTAGCAGCACACATGTTCCTCTGCTGAGGTGTTTTTTAAGGAAGTTTTGAAGTATTATTTCTATTCTAGAGATTCTACCGATTTATTTAGATTCTATATTTTGACTCTTCTGTTTTTAATATATATGGAAGTATGTTTCCCTGCTCTTTCTTTGGCAGGCCCGTGGGCTGAGGTCAAACTAAGTGGTTCTATTTTGTTCTATTTTGTTTAGTTTGCTCCTGGAAACTGTACTGTACTAAGCTATAGAAGTAACCCTGGGACATACAGGAAATGTGATACATATTCTGTGTGTGCAGTTGAAATTCCCAGATTCTGCTGTGTCTGATGTTCTGTCCTTCTGCTGGTGGGCAGAAATAGCTGCACAAACCCTGCATTTTCAGGGTTGAACACAATGTGAAACAAACTTTCGTGCTTTGTGTTTTGTTTAATTCCTTCATCTAAAGGTACTTATGGACAGCTACTCCTTCTTGCAGTGCCAGTGCTTCCTAGAAGCAGCAGGAGGAAATGTGTCAGCTATGGGTGGGCTCTTCTCAGCACAGGAACTAGTCCCCAAGCCTGGCTGTTCAAATACTTCAGTTCTGGAGATCAGCTGTGCTGAACAGAGAGGTAGCAGATGTCCTTACAGCACTGGGAGTATCACAGGAAGATGAGTTTAAAGAAAGACCCTGAACTGCATTCACCTCCTTTGAAGCAAATGACAAATCCTAACATTTGTCTTTAATCCACTGGAGAAGCAAGTTCAGGTTGAGTGTAGAAAGGAAGAACATTGGAACAGTTGTGCTTGCACTTATAAATCCAGTTTTGATGCCAGTGTAAATATCTTTGCTTTCAATTAATTTTGAAGGAATAATTTCTTTCTGGCAAGTGTAACACGTGTTGTAAGTAAACCTTGTGTATAAAAAGCCAATGTTATTAGAATTGAATGTTTGGCAAATATTTTGTCCAATAGTAAACACAATTTGGTCAGAGTTTGTTTTTTCCCCAAATGTTACGATTTGTTGCCCCTTTGAAGCTAAAGAGCCAAAACATAGAAGGTTATGAAATCTCTTGTCTTCTGTATACCTTTGAATGTTTGACCTTTTATCACGTAATGTAGTCTTTCAGACACTGAGGATTTTGATCCAGGTATGCAACCAACAAGAACAACTTCCAGAAAAAGAAATAATTTTGGTTTGTGCAGCCCTTTACTCAGACATGAAAGCCATTTCTGAAAAAAAAAAAAAAAAAAAAAAGCCATCTGCTACTTTATTGTTTGATATCAGTGGCAGAATAATGTCCGATTTTAATATCATACTGTTGGCTATGTACTGCACTAATTTGTTCAGTAGCATCAATGAATCAAAGTAGAGTTCCTGATAGAAGAACATCAAAAGGAAATTAATCTCCCTGTGATAGTATTAATAATTTCAGAATGGACGTGTTTTGCTCAATTATGGTACCCATTGAGAGCTGTGTTTTTGTGGACTGTTAGATCAGTATCACAACTGCTGCACAAATTGAGGGTGTGAGAATGAGGCTGGTGCTCCTCAGTAGCCAGGAGTTACTGATGGACAAAAATCTGACTGAACACTCTTGGTAGAATTTTATGGTCAAAGGAAAGGAGACATGGAAGTGTGAACTCAATGGAGAAGGGAGGGAAACTAGAAAAAAAACCCATCACTTTTCAGTATGTTGGGCAGGATGGTGGGCCTGGCATTAAAGGCAGCATTTACAGAGTTTATAACCAGAAATTAGCAGATTCTGAAAAAGATTTAGTGGAAATGGAGGCTAATAGTGTAGCAGAAAGGAGGTGTCATAAGGTTATTCAGCCTGTATCTCCTGAAAATATATTTTTTGGAGTATTTTATTCATTTGGGTTTTTTTGATTGGTTACATATAAACCCTGTCAGATTAATACAATGTTTATTAGAAAGCACGTTTCTTTATGTATATCCATACAGTTTCACATCTTTCCCTACAAATAGATATATACAGGATTTGACACAATAAAAGAAATGGAGCATTTTTAGATACAGATCCTTCCAAGTGCTTAGTCAATTCAAGGGTAGAAGAAAGGGTTACTACAGTAAAGCATGCTTGTTATAGCTGCACAGCATGATACCCACAGACAGACTGGGACTATATTTAGGGTTCTGGTTGTGGGCTGAGAATAGAACTAAATGAGTACAGAGGCCCAAATGTGTCACTGAAATAAATATTGGCAGTATGGATGTGTGATCAAAATATCCAAATATATCAGAGTCTGACTGCAGAACTCAGAGTCAGTAATAACCCAGATAGGGATAACATTTCAGATAAATCTAGTATTCCTTTTTCTTTATGTTTACCATGCTCAACTTTCCCCCCTTTTCCATTCTATTCCCTGCTCAGCTGGCAGCCAGGGGTGTTCTTCATCAGCCTGGGGAGGTGCAGGCTTGACCTTGTCCTGCAGCCAGCCTTGGGGTCCCAGGTAAGGACTGGGAGATCTCTGACCAGTTACTGTCATGGGCAGATCAGACCTGACTTGGGGAAAATTAATTTAATTTATTGCCGAATGAAACAGATTTGAACAGTGGAAAACAGAGACAAAATAAAGAAAACACCTGCCTCTCCTCCCTTGCTCTTCCTAGGCTCAGCTTCACTCCTTCCTTCCAAACTCCTCTGCCCACCCCAGCCCCAGCCAGGGACTCTCCCAGGCTTGATGCTCTCAGGGCTGCTCTTCCTGTTTTCACTCCTTCTTTCCCTCGTGCTTTTCCTCACCCCTTCCCCTCACTGCCAGGCAGTTTTGCCCTTTCCCCACCACATTCCCCCAGAGGTGCTGGAGGCTCAGCTGTGCCCTGCGCTGGAGCAGCTGCAGAACTGAGTGGAACCATCCCACTGCCAGCCCCTGGGCATGGTGCCCTGGTCAGCTTTACACTCATCAGCTCTTCATTTCTTAATTTGTGTAAAACTGCTGCTGGTATGAATAAGCTTGGGCTTTATCTGTAAGGATGCACTGACTTTTTAAAAGATTCTATAAGATTCTTAACAAGACTGACATTCCTTGTTCTAGATCAGCACTGCGAGAGTGAGGAATTTTCCTGACTGAGATAACATCAGATGCTTTTCCAAGCTCTCCTTCCATCTGAAATGCTGCAATAATATCTTGTATTAAAGACAGCAGATGAACAATTAGACAGTACAATGGAAAGGCTTCCACTGAGTAGAAACCTTGGGAGGACCAATACAAATCCAGCCACAGCATCTCCTCTGTGGTTTCCACCACCTCTTCTGCTTTCCCTTCTGCCCAAGCTGGAGTTTTCAAAGGGAAACCAACTTAAACAGGATTTGATAATGTGACATTTGAAGGAACTGTTGACAGCAGTCAGAGATCCACAGCAGATGTGCTGTTTGGATTGTCCTTGCCTGGTTCTAGTAATGAAGAAAGCAATGGCAGGAAAACAGAGGTGATCCCCCTGTACTATTGAACAAGAGCTATTTCCCAGTTGCTGACATGGAAATCAAAGGAAGGCTTCACAGTTTTTCTGGTAGATATTAGGGGACAGAAAAGTTTTTCTCTCTGATTTTGCACACAAATCCTGAGAATCTACTTTACCTGCAAAATTCAGATTTTTTTCTCTTTCTGCACAAGCATGTTCTAAATAGCATAGACCTAATTAGCAAGGACTGTCAGCAAGTTATCAGAATGAGAGATGCTGTCCCACAGCAGCCTTGGGAAGCCATTCACATACCATGTTCCTCTCCTCTGGGCTGATAATGTGCTTTTGGAGAGCAAACACACCCACTGCTCCTGGAAATGTAGTTCAGAAGACTTCCCTCTTCTCCAACATTTATATAAATTCAAATCTGGAAAGCAATGAACTCTAAGTGTGTCTTTAAGTGAAGAAATACTTAGGCAGTATTTTTGAGCATGGAAATAGTATCTGCCAATTGGGCTAATAGCTTATGTTCTTTATCAGATAGCACTATATATAAGCATGTGGAGTTCCTGTCCATTCAGGTTCACTAAAAATCTGCACTGTCAACTGAAAAATTTAGGCTGTTAAATACATAATTCATAGTAACTATATGTGCAGTGGTTATCTGTTTGCTGGCTTCTTGCTTTTCCAAGGTCCTTCTACAAAATATTTTTTATAGAGATACAGCAAGCCGTGTTTCGATGGAGTCCTGCAGGGAGAGATGCAATTAAGAATGTTATGCAATAATACATTGTTTTTCTTACACATAATGTATTTGTGAGCATTATACATGCAGGCAAAAGTGCTGAGCTCAGTCATTCATGTTTTTACATCTCGGGACCATACTGGCTGCTTCTGCAGCTTTAGCACAAAAGTAGTAGTCCCAAAGCCAATATTAATGATAAGAAATTGAAAATAGTTCAGGAATTTTTTGAGAATATTGCTATTTAAAAGTTTGCCAGATATTAGTTACATTTTCCCATTTTAATAGAGATGGCTTATTTTAGAAAAAATCTCTAAAAGACTGGTGATGAAGCAGAAATAAGCTTGGATTTTGACATTCAAATGCGATAACGTTGTCATTTAATATTTTTCATAGACTATAAAAATAATGATGATAAAACCCTATCTGGTAACCAGTAGCTTTCCTTTTGTTAAAGCTGGACTTCATATTTTTTTATCATTTGTCTGGGGTTTTTTTGGGTTTCTCAAATGCTGGACTTCCTGAACAATCTCTTTTTTCTTTTTTTTTTGTGCACTTCTGCAGTTCATAAATTTAAGATGAAGGATATATCTTTAAAATATTTGCGCTCAATTTTTGTTTTTCTAATGATAACACAACTTCAACTTTCTCTTACCAATATTCAGAAAAATTCCATTTAACTAGCTCTGAAACTGGATCACCTAGTTAAACTGAAAAGGTAAAATCCTTGCTCTATAATACTCAATTCAGTAGTTCAGTACGAAAAAAAATCCAGTGAATGAGTTTTTAATACTCTGATAAATCATAGCAATACCTTTTATTGCCCAATTAATTTACTACTATGCACTGTAAGTAATAATTAATAGCTGTGCTGTTTCCCTACCTTGTCTGGTGTTGCCATCATGACCCTTGGTAATGCTGCAGAAACATTTTAAACCTTTTGAACTTTAAATGTGGGTGGATGTCTTTCATGGGAAGTAACACAAAGTTTCAGAAGCTGAATTATTAATATTTTGTGCATGAAACTTGCACCTGTTGGGTAACTGTGAAAACTTTAGAAACAAATGTCTGATCACTGAGAAAATGCATTTTGTTGTGTATTTGAGATCATATTGTATTTTCAAGAAAAAATGGAAAGACCAGAATGTATTCAGTTGTAGGAATTTGTGTCTTACTATGCAAAAATGCTCTGCAAACTTGTCTAAATTAAAATCTTATGGAAATGAAATAATTTTCCCCTTGAGTTTACCTTTTGGAATTTGCCAGTGATCAGACTAATTCACTGAGTAACTGCAAAACATTTTCCTCTTACACACAACTTGGGTTTCTGTGCTGATGAATTCCTGAGTGCTCACTGACACATTTGTTTGAATTCTGGGTAGTGGTTTGCTTTTTGTGCTTTTAAGCAAGAAAAAATCCCTAGATTATACCTTTGCAGCTAATCCAGAAATTAAGGATAACTCTGATTTTATAGATTTCTCTGTTTTGTCAATGCCAGACAGGGCCCCAAATCGGCAGTGAATAGCCAGGGAATACTCTTATGTCAGCTACAGGTGTAGTCACATAATATATGACTGCTGAAACACTTGCCTGTGATTACAAGTTCAAATCATAATTAAAATTAATTTTAGAACACCTGTAATCTGCTTACAGTGTTGTGGAAGTCAAATTTGGTGGGATGGTTGATAAATTGCTTTTCATGTTAAGCCTTTTAAAACAGAAGGTTTTGGTCACTGTGGTGAGTACGAACAGAACTCCAGGAGTGTCAGCTACTTGTAATCTTTATTGCATTTGCCTTCTGCTTGTCTTTTTGTGAAATCTGCAGTTTGTGAGCCAGGTTTTTACTACTGTGCAGCCATTTCAGGAAGCACAGTGCTATGTTGTTAATTGATGGGTTAATCACGACTGTTGACTCTCATGTTGATCTTTTGAGTTGTATTTTCAAGCTGTGTGGTAGGAGCCTGTTCATTTCCTTGGGACACCTCTGTGTGAAGAACATGAGACCATGAGTTATCTGCTTCTCTTAGCACTGCTCCTTGTGTGCTGTACTCTTGGATATTAATTTGCCATAGATCTAACATTAGTAAGCAAGCTTTTATTCCAGAGCTGCCAGTTCTCTGATGAACTGTGGTAAAATCACCTCTCAGGAAGAGTGATCAGTAAACTATGTGTGTGAAGACTGCCTCTATTTTTGTGGAAATTTCACTGAGGTGAAGATTGTGACTGGAAAGATACTAACTGAGATGACAGAAGTAATTCATAAACACCCCACCCTGATACATTCTAGAAAGATTTGTCAGAAGCTGCTGAAGTGGAGTCTCACTTGAGACAATGGTAAGGTCCTGTGTGGAACCAGTGCCTCAGAATTCTGAGTAACTTGCAATTTATATTGTGGTTATTAACATTTAGCTGGTGCCTCAAAATTCTGAATAACTTGCAATTTATATCATGGTTATTAACATTTAGCTGGTTGGAAGCTACCACAGCTCTAGAAACCAGGCAGGGTAGCAGTGTGTATGGGGAGGATCTTTGTAAGGAAACAGTGACTCTGGCTTCTGGCTGAAAAGAGAAGTGGAAGAATTCTTGATTGAGGTAGAAAATACCAAAAGGTGTCTCAGAATTAGCATTCAGAAAATGATATTCAAATGCCAGTAGCAAATAAATACTCAATTAGTTCCTCTATTATTAACTTTTCTTTTTGACTGCAACAAGTTTCATATACTAAAGAATATTTTAAGTACATCTTGAAAATGTCATCTTTATTACACTCATGTTATATAGGACAAGCTGGTTCAAATAATTTTTGAAAGCAATGATGTTGTCTTGAAAACAAGGCAGAAATTTTGTTGATGCTGTGGATTATTGATTGACAACAGATGGCAGTATAGCAGGTGTATTTACCTTGCAATGAACAAATGTCAGTATATGAGACATGGCTGAAATTTATAAAAAGGCACTTGGGAGCCTAGTTCACTTCTTTTAGATTATTCAGTCACTCCAGGAAATACTATTCTTTTGTTGGGAATTGACTTGTATGAGGAAGATATGAGGTAACAAAAGGTGGATTGAATTCTGTGGGTCAATTCCTTACTCACCAACATGAGCTGCTGCAGAGGCTGAAGGAGTCTCCAGCCCACCTGAGATGTTCAGAGCTGTCCTTTCCATTCCCTCCTCATCTCTGTGTTCAGTCCAGCCTTAGCACAGATAGGAAATGTCCCAGTTTATTTTATGATATTCTAAGTTTAATATCTTAGCTGGAAATGCCTATTCCACCGTGTGGAAGCATGAGGTAAAGTTGAGAGATTCCTCTGAATTGTTTCTACTCTGGATTTTTACAGCACATCTTAAGGAGAAACCTCTTTCAAGCTGCACTTGGTGTCCATGTGCTTGACAATATCAACACTGATGATCTCAAAATGACAATAGAAGCTATGAGAAAACTAAATGATCAAAGAAAGTCCGCATTTAGGCTTTCTTTTTGTAGACATGATTTTGCAAATGTTTTTTTATATTGGTTCACATCAATTTTTTAAGGGAATTTGGATGTCTGCAGCCAAGTAAACCCACCAAATTACGTTGTGGCTGTATACCAATTTCAATGGATCTAAAATGTGACAGTAAAGATTATTTGTATGCATTCAGCTTTATGTCCATGTCTAAACAACAACCCTATTTAGAGTACCTTGTAACCTGTGTGCACAGTTGGCTAAACAGTTAAAGTATTCATGTGCATTATTTTTATCTGATGGAGTGCAGTGCAATAAGTACCCCCAAAAGGACAATACTGCTCACTCCTCTTGTGCTGGGGGGACCAGCAGGGACTGGCCATTCAGGGCTATGAGTAAACCAACACTGTGCTAGGGTGAAAGGAAGCATATGAATCATAAATGTAGCATGCTTCACCTGTTTTGTTGCTAGCTTTATGATTTCATGCTGCTTAAGCATTATGATTTTGTGATTGAACTGTCTGTTTTCCTCCCTTGCAGTGTAATAAGATGACATTGAAGAAAACCCTCCTGTTTGGGTTGTAGCGTGTGCAAATACATCAACGTTGGATCTGAGCCCCTGAATTAGCCCTGATTTGCCCTCTATTCTTTTCAGGCTGGGAGTTTGCACTGTCTTCTAAATTCCTGCCTGGATACTTCAAAGAGTAGCAAGAGTCAGGAAGTTTTTCTTCAGTTTGAGAGTGTTTGACTCCCATTTTTTTGTTTGTACATCACAGTTTATATGTTAATTGGTCTTTGAAACCGTAACTATTTAATTTTTTTCTTACCATTTTGTTTCTGCTTATTAGTACAGCCCAGGAAGAGATGAATCTGAAGTTTTTTTTCAGCAGAAGATATCATTTCACTCCAGAAGACATTTCTGTGCTTTTTCAAAGAAAAATTGGAAGATTTGTTTTGAATTCAGAGGAAGCGAGGTCAAATTCTCAGTCAGTTTAGACATAAGGAATGAACAAAGGGATTTGACACAATAACATGTCATTTAGGTTGTTCAGGTTACACATTTATTTGAGAGTATTCCCCTCTTCTTCTGAATAATTTATTTATTTCTTATCAATTTAATGTTTTATGCCTTGGATTTTTGTAGTAAATTTGCATTTCTGATGCTGCTATTAGACAGGAGTAATAGAGCTTGGTAACAGTAGAGAGGTTGGACACATGTTAGAGAGAGAAGGGATGAAAATTCTATTATCACTGTAACTTTAGAGCCATTACTTACAGGAATATTCCAGAACAGTGACCACTGCATTTCAGATTTAAAAAGTGATATTGGTTTAAAGCATTTTTTTAAAAAACGAGGTATTTTATGTTCTTTTTGTTTCACTTAGCATTCTGAAACTTTTGGCTTTGAACTTGCAGTGTGTTCTCATAATTACTGAGTGTTAGAAACATAATTTCAAAAGAGAAAGTGAGATTTTTAAAAATATAATAATACAGCTGCAGGAGTGGTTAGATGAGAAGAAATACCAGGTAACAGGAGACTTGTGGAAAATCATAAGTGTTGCCAATGCAGTAACCAGTAAGAGAGATATAAATCAAAATAAGCATTCATTGTGTTCTGCTTAGTTTCCCATTCACCTCCTTGGAAAATAATGCTATTATGTTTCCATTATGGTGGATTCTTCCATATGCATTGCTAACTGAGCTGAAAGCAGAATACAGAAGCAAATACAGCAATTCTTAAATTCTCAGAACTGTGCTGTCTCAATCAGTGGAAGGATTCTCTTTGGTTTTGCCTTGAAATGGGGTGACCCTGCAGGTTATTTATTTAGTAACCTTAACAGTGAATTACTTCTGAAGGAATACTCCTGTAACTGATAATTCTACTAAGCTGGTGAACAGTTGTCTTCAGCAGTAAAACAAAGGTCTACAGGGAAAGGATAGGTTTGGTTCTTCTCACACTTCAGGATGTTGTGGGTCTCTGGATCTCTGCACACTTTGCAGCAGCTGGCAAGCCAGGCTGTCTGAAAGACTCCTGTGCTTAGGAACATGGAATGAGGTGCTTGGTAAGGAGGTAAAAGTTTGTGAAAGAAGTCATCAGGAACAGGAAAGATTTTGAAAAATAAAATATTTGGATATACCCCTTCCCCCAAAGTCAGAGGATGAATGAATTCTACTAAGACAGTAAACCATGAGGAAACTGCATTTTAAATAACGTGAAGGCTCCCGTTAAGTCCTGTCAAGTTTGAGCTATATCATATGATATAGCAAATTCTGTCTGATGAAGGCTGAAGGCAGCACTGTTCCAGTCCTTGCCCAGGAATACCACACAGATGTCCATGGATCAGGGTGCTGTGTTTTCCATTGATCAGTAACTGTCCCCTGTCCCCTGGAGAAGCTTTACCCTGTGTTTAGCACAGAGCTGTCTGTGGGGAAACTGAGGAAACACAGCTTTAGTGACGTGTTCATCCAGGAGAAGTTTGTAGCAGAAGTCAGAATAAACCCCAGAGCTCCTGCTCCCTGTTCTTCACCTGTTTTCTCTTTGGCAAACCACTTTTGGCTCTGCTCATCCCTCATTTTATCCATCTGGACATGGCCATGATTTCTATAATATTGATAAGTATTTGAAGGTGAAAATAGTGTTGAAAAATTAACTTGCATAGTGACATCCCCTGTGTAAAATACATTTCAAAGTAGATGTTTAACTCAAGGGAACACCTCAAAATCTTGAAATAAGATAGGACTACATATAACACTTTACATGCTGTAATAATAGAAAGTAAGGAGTAGAAAATAAAAAGCTATTATAAAACCAGTTTTTCCAGGTAGAACTGCCAGAATTGCGGGTGAAATAATTATAATCTTGATTTTTTTTGTCATGGTAAAACATAGAAATCCTTTTATTCCCCATATATGTGAGCTGCTAATTCTAATGCCCATAGCTGCCTGTATGAGAAAGAGAATCTGAATACCTGAGCACTGCAATAGCTCTGGTTGCTGCAAGGTTCTGTTCACAAAGAAGCTGTAATGCTAAAAAAGCCAAAATAGTCAACAACAAAACCCCCACACAATGAGATCAGGTACAGAGGAAATCAGTTCTATAGGCTTGAGACATCCATGAACTGAATGCCATTTGGTATATATGCTATTAGATAATTTCAACCATTCCTTTAGTCCTTCAATTGCTACTAAAATCTGTTTAAAAGGTAATGAGACACAAGTGATGCTTTCTGTATATACTATGCTTTGTTGAGATAAAATAATGATATGTTAATTATATATTTCAGTAAAAGTAACCACATCTGTGCAACTACTGCATAGATGGACATTTGAAATAGAAGTGGCAGGGGGAAAAAAGAAAGAATAGAAAAGAAAGGAGAAATAAACAACAACAAAAAAGCAAAAATAGCAAAGCAGCTGCCTACAACTACCTGAAAGAAAGATTATCTCTTATCCTAGTTTCCTCTTGCTGAGGGAAATGTGATGTGATCAGGTCACTGCATGTAAAATGTCGTAAGAATGTGATCTGCACTTCATCATTATAAAATTCAAACATTCTTGAACCTTTTATTCCACCCTGTTCATATTTATCTTTTTGGTCCTGCCTTCATTGGGTACCACATTTGTATTGATAAATTGTAGGTACTTGGAGATGTATTGATGGGCTGAAGACAGTTCAAAATGCAGAGTGCTGTGGCTTTGCATATCATTACACCTAGCTCGGTCTTTGCCTCTTGAAAGCTGTCGATTTGTGCATTATTGCTATTCAGGCTGATAAATGACAGTAATTGTTCTTAAGTTGAAGAGCTGGCTTAATGTGCTGACTTGCTTGGGAATTCTGAGCACCAGGGTTAAACTAGTGCTCCACTGCTTCTAACAAAATGGTCTTTTCCAGCTCAGAATAGATACTTAATTGAATTACTTTAGCTTTCATGCATTTTGCAGCTTTGCATTTGAAGAAAAAATATTCATAACAAGATCAGGGAATTCAGAGCTGTTCATAGGGAGGTCAGGCTCGGTATGTGCCCCCACTTCAAGGCACCTGCTCCCAGTGGTGTTACCACAATTAAAAAAAAGTTGAGAGGGAGAATATGTTACTCCTATAATGACACTGGGAAAGACATAAAAAATTAGATGGAGATGTATCGCTATAATTTTCCTCTGCTGTTCCAGTGGTGGAACTTAGTAAGACACACTTAAAAAGATGAAATACAGCTCGTTTTGTGGAATTTTTAAAAACAATGTTTATTCATGTGTAGTGGCACTGATTTTTCAGGATACTTAGTTTGGGAGAAGTGTCTTAAAGCTTCTGTTAATTTCTTGAAAAAAAGACAATTTCAGGGATAAATCAAGAATTCCTCATGAAATATGAATATATTTTCTTAAATAATGATCACACAACTCAAACTAGAATTCAAAATTATCATAAGTTGAGTGTGACTTGTATTGAATTGTTCACATTTGGCACTGTTATGTGTGGTGCAGAACAAATTAAGGCTCACAATCCAAACGATTCAGTGTCTCAGTGATTCAGTGCTTAGGCCGATTGTCTTTGTTTTAAACGGTTTCTCTACAGGTCTTTTGGGTTACAGCTCTGCATTTCCACGTTGACACAAAAAAATTTCAAATCAGATTGAAAACATTGAGCTGTTAAAAAAGAAAACACCAGGATTCAGAGTGAAATTTATTTACTTCATTGTGATTCTCTATAATGACTTGTTTCACATATAAATATTGAATGGGATCAACCCCTTTCACATGAGGTATATAAAGCGTTTCCTTTTACCTCTAAAGATAAAATATTTATTTAAGGTTTTCTGTAGTTCCAGGTATGGTATTTGGGATTTCCTGGGTCAGCATCACAAAGATATTGGCTGTTCATTCAGGGAGAATTTTAGTCACAATGCAAGATTCTTGTCTTCTTATTTATAACTGCTGGAGCTTGAATGTCTGATGTGTACTTTCAAAAAAAAGTTATGAAAATACTGGAAAATAATTCATTATTTGTTTAGCCATCTTAGAAAACAGGAGTCCTTTTCTGCAGCCTTTAAAAGGAAGATTATATTCTGACATTATCAGAAAAGCATATCTTTTTCTATTACAAAGACTCTTGGCTGCTACCTGATGCAATTCAAGGTTATTTTTCATTCAGATACTTTCCTCAGAGCGTGTTTTTAAATCAGTCACCTCCATCTACCAAGTGATCATGGACCAGCTGCCATGAGCTGATGTTTGGGACCACTGAAGACTTTTCCAGGGCATGCAGAGGTGCTCAGCAAGAGCCTTTAGCTGACCCCAGAGTATTCCTAAAGCTGCCAACTGAGCAGGGAGGCACAAAGGGTTATATTATTCATTTACTACTTTATTATTTTGGATTACCAGCTCTTTGAAGAACATTTGTGCTCTTCACATTCATTGAATGTTGGGGTTCATCTGTTGAATGTAAAAGAAATACTCGGTTATAGAAACTGTGAAAAATTTCAGTTTTTTCCCTTCCTATTCCTTTGTTGCAATATGAATTTCTTAACTCTGCATATTCTTGTGTGTTTATTGACCTAGAATTCATTGAAGATACTAGTTAATTGCTATTTCCTCCATTCCATGCCTGAAATATGTTTTCCAATAAGGAAAGTCTTGTTACCTGACTATAACAGTCTGGAAAATGTAGATTTTCTTCACTTATCTGCTTTAAAATTAAACAAACAATAATTCCTTACTTTTGTAATAGGAAAATGGCATTAACTGAGTTCACAGGAAGGTGGACTTCTTAGGCCCTGTGTGGATACTCTATTTCTTCTCAGTTTTATTCAAACACTTTTCCTGCCTGAGCTCATTTTTTGTTATTCATGAACCCTAAAGCCATTGCAGCATAAACCTTAATGGATGCTATCTTTCACATGCTGATCTTCACATGCCCAGTTTTCTTGCAAGGTCTCTGATTGAAGGTTAAAGAATATTGTGACTCAAGCATGTATTTTATTTTTCTTAATCTACTTTTCTCCAGTTCTTTAAATCTTTGCTATTCAAGTCAGGATAAAGGAGATAATAGGAAAGTTCAGCTCATAGAAGAACTTTGGAAATGCATAATTCAGAAATGTTGTGCTTCTGAGCACATTTAATATTTGTCTACTATTTTTACATAAATGTTAATATGTTTCTCCCCCAAGGAATTAATTTTTATTTTAAAGAAAAAGGCCTAATCTTTTTATTTCCATGGTAGCTTTAAAAACCTAGACCTGCTGTTATAGATTAGTTTCTGTCAATGTTATTAGTGCACAATATATATTCCCTTTTAAAGCACAGAATGTTTCTCTGATGGAGACCAACAGCTGTCATCTTTCTGAATCTATGGACTGAAGAACCATTTGTGAACTTTTTTATTCAGCCAGTTGGGATCGTGACTATTCTGAATTTAGAAATCTGTGAGTGATTACTTTCAAGGTCTCTTGACTTAGAGGGAAAGTCAGGCACTGTGTAATCCAAACTACACCTCTAATTCCAATATAACATGGAGAAAAGAACCTGTTTGTTTTAAGATTCTGAGCAACTCCAGGTTCCACTGAAGTAAAGTCCTGGAGAGATGGGCAGTTATGAAAATTTGAAACTTTAAATATTTTGGGAAATTCACTGATTCCTTTGCTGGATGTGAAATCCTTACAATTTTGTTTAGAATGAAATTTAACTTCTCTTAATTAAAGAGTAGAGTAAATGGTAGAGTAATGTGCTGTGGGAAAGATAACACTGAGGAGAAAAGTGAGTGTTTTGAACAAGAAGGCAAATTTGTGTTTTTCCCTCCATTGTCTCATCCTTCTTTCTACAGGATCATTAAAAGAGTTGCAAGAATGTGCTCTTACATCATGCTGAATGTATAATTATCATTTGCAGCTTGTTGACTGTCAGCTGACCTGATGGAAATTCTCTGTAGTGACTTCACTCCCTTTGTCTGAATTCATTCAGCTCCTCAGGTGGTTGGGCTGCAATTGTTTTGTGTGCCTCTTTAAAAACAGGTTCATCCAAGGAAGAGATACCAATACTAACAAAGATATTAGAGTTCTTAAGGCAGTGGATTTTTTTAATATCTTGCTTTAAAATTTATTTTCCAATTTCTCAATGGGTAGGAAAGTAGATCTGTGTGTTTCCCTTTTGCGTCCTTGCAGAACTCATGCACTAAATTTAAGCTTTTGTGTTGTTTTTGAATGATGTACAAAAGTGATATATGGCTTTCTACAGCACTGCACTTGGATTTGGAATGCATAATGTCCATTGTGTAAGAAAACAAACCTGGGGAAAGTTTTGTGTGTGTTCCTATAATTTTTTTCCTATAATTTTCTTTTGTAAATGAAATTGGGGAGTAAAAGAAATACTCAAAATCCACTCCTGAGCACTGCCCTCAATTGTTATTCATGAACCCTAAAGCCATCCTCAAACACCCGGTGTCTTGTTAACTGCAGCATGTCTCTCTCTGGGAGTTAACCATGGGGGCAGATGTTTCTTTCTGACTCTGGGCAAATCAAAGAACTGGCAAAAAAAAAAGGTTCTCCTTTTCTAGAGTGGTATGTGGAGAATTATTCTATGAAAGGAAACCTTTACTACTTAGGCAGTGAATAGACTTGCATTTGAATCCTGAACTTCTTAATTTGGCAGCATCCAGTGTTGTCTCCCTTTCATCCTAAGGCAGAAATATATTTCGTGCCAATTTCCCATAAATGTGAGAATGAACTATATTGCCTTCATTTGGTCAACTGATTTCTTTTGACAGAAAAGGGAAATATTAAGGATGCAATGAATAGTCATGTTTGAATCTACCAAGCAGATGTTTGCTCCTGGAGGCTTCAGTGTATACGAAGCTAGAGGATTAAAGTAACAAACTGATAAGTCTAAAAGCATTTTCAGAATGAGGATTTTTCAATTTATCTTCTTCTCTGCAAGATTTCTGCCTGCACCAGCTTGTGCTCCAGGATCTCACCTCATTTCCTGTACTTGGGTCTTGGAGTTGTTTCTGCATTCGACTTTGTTTCCAGGAAAACACAACAAATCTGTGATCATTACAGCATGTCATAGTAATTAATAACCTTTGGTTTCTCTTTGTGGAGCAGACCTGATTGTTTTTAAAGGATATTTTAATCTAAAATCAAGTAGTAGAGAGATAAGGGAGCATTAGTTTGTTTTGTTGTAACAGATGTGTTTCTTGCCAAGACTGACCAAGTGGCTGAAATAGCTTCATTATTTTAGATGGATAGCTAATTACTGTCCTTTTTTATTATTCCTATTTCTGTCCTTCATGTGGTGGTTGTGAATTAGCTTTGTGCCATTTTCTAAAGTATCAGGCATTTTTATACATTTGGTATATTGAATGGCAAATGCTTGATGTAAAGTCTGCAGTTTTACTCCATAACCAGATTGTAAAATATGAACTGAATTAATCATAACTGCAAAGAGTAATGGCACATTTTCTCTTATTTTATCTTTAGTGCCTTTCAGATCATGGTTTAAAACCTTCTACATCTGGTGCACAGAATGAGGCAGCAGCTTTGGTAGTGGATAGCAAGAGGCAAAGGTCAAACCAGAGGCTGCACAAATATTGTGCACTGGATTTATTGTTTTAATTAAGAGTGTGGCAGTTCATCATAAACTGTTTATGGTGTTTTTGCACAGTGCAGCATTTTGAAATCAACTGTTTTAATGAAAACATAATGTCATATCTGTCAAAGTTCTAAATATTTTGAAAGTGAAATATGAAAACAAGAACTTTAATTCTGGGTTTACTGGGATTAGCTCTTGGAATTGTTTTAAAATCCCTTATGTGTCATATCACAGGTAGCATAGTTCTGTGTTAGAAAGGAAATGGAAAATACTGTGTGGAGCTTATTTAATTGTGAAAAAACATGTTGAGGGTTAATGTATTGAAAGACAAAGCTGTTAGGATTTGCATTGGAATGCCAGAATTGAGACAAAAGCAGAGACAAGGCATTTCCTTTTCCATAAGCAGTATGTAAATGCTGTATCCTGATTATGTGCTAAAAAAAAAAAACAAACCAAAGGAGACCTGACAAATAAACCCCCAAACTGAGTGAATTCCTAAACCTGGAAAGAAAGAAATATGCTGTGGGTCATATGATGCTGTAATCTATTATCATCAGGGGTTTTGTAACTAATTATTTACAAGACCTAATGCCTTTCTGTGGACTTTTGAGGCTGAACATTTTGTAGTCGAACAAATTTCTGCTGCTGCTCTGTGTTCATGTAGATATGTAAGGCAATTTTTGTTGCATTTTTTTTTTGTGTAGTCTGATAAAATATTTGTATAATCTGAAAATTATATTTTTGTAGTACTCTCCTTGGAAAATAGAAATTAAGTCTGTCATTAGATGCTAGGCCACAGTAGTTGACTGAGCAGGGTAATGTATGTTACATTTTGTGCTATACTTGGTCAAGTTTCATATATATCGTATTCCACGTTATTTTATTAAATTTAATATCTGCACTTCCTATTACCAGACATGCCTCTCATTCAAAGCACAGAGGCACAGTTCTCTAATCAGAAGTGACAAGCTATATACTTTCTTTCAGCCATTATTCGGTAGCCTAGAGCAAGGAGCTATGTTTCCTTGAAAATGTTTTGAATTGGGTTATTTTTATTGAAGTATTAAAGTAATTCTTCAGATTTTAGGCTATTATTTAAGTACTTTTGGGAGAATGCAATAACCTCTGGATTCTGTAGCCTTTGTTATGTTAACAATTGTAGCTGCTAAATGTATCTTTTTAATGCTTGTTATGTAAGTGTCTGGAAAAATCATCTGACTGATAGAAACTAACAATATTTAGGAAATAAATAAGATTAGTTGACTAAATTAGTTTGCTTTTGAAGTATAATATCAAAGTGACTCACTATTTAAATATACCCATAGATTCTGGTCACCATACCTTCACCAACAAATGTCACAACATAAAGTTCGTATTTGGCAGATTTATTCTAAGAGTATGAAAATTATAATTTCCTTTGTGAAGGCAATCTGTTGCCTTTGATGATGTTGGTTAAAGCCCTCTGCAGAAATTTCTAATGTTTAGGTTTGGTGAATATCTTTATTGACAAGAGTTCTGGAATCTTTGCAGATTTTGTACGTCCTTTACAGGCAGAAAGCAGAGTGAAAGCGTCAGAATAGGTGGGGTAGATTTGGTACTGAAGGAGAAAGGAACAGGGTGCCTTTGTACCTCCTCTGAAATAGGATGTGTCAAAGAGAGAATCAAGGCAAAAGAGCTTTATAGGAGTTTTCTGAAAGGTGATTTTAATGCATCAAACATCCCTCCCATGCGTTGTGTGTGTATTCACGGGGGGATGTGTGAAGTTCCCCAGAGGAATTGCCAATATTGACTGGAATTAGGTGAACAATGTGAACAGATCCACAGTGTTGTTAGTGGGTTTCTCTGACATAAAAGCAAATCCCAGCCTTTGATAAGTGCAGACAGTGAGCCTTGTGGAACTTTGTGGTGATGTAGATGTACATGTGAGAGAAGGATGACGCTGAGAAAGCAACTTCAATCTTGAATGGAGATCTTGTTCTTATAGGCAAACATTATGGGCACAATCCAAATATTTTCCCAGAAACAATTTCATAATAAAAATCTGCCAGTTGTAGGCATTATTTGTAGCTTGTTCCTGCTGTAGTGTTTTTGGTTTATTTTTTTAGAGGGTGTTTTAGCTTTTGAGAGCTTTCTGTTGTTAGTATCCTGAATTGATAGTACTTGTGGTATTAGACATCAACTTTGTTTATCAGCATTCTGTACACTTTTGGTCTGCTTAAACATGCAGTGGGATTTAATCACAATTTTGGACTAGGACTATCCTGGATCTAAGCACAGCTTCATGTGTATATTATCAATTCAAAGGATTGTGTTATTGTTTAATTCAGATGAATGAAAACGTAGGAGATCCACAGGCAATGCAGACCATGCTAGGCATGGAAAAAGAAAAACAAAGTACTCATGAGCATGTTAAGGGGAAAACAGGAAGACTTGCAGACAATGTGAGGAATACCTATGCTGAAAACAGAATAAAGCTCTGTTATATTACCAGGCCCAGAGGCTGTGGATGTAGTTTTGATTAAATAATTACATGCATGCTATACTATTTGATTTGCAAATGGAAACAGTATCACAATCACAAAAGTAAGGGACTTTTCTGTGGAAAATATGACCCTGAATAGACTTCCAGAATAACAGTTCTTACACCTTGGTGGAATTAGAATTCAAAATCACCTATATAATTATATTTTGAAATGAATTTATCACTAGTTGAAATATAAAAATAGGTAATATTAGTGTGGTTGATATTAAAATAAATGAAATACGTAAGGACTGAAGTAAACCTGTAGAGTAAAAACCCATCAGAGATGACTGAAACATGTTAGAAATTAAAATATTAATTCTAATAATAACCAGCACTGCACACAGAGAATGGAAACATCAACAGAGTAATGACATTTCATGCCTTAAATATTTCATAAGATGCCTAGCAATACTTGGAAAAGATACAGAGTGGCAGCAGAGGGCTTCAGTAGAAATGTAGATATACAGGAAATTCTGACCTGGGAGAAGGTGAGAGGGAAGTGCCTCATCCTGGCCCTGTTTTCTTCTTTCCTGTGCCTTACACCCACCTTGGACACAGGATATGAAGTTAAATCACCTGTTGATCTGGCCCTGTGAGTTCAGCTTTGTCTGGCCCACCTCTCAGGGGTGGAATTGGGAGATGGCCATGGGATATGAGTCTACAAACAGCTGGAGAATGCTTCTGGGTCCCCTCCTTTGGTTTAGCTGGCTGTGGCTGTATTTTACTTAGTACTTATGGAGCCAAGTGCTGTTTTTAACATTTAATGACTGATTTTAACTGGTTTTCTTCACTGCTGGAAGTGATTCAGCCAGCTGGATGTGATCTGGGAATTGCTTGGTGAAGTGTTGTGGCACTTGTAAGTCAGAGTAGATAGAAGGGGAAATTCCTTTTGGCCTTGAAAATGTATGGATCTCTTAAAAATGTGGTCTGTAAGACCACTGATGAATGTCAGGATTCATTTGGTTCTTTGTTAAAAGGACATGGTATAGAATTCACTGAAAGATCTAAAAAATTTCATTAATGTATACAGCTTGACTTTGTTCAATTTTCAGAAGCTTTATTTTGAAATCACAAGTGTGTAAAATTTGGAAATATCAGTTCCTTGACAGGGCAACATACAAATAGTGCAGTATTTCAGTGATATTGTATGAACACTAGGAACACTTCATATTTGCACGTCTAAGTCCTGAATTAAAAAAAAAAAAAAAAAAAAAAATCTTATTTCTGCAGATAAAATACATGCTGTCCCTAATGTGCACTGGGGAGAAAAAAAAGAAAAAATTATCATATTCCCTTTGTAACTCCTACTTTCTGAGATGCACAAGTTTTTATAACCTGCTCATCACTGATACAATTCCACTTGTAGGAAAAACTTGTTAATGTTAATATGGGCAGAAAGGCCGAAATGGCAAGAGGATATGTAAATGGAATCAAATGTCCAGACTTTTCACAAAAGACACTTGTACCCTGGGTATTTATCCCAAAGTGGGGCAGGTAAATAGTATTTGGGGATCTTCTGTTTAAATGTTAGTGGAAAAATATGTGAATGGAAGAAATGATGAAAAAAATCGGGAAGCAGACCTCAAACATTTTTCCCTTGATTTTTCTTAAATGAGTATCTGTTTATTATTGAATGGTATTGAATAGTGACTATTAACATTTATTTTGGTAAATATTGTTGGCATGAGGTAATTTAAATGCTGCATTGTTAACAATTGTATAATTAGCACTCTTAATGAAAAGCCATAGCTTGATAGGCCAACTCCTATAGTCTTAAAGCAAAAAACCCCACATGTTTATTGTAATAATCTACAGCCAGATGAAATGAATAGAAATATCTGAAAATATGTTAAGATATATATTTGTACATTGGACATTAGTGCTATATACAAAATATATTGGGATTGTGTTTCAAAATATTTCAAACATTGTTGACCTTTCTTATATAATACCAAGCTCAGGGAAATATATTTGCATAGATTTAGTAATATATTGTAAATAACTACATGGGACAGTGCACATTTTTCCTCTAAGATGCAGCATTATAAGCAAGACATTAAATTATGCCTATCAGACAAAGCAGCAGAATCTCAACATTTTTTTTTATAGCACATTCTATTGGGAAGACATCTCTGCTTCTAAAAAGCACATGCATTAACTGCCTGATTCATGTGGTGACATGTGGCATATCCAAATGTGTTATGGATCTCCCAGGAATAAAAACAACATAGCAAAATCATCACCTTGGGATGTTCATTGAGTGAATATTTTACAGACATACTCCTTTTATATTTATATAATAATTTAGTGTTATGACAATTTTTTTAGCAGTGTTGGCAGTTTTTCTTTTTTATAATGGTATTATATTTGTGAGCCTATTAAGTGCACATGGGCTAAACTAGAGAAAAAAGTATTTTTCATAATTCCTTGGGGTGCTTGTAGCACAAGAACCATATTGGTATAGAAAAATGTTAATAAAAGGTCAAGCAGAACTTTCCAATGTTTATCATGATAGCAATAGCAATTTGGGGCTTTTTTGAATTGTATATTGAAGAAGCAGATTTATGGAGTGTATAGAGAGGAAGCTGTACCTGTTATACTTGGTACTTGAATTCCTTATTAAGAGGTATATCTACCTTTTAAAAATTATAAAAGTAAATATTTTCTACCATTTTTCCTTTTAGATATCTGGAAATTGGTGTGAAATTGTACAAAATGAGCTGTAGCAGTTGTTTTTTTGCTGCTTCTGTGTTACAGCTCTGAGCTCTGGAGTCGAGGACGGTGCTCACGTTGTGCAGTCACTTTTGCTGCTCCAGAGAGTTGCCATCCAAAATGGGAACAATGCTTTGGGCAGAGTGAATCCAAATACAACAGGGAAGAAATGCTGGCTTCTAATTTAGGAATTTGTCTGTCTGTGCTGGTGCACCTTAGATTTGTATTTGCACTGGAACAAGGACATCGCCAGGCTGTTGTCCATCAACTCAGGTTCACTGCAGCCATGTAAGGGTCTCAGCTCAAATTCTCATTTCACAATCCTTTCAGGATGTTTCTTCTTGCAGAGATGCAGTGATTTGTTTAGTTATAGAGCAGATATGTCTATTTAGAGTGTGTAATTTATATAATGCCTGTCCATGTTTATTCAACAAAGCTGAAGTAGTGAAAGGTTCATGATCTGACTGCTTCTGAACAGGATGAAAGGTGACTGATTCAGATTTCATTGGTACCTTGTCTGGTGTTTTTTCAAACTGAAATGGGTCTGGTCTTGCACCCTTGAAGTCTATGGGATTTTATTTATTTTTTATTAAGGATATTTAAATACAAGCTGTGATGAGATTAACTCTGCCATGAATGTGTACACGTGCCTTTACGCTCTTGATGTGAGATTACAGCCCATCAATTACTACAAACTCTTCAGTGAAAAAGGAGTAAATTTGGGTGCTGCTTCTTCGTGCATTAATTTACTTGAATGTCTGTGTCCCAAAACAAAAAAAGTAATTTCTTTCATTGTCTTCCTAGTGACAAGAGTGGGATATAACCTTCTGTTGTCACACCTGGTAACTGGGTTAGGATTGCAACAGTTCCAAAATCCTGAGCAGCTCAGCAGATTTGGGTGATCCACAAATCAGTGCAAGCATCTTCAGGCCCAATATTGTGACAATACTAATTTTCAGATAATTTTCAGTTTCTCCTTCAACAGATAAAACTTTACTAGGTGTATGTGATGGTGTGTGTACAGTGCATAAATGTTATTAAATATTCTGAACTGGATGCTTCTCTACCTGTTTTATATAATGCAAAAATAATTTTCCTCAATTGCTTTGTAAACCTTTCTCTGATAGTATGGGATGCTTCAATTATATGCAAGTTACAACAATGTTATGCTGCAGATTAAAATATTGACCATAGACAAATATTGCATCTCCTGAAAACAGAATTGTGTTTTCTGTGCAAAAGTGTAGATAAAGGCTATTTTCTTGAAATTGATCCAAGTTGGCTCCACAGGAACAGAAGCATGAGCATCCGAAGTAGCTGTAACAGCAGGAAATTCACTTTTCATTGCCATTTTGCCTGTATCCCTTGTGAGAAGGGTTGAAAATAGTGCAGGGAAACTACAGGAAATCTATATCAAATTTTCTTAGAGATCCATCTTATTGTTCAGCAATTTTCTATTGTATCATATTAGCATTGTATTTAGTATTTGTTTTTGGCAGATTTTTTGTGATATCAAAATGATATTAAGAATTAATAAAGAAGTGATAATGAAGAGCAAACGATGTCAGTAAAATAAGGTATGTAAAATATATAAACAGTATCAGGTTTGCCAGTACAAACTGATCTGTAATATGCTGCTTAATATCTGCTGCCATGTTATTAATGCCTTCCATTTTTATTGTATGGTCTAGAAAAAATATTTTTTTATGTGTTCATATAGAATTAATAGGAAAAAAAAAATCTTTCTTCCAAAAAAAAGTTTGTTTTTTAGTGTATAGCAAGGCTTCCCTGGGAGCTTTTCTGTGCAGTGAAATTGTGGTGCTTTTCACACGTATAGAAATCCTTTTGTAGGAAGACCTGAAAGAGCTGGGAAGTTGATGAACTAAACTACCTTAAACCCACACAGTGGGAAGATGAAACATCCTGAACAAGGGTAGGAATAATAAAGCATTTTGGTTACTACGATTTGGGGGAATAGGAACTTCTGTAACTTCAGGTGTCTTAGAGAAATGTGGACAGAGATTATTCTGCAGGTAGGCAAAATCTGAGTGCCAAATATCTTTGAAATTGTCAATTCAGTTTCTGATTCTGCTATGTTTGAGTTTGACACTTACAATTTCAGTGTAAGTGCTGGTTCCCAGCTACCACAGATACACCAGAAGTGTTGAGGCATGGCCTGAAGCCTAAATTAATAAACTCCCTCAGGATTAATAGGCTCTGCCCTGTATGGGCACTGCCAGCTTGGGCAACTGGGCCAGGAGGGAGGGAGCAGCAGGGCCAGCAGAACAAAGGATGGGAGACAAGGAGACAGCACCAGGCAGTGGCAGGAGCCAGTGGGTTGAAAGGGAGGATGGTGGCTGGAAAAAGGTTGGTCACAAGGAGAAGGAAGGGCAGGTAATGCAGCACATTCCAAAAGGAAAACTGGTGACCAAGGAGGAGCTTCACTCAATTAACATGTGACATGAGACTTGACATGAGTTATTCTTAGCTAAAATAGGCATTTTTAAGGTAATTTTTCTAAAATTAAACTCTTTGGGTTTTACATCTAGAATTTGTCTCTGCTTTCACCGTTGTTATATGTAAACCCTGTTAAGTTTTTTTTTTGCTCTGGAAACAGGACAGAAATGAACCAACCCAAAGGAATCCTGTGTAGTCTGTGCACTGTAGCTCAGCACCTGACCAGGCTGTGAGGATGGCCCAAAGTGTCCCATTTCTGCACAGTCTTGCAAGGACTGCTGGTAATTGTCTGCCTTCCCTGCAGTCAGCATCCTGCACATCTCCTGCCAGCCTGTCTGGAGGGAAGGTGGGAGAATGGCCAGAGCAGAATCCTGTCCATTGTTGGGTTGTCTGTGTTGGAACAGACCTCTCAGAGCTTGTAGTGCGATTTTTGTCTCTACTTTGTCCCTTCTTGATGAAGTGAGCAAGAGTTCTGACAACTTCTCTGAAGATATTTTCTATGTTCATCAAACCCAGGAGGAGTGGTAATTTGGACACAGAAGTCACTCTTGTAATAGGAAGTGAGGTTTTTGTGGTATAAGTTATTTAAGGTGTTGTCATTCACTTTTCATGGAATATCACCCTTAATTGAAGATCTTTCTCACCTTTCAAGGACCTGTGCACTCCTTCCTTTTCTACTTGTTTCTATTTTAATTTTGAGTGCATATGACTGCTTCCATCTTGTGTTGGCTACCTTGCCAGAAATATCCAAAGTATTCTGTGAGTCTGAATTTTAAAAAAGTGGCATAGAAGCAGGTTTGGGAACTTTGAATTACACACAATCTGTTTGTTTGAGACATAGTTGCTGAATTTTGAGAAGGTCCTAGAGATGCTGCAGTGAGCTGCCCAAACAGATGGAAATGTCCAATACCATATTCATGGCACTTTGTGTATTCCATTTATGTTCCTGTAACTCTCTAGGATGATCTTTCTATGCTGTTTTGGGGACAGAGGGACATTGCTATTGCTGACTGAGGAACAGTTATTCAAAAGTGAGGAGCTGGTGTCATCCACATGAACTAAAAATGAGTACATTGCCTTGTTATTCAAAAAGAGCTGAAATCAGACTCTTATCAAGAACACAAATGAGAATTACATATCTGTGATCTGTTCAATTACTTGGAGGTACCTCACTGCCATTTCTGCCTTGGCCACTTCTAGGGTGTACATTTTGTTTGGACATGAATGAGAATTTTAAGGTATTTTATCATACAAACAAATGGAAGGATGAAACATCTAACCATTCTAGGAGACATGTTCAGATTTCTGAAATTCTGCTTGTATTTTGGGTTTCACCCAACACAGCTTTTAATTTATTACAGCATTTTCCCCTTAACAAACACAATAGTAATGCTTAACTTTTTTTAAAAATTTAAAATCATGTTCATGGAGTTTCACACTAATAAATTAATTATTGTAAAATGAATAGTATTAGATTTATAACATGAAGTTGTCCAAAAGATGACATTGACCTTCATTTGAATAGCAGACTTTAGCTCTTTGTTTACCAAATCCCTTTTATCTGATGCAAAAACACGTGGGTTTTAAAAAATGCCACTTTTGCTACTATAGCTAATAATACTATTGAGGAATTAGTGACAGGAATAAAACTTTTGGCACATGTCTAAAACCTCGCTGAGATAAGCCTCACCAAAACCTCACTGAGATAAAGCTCATCAAAACCCTGCTGAGATAAACCTCACCAAAACCCTGTTAAGATAAACTTCACCAAACCATTTTCTATTTAAATGGTAATATTAGATGAGGATTGTATAGAGTTATTCAATAAATTTATTAGTTTGAAGAATTTTACTTTAGAGAGCTGCTGTATGTTTGGGTTTGTGGAGGGTGGCACTTGTTGCTGTCACAACTTCAGGAGACATTTTCGGCACGTGTCTAAAACCTTGCTGAGATAAACCTCACCAAAACCTCGCTAAGAGATAAACCTCACCAAAACCTTGCTAAGATAAACCTCACCAAAACCCTGTTAAGATAAACCACACCAAAACCCTGCTAAGATAAACCACACCAAAACCCTGCTAAAATAAACCTCACCAAAACCCTGCTAAAATAAACCTCACCAAAACCCTGCTAAGACAAACCACACCAAAATCCTGATAAGATAAACCACACCAAGAGTTCACTAACATAAACTTCACCAAACCATTTTCCATCTATAATACTGGATGAGGATTTTATAGAGTTATTCAGAAAATGTATTACTTTGAAGAATGTTTCTTTTGGGAGACGCGGTACGCTCGGGTTTGCGGGCAGTGACACTTGTCGCTGCAGACACAACTTCAGGGGAGCGCGCGGCGGTGCCAACACCCGGGGCAAGATAACCTTTAGAGCGCTCAGGTAGACACGAATGCATTTTCAGCTCCGGCTCCCGTCGATAATCGCAGGAATTTCCCCCCAGGAGGTGTTTTTGGTGGCTCCCGTCGGTGGCGATCTGGATCTCCCCCGCGCGGGGTGCAGTTCCCGGCGTGGCCGGGCGGTGGCAGCAGAGCCCCGCGCAGCCCCGCGCTCGTGCCCGCGCCCGGCCGCGGGAGCGCGCGCAGCCCCCGCGCCGCGCCCCCGCCCGCGCGATCCGGGCGGCGTGGGAGGGAAATGAAAACAATTGTTCATGTGGGAAATTTATGTGCTTCATCTGGCTGTATGATCTCCGCAGTTGTACCAGTGCCACTTAGGGACTGGGATTGCGTTTTACATCTTTAGGCTACAACAAAGTGGCTTTTCCATCTGCTGTGAAGCCTCTAATAACGCCCGTCTCGCTGTGTTTTTGTGGTACAGTGTTTCATTTGAATAGCAGACTTCTTCGGCTCTTTGTTTAACAAATGCCTTTCATCTGGTGTAAAAACCCCACTTTTGTTTTAAGGATATTTTCCTTTTATCCTCAGTGTGCAGAGGGTTCCGATTTCTTTTCTCCTGGTTCGTGCCGGGTACAAATTCATTTAAGCACCTGAGTTGGTCGTGTCCAGTTGAGTTCTAGATGGAAATGTGTCCTGGACATTGTGCAAAGGGTCTCTGAATTTGTTCCGTCCTAGGTCTGACATTCTGTTCATCCTGTCCTCTTCCATGCTTTATTTATTCACGAAATCCCATTAAAATCAATGGGATTATTCATGTAAGGCAAGTGGGAGTAAGGTTTTAATTCGAGTGATTTTTTTTTTTCTCACTGTGACTTAGTTGTTTTCATCATGTTTCAACTTCTGTAATGATTAGGCCTATAATATTTTCTGATTTTAACACTGCTTTTCTGAATTTTGTTAGTTTGAAATCTTTACATAACAGTACACTTGTGTAAATCTACCTACAAATAAATTCTTCTTTCTTTCACCACTGTTTTACAGGATCTTAGCATTGGTAGTTTTATCAAACTGCACTATAATATTCAATACTTTAGCATTTACATCAGTTAAAATTTCTAGAAAGGTAAATTATTTGTTTCATCTTTGCAGATTAAAGTGAGGGCAGTACACACCCCAGATTCTGATCATTAAATGAGAAGTTTCTCTCCTTATCTCCCATATATCAGGAAATTCTGGTGGTCTACTGATAGTTTTTAGATGAGGTTTAAACAAAATGCAAGTAATTTGTTTACATAACTGAACCAGGTGAATAGGTGGGACAAGTATTACAGTATTAGAGTGTTTGGAATCTGCACATCATAAAACTCAGAAATGCATGACTCCTCTTAAGAGTAAATAGCATTTCTTTATAAATACTGATATAAGTAGCAATGTTTATCAGTAGATAATTTTCAGAGATACCATAGGTATGTGTATAATAACTTTGCTAATAAAAATTATGAAGTACTGTGATCTCTGATGGATTTTATTTTTCTACTCTGCTGCTTGCATTTGTAATGCTTTACAGATTGGAAACAGAGCCAGATCAGGGTTCACAAGAAGCTTTACCTTGTTTTTTGGTATATATTTTACAGGCAGTTTAGGTTTCTCTGTTTATCTGTATTAGGATATGTAAGCAAAAAAAAAGTGTTCAAAATCCTGTTGCATAAAAATGCATACTATATCCTGTTTTTAATGCCCAACACAAGCACCTTGGGGTTTCAGGACCTATATTTAATTTATTTTTGTATCTGTCCTTTTGCTTCTGTAGAAGGGATGCATTTGAAATGCCTTTAGTAATTCTCTCCCCAATTTGAGAGAACATTTACTTGATGAAAAGCAAACTTTTAAAGTTACTGAAAAGAAGCACAAGTCTCCTTCTGAGGAAACTGGCTCCTTGTTCAGCTAATTAGAATTTACCCTTTTTCCCAGCAGCCTTGCAATTGAATTATTCAAAATTGCATTTCTTTATTGCAAGTTACCAAAGTGAGAAAATACTAAGATAACGAACAAATATTTGTGGCAAATTATTACCAGTTCTGTAAGAGAAACAATATTAAGGTTAGTAAATGTGAGTGGATGTGTTATACTAGAACTGGACAGAAGATGGTTTGATACTGAAATAGGATTTGCTTTTGAACAGGTAAATATTGATGGTGGGAGGCAGATATTTGTGGGTTGTGCCAAAAATCACGAGAGGCTGAGATGCTTCTCTGGTTTTTGTTACTGTTTTCAGCGAACACAAAATGATAAAAGGAGTAAAGAATGTGAAATATTTTACTGATTTTATTTGCATTTAACTTTTAAAAATTCTTATTGCTTGAAACTGAAGTTAACTTTTTAAATTATTTATGTTAGCAATAATGCATGTTTCTGTTATTGAACTATATCTCTATAGTTCATCTAGTGAACAAAATCCTCCCTCAGCTAATTATAACTTACAGTATTTTCCCAGCAGTCTTACAATCAAATTATTCAAAATTGCATTTCTTTATTGCATATTGCTAAAACCCAAGACAAGCAGACATCAAGATAATAAACAATTATTTATTGCAAATTATTACCTAATATATAAGATTAACAGCTTGTAACTATTAAGATTAATACATGTGGTAAACTGTATTTATTATACTTATTTTGTAGCAAATATCTTTGTATAAAACATATGTTTATGTATTGCAATTAATGAGAAAAAGTGTAAGATTAACAATTTAAGCTGTGTTTTGTTCTTAGATTTATGCACACTGTAAAATTTATTTATTGCACTTATTAAAAGTATTTAATGATGGACTTCTCAAGCTATATTTTTAATGTGCAAATATAAACTAAAGGAGTGTTAAATTACAAAATGGAAAATTATAACTGAAGTAAAAGTATCTAACTATTTTCTGCTATAAATCTACTTTAAAATGATCATCACTGGAGTTACAGAATCCCTAAATTGTGGCCTTTATGGTACATAATGAGTTGTGATGAGTTTTCCTTTTTAAAGGCTTTTTTCTTCATTAGAGCTAAACTCAACATCTTGCTCTTAAAGATAAATGTAGCTCATAGTGTAAACATTGGAATCATATCTTTTTATGATGAGAAGTTAAAATAACATTTCTGAGAGGAGAGAGGGCGAGCAAAAGCAGACAACTTGTGGTGTGCTGCAAGGAAGAAACTGAATTCAAAAATGAGGTTCCAGCTTTGTCTTTGGAGAGGAGCTGCTGCTGCTGCTCCCAGGCTGCGCAGGTGGACTGAGATGCTCCAGCTCGCTCATCCTGAGGAGGCTGCTTTGGTCCAAGTCCTTCCAAACTGATTTTTGCCTTTGCAGAACTCTGATATTTTTCAGCATCTTTTATGCTTTCTTCATTTTGTCAGGAATTTTTTACTGCTTCAGCCTGTCCTAGGTTAGGGTCTGGTGTAATATGTTGCCTTTGCATTTTGTTGTTGAAAATACTGTTGTATTCAAATATGAATTTAGTTTATATAGGGGTTATTTCTTTTCAGAAAGAAATTGTTTTTCAGGGAAGGAATCTTCTGGCTGAAATGGATTTCTACTTCTGCTTTTTCCTGTGTGTGACTGTGCTTAGTAGCAGGCACTTAAAGTGTGCTTAATGATGGAATTATCAGAAACAAGTGATGTGATTTTATCAGGATTTTATACTTAAACAAGCAAATATGAACATGAGCAGGTTGGATTGGAAAAAAGCACATTGCATGTTTTTAAAATTTTGCATGAATAGGGTTGATTCCCATTAAAACTGTACACCCAGTATTTAAAAATATATGAAATACAATTTGTATTTTGCTGATTGGGTATTTTTATCAGATTATTTTTGTTAAAAAGCTTTCAAAAAGCACTGCAATATAAAGAGAAGGATTAACAGGAATGGCAAACTGTGTTTTTTTAAATCTTTGTTCTTTAGATATTCTAAGCAGTTATTCTGGCTGTTAGTTTTAGCTTTCCATACTGGGTTTATATAATCAATTTTATACTTGAAATATTGAGCTATAGGTGTGTTTTAAGTCGGGTGAAAATATAGTTAAGTTTCTTTATGATAACTAACGTGATTTTATGGAATGAGAATCAAGTAAAATTATTTTGTTAAAAGTAGTGGAAACTTTGAACTGAAAATAAAGTGTGTGTGGGGTTTGTTAAGCTTTCTGGAACATAAGAATAATCTTACTTTTTGCTTACAAAATGGATTTTGAATTTTGTGTTATAAATGCATTAAACTACTGATGTACTGAGCTCTCCTTATTGCTGTAGGTGTTACTCCTGCTCAAAAATTTCACTCAGTTTTTATCTAAATGCAATTTATTATTATGGAGTCAATAAGATTTTTCAGCCAAGTGCTAGTAGGATGAACTGATTCTGTTTCTGTTGAAGTCAAAGGCTCTCTGAGTTTTTGGTTTTTAAATTTCCTTATTTGTAATAAACAGAGATGTGAGTCTGGAAATGCCAATCATCACATGTAATGTACTCTGAGGGTTTTTTAAAGGCTTATGTACTTCGTGTGCGTGTGGTGCTTCAGATCAAACCAAATGACCTCAGTTTGCTAATTTTGATGCGTGGCCAGCTGAAAATTCCTGAAGTGGGAATCAGTTGTGCAGTGCTCCCTCACACCCTCAGATTTATGATCATTAGAACAACTCTTGCACAGCAGAACGAAAGCCTTCCAGGACTGTCCTTTTTGTGACATTGGCCACTGAAGGATTTACAGGGGAGGAGTGGAAGCTGCAGAGCACAAGTAGGGTTGTATTTTCCCAAATTTGTTCTCCCTGTTTCTGGAAGCTGGCAATTTATGAGCTGTACTTTTATGCTTCTGATGATCCTGGTTTCCTGGCTCCAGTGCCCTTTTTAGTTGTGTTGCTCTCTTTGGAGAAATGCAGTGGGGTCTGAAGATGCCGGCGTTGAGAATCTCTGCTGAGGGAGGGCAAAATGCTCGAGAGCCCCATAGAGCTCAGGCCTTTGCTGGTGTAAATCCCCACAGCTGCCATCAGACTGGAGTTCTGTAGGGAAATACCCTCCCTGGCACCACAATTACTGAGCTGTAACTAAACCACGATGCTCCCTTTCCTCCTGCTCTCCTTGGCAGGGCAGAACTTGGATTCAGTAGAGATGCTGAGCTTGTGGCCAGTTAACAAAAAGAGGCTCCCAATGGGGGTTTGTGTGTGTGTGTGTCTAGGCTCGGTCCTAGTCCTAAGAAGTCCTGGCTTTGGCTGGAGTAGCTCTACAAGACCTCACAGCATGAGGTGTGGTGGCTGCAGAGCTGAGTTCAGCATTTCCACTGGAGTCACAGTTTCGGCAAGTCCCCCGCTTCTGTATTCATTATATCTGTTTTCTTGGAGATTAACTTGACTGTGGCATTTCTGGAATTTTACTTAACTGAAGTGAGAACAAAACAACCAAGTTTTGCAGCTGATCTGTGAAAAGCCATTATCATTAGGCCATCTGGAAAAAAGGCATTTTTAGCTCTTCAAGAGTGGCTAAGAGCTCGTTCTTGAAGAATAGATTTCCTGTGATTGCCACATGATAGTGACAGTGCAGTACAAAAAAAAAGTGCTGAAACAAGTAGGGTTTTATAGCACCATTTATATTCTAGGTTTATTTCTGCAATAATTTAAACTTTCTCCTGCTTTGCAGTTTCTTTGTGCTAGTAAAGGTTTATACAGCTTTGGAGGCAGTGCTACCTGCAATGTTAACTGTGACTGGATCACCCCAAAAAACCACAACAGCAGAAAAAAATTGGCTGCTTAAAATAGCATGAAGCTGAATGAATGAAACTTGAAGTTTATATAAGGTTTGAATTTTTTTGTGACATCAGAACAGAACAGACAAAATAGAATTTAGGGTGTTTTCCTGGAAGATGGTGGTGGTGTATTTTCAGATATTTGAAAGTTTATTGCAATGGCCCCTAGGGACTGATTTCTAACATAAAAATGGGTATATTTTTGTTTGTGTGCTTTTAATTTGTTTGTGTGGTTTTGATTTTCATCTTTTTTTCTCAGCATATCTTTTCCCCGTTGTCTATTAAATACTGTGTTCTTTGAGAATTGAGTCCATGACAACAGGGGATGAATTTGGAAAATGTTTTACAAGTTCTCGTGAGAGAATGTTTATTGATCAGGATTTCTCATTGTATTGTTTAGAAAACACAGGCAAAAAATATGGCTCAGAAGTGTTTGATTTCTTTAAAACTCGAAATTGTTTTAAAAATAATCCCCAAACTAATTGTACTTTATTTAAAACTCTTTTTGGGAGAGAGGCCTATTCAGTATTCCACAGATGTGGTAACTGGGAAATTGGATGCTGATGGAAAAAATTTTAGAAAAGATGTTTTATTTGAACAGGGTTAAGGATGTACCCATATCTTCTGTCAAAAAATACTTGGCACTGCTGAGACACCTTAAGGATTTTGTCCAGTTCTGAGCCCTCCTGGCCAGAGAGCCCTGGAGGGGCTGGAGCGTGTCCAGGGCAGGGAACGGAGCTGAGGAAGGGGCTGGAGCCCCAGGAGGGGCTGAGGCAGCTGGAAAGGGGCTGAGCCTGGAGCAAAGGAGGCTCAGGGGGGACCTTGTGGCTCTGCACAAGTCCCTGCCAGGAGGGGGCTCAGGGGGGGTCGGGCTCTGCTGCCAGGGAACAGGGACAGGAGGAGAGGGAACGGCCTCAGGCTGGGCCAGGGGAGGCTCAGCTTGGACAGCAGCAGGAATTTCTCCATGCAAAGGGTGCTCAGACCTTGGCAGGGGCTGCCCAGGGAGCTTTGGAGTGCCCATGGCTGGAGGTGTCCCAGGAAGGGCTGGAGGTGGCACTCAGAGCTCTGGGCTGGGGACAAGGTGGGGACTGGGCACAGCTTGGACTCTGATCTTTGAGATCTTTTCTGATCTTAATGATTCTGGGGTTCTATCAAAAGGACGAGTGAGCAAAATTAACTTCATTTACAGAGGACAAATCTTAACGAAGGATGGCTTGCACTGAGGGCTGTGAGGGTGGCTCTGCAAACACCACAGAACAGCCAGGAATGGACTGTGCAGTGAAGCTGTTTGTCCACACTGGGATTTCCGTGCTGGGTTTAGGTGTAGGACAGGCACAGGAGTGCACAGTACAGGAAAGGTTCTGCTCATTCTGCTGGTGCTTTGTGCATCAGCTGCCCAATGCCACACTGGGGACCCTGTGCTGCCAGCCAGCTCTTCGTTCCTGGTGTGGAAAGGAACCAGGGTGGCCAGCTGGAGGGGGGTGGAGGGGATGGGGTGCTTTGTTTATTTTCTGGGTGCATTCCATATGTATTTCCTTGTACAGATGGTCTCCTGTACTTTGGACATACTCTTGAAGGAATAAACTGTTGAGGAATATTCTACCCAACCGAGCCTGTATCTGAATCCTAAACTTTTGCCATAGATTTTTGTCATCTAATGATGATGTTTTTCCTCCTCCTTAGTTTATTTTTTTCATTTCTAAATCACATGTATATTTTTAATATATGAGAAGTACTTTTAAATATTGCTTTTCCATATGCTGCTCTAAATGTATACATTCCTCATATTGCAGTGTTATTCAGTGGAATTTATCTGTACTTCAGGAAATCTCAGGCAGGACAGATGGAATTATGCAGCCCTGGAAAGATACACACTTGCTCCCAAATGGTGATGGATATGAGTCAGGATTATGAACATGAGGGAGCTTGGTCTGTGAAAGTGCAGATGATCAGATCCATGGAGTATTCTTGCCATTTAGTTGGTGTCCAGAATATGAAAATATCTAAGGATCCACGATGACAGTTTTAGGTGTGCTATCATTTGGTCATAACTCTGGATTAACAGCCACTGATCTTATGCAGTTTTACAGTGTGAGGGACGTTATTTGACCTAATGTTAATAATGGCCAGACCCAGCACTGAATAAATATAAATATATTTATATATGTGTGTTTGAATTTTGATGTGCAAGTTCTTTTTGAATATGTAGCTTACTTCTTTTTTATAGTTTGTGCTTTCCAAAGCTCAAGATCATTCAGGTTTCAGTGCCAGAAGCAGGGGAATGCCATTATTTCTTCATTGATCACAGCTAGGTCTCAAGGATAAGCTTTTATATTGGAATTTAATTTATTATTTCTCATCAGTAATAAAAGGGATGTTATCAGTAGATATTCAGATGTTTTGTGGTTTACCCAATGGTTTTCAAGTTTGGATTTAGTGGATTTGTATTTAAGTTTTCTGTGCTATCTATTAGTGTTTTAGAGTTTTCATTAGAGCCTTGAAATACTCGGTGGATACAACCGTGCACATTCTTTAATATAAATGTTTAAAAATAGAACTGAAATTTTACTTTCAGAAGTCACAAAACCTGCTTGTCTGCCACAGGCTCTGAAGATTGATTAAGAAACAAAGGATGTTTGACAAGTTTATAAAATATAATTATTGCCCTGGGCAAATGAGTAAGTAGTATTTTGATTTGCATGTAGGCACTTTTGCAAACCTAGTTTAAATGTGAGGTGTTTTAAGGCAAAGTATAAAACCCCTCACAGCACTGAATACATCCAGCTAGGAATATCCAGCCAGAGATAATTCTGGATTTCTGAAAACCCTGGGATCTTAGGGGAAAAAATCTCCCCAAAGTTAATTTAATCAGTGGCTCACATCCTGTTCCCCATGTTTTGGTTAAATTGCTAGATTCATGTATCATTTTGAAGCTGTGAAAACATTCAAAGATAATTGATAAAACTTGAAATGTTAGAAGCTGATTTGAAAGAAGGGATGCTCTGGATGTTGCAGCCTGGTAGGAGACTGGAGTCCAAGTGATGGTGTTGTCCTTTAGTGGGAGGCAAAGGGGTTCAGATAAAATACCTGCAAATTGTCTCTGTCCTCTGGGAGGTCTTACCATGTCCCTGAGTATTGTAGCTTCTACAGGCTTTGTTGGACAAGTCATCTTCATTCTTGGTTTTTCCAGTGTAGTCAGAAAAATGTGGCCATAAACGTCTGTTTGGAATTTGAAGATTGGAATAAGGTAGTGGAGATGTTTAGCTTAGATTCACTCTCTCATTTTTGGGTAGATTCTATTGGTAGGGTACAAATATTTTGTGGTGTGGGACTTTTTGCTTGTGGGTTTTTTTCCAGTTGTTATTTAAGCAGTATTTAAGGATTGGTGTTTGCACAAGGATGAGTTACAAATAGCCTGGGAAAACAGACTGATAAGAAAAAACTTGGTGTCTTCAAGACACTACAGATAACCTTGGAGCCTTATGATCTGTTACAATTATGCAGATTTTTCTAATTTTGTCGAACTAAAGAAATGACATTAGCATTTTAGGGTACAAAAAGTAGGCCTTCCTCACTGCAGCTCTCAAGAGTTTTGGGGAAAAAATAAAGCAGTTCCTGTGTTCTGAGCTGGGGTTCAGAGCACACCCCAGCAGCAGCACCGTGCACTAAAGCAGAGAAGAGCAGCAGTAAAAACATCCCTCTCCTTCCTGTGTAGTCAACAATGAAGGAAGTTGTTAATTATCAGCTACAGATCTGCTTCTCGTTTTTCAAAGCTTACACTAGCTGGTAACTTTGATTATAGAGTATTTGGGGCTTTACATACATTGCCTCATTAGGGAGACAATAAACCAATTTTAATATGTCTCAGTCTGCTATTTTCAGATGAAACTGTCATCATGGGCCTTTTTTGTTACACTTCACAGCCTGGAATATTTTTTCCTTTAGTTTAGCATGTTTTCTTCTCCCTATATATTGTAGTCTGGATATTAGCATTTGTGGCACTTCACTTAATGACTGCGTACAATATGTCTTTGAGTAAAATACACAGCATATAATGCAAACTAGGCAGATATTCCACCTGAACTCTATAAAAATGAGGTATCTTATGAGTGGTATCTGGAAAGGCTCTGGGTTCCTCCATTCTGTAGGCACAGTGGGCCATAAATGGTGTAAACATGGAATAATGAGAATTTATCACGCTGGAGTTGAATTCAGAACCTATTTGCGTGAGCATTAATAAAATAATATAAATAAAAGTATAATATTTTAACATTAAAATGTAGCTTGGTTTATAACTCAGGCCCAGAGCAGAATCTACTTAGATATCCTTTTGTACTGGATCTTGGCTTCCAGAGAACATTTGTAGGAGCAATAGGAAGAGAGGAGCCTTGCCTAGAGCAAATGTCCGAAGAGGTGACTCCTTCTCTGACACTCACTGCTCTCCATGGACCTTTATGGAGGTCTGGTAGCTGAGACTTGGATGTTGCATGCTAAAATAACCGAAATTTAAATTAGATTAATCCTGTCCTTCATATCTGAAGTATTAATTTTGGGTCTCTAGATCAGGGAAGTCAGAGCAAACCCTGGTGGTTCCGGCTGGTGGTTAATGCCATGCACACAGGATTACACAGGACTGGTTGTTTGCCATCCCTGCTGCCCTGGCAGCTCCAGCTGATTGCTCTGTTAATAGAGGAACCACTGAATGCCAAAGGGCCCTGCTTACATGGCCAGGAGTAGGGGTGGAGGAGGGTAATGTCAGCATTGCATTCATTACATGGCTTTTTAATGATTACTGGAAACTCCCTTTTTGCCACTACCGACCTGTCACTGCCATCACTGCAGTTCAGGTGCTTTGTTGTTTGAACAGCCAAAGGTAGTTGCATTACTGCTAAATTTTAGCTGCTGTTCACACTCAACAAAGAAATCTTCAGAAAATTTGGTTGGTTGGTTTTGTTTTTTTTTTTTTTATTGTTTGAGTGCTCTGTGCTTTTTCCATTTGACAAGTTGTGAAGAGATGAGTATTGGTGAGATTAGGAAAAAAAATGCTGTTGCTCAGGCACGAATGCACGTGGCAGGAAATTCAGGAGCTGGAAACCTCTGAGTGCAGTGGTTGGTGAGATCCTTGCACAGCCATTCCCATGGAATTGCTCTGGTGAGCTGCTGCCTTCAGCTTTCTTGGCATCATGGGCTTAAACAGAGAGGGCAGCCAGCAAGGGCCCCAGCTGGACACTGCAATAATTTAAATGCAAGCTTAAGTTCCTCTGAGGTTGTAATGTATAGTCTGGATGTATCCTAAACATTTGAAGGTTTTACAACTCTGTTTTGATGTCTAATTATGGATTTACAGACTAATTTTAGGCCCGTGAGTCTGAAAAAGCATGCCATAGTAATTCCAGTAAAATTTCCTGAACTTTCCTGAAATACCTTGTGCAAATAAACTCATGGACCATGATTGAGTAAATTCCCTAAATGTGCTTTTGGGAAAACTTGCATACTTGAAGGTAATGAATGGTGGGGGGTTATTTGTGTGTGTGATCATCTGCTCAAACACTTTGAACCAGAGTTTGAGCTCTGAAATCTTTGCATTCTGTTTCTTCTGGTGACACTTCTGAAGAAAATATGAAACCTGCAGCTAAAATTACAGCAGCTGATGCTAAATAGAGCTGCTTTTATGCATTTTACTTGCAAGAGCTGAATTTTGTTATTAACAGACAATGATTTACACTGATTTAGATCAGAGATGAGGATCAGCTCATTCGTATTTGACAGAGGTTACAGTGTTACAAAATTTACAAGAACTAAAGCTGTTGGGAAAAAATGAATGGAAATACCAGAGGAAAATGTACCTTATATTTAAAATATGACAGCCTTTTGTCTAATTGAAAAGAAGACATTATTAGTAGTAATTTGAGTTGTTGTGGAAGAAATACATCTGTGTTATATGTCCATTTAAAGATTATGGTTAGGTGCTGGGGATCTATGTGCAAAAATATTAGTAAATTTTGAATTTTCTGATGCTTTTGGGTAAAAAGTGTAATTTTCTATTTTGTATCAGTTTAAGGAGTCTGACTAAATGTGAGCAATTTATATAAGGAATTATAGGTGAAATAGTCAAAGAGTAAATTTTTTAGAGTGGATGCCTGCACAGAAGGATGCAATGATGCTATCTGCTAATTACAACTTCTGGTTGCCAATGGGAAGTAATTTATACTAATAAAGGTCCTTTGACACCAGTAAGGTGTTCCAGTACCTAGCTGGTAAGGGGATAATGCCAAAACATTTTTAAAAAACCCAAATAAACACCAAATATTTTAAATTTTTCTGCATAAAAATATAGAAATGTTTAACTTTTCTGACTCATCAATAGAAATTTGATTAAATTGTTTTGTATGATCTTGGAATATATTTTTTGAACTTTATTTCCTTTTTTTTTTTGGTTGAAACTAAACCAAACATACCTAAACTTTTGTTACATTTGCCAGTAGGTACAATTTAGGATTGCTGCACCACATTTATTCTTCTGCATTTATAGTATATATCCATCTCTAAAAAAAAAAGTGGACTGTAAGTCATGGTTATTTAAGCAAGAGAATAAACATCAGAATCATTGAACCGAGGAATTGTATTTCCTATGATATTTGCACCGAAAATGGTTTCAGGTTGAAACGTATACATTAATAGATTGTGTAAATAAGTGTATGCTGACCTGAAAGAGAACTTCTTTTGTGCAACGAGTTAATCCATTTGGATGAGGTGAAATTTCATTAAGTGTAGCATCCCTCATTTGATTGCTTGAATCTTAATTATTATTACTGCTATTTCTATTATTATTCCTTCTCTTCCTCTCCAAAAGCAAATAGGATCAACACAGTTGGGTCCTGGGCATGCCAATAAATCTCAAGTACAGCAGCAAGGCCAGGGTTTCTCCCTTGTGTTCTGAATGTGCAAATGCTGCACAAAATGCTGTGTTACTACTTCTGGAATTTTTTTTAGCAGAGAAAAGGTTTCTCTAGCTTCAAATGCAGCATTTCCAGCTTTACTGCTGAGCAGAAAGGAGGTGCGCTTGTAGCAGCAGCAGACAGATTGTGAAAACTCTTTGTGCATATACACGATGCAGAAGAGCCTTGTTGTGCTGTCATTGTCACTGCCTGTGACACAATTTTCTTCCTGGGTTGTGTTTCTCAGCTCAGAGCTGCTTGAGGCTGCTAAATAGTGTACACAGCACTGCTGAGAGGCTGGAAAAGAGCTCAGAGAGAAAGGTGTGCAGCTTGTGTAACTCGGGACAGAAGTTCCATCGTGAAGCGTTTATTTAAATGTACCTTGGACTTGGTGGAGGGAAAAGAAATCCGTTCAGAATAACTTTATTCTCAGTGAGAAAAATATTTAACAGAATGGAAACAAGATTGCCTGATGTATCTTTTCTGACTCTAATTCCTGGCAGCAGAGACTTTAAAAACCCCACAACCAAACAATCCAAACAAAACTTGAACTAAAATTCCCATGGTGGTCTCTGCAACTGCCCAAACCCTTTTACCCAGTGAAATTACTGAGAGGTTTTATATTCCAGAAGTGAGAAGCTTCAAGTATTGACAATTTAAATGAAAGATGGATTATGACTCTGTGCACGTGTGCAGTTTAAATTGTGAGTTATGTAGAGTACAAAAAGAGCTTTAGATGGTTCTAAGGGCTTATGGATTTGACTTACTTCCCCTTTAGATTAGAATTTGTAGTGTTAGGAGTCCTATCCTTGGAAAAAACATTCATATCAAAGCAGGGAATATATGGACCACCATTTTTATGATCATGTTATTAATTTGAGAAAGGTCAGATTTGTGGAAGTATTTCCGCTCAACTTTTTAATTTATGTGTTGGTTTTCTTAAGGTTAGTTTACAAATACACCAGAGTTTAGAAACTTTCTGCTCTCCTGGTCAAATCTATGTCATTTGAGCCAGAATCTGCATAGCACCAATGATGACAGCATAGACCAGCAGACAAATAAATGAAATGGCAAAACAGAAATCACTTCCATAAACATCAATAGCTGGACTTACAACAGGAATTTTTGAATCTTCAAAATCTTTTAGTGATTGATATAATTGGAATATTATTCTATTAATTAATCTTTACCATACAGAAGGCTTCAATAGCAGTTAATAATGGAATCCTATTTTTTATTTACACCTGTTGTCCCTTTCCCCTTTTAAAAAGGGTTTTAAGGAAATCCTTCTGTTTAAATGACCCATAAACATGAGCTGTAGTTTATTACTACAATGTGAAACTCTTTTGTAATGCCATTTCTTAAGGTTAGCATGCCAGTGTAATACTAAACAGAGGTTGAATTTTACATAGTTCCAGGTCTAACAGGTCAGCTGAAACTAAAAAGACACTTATTGCAAATTATAAGATGCCTTTGAGGTGGGCAAAGGTCTCTTAGGAACAAAGAGGTTGTTTAAAATTTCTTCCAATTTGTTGTCTCAGATTATCTGTGCTCATAATCATTGTAGTGAATAGAGAAAGTTTGAAAAGTTGCTGCAAACCAGATTTCTTTAATGAAATTGTAGTAAAAAGGGCTGGAAATAATAACAATAATTACCCTACTTCCTAAAGAGGCCAGTGAAAAAATGCCTGAGTCAGTGGATGAAACATGGAATTATAAATGTCACTGACTTGGGCCATTTTCCTTCCTGGTTTCTTTTTTTTCCACAGCTCCTCAAGTCAGACCTTAACCCTGTATCTCAGCCTGAGCATGCATTGCCTCACCCCCTTTTCACTCTGTCCTTATACAGCTTTTAGTCTAGGTTTGACTGAAATGTCCTTGAGAAAAAATTACCCAGGGCCCAAGGAAAGTGTTTTTGTCAAGTAATTGTCACATTGGAGCCCTGGAAGTTCATTTTTCTCCAATGTTTTACCTCAAAACCAGGGTTTGATGTGTCTTTGACAGAGTGGAGTGTGGGGAAATAAATTAGGGAAGAGATGTCTAAAAATGGAAAAAAAAAATAAAAAAGAATATTCATGTTTTCCCAAGTAAAAGAAACTTTTCTAAATCTGAGTCATTATTTTAAAGTCAGGAAATGCTCTTGTGTGTGTTGGTTTGGTTGGTGTTTTTGTGACGCTTGGAGGCTGTGTAAAGCATCTTCCCTTTCCCCAGTAATAACAGGGCCCCAAACCAAGCACAGGGACTTTACATGACTTTGTTACTGACCCAGGTGATGCAAAGCTGAATAAAGGTGGGTGGTGTTGGTGCCAAGCCCAGCTGCACTGCTCAGGTGAGAGTTAGGAAGGAAGTGAATGCTTCTGTCAGAAATGAATTTAGATGCTCTGAGGATTTCCAGTTTGAGGAACCTGAAGAATGCAGTCACAAAAGGACAAATTCTGCCACTGCATCTCAGTTCAGATGCAAACTAAAAACTTACTCCTGTCACCACCACTCCTGGAGGATTTGCAAACCTGACATTTTAAAGAGATTTTGTCCATTGGGTTAAGTAATGTAGGAAATGATTATATCAAAAAGTTTATTTCTCTTACAGGGGAACTTTCACATGGATTTGCTATTTTGTATGTACGTTTTAAAGTGCCACATGTGTTCATTGCTTCCAAGGTTCTCCCAGCAGTCAGAGTGAAGCAAGAGCTCATTTTAATTCTTATTCACCTTGTTCTTGTTGAAGCAAAAGTTTTCATGTTTTTCACTGCTGGTCTGCAGATTACTTGAAGACCTCTTGATTTTAGGAATGGCAGTTGCATTTTAAAGCTGTTGATTAATATTAATTTTTTTTTTTACCAAGTATGCCAAAGTAATTCTATTGTGTATTTCTATCATCTGTGTTATTTAAGGGTTTGTTCACATAATTATTTTGTGCCACTGCCTGGGGCAGGACCCAGTGTGTTAGAGATATCCACACACAAAAAATCCTTGCTTAAGGAGCTTGAAAAAATTAGTTTTATTTTATCATTCTAATTGTCAGAGTGGAGCAAATGGATTTGGACCAGTGTATCTCCTACACTTTCTGCATTATTTTCAGCCTTTTATTCCTATGAAGGCCACATGAGATGGTCAGAAGCTTCTCTGGGCTGTGCTGTTTGTCCCCCTGGTGGTGTCCCCACCCAAGGTGGGGGAATCAGGGCCAGCCTGGGCAAGGTGCTCAGGGAGAGGTGAAAGGGAAATGAAGGATCTCATGGAAGTTTGGAGATTCTCATCTTACATTCCAGTAAATGCAATGCAATGTCTAAGAGCATGTACCTAGAGAATATTGCTGTTTATGTAGAATCAACATTTTGGATGCGAATAGTCAAAAGTAATTTTAAATATTTTTTCAAACTGGGAGTCACAGCTTTCACCCAAGATTTATGGTGGTCAGAGGCCAACATCTCCGGGATTTCTTAGGATTTCTGTTTGTTTTTCATGATGGGCAAAGAGTGAAAAGGAAGATCTGGACAGAATAGCTCTTTTTATGAGAGAAATATAAGAGTTTATTCTGTGTTTATTTTTTGGGTTTTTTTCCCCTCTCAGAACTCTTCCAGTATTTATACCTAGTCTCCATTTAAAAAAATAATCTTTATTCATGTGAAGAATTTCTGTGAGAAAAATCAGCAGTATCAGTGTTATCTGGCAGGTCTCTACTCTGCAATTCTCCAGCAAGTCCTGCTTTGAATTGGCAGTATCAGAAGAGATGACATTATCTTTATATGGTTTTGAAAAAAGAAAACAAAAAGTGTCATCAGTGTGAAGGTGAACTTTGGTTGTGATGCCTGTAGGAGGAGTTTTCATGCCATTTTATCTTTGTTCAGCAACTCAGATTGTGCGAGAACTGTCTGAAGACAGATCTGCCTGGCATGAGAGTGTAACAAATGGATATCTCATAATTCTGTTTTTCCTTTGGTTGTTGTTTTTTTTTTTTCCCAGCCAAAGAGTGTGGCTTCCTTCTGTAGTGAAATACAGATTTTTTTTTTCCTGCTGAGATTTATAAATTTTACTAGCTTATTCAGGAAGAGCCTTGGTAGCCATAGGAATAAACCTCACTTTTGTGTGCATTTTTTCCCTCCTGTTCATTAGAAATAACATCCCTTAAAGTCAATTATTTTGAGTTTTTACAAATAACATCCTTCTGCTAAAAGGAGTCTTTATTTCACAGTTATCCAAACAGCTTAAAAATTATTTAATTTATATATATAACTTTCTTTGGTAAGAAATGTGGTCCTGTAGGCTTTTGTTCCTAGTTCAGGGAACACTGACGTGCCTTTCCAGTGGGCTGTGGTTTATTTGGGAAGGTTTGCAGAGCAATGTCTGGGTGTGTGTGTGGAGGTCTTGCTCTCCAGCCCCTTTGTGACTTCCTTGGTTTGTATTTCCCAGAGCTGAAGGGAAGGGTGCACAGGAGAGCCTTGCTGTGACTCTGATGTCCTTGTACAACTTTGCTTGTGACAGTTGTTACCTCTCCAGTGGAAAGGTCTTGTCTCCCCAAAAGTTTGAGAGTGCTTTTTGATTAGGAGCATGAAATATTGCCATAAATCACTTGGAGATTAAAAAAGGGACCTACTTTAATTCAGTTCTGATGATAAATATGTCTTGGGGAAAATTGATGAAGTCACTCCTTCAGCTGGATTTTGTCTTTGATTGGATGGACTAGGCAGAATGATACGGAAAAAAATACACTTTATAGCCTAAATGCTTATATGTATCAGATCTACTTTTATATCTGTGTTGCTGTATTTGTCTTTCATCTTTTATTCATGTCTCTTATACATGTGGATATAAACGTTTGTTGATTGCCATATCAAAAGGCAGAAGTAACATCACAACAGTGGGGATGATATGCACAGTAAGACTTTATGATACTCAGAAATTTGCAAGAATTATGCTCTTGATATTTCCCTGCTTGAGCCTAGATCTGGTACGTGAGATCACAACGACTTACAAAGCACAAAAGGGGTTGGTTTAGGGAGATGTTAGTTGAAGCCTTTCATGCCTTTCACTCTTGACAGTGATTCTAATGAAGATAACGAAGTGGTTGACAATAGGGTTTGGAAGAATGAAATACGATAAGAAAGGAGCTGCACAATGGATGTAAAAATGGGAGCTCCACTCGGTGGAATGGGGATAACCAAAAGAATGACTTGGAGAGACAGGTGATGGCTCAGAACCCCAAAGTCCTCAGATATCTTTCTTGATAGTTCTGTGACAGAGCTCTGTGCTGTGTATTTGAACTAAAAGTAAAACTATAGGTTTAAATCTCAGCAGGCCAGCTCTTTTTATCCTTTTAGAATAGAGAGAAACAATTGCAATGCACCTTCCTGGGTGAGACAGTGCAGAATTAAGAGCTACAGTCATTGAACTTCCTGACTTCTGTGAGCTGGAAGCTGTCAAGGTCAACATCTGGGTTTATTTACATTGTTTATGGAGGAGGAAGTGTCATTTATCTCTGGGGGTAGGAGCTGGCTGAGACAAAGTGAGGAACAGACACACCTTGAAGTTTGTTGGGGTTTTTTTGGACTGTGAGAATTATTTTAATATACTTTATTGAATAAATATCTCAATAGATCAGCCCTTGATAAGTATCTGCTAGAACTAAAAAAATTATTTTTTTGAGAGGGGGGAAAAACCTAAAAATATGGGTAGAGAAAATGGCAAACCAAGTTTTTACTTTTAAGAGTGAATGAAGCAGAATTTTTCCTCTATTCAAGGAACTGGAATGTTTCAAACCAAAAATATGGATCTCCTTTTGCTCTGCTTTTGTCCTGCAAAAACCCCAATGCACAGGCAGGTGAAGTGTCCAGGACCTTGACTGCAGCTCCAACAAATCAGGATTGGGCAAGTTCAGGGCCACTTCTGACACTGCAGACAGGCCAGGGCATATTTTGAAGATTTTGGCATTATGTAGGTGCTGTGTGGAGGCTGAAGTTGGACTGGAAAACCTCTAAGAGTGGTGACAATGTGCACAGGAAAAGGAACCCAGCCTCACTTCCAGATTCCAGATTCTTTGCAAAACAAGTAGGGAAAAAACCATGTTATTTTATGTTCATACTGAGAGTGTGTTTTAGGATGGGAAATCAGAAATCCAGACCTCAGTAGGTTGATTTTTTACAATAGAGTCTTTGGAGAATAGAATACTGTTTTTTGATATCTCCCCACCCTACAGTATTGTACTTTTTGTGTACTTTGAGCTTTAGGGGACTAGAATTTAGTTATTTCTGCTTCCAGTATAAAGATTTTGTCCAGCTTGGTGCTCTTCAGAGGTTTTAAATCTGACTTTGATTTTGAGAGGAACCAAAGTTGTATTTGGCATATATGGAAATCAAGCAGCTTGTATTTAGCTGTTTAATTTTTATATCTAAATTTCTTGGTTTCTAATTCTAAAGCAGAGCTAAAAAACACGACATGGTTTCTCTCTTCTTCCCCCTTAATAGGAACACGTCTCTATTATTTTAATCCTGATTTAGTTGTAAATAATTCTGACTAAAGTAATTATGGAATGCTTTGCTATTTGGGGATTTTTGCAATAACTTACATTGCTTCATATATTGGTGGGCAAAGTTTTATCCAGTGAGTTGGCTATTAAAATTCTCCACTTTGCCAGGTCCTGCAGGACAGGTACTCCCTAACTTGTGAGTGAAAAGCTCTCAGGGACACAAGCAAGAGAGGGACAAACTGTGACAGGACAGGGGTGTGAGAGAACTCAGGGCTGGTGCACAGCTGGAAAACACAGCAATGCCTCAGAAGTGCACAGCAATAATGCTGGCCCCAGAAATCACCCCTTGCTTGCTTCTTCCCCAAATCAGGGATTTGGATTAAATTCCTGTTGCTGATCACATGATGTAGCCCCAGCTCAAGCTGCACAAACTGAGAATAACTGCACGAGGAACCTGCTTGTTCTGTGATTGGGAGCTTTGTGTTCCTTTAACCTGGTCTTTTACTAACAAGGATTCCTTTTATTGCCTATAAAATGCACGGCTTCTGCTGAATCCAGAGGACAGGTGCTCATTACTCTGCACACAGATTAGGGGAGTGGCAGTGGGCAGAGAGCACCATGAGTTTATTTGCAAACAGAGCCCTGCTCTCTGGGTGCTCCTCTGCCGAAATGGAAACTCTGGGTTCTGCTGATGAATTTCTCATGACACACCTGTTTCTCCCCAAGGCTTTTGGAGTCAATTGCTGGCATGTGGGCAATTCTCCTGCATCCAGCTGTTGTTCCAAAGGTCAGCACTGTCCTGCCTACCAGCCTGGTTCTGCCTGGGCTCACTTCTGTATGGCTCTGCTATAGCTGCTCTTTACTGAACCCCTCAAATCAACAGGCTCCCTGCAGGTCACTTCATCCTTTACTATTGCCACTACTACCAGGTGGGAAAGTTTTTAAAATACAGTTTTGAAACCAATAATTAAGATACAGACCTGGTTCCTCATTTATTGAGAAACAGACCCTGATTTTTCCCCCCTTCCCTGCAATCCACTTCCCCAGGTAATTGTCTTGGTACCTGAAATGTGTTCAGACATGCAAAAAGCTGTCACTGTAAGTTCCTGCTTAGTTTCTGGCAGAACAAATTGTGTATAATGCTTGTTAATGGATCAGTTCTTTCCTAGGCAAACTGTGCTACATAGGGAAATATCCCATCTCTTTGAACTGATTTTAAGCAACAGAATTAACCTTAAAAGTGGAAATATAGATACATTTTTACAAGACCTATGAGTACAGGAGAAAAATACTGATGTATATTTTGCTATTTTAAGAAATCTTTCTGTTTAAAATTTAGATCAGTGATATTTTCAATCAATTTTCTATTAAAATAATTTGATAATGCATTTTAAAAAAAATTTCAAAGACATTTTCAAAATCTATTTTGGAGACAACATGAGAACAGAAGCATAGAGGAATTGTTTTCTTTCCCTAGGGTCTCATTGAGTTTATGGAAGGCAAAATTGGCCTGTTTGGTCAAATACACTTTTTGATAATCCATCAGATATGAAAGGGAGTTCTGTGATGTTCTCCAAAAGCTTGCAAAATGAGGCTTTATCAAATGGCAAAGTGAATTTCAAAAGCAATAATCTGCTTCCAGTGGCAACCTGGATTAGTTAGGCTGTGAACTGACTTTAAATTCCTGGTGGCATAGCAGGAGGTGAATCCAACTTCCAGCTCCAATTCTGTAGCAATTTTAAGGCCCAGACTATTCTGCAGGAATCAATCACTGACTGCAACATGTAGAAATATTGCTTCTGTCATTGGTCAGATCCTGATCACTTTAAACATGTAAAACTTTGCTATGTAGATCAAATACTGTGTGGCTGTAAAGGAGCAGGTCTGGCACGAGATCAGCAAAATTAGGGAAGTGAGAGGGTGACAATTTCGTGGCATAGCAGCCACAGAATGGCTCAGTCATCACGGCTGGAAGTAACAAACAAGGGCTTGAGAGGAGCAAGGCTGGCATCAGAAAGGGTTCTGCTGATTAAAGAGCAAATACTGGGAATTAATTATAACTTAAGAGAAGTTCCAGGCCTGTTCTCTTCAAAGCCAATGGAAGTTGACAGGCAGCAAGGTTTAACTCCCAGTGCCTTGGAAGGATCTTGGGTTTGGTGCTGCTGATCAAAGTCTCTTGGTCTCAGAACACATCCAGGGTAATCCCACCAGGAGCACACCCATGCCCCTTTAGCAGGAGGGCTCAGGGGTGGCACAACAAAGTCACCTCATGGTCCAGCAGTGAATTTGTTCTCTCTGTGCTTCCTGGGCTGATCCCCTGGGTCTCTGCTTGTGCTGCCGTGTGGCTCAGAGAGCTGCTCTGCAGGAGCAGGGCTGAACACACCAGCTCATTTTGTGACCCCTTGTGGTGTTTTCACTCCAAAGGTGCAGTCACCAGTTTGGGGGTGGCTGCCCTCAGCTCAGGAGTGGGTGTTGGAAGGTGTGGTACAAACTGTGGTGGTTGTGGTGCAGTTACATTTTCAACATGGAAAAGCAGTTCAGAGTCTGCCTAAACTCTGTATGCTCTTGACCAGCTCTGGAGGAAAACTTTTTGGAGGTCAGGACTGACCCATCAGAATGTGCATTCAAAGTGGCCAACCAGCAATCCTTTATTATTTATAGCACCATCATTCATAAATGTATTTAAGAAAGGGGATGATCTATTCTCTACATGGTCCTTAAAGGGATTCCATTTTAGCTTCAATAGTAATTTTTACCTTTTCCAGTAGAATTTATTGACACAATGCCTAGCACAAGCCCTAGATTTTGCATCATCCTTTTGTCTGCAAGCATATTCACCAGCCGCTTAATTTGTCATAGCCCTGGAGGTATCAAAACTAATGAGCTTTGTTTGAATAGACTTTTTCCAGTTCATCTAGCACACTTTGGGGTAATCATTCAGTTTCTGTTTGCTTCTGATGTGAAGCATTGTGGGAAATATAAGAAAATAATGGTTAAAAAAAAAGCAGTATAAATTGTTAACAGCCACATTCTCTGAAAAGCCCTAAAGATGTTATATTTTTAATTTCTCTATTTATTGAAGTATTGTGAGTACCTTAAGTACAATCATTACAAGATAATATCAAAGGAGAATCTGATAAAATGCTATTTTTCAATTAGCTCTGAGCTTAATACTTTGCTTTTTTTAAGTATTTCACAGCCAACAAATCTTTAAACAATCTAACCTTTCAGGATTTGGAAGTGGACAAGATAATAACTATGAATACATAATACTGCAGCAGTGCTAAGGGTTTAAAAATCTATTACTGGGATTACATACAGGAATACCTTTTATTGGTCAGACAATTGCATTTTCATTTTTATAAAGCATTTCCCTATACTCGGTATTATACCACAGAGATACACAAAAATGGAATGCAGAGGTGTGCACTGCATAAGTAATTTCTGGAAGTGTCAGATACTCTGTACAACATATGCTTTTGATCTCAAATTCCTGGCAAGAGTTGTCCTTCTTGCTGATTAGGACAACATTTGCCTTATATGCTTTAGAATGATACATCCTTAAATTGTAGGAAGTTTCAAATTATTGAATAAGGGATTTCAAATTATTTTTCCAGTTAGGGCAATGAGGAATGGTTCCCTAGAACTTTTGATTAATTTCTCCTGAAGGAAAAAAAGAAGACCTTGGTAGGCCAAGTTCTAAATTAAGCAGCTCAGTGAGTCATTATTTTCAACAGGATCTAATAAGCAACTGAAACTTAACTGTGTGCTGAGAGCATCAGTAAAGCATAACAATTCCAAATAGTCCATTACAGCCCAAAAAGGGTTTTTTCATAAGAACAGTCCCAGGACCTCTTAGTATATTTTCACATTTCTTCCTAAAAGAGGATTTTATGAAAAGCTTTTTCTGTAAAGCAGAGTGAAGAAGAGGGAAGAAAGGAGGTAGAGGAAGAGAAAGAAGGGTAGGTGTTATTTGCTTTTAAAATCAATCTCCTTTGGAGCTTTTTTTGTAGTGCATTGTCATATTAAGATGGCTTGAAAAAAACCAGCTAGCAGGAGAAAACACAAAGTTAGAAACTCAGCCTACTAAAATTGAAGTTGGAATTGTGGCAAGGGCTGTTTCTTTATTAACAGCTTATTTTCTATCAATGCAGTGCACTATGGAGATGCCCAGGCTGCTGTTGGATAAGACACCCTGAGTATCAGGAGCTGTTTTAGGTTCCTCACCAGCTCGTGCTGCTGAGGTTTATTTTACACCTCAACTGGTCCAGGTGGAGTTTTCCGTAGGGCAGCTGCAGTGTTTCTGTGGCTGTATTGGGTGTCCTGGCCTGGAGCCCTCCCAAGCTGCAGACAAGCACTTAGTGACACAAATCAGTTTGCAATGCAGGGCTCCTGCAGGTTCCATGTGTGATATTGAGCTCTTAGGTGGCACTGACAAGCAGTGTTTGTCTTCTCAGAGATAGAGCTATAACTTCTGCTCGTTGCCTTCACTGTCCTATTGAGGCTTTCATCACTGGTGAATTGGATTGCTGCTGTGAAATCTCCCCTCCTGGAGGTCACTGGGGAGGCACTTCAGAATACAGAATGGGAAACATCTTGTGGGGATGGCTTAGTCAGGTTCAACAAGTGCAGTATTTCACATAGTTAAGGAAAAAAGCTTTTGATTTGTACATGACTTTATTATGGCTATGCAGCACTTCCATCCCCTTATCCTGTGGGAAGGCGCCATCCCCTTTCCTCCCTCACTGTTGCTTAAATGTTCAGGCCAAAAATGGGATTCTAGGTCACTCTCTGCTCACTGCAGTTTATTTGACCCTTTTGTTCTAAACAGTGACCTGCTCACAAATCTCAGTCATAGGAACAAGAGCTTAGAGGGGCTGCATTCGGAGTGGACAAAAATGTGTCTAAAACTTCTTGAAATGTCTTGTCTGAGAAAAGTGAGATGCTAGATCAAACTAACAAAACAACAAAAAAAACCCACCCAAAAAACCAAACCGAGAAAAAATGATTTTGAGGCAACTTTTGTGTTCTATCTGTTTTCAAGATTATGTTTTTTTTTCCTGCTTTCTTTTCTCCCACAAACTCTGCTCTTCATTATTTTCTTTTTTTTCCTGCTCTTGTTTATTTTTCTTATGTTTGCTTCTTTTCATTTACTTATTAATTTAGCATCTCTCTACTGTGTCTGGTATATTCTCAAGCATAAATTCATTCAGGTAATCCACGTGGTTTTTCATATTCCAAACTATTTATGTAATTTCTTGGGATTAAACTGCTGATTTATAGGCTGGGTTATAAATTGGAACTCCAACTACAGGGTTATGAAACATGTCTTGAAAATACATCCATGTTATAAATAATAAAATAGTAGTTTTATGAGAAAGGGTGCTAAAATATTAAATGAGGCTGTCTATTCTTTATCATGACATGTATTTAATGCACTTTTTATTGTCTCCACGACTTTAAAAAAAAAGCTTGCTTCAAACTTTTAATTACAGCACAAGACCAGTTTTCTTATTGTAACTGGAGATTTGGAGCTCCCAGTCTTCTGTAAACCCTTGCATACTGGTTAAAGTTTGTGCAAAATTTTTGGGACCCCTTAAGGTATTGTTGAGGGTTTCAGGCAGATTTCTGCTGCTTCCCCAGAAGTTTGGCATAGAAAGGATGTTAAAGGTGCTGTGTTTTTTAGTTTGCTATATTTATAGGATGTTAATGGGCTTCAGTGCTAGACAGATACTTTAATTCATTGTAGAAAAGCTGCATGTTTCTTTCTAAAGGACATGGCTGAGATAAGAGCAAGACTCATCCCAAACAGGGACTTGTGTCCACTGTGACCTCAGGGATCTGAGAGGGACACTGGGTGTAGCTGCTCTCTGTGAATGTGGAGAACTGGAGGGGAGTGGGTGACACCCAGGGAGGCAACACAGCTACAGGGACAAAAAATAAAATGGATGGAGTAGAATTTGACTCTGAGAGATGCTGAAAAAGCAGTTCTGAGCCATGCAACAGCTGGACAGGAGATGGGAGCTAAGAATAAAGACTTCTGTGTTCCTTGTAGATAAACAGAACTGCAGCAGAGTAACTCTGTCATCAGAGTGTGCTTCTAAAAGAAATGAGCCTGCTGGAACTTTAGCTAAGCACTTCAGGAAGGAAAAGAATAAATCACACTTAGAGAAGAAGTATATGCTCCCTTTGTTCAGGGAGTGCCAGGCAGGGTGGGGTCACACAAAGCATTTATTCCTCAGGAGAGTTTTGTTAAGTATTTGCCTGTCCTTTTGGGCTTCAAGATGTCACTGTTTCTGTCAAACACTTGCTCTACTCTTCCTCCTCCTTTGGTGGATGATCCTTGTGGCATTTAGTCCTTTGGGGTTTATTATGGTAGCAGTTTGATTTTTATAGCATTGGGTGCAGATATTGTTTTTGATACACTTGTGTAAACCTAAGGATGGGTATATCTGAGAAGTTTTGCAGTCTGAAGTAGCTCATGTTCCTAAGAGTTGCTGTACTGATGAGTTTGAATAAGCAGTTGATTGCAACAAACAAATTTGGTCAAATTGATTATCTGCCAACTTATGTTAGATATTCGGAATATCTGGTTTGGCATATCTGGGACAAAGTTGCTAAAAAATGCTGGTAAATACACCAAACTTTTTCTGATTAGAAATTTGGTTTTCAAGAGTAACAGAAAAATCCCCAAAAGGAACAAATTAAAGGTGCAATTGACCTTAGGACTTTGCCTTTGCTTGAGTTAGTACCTGGATTAACTGGTTTTGCAATGATAGAATGGGGCAGACAAGATTAAATATTTTTGATGATGAGTTGCTTAAAGCTCTATGTGAATCCCCTCTACTTTCAACATCTGTATTTTTTTGCTATAAGTTTTTATATCAGTAGCCTAGAATGTTTATATCTTCTGCTACTGGAAGGTTCTGCCTCAATCATGCTTTAATTTTATGTTTGTCCAGTGAATAAATTTCCACAGCTCCAAGTAGCCAATTGCTGTATTTTTAAAATATGTAAGGTCTTAAAGACTTTAAGGTTTTCTAATTAGTAGAGTGAATTAATTCCGAATTTTAAAATGAGAAATGTATCTATTTTTAATTATGGCAGTGAAATCAGTGGGGGTAGAGTGTGAGGTGATCCAGGTTTGGGCTTTGTGTGCTTTAATGACTCAGAAGAGGCAAAGCACAGAAGATGCAGAGGTGGAGCCCTGGGGGCTGGAGGTTTTATTGTTACAAATTTGGACCTACAGTGGTATAATGCTTGCTAGAGGAATTTTTGGTGCACCTAAAGATGTAAAGCAGCATTGGATCATCCTTCAGAGCCTGGGAGACTGTGGGCACATGGAATGTGTTCATTGGAGAGAAGCAGCCAAAGAATGGCCAAAGGGAAATATTTATTTGTTTATTTAAAATGAACTCGCTGTGAGATATGAATGTTAGTTTGACATGGCAGTGGAATTAAATCCTATAAAAAAGGCACAGTTTATAGCAACATTGTTTAGCTGACAAAAATGTATTGAGTACTGTGGACACTGACTCACATTGGCAGGAATCAGCTTTAGGGAATTCTGCTTCACCAAACAGATCTCTTCACTCCTAATGTTTGACAGGATAGCCATTCAGAGGAATCAAAGATGGGAAATATGAAAAGGGAGGGATACTTTAGAATAACTACCTTCAGCTGGAAATGAAATCAGATATTAATTCTTAGAGAAACGTAAAATTCAAAACCTCTGAAAGAAGGAAAAAATACAAATGTATTTTTTATGAAGACTTGTGCTAAAACCTTGGAGGTCTTCCTTCATTCTAACATCTAAAGGTGAATATGAAATTTGTTGCTAGAAAATTATGTATCATTGTGGAACTCATATAAGATGCACTCAACAGTTAAATGGATTTTTTTATCTGTAATCTTACAGAAGATTTATATAAATTACCTTATAAAAACATGGTAATAGAGGGAAAGAGTACCAAAAAGTAATAGCAGAATTGTCAGAAGACATGAGGGAGCTTGAATAGTATGTCAGATGCATTCTGAGTTTTGATTATTCTACATGTGTTTTAAAAAATTCAAGCATGCATGGCTGCATGCATTGTGTGATTTCTGGTGTTAGAGGGAATGCTCAAGGAGGAAGGAATCCACTGCTCTGTATTTGATGCAAATGTAATAAAAGCAGTTTAGAGTTCTTGAAAGTTTTTCAGCCTTTGTTTTTCTTTTATAACTTGAGGTATTTGCTCTCATGCTTGATTTATTCAGAAAAGCTGAGCTTCCTAACAGTAATTTGTGAGAATGAGTGGGAAGGTTTCTGGTTAAATACAGGTGTGGCATGGTTTGGCTGCAGCAGGTTGTGGGCAGCTGTTTTCTGTTCTGCTGCTGTAAGAACTGACTGCATGTCCTGTGCTATGCTGACTTTGGGGTTTCACATCACTTTGATGTGGTTTTGTCATCCTCTCTTAAACTTGCCATTTCAGCAGTGGTTTCCAGCATTCAGTTTGGTTCTCTAGTAAGAAATAACAATGCTCCCCCCATGCAGCTCATGAGAGGACATTAGCATGGGCACCAAAATAAAGTTCCTCTGGATCTTGCAGTAGAACCATTCCTTGCCCTTCTACTGCTCGTGGTGTTTCATTAAACAGTTACAGATTTCCCTGATTGATTTTGCACTTGGGGCCTGCTGAGGACACTGAGCCTCAGAAGTGCCATCATTCCACCTTTCTGCCCCTTTTTCTGGTGATCTGGGTAGAATGGTTCTTTAGTGAATGGTTTGATCTCTTGCTGCTTAAATGCCTTCTTTTGCCTGTTCATGCCAGAGGAGCAGCACTGATTTGGACAGGGAAATATCAGTGTTTGAATAACATTTCCTTGCATCTTTATAGATTTATCTACACAAGAGCCAGGGTTAGAATTGCCACCTGTGAGAGCTGGTTACCTCTGGAATTTCATATGGGTGTGTGCTTTTCAATAGCTGACTTTTCTTCCCAGTTCATTGGGAATCCTCCCTGGATTTTCTTTCTAAGTATGGACACTGGACATATTATCCACGGAAAAACTAATGGAGCAACTGCTCTCCAGGCTGGAATGTAACTAAATTCCAGCAGTGCTGGTGTTCATGGGGAATACATGTAGGGTCACATCCTATTTATGGTTTGGGTCAGATTGTGTTTGTTCTTCTGGTACAGGAGCTGTTTGGTGTTGTTTTATTCACAGTCACTTGGAAGGAAAGGGAATCTATACATCCTTGTTGGAACTGGTAGGTAAAAACAAGTAGCTTTTGTTTTGGTTGGCTGTGTAGTTTTTTTTTTTCCTTTTAGGTATTTGAATTTAATCTGTAAGGATGTAAGGTCTCGCTTCTATTGAATTATGCTAAACTACACTGAAATGTATATATTTTTTGACTATTGATATTCAAATTAAGTCAAAGGGAAAAAATGGCCCTTGGCCATATATACATATAAAAATATACATGTGAAATAAGGCAAGTGTTTTGACAAAGTTTGAATTGAAAGTTAAAATGTGTATTTGAAATAGTCTCAGTCTATTGCTTTAGACAGTTCTGGATGCAGATGAAAAGTGATTAGCAGTGTAATATTTTAGAGACCTTGGTAGCTTTGCCTTGGTTATCCTGCTGGAATGGCAGCGTTCAGATGTTGTCACATGAATTTGATTTCAGGTACTCAGTGGATGGGTGGCTGAGGGATGTCACCCAGCCAGGTGCTGCTCAGGTGTTGGTGTTCTGTAAGGTTTATTTGGGGTAAGGCACTCTCTGATCTAGGAGGGTGACATTAAATTCTCAATAAGGATATGAGCTGGCTGATGCCCAGCACCTCCATCAATGACCCTGGAGCTCAGGAATGACAAGAAGGGAAGTTCTTGCTGTGATGCCCAGCACCTCCAACAATGACATTGGAGCTTGGGAATGACAAGGAGAGAAGTTCTGGCTGTGATGCCCAGCACAAGGTGCTGCAGAGCTGCAGGGATGCTGTCTCCTGGATGCTTGGCTACAGCACAAGGTGTTATCAGTGTCTTCCAACTTGTATTTAGATATGTACATACTCTTGTTCCACGTGGGGTTTTTGTTTGTTTGTTTTTTCCCCCAGTTTACCCTGGGGGAATCAGGATAAGCATCGAATCAATGCTTTTCCCCCCACTTTTCTTTGTTATGCCATCCTGTTCATTCTCAGGTATGTTTTCATAGGGGAGTTTAAAATGAGCTTCCTGACACATGTATTCTTTACCTAATTCTGAACATGACATAAAAAGGAATCTTTTTCTGCTACAGTAAATATTTTTGTAGTACAGCATGCTTTTTTAATGTAAGTAGGTTTCTGAGATACCGTGCAAAATGGGACCCGATTTTATTAGAGTAGCCTAAAGAACAGAATAAATCCTTTAAGCCAATTGTATAAAAATGCAAATTTAAGTCAAGCAATTAAAAACAGATAGAAATTAGAGATTTGGATTTTGCAGAGCAAGCTTTCCACAGCCACTGCCAGATTACTATGCAATTTATCTGGATTCTGTCAGCGATAGTCAGACTAGATTTTGATAAAGAGCAGCAAATCTGTCCCTCCGTAGCTCCTGTGACTTGCCGCAAATTTCATTCAAGTTGAAGCGTCTGTACAATCCCTTGAATAATTTGGAGTTAATCATTTGTACTTCACAGCCTCTGATAGGCCTTAGACTTGGGGGGTGGGAACAGATTTGGCTTTTTAATCGCCTTGTATATTGTACAGCGTGAGACAAATGACACAGACTGTCTGAAATCTACATTCTTGCTTCTGATGCAAAACTGTAATTAATTTTGTGCAGTGTTTCAGAATTGATCGTGGTCACTTGAATTTCTAATTTTTCATTCACTTCAAAGACCTTTTTTTTAAAAAGAATGTGCTTAGAGTGTGTGAATGCTCTCTGATGCTAGAGTACTAAATGACTATTTTACACCTCTTTTTCAATAAGGTGAAACAGAGGTCAAGGCGTGTGGCTCGTGTTTATCTCTGTCCCAACCTGCTTCAGGATGTATTTTCTGACTTATAGGAAATGCAATCAAACTTAGGAAATTACATCTAAATACTTAGGCTGCAGTGTGTTCACTTCTGTGCCTTGTAGAAATCCAAAAGGCTTCTTTCAGAAATCCTTTTCAGTATAAAACAATTAAGCACGATTTAGGCAATAATTACCCTAATTAACTACACTATAATGTTTGTATTCAAGATTATAGAAACACTGTATCTGTTCTCTGCTGCAATAACAACAAGTCTTCCTAATTTCTCTGTATTGATAGTACTTGTATGTGCTTCTTTGTTTGGTATATTTCACTGTAAAAATATTTGTCAGTGAAAGATTGAACAATATGAATGAATTTGATTATGCCATTGTCAAAAACCCCATGCATCACAATTTCTTGTTTTTAATCACTACTGTAAACCTCACAGCCTCAGGGCATAGTTTTAATTTGGGTGCCTTACTAATGAAAAGAAAAAAATAATTGTTTTGCCTGGATTTAATAATAAGCAATAAAATCAGCCAACCAGATTTTACCTCTGCATTCAATCTCTTTTTTATTATAAAACATTTTTGTCCTTTTTTTTAGATTACAGGCGTAGATACCGAACATTTTACTAATAAATATTTCAGTTTGCTTATGAAGGCTAATGCTGTCATCTGAATATGGAATTATATTTCTTTCATGCTTCATTATCATTTCATGGTAGTAATGACAGTGAGGCGATGGAATATTTACAGGCTTTTCAGAAGACATTTATCCAATACATTTCCCTGAAGGGCACCTAGGCTTAAAGATACATTATCCTTTTATAAAACACTGCCCAGAATCCCAATTTCTGAATCAACCAATCAGAACTTGTTTTGCAGCAGTTACTGCTAAAACCCTCAAGCCAGTCTCATATTAATCCTGTGAATCTGGTGGTGGGGGGGTGTGAGAGCAGGGCTGGGGAGAGGGGGAAGAGGGAGCACTCACTCCTTAATCATCAGGCTTGCTACTTTAAGTAAAATATGTTATTTCTTCTGTACTGGTACAGTTTTTCAAACCTGTTCTTGGAACATTTCCTTGAGATTGGGTGGACTGCAGCAGTGAAGGCTGGTTGTTGAAATTTGGGTGTATTTTTTAAATTTCAAATTTGTTAGGCCTAATTTGCATTCATTTACGGTGCCTTTGTCTGTTGTGTGGCTCTTGCAGATTCCTTGGATCTCTGTTCATTGCACAAACCCATTTCAGGCTAAAAGTACTCAGGATTCATTCAATCTGTTGCTCAGTGCTTGGGCTCTCTCTCAACCTGCCTTTTGTGGAAGGAGCAGCACTTATTGGTGTCTAGGGAAGAGTTCTTATTTTTAAATAAGGAAGAAAGCAGAAGTTTTACACTGCTCTGATGTCTTTAAGCAGTGTGTCAGTGATTAGTTGTTGGAAGAGGCAATGGAATCAGGATTTTGCTTCTGGTGCTGGTCCTCTATACGTGTGTGTCCATGCTGCATTTGGCAGAGCAGCAGAGAGATTTCTTTTGAGATTCCAGAAGAACTCTATCTGAGGTGCTGCAGATCTCTGTAGGAGCTCACAGACTCTGTGCCCTTTGTTAAAGCTAACCTGAGGATCTCTGCTCTATGGCAATAAGTGATTTAGACATAACATGCACTGCATTGAAATTAATACAGTGGAAAGATCCCTGTACTGGCACTCCCTGGTGCTCAACGTACTCTAAGGTAGCCAAAGGTGAAAATTTTTTAGTGAAAGCTATAGAAAAAATCTTTATTAGAAAAAAATCCAGTGTAATAGCAATGAAGAATTATCTCATCTGAGAGATGCACATCCTGAGCTGTGTGCTGCTTACATTATCCTCCTGAAAGTGTTGATTTTAAATTTCTCTGTCCAGGAGTTCTAACTTACAGTTTCAAAATCCTGAGGTGTTTTGAAGTGTATGCAATATTTTCCACTAAACCAATTGGCATATACCATCTGTTACCACATGCACGTATCCAAGATGCTGCATTTTATACCCAGAAGGGGTGTAGAAAATGCATGTCTGCCAAAAAAAGTTGTGTGGCTGTGGTGAAGGAGTCTGAAGTTATGTTGATGCTCTTTGGCAGCCAATCTCAGTGGCTCTGGTAGTCCTGTGAGCAGGCACTTCTTCTCCTTTTCTGTCTTTCTTAGAATGTGAGTTTTAAAATTCACACGGGCAAGTCACTTTGGGGCATATTTTTAGTGGGCTTGAGACTTGGTTCTCTTTCTGACAACTTGATCTTCTTTTTTGCATACAAATTTCTGAGCAAGAGCAACATGATAAATAAATACCTGTGTATTTTCTGCTCTAACTGCTTGTTTTGTGCCTGAGAACAGATAATTAGAGATAAATGTGCTCAGATGTGCACCTGCATATCAATTTGGCTGCAAAAATAATTTCTGTTGTTCAGTTCTCAGTGTCTGTCAATGTAACAGCCACTACACAAAGAGGACTTAGCAGGTCTTGAGCCCCAGATGTTTTTCAAATAAAAGCAGAAGTCTCTATACAGAAAAAATGAAGCTCTTAAGGTGAGACTGATACACACCCTCTGACTGGATTAAAAGATATGCATCATATCATAAAAGATATCATAAACTGACCACTGGTTTGAAAATTAAAAGTGGTTCCTGAGCTAGCTTGTGCTAAAGTGAGAACTGAGAAGATTCTTTTGCTTCTGCAGTCACTGAGCATTTTTTTATCTCTGTCAATATGGGACCAGTCATGCCCAACACTGTTCTGGTAAAATGAGAATTCCCTGAGTGCCTTTTGTTGGCACTGAGCACTTCCACTTATTTTCACAACATTAGGGAAGAAGATGCCTGACGTATTTGAGCAGAAATCATTCTTGGTGGCTGTTAATCTCAACAAAACCACAAAGCTGTTCTACAATACAATTAAATTCCCAGTTAACAATCTCGTGTATATCTTCACTAATGCCGTTGTTTCCTCTGTAATCTCCTCTGAAATGCTGTAATGATTTCTAATGACTTCTAGATCTAAAGCAAGATTTATCTTGTAGACTGTGAATACTTGTTGATGCTCTGGCTGAAGCCTATAGATACAAACATAATGGAGAGTCACCATTGTGCACAGGCTGTTTGTGTTGGTCTTGAGAATTTCAGTACTGCTGACATTGCAGGGATAGTAAAGGTGGTGTTTTGCATATCTGTCTTTGTCTGGAATGCCTGTGGCTGTAGCAGTTTGAGAAATTTACCTCTTTCTGCTGAATAACAGGTCTGCAGAATGGTGGCTGTGCTGCTGCACATCAGCGTTGGCAGCAGATTCCTGGAGATATTTGGAGCAGTGTCTGAGGAGAATGTGCCAATGTGATCGTGGAATATGGACTCAGAATGCACATCATGGCTTGGGAGGAATGGGAGCTCAATGGGAGTGGCAAATGAGAGGAACTGGGCTGATCTTGAAAACTGAACTTCTGCTTAAAGCCCTTTCTCACAAACCCATAACTGAAATCATTGGGCTCAATCTCAGTGCTCAGATTCAGGGTTATGGGAGGAGCGAAAAACCAGATTTCTGTGTACAATCATCTTAATAAATGGCCTCATATTTTATCCCTGTTGGTTCCTGTCCCCTCAATCTGCAGAAATGCCTGTCCTTGAAGATGAGATGCTTGGAGATTAGATACTCTGGCTGCATGCAGATCTGAGCTGCTGTAGTGGGAAGGGTAGGTCTGCATGACAATTGCTCAATATATTAGATACATACAGGGTTCACTTAGTGTCAATATTTCTGAGAATTAATATTTGGAAGCATCAGCATGAGCTATTTGTAAGATCTTTCAGAAAAAGCCTTTCCTGCTTATGATTTACTTTGAAGAATAACACTCTCCTTCCAGAACTTGTTTCAGTAGGTTGGCTTTAAGAGCATCAAAGGAATGAGACCTCTCTAAAGTGAATGCTAAACTGAAGATATATTTGATTACAAAGGAGATTGTGCATAACAGTAATTTGTATCTCTAAATAACCTCTCATGCAGTAGATTTACAGTTGGGATGTGTGAGGGGGTGTGCCTCATGCTGCAGGATCATAAAGCTTGGAGATAAAATGCAAGATATTACTGGAGCATGTTTTTCACCCCTCTGAGTGCCAGGTATCTCATCCTACAATAAAGCACTTTTTAATTTTTTAATTTTTTTTTTTAGATTTGTTTGGTTTTGCTTTAGGTTTTTTATAAGTAAAAAGAGCCCCCACCAAAATCACAACCAAATCAGTCAGCCAAAACATCCAGAGCAAATACATTTAAATTTAAGCAATCAGATTGTAACAGTATTTAAAGAAAAAGAAAGTTCTGCTTAAAATATTTTGCAACTCCAACTTAGTTCTTCCTGAATAAGGTAAAGATAATAACAAAATCCAATCATCCAACCTACTCTCAGGTGTAGGTGAAAAAATTTTGCATTGCCATAGCACAAAATTGCTCAAACACATTGATTACTTGCTCAGAAAAAAAAAGTTAATAACTGTTATGGTGTTTTCAGTGAAAATATCTGTTGTGGGCTGTGAAAGAGATCCCTCTGTGCCTGAACAGGTAAATGACTCCTGAATGCTATGGAATTCCATTGTTGTTTTGGTGTCACTGCTCTGGTACAGTCTGTGTCCAGTTCTGGGATTGTTGCAACTTCCTCCCTCCCTCTGGATGAGCCCATTAGCAGGCATTGACTGCCCTCTGTAATCTTGATTTCCTTTCTAGTTGCTGATAATAAGAAAAATGTTATAATTACACTAGACAGGTTTCTGAAATTGTGATTATCTAAGTAATAATCTTGCAGCACAGGATTTCTTTTTTTTAAGAGCCAAAGACTGCTTTTCACCTTGTGATTAACCAGGAAAAGGGGGTAACCTCAAGCAAATGCACCCCCTGTCCCCATCCCTTAAGCTTCCTGCTAAATCCTAAGCAGCTGTATATGACTGTTATTACTCAGGAGAATTTGAACTCATAACATTTGAGATGAAAAAAAGGACTCAAAGCTGCTCACCAATCAAGAATGAAACATTTCCAGTCTGCAAGAGTTGCCCCGACAGAGAATAAATCTGTAAATCATTAACCATGTTGTGTCCCCCCCAAGTGTGCATCACTGTGCAGTGGTTCAAGGCAAACACAGCCCCTTGTACACTCGTTGTGGCTGGAATCTGATACAGCACTTGCTTTAAAATCCACTTTGATCAGTGAACATTAACCAAAGTGTCGACAAAAGGTCATTTGGCCTCAGGCAGGAAATGGAAAATTTTATGTACAGAACACATTGCAGTGAGTACAGGGTCATTATAACTATGAGAATAGCTGTTGTGCTTTTTCCCTTTTTTTTTTTTTTTTTTTTTTTTTTTTTGCCTGGGCTACTATATGACTTTGAACTTGGCAAGGAAGCACAGGCTGCTGAAGCAAGAACTCCTCCCTCCAGTGATCACATGAGCCCCTGTGAATTCCTGACAGGGCCAGTGAAGAGCCTTGTCCCACAGCAGATATCATATTTTTGACATAGGACTTCAATTGCAAAAATGTGATGACCAGTGCAAATGCATCGATTTGTGTTTTTTCTCCCCCCTCAATAGACCAAAGTGTTGTTTGTAGTTAGAAGAGGAGAAGAAAGCTAGTGAAACAGAGTTGAATCTACTTCTTAGAAGCCTGGGTTATCAAACTCATTAATCTACATGTCAAGAGGCTAGGAATGAATAATTGTGTGTAGAATTTATCTGCCAACATGATAGCTACTTTTCAGCTCTCTCTTCAGAGCTCTTTCATTGTGCTTGGCTTTATTATATGCTTTGTCTTTTCTATTTCTAGTCTGTTGGGGAGGTATAGAAATATGTACCTCAGCACTACAGAGGACAGTTGCTTTGAAACATGGCACTGGTTAGTTTTTTGCATGCACTTTTTTTTCTTACTTAGGTGTTTAAGCATCAGGGTAGCTTGCAAGATTTACTCTTTGTTCGCGTTAATTCTTAGCATTATGAACATTATTTCACAAAAAGGGAAAAATCACCTTAAAGGTAACATCTTTATGCTGGTTTTTAACAGCTTTGTGGTCAATACTGGCTGCTTTATTACAATAGTGTTCTTGTTAGTAAAGCTGGTAAGTGGTGAGGATTCTGGGCATTTTATAACAATGGTGTTTCAGGAATTTCAGTACCATTCAGGTGCTCTGTCTATTATTTGCTGTGTGGGTTTTCATTGCCATGAAGGACAAAATCTACAGCCAAAGCTGGTATGGAGAGGGTCGTAGAAAGCAGCTTTGGTGGGGATGTGATGCCAATTTGAGTTCAGAATACAACTTTCTTTCTGAAAGAACATTGTCATAATTTTGATCTTGAGCTTATTTTATGCCAGTTTGGCAGTACAGTAGATAAACTACTTTATCTGGGACTTCCTTTTTTATTTATTTCAAACATGCATGCCTTGGTCTTGCTTACTATGTGTGTTTTCAAGACAAAATGTTCATGTAATTCTGTTGCCAAAATTCAATTTTAAAACTATAATATCTGTGCTTAAATCTTGGAAAAGTCCTGAGGGTGTGTGGTGTGTGTTATTTTTACTTGTTTGTTTCTTCTTTACCAGGGTAAACGATGTATCAGAATTTTGTCAGCAATCAAAAACATTAGGCCAGACTGGTCTGTATCTGCTGATACCCAGGAATTCCTAGGGAGAAGTAATAATTGTTGTACTCACAGCAAAAATTATATCTGCTGTTATTCTTTTGCCTGGGCTCTCTGAGGTGTCTGTCCTGTTTCCTGGCACAGCCAAAAAGCTTCACAGGGATATTACCCAGGTGTTGCATTTCTGTCCCTTTTCCCAGGAATCTGTGTGACACTGGTAGCAGAATTCAGTGGTTGGCCCTTGTTCCACTGGTATTACAGCACTGCAAATTGACTGGTGAGAGGTAAACAGTGTATTTTTAAAGGGTCATGAACAATGCCTTCTCATATTTTCACTGTACCATTCGATGAAATGAAAATGTGTAATGAGAAAGGGAGGGAGCTTTCTGTTCAGTGTGTGTATGGTAAGGCAGAGCACTGTTTATTGTAACAGAATGAAAGTACTGCAAGTCTAAGTGGTTTCAACGATGTTTCCTTCATCCCAGGAGCATCTGAACCCAGCTTCTGCCTTGTCAGCCACATTTATGATGTGTTCATAATTAAATGTCCACGAAGCTCACAGTATGCTGACCACAGAGGGGCCATAAGCAGTAAAGATAAATGAGAGAGAGAGATGTAATATTGCTTCACTTGTGGGTTTAGTCTGATGTTAAAGATTGTCAGTGATAATTATTAATATGTGACCTGGTTGAGTCTTTATGTGAACAATCACAATTTTAATAAAGTGGTAAACTCTGCTCTCTCTATGCAGTCTCACTCTATATTTGACTGTTTTACAATTAATTCTAGAATTCCAGCAAAAAATTTCAGTCATTGAAAAATAATATGGTAGCCTATTAATGTGAACATGCTGCTACTGACATTTTTATTTAAAGCTTAAGTAGGACTAAAATTTGAAAGAAATTGAAAAGAAAAGCTATAGGCTAAATTGTGATAGGGATCAAATCTTATCTGGTCAATTGTTTGTCACCTCAAACGAGTCTTTGGCATCCTTCTTTGTTAATACCAGTGAAAAACAGCTGGATGTGCTACATGTGGTATTTATAATCCCATATCTGTATTCACCTAAATTTCCAGATTACTGAAGTGGGTCCACTCACCTGATTGTTGCCAAAAATATCTATGTTGTGGAACTGCAAAAAGGTTTTGTTGTTGCATTTGATGTTTAAGGCTTGCCATTTACCCTCTTCTGCTTATATCCCTCAATTGTATTTATTAACTATTGAGCAGGAGATGTATTCCAGTTTAGAAAATCAAAATACTGTAGAATATTGTAAATTTGTAAAGAAATGTCACCCTGAGACTGGAACACTGCTAAAAACTGCCCAATGAATATTTAAAATTTATTATCTCAGGCTTTCAATTTGTGATTGCAGGAGGAGTGCTGTTGTTCAGCTATAGCAGGAATTAATGCTCCAGTACAAAACAATTTTTGAAAGAGCAGTGGACATACCAAGGCAACAAGTTACTGTAGGTAATGCAGTTTTGGTGTTTGAAATTTGGAGCTGTAGGAATGCCAGATATTTACAGAGGTGCATCTGAATTTCGTTTCTTTTTCTCCATCATTATAGAGGTGAAATGAAAAAGTGTGAACAGGTATTAAAACATCCTTCAGAGTTTTCAGAGCCAGTTACTTTTTTGTTATTTTAAAACAAATAATTTAACAAATTTTCACACAAAGGATTATTTAATTTCCTACCAAGAAATCCATGTTTTTTTGGAGTGTGTATATGTTTATCTTTTAAAGGCTGTTTTACAGCTGGGATTACATCTACTTGGCTGTATTTTCACATGCATGGCAGCTGCAGTTACTGGTTAGAATTTACCTGGTTACCAATTACCCCCAGAGCTCCATAAATTCAGCATCTGATTCTGACACTTTCACAAATATTTCTTCTTCACTTTGTTTGTCTTTTCTGAAGGGTGGAAGGAAATCGTTCACCTGAGGGATAACTGTAAGTAGGCAGAACCAAATGAAGTATTAGGTATGTTCCAGCATGCTCTTACTGAGGAATTTAATGGGTTTATTTCTGAAGTAAGATACTATTGTAGCCTTAGTAAAAGTAGGAGAAACTGTCTCAGAATATTTTAATTTGGGAAGAAAGGCGGGACCTGAGAGGTGAAAATTCTGTTTCCCTTGAATGACTGCAGGGTACAGTGTGAGCACAAAACACTGCCAAAGCATTTTCCTCTGCTGATCCAGGTGCTTATGCAGGAACAACTCTGTGCTGCTCTGCTGTGCATTGAAATGTGGCTCGATTGTCTGTGCTCTAAAAGGTACAGCTTATTCCTGAATCCAACCATTTCTTTAACTCACCAGTGTATGCAAACTATTAATGATACTTAAGTGATGTGTACATCACAATGGATGGTAGTTTTATGATGTTAATAAAAGTAATTATATGCACCAATATGGTAAAATAAAAAGAGTAAAATTCAAGGAAATGTTTATTAAATGCAATCATTTATTGGAAACAAATGCTGCAGTGTTGTCTTTGTTTGGTTGATCAGCCCAAGCATTTTATCAAAGTTTTCCTGTCAGGCTTGTGTGTCTTTTCCAGCCTAATTGACGCTAATAGACTTGAAAAGAGGAGGAGTAAACTTAGAACATAATGCACATATAAAGATCCAGAGAATTGGTAACTAGTTATAAATGCATCAAAGTGCTTTCAAATGAAAAGCTTAAACAAAGGAATAACATTTGGATAATAAAGAAGTCCATTACGCTCAAATGGCTATGAACAGGTGAAAAAAAAAAAGAGGTGTTCTGTCAAATCAATACTTGTAGTGCAAAATTAATCACACATTTGACAAGACATGATTCTGTGTTATTTCCACCTACTGTATCTGATTCCATCTGAACATCCATTATTAATAAAATAGTCTCTCTCAAGAAATTCATTATCCTAGAATAAATACTTTAATTTTTTTTTTTTTTTTTTTTCCTAAAATGTAGATTTGGAATATTATTTCCCAATTCATTCAGTACAGATATTTCCTGTGAATTTTTTTCTCCATCTCACTTCAATAATTGTATCTCTCTCCCATTAGTTCACATGGTACTTTTCCTTTTCTTCTTTTACATGACTCTAACTGTGAAACTGTGGCCTACATACAAAATGTCACTCAAGCTCATAGAGCCTGAGCACTCTTGATTTGAGGAATATGTAAAATAAATCTGTTTTCTACAGATTTATTTCTTCATTTATTTATTTTCTTTGTCATAAATATGAGGACCACAATAATTGATTACTGCTTTTGAATTCTGTAAGCAGAGATTTTATGAAAAATGCTGTTTTGTTGTAAATGGTGAGAACTCTGGCTTCTGGGGGGGCACAAAATGAAAAGGTCTGGTCTGGTTCTTGCTGAAGTAAATCAGAAAAAATATTGAGGGGAGACAACAGTCACAAGTGCTTGGATTGGGATATTCAAGAGTTTTCTGAGTCAGACCAGGATTGATGGCTTTGATTTGATCTCCCAAAGGTCGGGATTGTAACCCCTGAACTACATTGCAATGCTACATTTTAAACCTGTGTAGGAAACTATTTTTCTTTGATAACTTTTTATTTTATATCTGTTTTCCATAACCTTTTGAATCCTTTTTATAATAGCAGATTGTGATAATCTGCTTTTCTGTCTTGCAGCTGAAGATTTTAAAATAAATTGCAAAACTCCAGCATTAGGTCAATATAGCCATGGAATTTTTTGCAGTTCTCTTGTCTGTAACTTTTAAAATCTGAAAAGAACTTGAAAGAACACAAACACTTAGTGCTAACTTCTGAGAAATAAAGTGTCTAAAATGCAGTCATTCCATAGCTTTTGAAATCAGAAATATTGGGAACCATTATTCAAATATAAAAGTTAATTGGACCGTAGCTACATCAGTGGATTGCTGCTCCTCCATTTTTTTGACTATTTGGGTAATAAAATCTAATGACATAATGAAAGTACACTTTCCTTGGAGCATATTAAGTTCTCATTGACAAACTTTAGAGTGAAAATGTGAGTGTTAAACTCCATTCCTTCGTAGTAGACATTTGCAGTTACTTTTACATTATTTTATACTGTTGACAATTTTATGCCAGATATTCAGAATTCATTAAAATAATAGAGCATTGTTCATAAGACACATTTGCCTATGTGTTAGATAATGAAATATGATAATATGCTTTGCAAGGCTGCAATATAATAAAAGAGTTCAAATTTGCCATATAAATGTAAAGGAGTAAATAAAATCATTGCAGATGATGCACATTTTGTTCCCAGTACACATTACAGTCAATAAGCAAAGTGTTCATGGTGAAAGTTTTGAGAAGTGTCCAACTGACTTAAGAACTTTTACTGGCTTTAAAAACTGTTCCCAGGAGACTTTTGATGGGATGCAAATTTAGGCTGATATAGGTACACGTGCCATGGATTATCAACATTTAACTATCAAAATTGCTGGCTACCCAGGTGCTCCTGAAAAGAAAAGCCTCCCTTTCCACTATTGTGGCTATCTGATAGCTCTCTGTATGGGAAATCTTGAGGGCAAAAGGCTGGAATTATGGCCTTGTTGAAGTTAATGACATCTTCCTGACTTAGGTCAGGATGTAATATAGGGCCAACTTGAACAGCAATTTAAATTGGAACACTTGGTGTCAAAATCAATAATTAAATGTACTTGGGAAAGAAAACAACCCCCAAATTAGCAGGTGTAAGCTGTCAGGAATTGGCCACAGTGGCTGCAGTAAAAAACTGAGTAGAAATCAGTGTTTGGAATGACTTGCAGTCCTTGATCCCCTACGGCACCAAAAATGTGTGGGACATATGGGCCACAGTTGTGTTTCCTAACTCTGAGGAAGTGCAGGCTGAGTACTGGATCCTTAAGAGAAGGGAAGAAAGAAAGAAAGATTTTTGGATTCAAAGTGCTTTCAGCCTTTGAGTGTTAACTTGAGGAAATTTATTAGAAGAAAAAATGCTGTAAGTACTTTGATTATGCTAACTTTGGACAGACCCATTTGCCTAGGTTTCGTTGTTTTATTTTTCTCCTCTCCTGTTTTAGTATTCACAAAGCAGCTTTCTTTTTATTTTCAGTGTGTCACAGAGCTGCCTGCCACTTACTCAGATTCCAGAGATGGCTCAGTTGGAATATATGCCAGTTCTACAGACCTGTGAGTGTAGATGAAAGACATAAAAGTGGACCTTTATTTTTAACTAAATCTTTCTTGCTGCCTGCATGTAATTCTTGGACCCACTGCATAGAAATGCTTGTAGGGCAAAGGATACTCTTTCATCAAATTTTGGACCATATTCAGTAAAAGCAGAGGAGAGCTGTTCTGTGATGAGGTGAAGATGTTCACCACCTTTTTTTCTTGGGTAGTAAAAATGTCAGAATCCTTTAGAATCCTTGAGCTGCTGAGTCAACACAAGTTCTTGACAAAGAACCAGACATTTAAAGGTTGTGTGGCCTTTGGGCTTCTCTGAATAATTGAGTGCTGGTTGCTTGTGCCTCTCACTTAATCAGCCACGTGTTCTTTGAAAACCTGAGAAGCATTGACTAAATTTACCTGAGTTTTATGTGTTTTGGGCAGAGAAAAACACCACAGGCTGCTGTGTTTGAAGTGGCAGAATCCTCCCAAAAGGGAGTAACGTGCTCTTGGTGACTCTGCCACTGCCCCTGTGCTCTGGTGTGTTTTGAACAGATGGTTCAGAACATTGGGTTCACATAAATGTCACTTCCTGAAGTCCAAAATATGGTAGACCTGGTGTGAAGTGGGATGGGAAATTTGGGGAACTGATTTTACTGAGAGTGGCAGCCAGACAGGAATATTTTTCTTGCATTTTTAATACATTCATCAGAAGCCTTGATGTTGAATAGGGGAATGAATTTGAAAAAAACTCATGCCCAGGTATTTTTTGAGCATTATTCACAATTTTTTTTTCATTTCTAAAAACTGCACACATTGTGTGACCTCGTGCAGAACTAATCAGAAATGAAGATTAACTATATTTTTAACATAAAAAGTGAACTACAATTGAGACTAATATAGGAAGTTTGGATTTATAAACTGTATCTGTTGTGTGGTTAGAAAGAAGGATTAAGTAGCTTTTTGTTTAGATTTTTGATGACGTGTTGCTTGTCACTCCCATCAGAATTGTGATATATTCATCTTCTTTGCTTCATCTTGAGTGAGAATGCTCTACAAAACTTGTGGTTCCTATTGTCCTATTTTAAGCATGTAAATTATGACAAAAAGTTTGATTTGGGTGCTCTAATTGTGTTCTTGTTTTGTTCTAGTGGCATAAAAGAAGCAGATGTTGGGTTCAATGTAACTTTTCCCTTTTAGTGCAAGGTTTTCTCTGTGCCTTCTAATCAGGAGGGGTGCAGCAAATAACTCTTCTGTGGCTGGAATTTGATTAATATGGTGGTCATGCCCACTCGTCCCCCTGCTCTAATGTACGTGCAGTCATTTTAAAAGGAAATATAAATGGCATTGATCAGAGCTGAAATCGTGGCTCCTCCTGGTGTCTCTCTGAATGGCAGTTGTAGAATGCTGTCTGTGGGGAAAGCTGCTGATTCTTGATTCATAAAGCTATTTTTCTTTGTTAGAGATAAGAAGAACTCAAAGTGGAAATGGAACTAGTGCCAGAAAATGCCAAGGGAGTTTCTTGGTTCAGCTATTGGGAAGCTGACAGTTAAATATACTCTTGTCCTTTTCACTAAGTGTTATTATTACCTCTCTGTGCTCTGATGATTTCTGGAGTTACCAGTGTGCTGCTAGGGTTGAAGCTGAGAACTATTATAAATTCTTATTCCAAAATATGATATAATTTATTCATCAGAACAGATATTTCTTAATTGTTCTGCCACAAATGTTGAGGATTTGTGCAAAGCTTTGTTGCTTTGATCTTAAAAAGATAAATAAAGAGGATATTGGTTAACTTTGGGTTTAGATAATAAGACTTTAAAGTTGATTTTCTTTCTTGAGTGATCACAATTACTTCTTTCATTAAAAATTTGGCTTTGATATTGCAAGAAGCAGTTTTATTCCTTTAGGTACCTCAATTTTTTTCCGTTGTCCTGTTAAGGCTCTATCAGTTTCCCTGGATCTAGGAATGCAGGTAAGAAACAAGAAAAGAAATATCACTGTTTTGTCAAGCAAGACAGACCTCAGACTTGTTTGACTGAGACCTGTGATGAATAAAATTCCTCCAGAAGAAGTTTCTCACTTTTAATAGACATTAAATCTAATTTTGGTTTTGTTCATGGCCTGTGTGAGCAGCCCTCCTTTGTAACCTGATTTTTCCTCCTGTGAGTTTGCAGTTCTCCATTCTGAAAATGAAGGATTGAATGTGATTTATTTCATGGGGATGTTTTATGCTTGCAAGAGATGAACAGATGTTTAGAAAACAAAGCTACTAGTCACTAGTTTTGTTACAGCTACCCTAGTAATCAATTGTATGAATTTTACAGCAGAGCTGCATTGGAGTGAATGTTTCAGAGGCATTTCAATCAAAAGCAGTGCCATTCTGAGCTTGAAACATAGGCTTAGATTTATTTTTCTAGCAGTGCAATCCTCAAAGATTATACTTCATGCACCATTTTCAGGCATGTCAACATCCCTTACAAAATACGAAGACGAGCGTTATTTCATGGAGGTGGCACAAAGTAATACAATAAAATGGATTTATTTCATCTTAATTTATTTAAAATGTGCATAGACTGAACGGAAGTAAAATCTGTGAGATGAAATATCTTGTTCACATGAATACATTGGGGGGAAAAAATATCAGCACTGTTTTAACTTTGAAAAGAGAGGGGGAACCTGTGGCCTGATTTTACAGGTGTGGTTGGATATTGTGATGGTTTCACAGTGTTTGCATAGAGATTTAATTTTCCAGTGTCCAGAAGTACATATCCACTGTAGTTTGAGCTGTCCTGTGAGCCCTGCTTGGGAATACTCTTCAGTGGCTGCTGAAAGTCAGGAATTCTGCTTCTTTCCCTGGGATTAAGACACAACCTCTGATAATTAAGATTAAAGACAAAACTTTCTCTTTAATATCACTAGTGTTAAGCACAGTTCTGAGTATAGAGTTGGACTGACCCAGTGGAACCAAATATATCTAAGCTAGGATTAATGTTAGCTTAAAAACTGAGCAGTCTGACAGCACAGTAAGGCTGGAGTAGATAAAAGGTATAGGTGTAGCATAAATTCCTTGTTCTGGATAGCAGATTCATACACAGGGTAGGCTGTGTTCCCTAGAGTGTACCTGACCAGTTTTTAGCTGAAATTTCTCTAGAGCTGGTTCTCTGCATTCACTTTGATAGGTGCTTAATTTGTACTTCAGCAAATGCATCACCCCTCCATCTCCCCACTCACAGCTTTTCCTATTTCAGCTTAAAGGTGAATTAAAAGCTAGGCTGCTCAAATGATTGCTTTGTAGCCAGTTTTTCAAATTCCATCATTTTGTCAGTAAAAGTTCATACTACTATTCTGATAAAGATATCAGTGATATTTTTGACTGTCATGGTACTAAATATTAAAAAATACATAAATCTCAACTTTACCAAATTATTGCATTGCAAGAATTTTTTTACAAGGAAGTACCCATGGTGATATTCCAAGTTTGGGAGGAAGCATTGATGCTTTATATTTTGTATTAAAAATAGTATTTAATCACTGCTTTTCATAGATGAGAGCAGCTTTGGGTTTGTGCCTGTCAGAGTTAGGCTGAAAAGCTTCAGTGCCCACAGAAGCAAATACAAACTGTTCATTTCTACCAGAGGGAAGTGTAGACTTTGGCTCTGCCTCTGTCAGCCAGGAGATCTTCCTGAGGAATGTCATCAGCCTCCAGAGGCTTTTATGGATCTGAAATTAGTTGGATTGTGCCTGAGTGCATTAAAGGGGCATTAAAAGGCAGGAGCTTTAGGTGGGTGCTTTATCTGCTTGCAGGGATACAGCAGCTGAGCTGTTGCTGTTTGCTACTTGCAGACTCCAAGGGGTCACAGCTGGTGTGTGAGTGGGAATGGCACTGAAATAAGCATAGGATTCACAAAAAATGGGGGGGGAAAGGCAGAATTATAGAATCAGAGTGTTAAAGTTTGAAAGGGAGCTTAGAGATCACCCAGTCCCAGCCCCCTGCCATGAACAGGGAGACCTCCCCCCTAGACCAGGTTCCTCAGAGCCCCATCCCACCTGGCCTTGGACACTTCCAGGGATCCAGGGGCAGCCACAGCTGCTCTGAGGGGTGAGCAGAGGGTAAGAAACTGCATCAGTACAAGAACCACAAACAAAAAGGATGTACAAGTTGAGGACACAAGTTGGGTTGCATTGAGACTAAATTCATCAAACTTCTCTACCCTTAGGATGACTGCCAGACAAGGTGTGTGTTTATGCATAATCACCACCAAATTTGGAAAGTAACTTAAAAATTTCCCCTGCAAATGATGTATTTAGTGTCCTAAATAATAATGGGTGGCACCAGAATGTGATTACCTTGCTTTAGTTGAAATAAACACACAGAGTTCAGCAAGGTTTTTAATGCTTTAATTGAAAGTCAGGATTGGAAATGAGGACAAATATTCAGTAATTTGTTCTGAGCTGAGTTTCATGGTTTCTGAATGTAAATTTTCTTTTGATGGTTCTGTAGCCTTGTGCATCTGGTGAGGTATTGATGGAGAAACACGAAGCACATGGAAAAATGAAGTATTTAGGAAAATGTTACTTCTTGAGCCCTGTGTTTTTCAGAGTGGGCTGATCTTCAGAAGGCCCCATAGATGGTACTCTCGAGATACCTTGGATCACTGATGTGTATAAAAATCAGTTCTGACAAGAAGGAGAGTGGTAAAATGATGACATTGTGTCACACTGAGAAAACAGGAGCTGGGCATGGCCTCGTTTGTGAGAAGCCACAAAATTCCAGTTGGGATACAAGACATGGATTGGCTGTTACTGGAGCAGCAAGGAATTCTGTGATTATCCTGGAGGTGTGAGGTGTTCAGCTGGGAGGATTGAGCTCTGGGAGGATGCTTGCAAGGCTTTGGGAGGATTATGTCAGCTCTCTGTGCCCTCCCTGGGTATGGAGAAAGACATTCAGTGCCCAATTACATGTTTTTTATATCACTCAGGACATTTGGATTGATGTTGCTAAAATTGCTTTAGGTGATTCAAAATGTTTAAGTCCCCTGTCTGCCCTGGGCTCAGGGAGTTCTGTGGGGTTGGGTGCTCACCTTGTGGAGGTGGAATGGGAAATGGGCAGGGAGTTTAAAGCCAGGGATTTACACAATTTGAACTTCCCTTGCTCATGGGGAGGGCTCTGAGGCAGAGTTACAGGGGCTTAACTGGAAACAAAACCAGAGAAGATGTGTTCTGTTATGGAATTGCTGACCTGGAAGCTGGGAGATACCAGGAAATAGCAGGAAATAGTGTGAGACCACAGAGTTTCTCATCAGGTGCCTTTGATCTGGGTGATTTCTCAAGAGGAATATCTACTTTTGGCCAAATAGCCTGCTAGTTCTGGAAAGATGCAAATGCCTCTTGCTGCTTGGTCTATTAATTTGCTGCATGAGAGCAAATGAGTAGATTATTCTGTCCTCTATGCATGAATTAACCTGTGAGAGGATAGTATAGATGATTGGTTTTAACCTGTTAGTGTCTGAAAGACATTCAGAACAAGCCCTGGATTTTCTGTCATCTTCTTTCATATTTTTATGTCTTAAAGCCTCAGTGATGTTCAAAAAAGAAATCTGTATATTACTTTTTATTCTGAGTCTTTCATTTGAAATTTTTATGTATACATGGCTAATGTAGTGATGTTGTAACTAACATAATTTAAAAAGCAGTTCAATTTGTATTTTATGAAAATCCTAAAAAGGCACCATTTTGGAACTTCTGTAGATATCAACTTGGTATTTCTTCAAAATAAATGACTTATATATATTGTTTAGCATTTAAATTAGGAAAACTTGAAATATATGAGTTTGTATTTTAACTGAGCATACTAAAATGAAATTGCCTCAACAGCTAAAACCCTATACCTTCAAAGCTGATTAATAATTTTGTCACTGTTAGTGTGTCTGAGTGGATACTTTTGCACTGGCTTTAATCTTGGGTTCAGCTGACCTTAAAAAAAGAATCTGAATAATCAAAAATGTCATATCTCTTTGAGCAGGCTCTTGAACTTTTGTTTTTTTCTCTCTTAGCACCAGAAAGAGATAATGTTACTGTACTGGTTCAAGAATATACTGCAGAAGCAAGGAAAATTCTTAGGCTTGCTTCAGTTTTAATCTGGAGTGGAATACAAAAATCATAACTGGGTATGAACAGCCATTGGCAAAAACTTCTATTAGTGTCAGGGATTGTGTTTTTCTGTTGTCACTGAACTACAGGGACACTGGTTTAATGTAATGTATGGTGCAAGAACAATTGTAGAGCTGCAGAGGGATGTTGGTTGCATAAATTCTTCTCTGATGTGTCTTGGGCACCCCATTTGGTGGCAGCAACTATGGAGAAAAGAGTTAATTTCCCAAGAGAAGGCAAACTCTACATGGCCAGTGACTAAAATATTTAATAGGAAAGCAGAATAACGTGGAATCCACAGGCTATTGTGCTGCCCATTTTGTCACAGTCTTGACTATGTTTTCTATAACACAATAACCAGAGGAATGCAATTAGAAATCCTCTTACCTAGTAACTTAAATATTTTTGGAGGAAAAAATAGCATAGATAGTTCAAATAAATGTGTGATTTTTAATGCTGCCTATGAAATAGTTTATATAGATATTGTGCTTTGTCTTACCCTTAGGATAGCCTAATTTGTTTTCAGACCTGTTCAAGTATCAATTATGTTGGAATTATAAATGGTTATTGGATCATTTTCCTCAGTGAGTTGCCCCACCTTCCATTGGCAACAATCCCAACTTGAACATGAACCATCTTTGCATTGTATCAAATTTGCTGTTTGTGCAGCGTGCAAATTATTGTCCTTTTGTATCACACAGTATTTTTCCTAAACTCTTTATCAGAACAAATATCCATAAGCAAATCTTCCCTGGTTTAAAGTTTAGCTCCTCTCTGTACCTTTTGCATTACCCCATGTTATTTATAGGTTACCAGCTCATACTCCACACTTACCTAATTTTTGTAGGATTCCTTCCAAGGCTTCATGACAACAGAACAACTTTTAGTGGTGGGTGACCTTCTCTAGCAGTAATTTCTTCCCTTGGGCATTGAAATCGATTTTCCTCATCTTGGCATGTGAGGAATCCAAGTCTGTCCCTTGCCCTGCCTGTCCCACGAGCTTTTGGTGGCATCACAAACAAATCACCTGAAGGCTGCAGCTTTCAGGGGACTCACTATGGCAGCATCAGGGAGAGGAGAAGGTTATTAGGCAGTTTCCCTCTGTGTTGTGATATAATTTTATTATAATTTTGTTCAGAAGCAGCATTTACTGTGGGTTACATTCTCAAAGGTGGTTTGTTTGGGGATGGGGTAGCAAAGGCAAAATGACTCTCCCTGTGAAGGCCAGAGGCAGCCTGTGCCATGAGACAGAGTTCACCAAGCAGGGTCTCTGCCCACAGCCTGTCAGGGTGAGCCCTGCACTATTGTCTGCTCAGAGCTAGAAAACTCCAGCCTCTGTGCCTATTTATATATATATATATATATATATAGAGAGAGAGAGAGAGAGAGAGAGAGAGGTTTATGGGTAACACTGAGCTGCACACACCCTCTGCCTGCATGCGTGCAGTCCTTTTATGATAATATGAAGTTCAGTAAATTTAAGTTCTCGAGTGAGTGCCTGCTGTAAGGAAGCCTGCAATGATATCAGCACGCAGCCTGACAATGGCAAAGCTCCTTGAGTGAATGTGGTGCCATCTGTTCACAGCAGCAGTTCAGTGTGTGCTGCTCCAGTGCATGGATGGGTGGAAAGAGGTGCATGCCTGGGAGTTGTCATGCCCAGAAATTTGTTCCTGGCTGCAGCTGAGGAGTGTTCAGTGTCTTTGATATGCAAGGTGAAGAAAATGAGACATAATTTATCAATAAACTGGAAAATCACACATGCTTGTAGTTGCAAAAAGCTTTGGAAGATTTACTGAGTCAGCTAAAATATTACAAGGGAGCAGGCCAGTGTGTTTGGCTGGAGAGATTTTAATTTTGTTTGCTTTTTGCATGTACAAAAGGTAAAGGGAAGGGATGGTAAACAAAATTTGATGCTTTAGAAGATGCCAAGGGAGAGTATTCTGCATTTAGTGGATTGTTTCTTTGAGGTTGGCATTGTGAAACCTCAATTCTCCCGAGACCTTTGACCTGTGAGCACCAGTGAAGTTGTGTGTACAGGGGGGTGAGTGTTAACCCTGAATTCTGCACTCCCCTCTGCTTCACTCAGTAACTCAGGAAAGCCAGCTTGAGTGGAGCTTTGTAAGAAATCACTCCTTGGGTAGCAGAATGGCCATGGACGGGCCAGCTTGTAAGTAACAGTCACAGTTCTCTTTAAATTATGTGCATAATAGTTAGAAAAATGAATATAAAATAAGCTGTGAGCATTCCCTTTAATTCTAACCAGCAAAACTGAAAATATTTCAAAGGGAATCGTTGTCCTATTCAGCACAAATAAACATATATTGGTGAAATGTGTGTTTCCATTTAATCTCTCTATTGATCAGAAGACAATTGATCAGCCAATATCCTGAAAACATTGAGAAGAAAAACAATGGGGAAAGCACAAACTGTACTCTTCTGGCATCAATTAACAAAAAACCCCAGATGTGATATACATATGTATTTCTATAATAAAAATGTGCCAGTGTAAGGAATGAATTATTTGTGCAGGCAAAACTCCTGTTAACAGGCAGCTAATGGAAAAGAAGGATCACAGAAGTGAGCTGGCAAACTGAATGGGTGAATAACCTGTGTATAAGGTTTCATGATAAACGAATCTAAACAGCAGTCATTAAGTATAATTTTAACAAGATCTCAGGAACAACAGTATAAGCAATTGAAGAGGCAACAACCCATGGTGGGACTGTAGCATGTTTTTTCCTTCAGTGCTCCTGATAACACACTAATTATAATTGTCAGGAACAACGTCCTGTGTGAGCAGGAGAGTTTCACCCTCATCTTTACATGAATGTATTGTGAAAGGGGAGCTATAGACAACTCCACAAAGGAGAGGGGAGGGAGCGAGGCAGGAAAAACTGCTCACACAGATGGCAAAAGAACTTCAGAGGACTTCCCATAACTGAAATAATAGTGATAATGTTAAGAGCCTTCTAGTCAGAAGGCACAGTAATAATATCAAAAACAATATATCTGTTTCCTTTTGACAGTGCAAGATTTAAACCCAAATCTTCCCCATGGCAGAGGGTGGAGTGTGATGATCTTTAAGGTCCCTTCCAACCCAAGCCATTCTACTACTACTACTACTACTACTATTATTATTATCACAATTATTGTTATTATTATTAACAACAACAACAACATTCTTCAATCCCATGCTTGAGTTTTGAAGTTGTCTGTTTTTTTTTTTTTACTGAACAATATTAAAACAGCCTTCCTGTACAGACATGCTGACTTACAGGAGTTGCTTTTTAATGAAGAGCTAACCCAGCTCCTTGCTAAAGGGGAAGTGACTAAAATGTTCTTTTGAAGGACAGGGCTCTACAGTACCTATGAGAATGTGGCAAAATCTGTCATCCATGGGAGAAAGAATGTTTAAGAAGAGAATAATAGCAGACTAATTTAGTCAATTGGACAGTGTAATTTAAAAGTGATACACTGTGTTCAAAACTTGGAAGGCTTCTGCAAAAATCATGTTGTACCTATATTTTCAGGGGCTCAAAGCCCTGGGAAAGGGAATTTCGTACAAAGTTGCATGAATTTGGGAAAAATAATGCAACAAAATAACATTGAAAAAGCACTTAGCTTGTGCTTGTTCAAGGTACCTGGTGCAGTGAGACACTGGTAGTGTGAGCTCTGAAACAAAGGATATGCAATGAATTTGGGAAAGTATAAACCAAGAGAGGAGTGTGGGATGAGAACTTTTCTGATGGTTAGAATGGCAGGAACCCTTTGCCAGAAGTCTGTGGGACTATTGTTTTAGTAGATGTTTCAGACATGCAGGTGGGTAATAAGAAGACCTAGAGTTGTTACTGTGAACTTCCAGTAAATGTTTTGATATCATTCCTCACTGGGAAATAATGAAATACTTAGGAAAAGGCTTTTTCTATTATATTACATTATGACCTATTAAGAACTTTTATAAACATGAAATGATTTGTAAAAGCAAGTACCAGAGAAAGAATTTTAGTCTAAATTGACCACTGAGGTCAATTATCACCTTTATATTGCTTCTATCATCACCTTTATGTTTACTGCCTGTGGAAGCTTTCTCACACTCTCCCTTCTTCTGATTTTTTTTTTTGTAATAACTCAGGACAAGCCAATCTTTTTGTAAGTGCTTGAAAGGGAATTGTAATGGAGAGAGAGCCCTGCACAAAGGATATGAAGCTAAAGCAAAATGTTGAGTTTTGCTTAGTTGCTCTTTTTTAGTTTCCTTTTTTCTTCTAATGAATATTCTTAGTGAGAAGAAATGGTATCCCCTAGAACTACACATGAGACTTCATCCTTTTAGCTGCAGAAGAAATTAAATAAAGGAAGCCTTTCTGAAGGACCCTATGCTACTTATTTAGGTCATTTTAAACGTCAATATTTGTAAATGGGAGGTTATACATCATCCTTTCATTTTAAATTTACAGGCTGCAATGTGTAAATTTTGCCTTATGAGTTTCTTATAGAAGAGATTTAGGTTTTTTTTCTTATAAAAAATAGTGGATGCCAATGTCTCTGTGAAATAACAAAAAACAAATGAGTGTTTGTTTTGAAAGCTAGAAAATAGGTTTCAAAAGCTAGAAAAGATTGGATTATGATCTGAATATATTTTTCTCAATATAGTGGAATAAAAGCCACTGGGTCTCTGAGCCTCTTTTGGCCTGTATGTTGAGGGAAACAGTGTCTGATTTCCTCAAATCTCACCTTTGTACCTCAACTTTGAAATTAAATGTGAGGAGTATAAATCCAAGGCAAACCATTTCAGCCTATCAGTACTTAAAACCATATTCTGTTTATTGGAAGGAAATAGATTTAATATTAATTATTTAAAATTGAAATTATTAGGATCTGTAAAGAACTGTAAAGTTCTCCAGACCTACACAAGTTTCAATAAGTTTCTGTAGCTCTTCACAGTACTGGGGATGGATTCTTATGGAAGCAGCTGAAAGAAGCTTTGTAATCTCTGTTGCATCCCATCAGGTGAGATTATTGAATAGTCCCTGTGCTCTCATGTCTGTAAAAGTGGACACAAGTTACAACCACACAAGAAAGTTGTAATTTCTTGTAAGTTCCACAGGATTCTCTTTCCACCTCCAACCCCCTGCCCTATTTCTCTTTTTTGCATCAGAATTTGAGATAGAAGAATATAGGTTAGCTATAGGTAAGAAGTTGGGTTTGCACACTGGAAAATCCATGACCAAGTGAAAAGTGAGAATGGTGAATAAATTCATTTTAGCTGAAGAGTCAATGTGTGAGGCTGCCAGTCTTGGGGGCACTGAGCATTGCTGTGTTCTCTGTGCTGGGTTCTGGGAAATCCTGACCTTGGCCCTTGTGGTGGCAGCAGTGTGGCTTTGCCACTTTATGGGAAAAGTAACTGGGGTAAGAATAATTGCTTTTCTTTTTTGTTGTTTAAAACTTGCCTGAAATTTCACAAGACTATCTCAGTAGCTTTTTCTGGAACATGTCTCATGGAAATGTTACGATGCACATAATGCTATGGGAAGTTGCTTCCAAAGGGATTTCCTGCATGAAGCAGAGGGGAAAACAACATGTACAAACCCCCCTAGAACCTCTTATTGTAGAAAACACATACATTTAACTTTTGTTTAGCTTTTTAGATGTTCAATTACGTCCCCTGCAAGAAACATTTTCAAAATGTAGTAACCTATAAAGAAATGATCTTGCAAGTTGGTTGCTTGTTTTATGCAAAAAAATGCTGTTTCTGTTTAAATGACAGTAACCAATAATGGAGTATCTGTAAACACCATCAACAGAGAACTTAAATAGTATCTTTGGAGGAGGCTAAAATTAGTTTTCATTACAACCTATTTGTAAATCATTTGAACCAAATATCTCAAGCTGAAAATGTAAATGTGTTTTTGTTTTTGCTGGAGAGATGAGGTCAGCAGAAGTCTGCAACAAATATGATTACTTGGGTGGAGGTGACATGATTTACTTAAATCAGGCAATTTCCCCATTAAAGCATTGAAGCCTCAACTCATAAAGAGACTGCTTAGCAGATGTACTGTAATGTCTTCTAGCATTTGTTATATTAGGTGATTTGAACAAAAAGAACAATTATAAGAATAGATGTATTTCTATGTTGAGTGGGGGAAAAAAATCCAGTTTTTACAGCAGGGGGTGGCTAATTTTCAGCAGATAAAATAAGCCTGCTTCATAAAAGCTTCTTTATAAATATGGCACAATTAAATATGCATGTATATTTAGATTTATAGTGCCAGGGTAGGACAATGCAAGGATGAATCATGTGAGTGGTTGGTTTCTTACATTCTTTCCCCACTTTCAATGCAGAAACAGTTTTCTCCCTCCCTTTCTTCCATTTCCAATGGGAACAGCACAGGGGCTGTAAACCTCAGTACAGGTGGAGTTTGGGTTTATTGTTAAGTTTTTTCCTCCTTTTTCTTCCCCCTGTGCTGCTTAAAATTAGGAAGGAGTATTAAAATGGCAAAATTTTAAACTGCTGCTCTTGCTTCTCTCCAGTATTGCGAGCAGAGCCAGAGGCCACACCATAAAATGTGATTGATTAGCAAGGACTGTAGTTACAGAGAGAGATGCTGTATTTTCTGTGCATTCTGTGGCCTGAGAGTGACTGGAACAAGGAGGTTCAGAGCTGAACCTGGGAGGCTGAGCCCACTGGGGCATGTGCTTGCCTTGGAGGAGGTTGCACAGAGAGGTTTCTCATGGGCTGTGTTGCTGTTGTGGTTGAAGCTGCTTTTTGTTCCTGAGCATTTGTATCTGCAGGTGGAGTCTCAGGTGCTGCAGATTCCAGCCCAGGCCTTTGTTCTGATCTTGTAAAATCATTGTCTGTCTTGCTCTGCTGAGGGAGATGAGATTTGGTAGAGAGGTGAATTTTCTAATTGAGCCAACTAGTGGTTTACCTTATAGCTTGATTTTTGATCATTCCTGTATTTCCCACATTTACAGTAAATCTGCTCCTCTATTTGCCATGGTATGCAGGTGCCTTTGATCAAACTAGGATCAAACTGGGACAGTGGATCATGACTTCAGTAAAAGCTTGTAAGAAATTCAAGATGGTAAATGCTTTTGGTCTGCTCCACTATTTTAGAAGTTGCTATGCATTTTTTTCAGGTGAAGCACAAAGCCCCATATACTTAGTTTTGGGCACTATGGTTCTAAAAGAAGACTGAAGTTGAAAATTCTCCCTGAGATTAGAAGTTCTGATCTCCTGAGCCAACTGTAAGAGCTGAGTGTTATGCTCAAGGCTAAAAAATACTTAGCAAAACCTGATTTTAATGTAATTAAGAGTTCATTTCAGGGCTTTATTTGGGAATTATTTTGCAATAGAGAGTGATAAAAAAGATGAAAATCCCAAATTGATAAAAGTTCATTTCGGTTTTCATGTCACTGAAGAATCTCCTTCAAAGGGACTATGAAAATATGCATTAGTTGCACATAAGTGGGTCTTGATCTCAGTCCATGCTGCTTTGATTAGAGCTGGTGTAATTCCATCGTGCTTTTTTCAGAGGGACAGAGGGGTTGTTGCAGAGGAAGGGGAGGTGTAGTTGCATCTCAACACATTTGAGAAAAGGCTGAAGGCTTTGATTGTCTGCAATGAGGCATCACTTGAATACTCAGCTTTTGACCCAAACATGAGAGCACCTCTCCAACACTGATGGCTGTGAGCAGCCCCTCCAAAATGAGCAGTGTTGATCTCAGCCTGGCATCTTCTCTCTGATACCACACCTTACTGCAACTAGGGAGCATTTGAAAAGCTATTGCACATTTAAGTTTGCTTTTTCAAAGTAGTGCAAGGAATCTGGCAGATTTAATAATCTCTAGTTTAAGCATTTTTTTGGCTTTGGGTGTAAGGGAAAATAACTGGTTAATTCTGATGGTGAATGAATGTCTCTTGGTATTGAAGAAATGTGTGTTGTGAGACCTCAGAATTCAAAACAATTCGAAGCAACCTTTTAAATTAAGTAAGTACTAATTAAAAAAATTAAATATTTGACTATCCCTGGAATGGACAGTATATAAAAACAGTGCTGGGCAACTTTTTTTTTTATGTCAGTTATAAAACCATAAAGGCAGAGAAGGAATAAATACACTGAAAGCCCTGATTAATCCCCCTGTGTTGCAGTGCCACTTCATACTGTTGTAATGCGGACCCTTTCCTCTGATATTACTCAAGAAATACAAACAAGAAGCATTTATTATCTCCCAAGTAGTGTGTGCTATAGAGTGCTGAATAAGGAAGTGAGGTATTGCAGCTGTTATCTTCTGAACTAACTGCTACTGCGTGTTCCATGACCAGCCCTGGCAGGGTTTTTGTTCCCATGAATGAATAGGCCATAAATCTGTCGGAGCTGACACTAGCAGCACTGCTGGAGAGTGTAAAGGGAAAATTTGCAGAGGAATCTCGTGGTCTTTGCTTGCCTGGAAAATGAGTTCAATAAAATGGAGGTGATCAGTGCTTATTTATAGGCCAAGCTGATACATCCAGCATTGGCTGTCAGAGTTTAACTTAGTGTTTCCTCATTTATGCTCACTCTGTAAAGCAAAACATGGCACTGTAAAAAGCTTATATAATGCTGTTGTACTGGGCTAGTCACTATTGTCGAAAATAGATAAAGCAAAATAAAGGGAGGAAAAGATAAAGGCACAGATAAAATGCACAGGAAGGCAATGGAAGAGGCTGCCCAGTGCTAACACCCCGAGAAGGGATGTGCAGCTGCTCAGAATCGTTTTGCTTGAACCCCAGATTGGAGGTGCTTGGCAATTACTGCTGTGTTAGAACAGCAGATAGATCTTGAGAGCTCTGTCTGGAAAGACAGCATGGGGATTTTATTCTAGTGGAGGGAAAGGACTGAGGAGCTGTCTTTATTTTATGTAGAGTTCCTTCCTTCTAACACCAGATCCTAAGGTGTGCTGGAACTGTATCTTAATGTGTGTTCTGTTTCATGAGGGGGGCTTGTATATAACTTAGTGTGACATGCAAAAGTGTTTCAATGAGACAAATCCTAAATTGTAATTCACTGAAGAAAAGTTTTTAAAATCTTTCAAAGCAGGTGTTGACTAAAGTCAAGTTCAAACCACATGTAGAGAATAGCATAACCTGTATGTAACGATTGTGCCTGAACTGGGACTGGCTGAGAAAGTTTCACCTGTAAATAATTAGGATCTTTTCTGCCCAGCTCACCCGATGGGAAGTAGGAATGGCTCCAGGTAGCCAGTTTGTGAAATTTGCTTTGCTGAGTTAGGACAGCCATGGGCTTGGAGCCAGACTGGACACTCTGTGACCGGAAGTGCAAAGAACCTAAAAATTAAGGTCACTGGAAAACTGCTGTGAAAGACAATTTTCCATCTCTCTCCTAATAATTTATCAATTGCTTTAAGCTTACTGCCTTATAGCTATACTTCTTGCTGTGTTCAAAGGGGTTGAGGTAAATCTACACGTTCATATTCTTTTCTTTGTGCCTTAATGCACTGAAGATTTGTAAACTGTGCTTTCTTGCCTCCTTTGATAGGAGTGACCTCTGCCTGAAAGCAGGGAAGAGGTGGAATAACTCCTCTGAGTAAATGAAGTTAATGCATGACATAATGATGCACTGGGGACATATGTTGTTGTTTTGAATAAGGACTCTAAAAATGAAATGAACAATATTGCAAGACCCTGAGACACCATTGTGTTTAGTCTTTGATCAGTTCTATTTCTGCAGCCCCAGCTCAGTTCTAAATACAGTTGAAGGCCAGGTATGTCAGAGCAGTAAATATTGTTTTCCTTCTATCAATGGAATTTTGCCATGAAATGAGAAGCAGAAGTGCAGTGAAATTTTTTAATCTTTAATTTATTTTTAAGATTTTTCTCAGTGTGTGTATTCAATTAAATAAACACTGTAAAACCTAAGACTTGCAGTATGTTTCTTTAAACTCACAAATCCTATTAGGTCTAGGTCTGAGTTATAAAATGGAACAGTCTTGCCTGGCATCTCTCTGTGGAAGCTGAAATATTTACTGATTTTCCTCTTTTCTGGTGCTCCAAAATTTCTTTCAGTATCTCAATTAGTGCAAACTTATCAGAAAGAAAAGTACAATTTTCTTCTGTTATGGAATTGCTTATTACAGTAGTAGCAGAATGTTTCAAAGACATTTTGGGCTATTTTAACACACAGAGAGGCTTTGAAGGGAATTTCAAATAAGAATGCCAAATTAAGTGATAACACTCATTACTGCACTGTTTCACATATCATTCAGACCTACTCCAGGGACAATGCTTGAGTTATGTATAAAAATAATACTTGACCCTTAGTGACCTATTCCATTTCCAGTGTCTTGTATCCTGTGATTTAATGAATGAGCCTGTAAATTTTCCTGGTAAACATTAACACAAACCTCCCAACAACTCAAAACACAATTGAGTGTATTGCTACATCTTTGTAATTCCAAGAAAATCTGGAATGTACAAATGGTTTCTGAAAAGGTCTTTCTTTATATGTTACTGAATTGCTAGAAATGCCTTGTTTTTGCAACAATAGCTAACGAACCATATCAACACTTTTCTAGTGTATGGTTGAAGAATGGGTGCATGTATTTTGTTAGAAATGGCCCTTCTGTTTCAGCTTTCAAAGCAGGTATGAAATGTTTACAATATGGTTATTGGTTCGTTAGAACAATTGTTTTCCTTACCCTGAAGTTAATAGATCTTAGGCCCAAGTGTTTTCCTCTGAAATGTGTGTGTGGATTATCATTCATTTTGCCACGCAGTTCTTGTTCACTGGGGTGGGGATACTTTCCCTATAAAGAGAACAGGATCATTTGCTGTCTGTAAAGAGCACGTGCCCACATTCTGCAGAGGAAAGTTAAGAGAAGACTGGAGCACTCCCTCATTAGACTGAAAACCCACAGAGGCAAATGCTAAACATGTGATTCTTTCCCAGTTGTGCTTTTTTCAATCAGGTTTTGGAAGAAACTGCAGTGAATATCCAAGTACAGGAGATGAGTTTGAACTTCCTATGGTATTAAGATGCCTAAGCTTGGAACACTCTTCTGGGCATTTGTATGAGTAAAAACGGAAGACCAATTCTTTCAAAAACAAAAATGAAGCTGTCTCAAAGCTGAGAATTATTTTTACTTGTGAATAAGTACTTGTACACTTTTGATTATTTTCTTGGAATGTAGCTGCACTGTCCACAGGTGCTACATTAGAAATGACTGAAACTGTTTGGATCCAGAGTGCTGCAAGTGTAGAATGTGGAATTAAAAGAAGCAGCAACTCAGCTGCTTGTGCTGAGTGAAGCTTAAGAAGTGAGGAGGAAAGAGACTTTTTTCTAGTGTAACACGAGTTGTGTGGTGATTATTAGTCACATCAGAGCATCAGAGTGGTACTCCTTAATTACCTACAGCTACAACTGCTTAATACAATAAATCACAGTGGAAAGCTGGTAGGTGATAATGACAGGCACCTGCTGATGGAGCCTGCAGTAATAAGGGTGTGCCACGTGCCTTTCTTTCAATGTCCAGGTGAATGAAGGAGGAGGAGGAAGGGCAGGAAAAGGAGGAAAGACCCCTGACAACAGAGAGCTATCCAGGCTCAGCATGAATCTCACTGGAAAGGTTAGCCAGAGATTGTGATGTTGGCTTTTTTTTTTTTGTTTGCTTGCCCTTGACTGAGAGAAGTAAAGGGAAGGGAGGCCAATGAAGTAAAAATGTTAATATTTAAAATACGTTTCTTAGCTTTGGCACAACTGCAATGGTTGAAAGTAATTTTGTAGCTACTGTGAGCTGGACTAAATGTAGGAGCCTATAGTCAAGAGTGTACTTTTGGATACACACGTGTGCAAGCACAAGTCTGGGTGTGGTGACCCTGAATGGGAATGTTTGTGGGGCAATGCAGGAGGGTGCATTTGAGTGGTTGCAGCCACAGTGCCTGGATGAAAATGCTGGCAATCCATGAGTGCAGCACTGTGTGACTACATTAACACTTCACAATAAAGGATGGCAAGTGGGCAGATTTGCATGCAAATTAAATTTTCAACAATATTTCTGCATGCAACTTCCATTACAGTTGGGCAACTTTACACAATTGAAACTGATGACTAAGAAAAAGCATTTACAATTTAGAAAATTACAACAGCAATGCCTGTAATCACCCAGGTTAGCTGCTGAAGTGCCTCTAGGGGTTTGATTAGAAGGAGGAGAACCTTTAAGAGGCTGATGAGGCAGTATCAAGCACTCTGAATTGAAACAGTGTGAGAGAAGCTGTTATAGCCTGGATTTAGTGAAACAAATCTAAGAGAAAATTATGTAATACAGACAACTTCTAATCAGTGCAACAGGATTTGTTCAATCAAACCATAAGGAGCTGTTAATAGTGTGATATTTATATCAGAACTGAGGCCACATTTAACAAAATTGTATATGCAAGACATCATTAAATGCCCAATGAAAATAAAGGGTGGTTGGGGACATGAAGAATGCAAGGAAAGGGATTCCTTTTATTATTGTAGCAGATCCTAAGAAGTACAGAATGTTCACAACCCCCAAAGACCTTTCCAACATGTGTCCATCTATTTTCTGCATTTGTAAACTATTTGTTTTGTATTTTCATCACACACATTTGGCTTTGTGTGAGAGCTGTGTACAGGGGAGATGAACAATGCTGAGTAAAAACTCAGAATATACTGCCCTCTCCTGACAGCTGGGTCAGCCCCAGAGCCTGCAAGTAAAACACTTGGTTCATTTTTCTTACAAGAATGTTTGGTGCTTGATCCTTGAGCCTTTTGGTTATGTAGCTTAAAAATGCTCTTCTGCCGTGATTGGGTGTTTTTTGTCTTTCATTATGAGAAAATTAATGAGGATATTATTTGCTGACATTCATACTTTGATCATCAACTCCTCCGAAACGGATCTTTATAACATTTAAAAAAATATTTCCCATATAGCTTGTTGTCAATTTAATTAGTTTCAGAATTAGCTCACTACCAGCTTGTTGAGGATAAGTAAAATAATGGCTAAGAGTTCTGCCAAAGTCATAATGAAATTAGCACTGGTCTTGTCCATAGACAGGTTAATTTTTGGGAAGGACACAATGATCAGTGATAGCTGAAAGTATAAAGAAGTGTACAGGAAGTTTTTAAACATGGGATTGGATTGTAAATATTACAGGGTAGATGTTTGGTTGAAAGTGTGTTGTCAGTCAAATAGACCTCATAATTTTTAAAAATATTCCATACATTTGAGGCCAGGTTGCATTTTAGGAAATCCCAGTTACAGAAAATAGTACTGGTTTTGTCTGATATTATCTCCTGACCTGTTTTTGGGCCATAACTTAAAAAGACTGAATACAAACCCTGCTATTTTTTCCACCCAGTCTGAGAAATTAGATGATGAGGAAATGAAAACCTTCTTGTCAATTATTTGAAAAACCTCAGTGAAGCTTTCTTTGCCTTCTGCAGGTGATGTTTGATATCCCTTGGAGAGTCAATGGCCCTATTATTTATGTAGTCTTTGTTTTCACCTTTTCTTTCTTTGCCCCCACTCCCCTGCCCATTGTGGGGTTGTCTCTTCCATTTCTGCAGATTAAGGAGTTCTCAAGGAGTAGAAATTTCCCTTTGGTGGTGACTGCATTCTCTTTGTCCTGTATAGAAGACTACTGTACACCAGTAAAGGAATATTTCTGCTTCATATATTACACATCTGACTTTGTTTCTTAAAACTCCACAAGCAGAGGGTGTAGTGTCTCCAAAGCCTTTCTTCATTCAGGGCTCATGATCTGATTTCTAGAAGAAAGCCACAGAAGTATTGGCTGGCTCCAGAAAAGAGCTGCTCAGAGTGTCAAAACACTAAGGATTAGTGTGGCTGGGAGGGAATTATGGGAAAACTAAGCTTTCCCATGAATGGCAAAGTAGAATGGAAAGAAGAGCAGCAGCTCTGATATTTTCCAGGAGCTTGGAAAGGACAGTTGCTGGTGGAGCTCTCAGTGGACTGGATAAACTTGCACACAAGCTCTATCCAATGTACTTGTTAAATTCAGAGCTCCTGTACGAGGTTTTTGCTTTCCCTCTTTTGTTGAATGGTAAACCATAAAATCCTGTCTTACATTGCTTGGTTTTTTTCAATTTTTTTGGTCACGGTTCTGTACTCTGTACTTTTTAAAATGTAAATTACCCACCCCACTATGCCTGATCCCATGTTGCTGCTGCTGGTACAGTACAAGCACATGGATCAGTAATCTGAGCTAGGAGTGTGTGCTTTTCCCAGCTAAGGGCTGTCGAGAGCACCTGCTCCCTCTTTCAGCTGTACTTTAGGAGTGATGTTTGAATTCTATTCCTAAGGACTCCATGTATAATATTTCCTACAACAAACTGCCAAGCCTACTTTAGTAGGCACTTAGCCACACCATCCCTGTCCTTACCCCAAGCTCTCAAATTAATATTGTGCCTACATGTATATATTTATGGTGGTGCTGGGTAGTTTTACAAATGAAAGTTGTGCTTCAGGTGTTGTCATAACAAGTCTTATTAATCTAAAAATATATAAGCTAAGTTTGAAATATGTGTCCTATGATACTGGCACTATTTTTGAAGCGATGATATTGGTGTTTTCCCACGTAGGTGATGTGTGTGGATACTGGGGGAATGCTTGTGTATAATTTTTATGCATTGCTTTTGGGCATATTTATGTTAAGGGCAAATAAGATAATGCTCTCTTAATCCAGTACAGTACTTTGCAGCTCAGAGGTCTGGGAGAGTGTCTCTGTTCCTGTTTCTACTGAGCTGGTGGAGAAGGTGCTGATCCAGAATATACAGCTGAGTTAGCTGGGAGGTGGCATAAAACCTCTTCAGTCCCAACTGAAAAGGTGTTTTCATTTAATTAGGCTCTGACATTGCAGGAGTGTGTGGCAAACTGCTGTCCCTTGGGATGAACATAATGTTGACATGAAGTAAAATTATTTCTAAGAAATTCTAAAATAATATTAAATTATTAACGAAATAAAACATATTTCTCATTGTTAGATAATTCTGTTTTTTACAAGAGACCATAATTAATGGTCCTGGCAACTAATTTACCACTTCTAGCAAATGGTGAGGATCTGCAGTGCTGACGGGTCAGCATTAATAGAGTTAATTGTGAACTGCATGTGATAATGTGATTTGCCATGGCACACTTTTCACATTTAATTATTCGTGCAAATTATTCTAAGAGATATTGTAATATTGGTTATGCAGATTCAGTGCAAGCAGCATATTGGTGCAAATACTGTTCAGGTAAAATTAAAAGAGAGATTTTTATTACTCCTTCAGAGGAGAATTGATTGTCAGGTTTTGTGAATCCTAAAATGTAGCAAAGATGAGAACAAAAAACACTTACTGAAAAGCTGGAACACTGATCAATACGAGTGCCATATTTTAATCCACCACTAATAATTTTATTTAATGGTCTCAAAGCTTTTTTGATATAAAGAGCTGGGCAAAAGAAAGGTGTCTCTGTGCTTCTCGGTTTCATTGCTTATGTAAGCAAATCATCATGAAATGAATAGTACTTTAAATTAAATTAAAGCACTTTTTACTCCTGATTAGTCCTTCTGAGCTCTTTCAGACAGATTAGCAGGTAATTGGCAGGGTAGCACCATGTGATATTTCAGCCATGTAACCACTGTTCTGACACCATTAATGAAACCTCAAACCAAAGACTTTCTAAGCATGGAAATACAACACAGAACATGTAGGAATTATTCCTGATTTTCAGCCAAAAATCAGAAACTGTCTGTGTCTGGCTTGGTACTGTGATCAATAAGCACAGCAGTGATTAAAACAGTCTGGTTTCTGCACCCTTTGTATTTAGAGAGGGGAAAGCTCTACAAAGCTTTGAGTTGAGTGTCTTAGGTGCTCTACTGTCTCGTATTTTCCTTCTGCAGTGCAACCTTGTCCTCTTTGTGCACAAAGTTGAAGTGTTGAGAGCAGGTGAGATGTGGCTTCAAGACAAAAATGGAAGTTAAGCTGTAATTTGCCATCCTAGAAGAGAGAAATCACTTGCCAAGGATGGACACAAGCTTCCTAAACTCAACAGCTCAGCTTAAAACCCACATGAGGTCCAGGGTCAGTGCATGGTGTGAACTTTAATGGCCTTGGAGCAACCCTCACTCCCTGGTCATGGTTCCAAATACATCCCCTTTGTTAGCTGAGATCATTTCCTCCTCCCTCACATGTAAGCAAGCTTTTGCAGTAATAGATGGTTCCTGCTGAGAGTTTGCCAGGCAACACAATTCTCTAGGGAGGCTTAAAATGTCCTCCTCTTAAAAAATGTCCAATTTAACGGCTGTATTTAGGTGTTTGAGGCCATACAGTGTTTGCAACAACTATGATGGCTCTATTATGATAATGGAAGAAAGCTGCATTATGAAATAAATGCATTCTAGGTTTTCCTTGGCAACATAATGTAAGGATTGTTCTGCGTGTTGGTACTAAAGAATCAAAAACAGTTTAGTAAGTCGATGTGAACACTATTTCTTGTCGTGTGGTTAATGGATCTACTGTTGTATTTGTGTTCTTTCCAGCTCTGCTGCCTTACATCAATGAAAAATTATGTTTTTTCTTCAATGCCACAACACTAGTCATCTTTATATTCAACATATTCCCCTTCAAATCTTTCAGTGTAAGATGTCTACCATTTTACTGGGTTAGAGTCATTTTCCTGGTCATTCTTCCTTGGCAGTAGAAAAGGATCATCTTTCTTGGTTATTGATGTTGCATTTAATAAGCTCAGTTGAGTACAGTCATGTTGATGTCTAAACAAATGCACTGCTCTTTTTTTCTCTTTTTCATTTTTGTGTGTAGAGCTGGCTGGGAACATGGCAGTCTGGAATCATTCTGCTATGCTTCTGGTTAAAGCAACAATAATTTTTTTGCCCTTATAGTATTTATACCCTTTCTAAGCCTTCTTCCCTCTCCCAAAAGCTGTTACTTATGATTGGTTGGGCAGATTTAGGAAACAGTGAAGATTTTTATGATTAACAGCTACAGTAGATGAATAGTAGGCATTCTTCAGACTTAAAGAGGTCAAATTGATTTTTGTGTGTGTGTGACAGAATTTGTTCCTGGGGTGAGACTTTGAAGTAAAATTTCAAAGCATTGACTAGGGGTGCAGCTCTACAGCTTCTTATTGACTTTGTTCAGAGATCAGGAGCTAAAACTGCATGCTGCACTTTGAAAATTTACCCCTAAGTATTGAGTTCTACCTCAGAATAATTTTTTTCCAATAATTTAATAAACCCCTGAGAATGTGGTTTATAATGGAAATGCTGACATACTTAAACTTAATGCTAATCACTGAAAATTAGTAAGATCTTAGACAGAACTTGGGCAAAACCTGCAACTCATAAGTATCTTGTAGTTAATTAACAGGAAACATTTCAGAAATGCACGGTCTTCAGAAAACACTGTGTTAGCAGTGGCCCTGTCAATATCAATATCATATTTTGCTTTATTCCTCAGACTTACCTTTATCCTCCAGTTCACAGGAGAGCACTTCAGAGCACCTGGCTATTTCCCAAACATATATGTGCTTTGTGGAATTGAGCTTGTCAAACTTGGGAGCTCATGGTGAGGAACGTTCATCTGCAATAACAACATGATGGATTCTTTAATATAAAAGTGTCAACAAGATTAGTGCTGTTACAATCTTGTTTGTTTGAGTAGGACCTCAGGAAAGAACACCATCCAGTCTACAAATTGTGTTGACAGTGTCCAGAACAAGAGATTTTGAGTTCCAGGCAAGTGTGAGCTTCCTCTTCCTTTGTATTTCTACCCCACGTTTCACCATGGTAAAGTCAGTGCTGTGACCATCTAATAAACACCTGTGAAAAGAGAGGTGGGAGGGAAGCAATGAGGAATGTAGGAATTGGAAGATGAGGTTTTGGTTACACAAGGCAGAGGTTTGGGAAACAGACCTTAATTTCTGAGCCCTGTGAAAAACTCTGGATTTTTTGAACGTTGTGGTTGCTTTGTGCTGTGTAGGTGATGGCTGTGTTTTGCTGTGCTGGTTTGGAAGGAGATTCACTGGATGTAGTTGTTGGCTCTAAATCTGGTCACAGCTTCTTTGCTGTCTATCCCATCTCCCCTATTGTGTTACTCAAACAGCAGCCAGTGAACAGAAAACAGCAGTAATGTCAATATCTAAAATTTTGCGTTGTGGATTGATAATCTCAAGTCTTAGCAATCTAAATCAAAACATAGAAGATGAAACAGCGTCTCCTTAGCAGAGCATTTCAAAGAAGAATTTGAAGGAGAATTATGTGCTGGACCTGGGGGTTTCTGCAGAGCTTGTGGAAGGCAGCATGGGAGCAAGCACGTAGGTAAATTTGAAAAAGGAGTAAGTGCCTGTGTTTTCCTTTTAAAAAACCTGTTCCCCAAATACTAATGCTTAATGTTTTTAGTCACAATGGAACTCATGAATGTCACAACCAATTTATACGATTTTCTGTAAGAAAAACAAACAAAAACTGTGCATCTGGACTGACAAGCTGTATGCCAAGATTCAGCCAGATGCAATTTGAAATGTCCAAGACATTAAACATGCCTTGAAATGGAGCTTTTAATGAAAGTGCCATCTCAGTCTCAGCTCTAGTGAATGCCAGTGTAACACTGCAAGGAATTTATCATGCTAGATCTCAACTGGAAGTAGGCTACACTAATCTAGGTATAAATATACTGGAAATCTGAGGAAGTTAATTTTTGAGAGGTGATATTTCCATCATATATCCTATCCTGCCTGCATACTTGTTTATAGTAATGTATTTCTGATAACGACATAAATTTTACCAAACTTGAAGCAAAAAAAAAAAAAAAAAAAGGTTAAAAAAAGAAGTTGTGTGCTTGGTATGCATTGTTTTGCCTCTTTCATTAATTCTTGCTGGCATTGTGGATGCTCAGATGAACAATAGAGTAGCCTGTAAAGATCAATACCAGATTGCTGATAGTGCCTATCTATTCAGAGTAGATTATTTGATAAATGGTTTGGTCCATACATTTTGACATTTGTTAGCTGTACAGCCCAGACCAACTGGTAGAACTGTAGTTTCATCATAAAAAGGAGGAGCAGCAAATACAATATTTCCCTTTTAGTACAAAACTGATGTATTGTATTTTAAAGCTGCAAGTAGCAGATCTCAAGAGCGAAGAAAATAAGCTCAAACTGTTAAAAAATCACATGTATTTTTCTTAAGTTTTGTAATTATGGTCTATGAATACAATACATATAACTTGTACTTTATGGCTTTGGGGCTGACAGGATTCAGATCTCATAAAACTGTAGTCCAGCCATTTCATATCAGTGTCTCTGTACAGTGGATCAAACAGGATCCTTGGAGAGCAATCCCTCCTGTGTTCCCTCCAAACTTGCCCTCCTTCAAAAATCTGGGAAATTTGATGAAACATACGTAGAGAAAAGAACACCAAGAGCAGGCTCTAAAGTCAATGAAGCTTCAGGCAAATATCTAGAACTTTACAAGAGCTCAGATTTCCATTCCTAGTACTTAGATTGAAATTCTGTGTAAGTTTTTGAAAAAAATATTGTTCTTTTCTCTCAAAGTCCACAGAAAATTTGCTCAACTACAAAGGCCTGCACTTGATCTCCACTTAAATGAAGGACATTCTGCATTTAAGTAGCTGTGGTCACCCAACTCTTCTCTTTTGTGCAACCTCAGAGGAACAAACAAATCTATTTGTGAAAATCATACAGCAGCTTGTTCTGTAGACTAAACTAAAATTAATTTTTATAGTTACTGTCTTTATTTCAAGCTGTTTATGAGAGAAATTTATTAATGTGTAAGTAAAAGAATAATTAAAAAATTGTAAATAGGTAAACTTTTAAGTAAAAAGCCCAGCCAAATTTAGGGACTAGAAAACACTATTTTAGCAGTGATTTGCAGCCCTTGTACAGGGAGACCTTGTACAGGTGAAAGGTAGTTCTGTAATAGATATGGCAGGAAAAATAAAGTGAAAAATTATACCTGACATGCTTCTCCTTTGAAAAATATTTTAGAGCCTTAGAACAGGAAAAAATTGTTCTCTCCCTCTTCTCCCATTTTGTGACTCTGTTGACTTCATGCCACGAGGAAAAGGATGGTGTTGGTTTCAATGTCTCTAGAGGTTTCTTGGGGGTACAGTGCAGGCATTACTTGCTGAGCACGTGGTGGAGGGGATCTAAACCTTAATCCTCTACCCCTTGCCATGTGTGCCAGGAGTTCATTGGGCTGTTGTGAGTGCTGCTGTCCCTGTTGGGATCTGGAAGGTTCCCTACTCTCTCCATTACAGGATTAGGTTGGTCCCTGCAGGGGAGTGAATAGGAATCTGCCCGGGGGTGATTTTAACACCTTGTGGACACAGGTGTGGAGCTTGTGTCTGGATCTCTGGTAGAGTAAAATGAGCTGGTTTTATCTGAAATGGACTTCAATGAAGAGAGGGAGTGGGATTAGAATTTCTGGAGTGTTGACCTGAGAACAATAAAGGAAGAGTTAGGGGCTGATGCTTTTCCTCCATAAAATGCAGAAGAACACAAAGGGGAAGACAGTCTGAGCTGGAAGAGGTATTTCTGGGTATATCTAGGGATATATCTAGCATAGTTAAATACTATCCTGTGTATATTGTCCTCTTCCTATTTATTTTGGACAACCAGAGGTAACAACATAGAATGGTGGAAAATGGGTGTCTCAGCAGGGGCTGGATTACTCACTGGAAGGTACACATTTATTTATTTATTTAACACAGGTATAATTTGCTGTTTAAAGAATGGTGACATGGTGTTTTGCAATCTGCTATCACAGGAAAATATTTGTCCTGGGTTTTTTTAAAGAGTTGCAGGAAGGAAATGTTAAATGTCACTTTCTCCTGGAAGTAATTGGCAGTAAGTAGATGTAAGATTCCTGAACCACTGCTCTCAGAATAATCTTAAAATAGCCACTTTCTTGTTTTCCTGGTCTATATATGAAACAGGTGTATTAACATATTAATGATCAGATGTTATATTTAGCTCTGCATTTTAAGAATCTTTAGCAACGTGGAAAAGGATGATTTGACAGGCTTAATTCAACACTGGGCAACAAATAAAGCTTATAATGAAATTAACATAAATCATTAGCATTAATCATTCAGCATTATTGATAGCCATATAAAGAAATGTATCACAGCCCTGGAAGTAAAGAAGAGAAGAGCAATGTTTCTTGCCAGCTGTCCTGATGAGCTATGAGCCCATATGGTAGTGGTACTGGCTTTCCTTTCTAATTTTCCTCCTTTGCTTGAGCTGTCAGGAGCCCCTTTCTCCCCTTTTCTTTTTCCACAGACTGCAGATATAGAAGCTATCTCATTTTTTTTGAAAATGCCAGCTTTTTAGAGCAGGTCAGACTCCATCAACATCTGACTGTCACCAGCCATGTGACCAACATGAGCAAACTAGCTCAGTGACAATTAACATGCAGTCTACATTCATCGTTTTCAATTTGGTTACCTTCACTTCTGCTTACACTTTCATCAGCTCCAAGACTAGTAAGAGTTTTTCTCATTGGAGAAAAAAATATTCTTAAAGTAGCGCTTGGAAATCCTTTGTTGGGAAATGTGTGTATTTAAAATTTGATATGGGAAAAAATGAATAAATATAGTTTTTCAGTCACTATTCCCTGGATAGTTTTTTCTGTTTGTGTGCTGCCCTCCCTCCACACCCTTCTAGTCCTCTGTTTACCCCCAAAAGGTGAAAGAATTGAGGTTAAAATAACAAACACTGCTACTACTGCTTGTGCTTGAAGCATCTGAGGATCTGAAGTTACTCAGTCATCCTCATTTACCTGAAGCTCAGTGAAACACTGGGTAAACGTGGGCTCTGGGATTAAGGAGCAGGGCTGATAACATATCCCTAGAGCTACAATCTCATAGGCACTGCATGCTTTCTTCATAGTTTTGGCATTTTTTCAAGTGTTAGACAAATCTTCGTGATCAGCAGGGCTCGGGCTCAGTGCTGTGAGAACATGAGCAAAGTAGGTGCACTGGGGAGGTATCACAGAGGCACAATCTTTTCATGGCAGTGATGAAAATTGCCTCCTTTCCTATTGTTTCATATCTTTACCTGCTCCCTTTCTTTTCTTTGTGTTATATGAGCAATTGAAATAATTCTGGCTCGCATAAGCCATTTTCCTAGTTAGAAGGATGATTAAAATGGCTTCAAATTTAGAAAACCATGCATATGCAAGCAATGCTTGCATTTCTCTGTATTTTTTTTTTACAGTTGGTTCTTTCTATTTACCTTTTAAATGTCCAAGCATATGGATAGTAAGGCTTTTTTGTTCTTAATTCAAGATCACACAATATATAAGGGATGTGGTTAAGCACTGTCAGAGCATTGCACAATTGTACAGTACTGTCAGCTCTCCTTAAAATGCCTTTCTTTTTAAGTGTCTTGGTAAAAGGATCTGGTGTACTTAAATGCGTACTAAATTTAAGTTACTGGACTTTCTGTTGAATAATTAAATATCATTTTTCAAAGAAGTTTCTGTCTTCTATTGCCATAAAATAGTCTGCATTTTCCAGTCAGTTACCTGCAGAAGAGCACAAAGAAAACAGGTGTTGGAGGAAACATGTATGGACTCAGAGAAGAACCCCACACTTGGTCGCTCTTGGGCAGCCATGTGTTCACCTCTTAAATTTGCATGGGGCCCTAATCTCCAATCTAGAAACACACACCATTCCCTTATGCTCAGAGTCAGTGTTGCAAGGGAGCATAACAGCCAGGACTGGTATCCTGTAGCACAGCGAATAGATCCCTTAATTTCATGGTTTAAAAAATACTTGAGTTGACCTCAGTATAATTCCTATATTTTAGTCATTTAGGTGTCATGGCTCAGTAATCATTCATTAACTATAGTGCTTTTCAAATGAAGAACTGAGATGAAAATTTTTCTTAATGATGACAAGTGATGTAATTTAGTTTTATTCTTATATTATAGTGGTGCCCGCTAGCGCCGCTGTAGTTAAGGGTCTGTCAGTGGTTCCATTATAAACCCCTATTTTCAGAGGGTTTATAACTCAAAAATTGATTTTAGACTTAAAACTGCCACCCAAGGTCTAAGTCCTGGAGCTTGTTTTTATATACAAATTGGCATTTTGGGGAGAAGAGGAGGAAAGGTTAATGGTTATTCAACTGTAAGAATAAGATTGAGGGTTTTCTCTTCTGGATTTGTATTTGTGCTTCTATCATACTAAAAAACACTTAATCCATCTCAACACCAAGAAAAAAGGCCACTATCAAGTACTTTATGACCAAAGAAGGGCTGCAGATCTTATTAAGCACAGTGTAAGAATTCAATGGGGCTGAGGCTTGTAAAAGCAGGTCCATGGCTTTGAAAATCCCCATGGCATTTGGCCAGAGGTTGAAATCTCTTTGAGAGTTATTTAGGGAACTGGGGCAGCCATGAATCAAGGCCTCCCCCTTCTCCACAGATGTGCTGTCTTGCCTTGTGCCATCAAGAAGCTGCAACAAAACTGGTACTAATATCATAAAGGCAGTTTTCAAAGGAGCGTGAGGTACTTCTCAGGCCCTAAATAGCATCTCTGGAATTGAGAATAGAAAAGAAAATGAAGCAGTGGCTTGCTAAAAGCTCATGGGAAGGAAGGAGAATGAGTTGGCTCCTAGCTGGATCAAAATGAGGACTGACCTGATGGAAATGGGAGCTCCAGGCAGGAAACCTCTGTGACTTGGCACATGGGGGTTGGCTGGTGAGAGGAGGGAAGGAGGGGTCAGGAATTGCTCAGGACTCCTTGGAAAAGGGGGATCTACACATTGGGAGCATTCCAGGCCAAGTGCCACTCAGCCCCTTCTGATTTGTCTCTACAACCACACTTCTGAGCTGAGACGAAGCAGGGATGATCAGCTTTAAAGCTGTTTATTGGAAATTGCAGTGATGCCTCACTGCAATTATGCTGTTAAAACTAATAATAAATTTAAAATAGTGCCAAAGAAATGGTGGAGTTATCATGTGTTTACTTTGGCTTAGCTGATGGTCAAATCTCATTTTCTGAGTCTTTAAATATCGTCTCATAAGCATTAGAATTTAATAGGTGGAACCAGAACTTGGAAATATGAAGGTCTTGTATTTTCATGCAAGACTTGCTTTGGATTCTGGAGTGTACTGGAATTTATAGTGAAGGCTCACTATATGTGAGTTTTTTCTTATCATGTGAGAAACAAAAGCACTAAATGTAAAAAATCAAATACTTGATTTCAGTTCTTCTCCAACAGAATTACTTACCTGTATCTATTGGAATTATTTATGATCAATAGTCCTGGTTTTTGTTTCTGGTCCAGGTCAGCTGTCAGAGATATTGCTCTCAATTGCAGATGGAAATATGAGAATTGGCAGCTGTTAGATACGAATCTCTCTCCAAAGAAAAAAAGAACCATGGTGGATTTTGAGGATGTAAAGTTTCAGACCAGTTTTGTATTTTAGAGAGACAATGTAGTGGGTTGTCTAAAACAATGTCCTCCAACCAGACCCATCTATTTAAATATCCACAATTATCCTATGGAGACTGTTGATCTTTTTGATCTTTAGCAGCAATAATTTTTACTCTTTTCTAGTAATGACTAAATCAAAAATCTTCAGGGTAGTCACATAAATGTTAAAAATTGTTTTTTCACTAGTTAATAATAAAAACCTCTCCCACTAGATCCAAGGGTATCAATACACAAGAAAAAACCCATGTTTTAATCTCATTCTTATCTCTAAGAGACCTTAGAGAAATTCTTTTTTTCTCCTGACAGCTTCTGGCATCTCATCACCCATTTCAATGTTCTGTGCTGCAGAGAGGATGCATTTCTGTGCAGATGTGTAGAAACTGGGTATTTCAGGAGATCTGTTTGGTGCTATATCATGTATAAATGCAGACCTGTGTATGAGCCTTATGTTGGGGAAAGGAGAAGAATGAAACATCATCTCCTATTCCTGATTCATGGTCAGCTCTGCCTCCTTGGCTACTCATGCTGGGCTGTCTGCAGAGCTGAGGAATGCCTGGACTGGAGAAGAGGGGTGATATGTGAGACAAAACTCAGGGCTGGTGGTTAAAAGCAGTAGTTGTGTAATGATAGATGCTAATGTAAATTTAGGTTTGCATTTATTTTCTTTAAATTTCAGCTATTTATGAACCATGAAATTTAATGGAACACTTGCTGCTGGTGTGGGTTATGGCTTTGTGAGCAGATGTGTGCTGAAGAAGTGTATTATACCTTTGTACTATGAGTTTTACTGTGCATTTAAAAATATATATATATTGAAAATTACTGTATTTCTTGCACTGAAAAATTCCATTGGAAGCGTTTTGTGTGTCCCAGAATGGGATTAACACTGCAAGGAAGGTAATTTCATGTTGTACCTACCAAAACTAAATTTAAGCTGCAGGGTGGCATCTTCTTCTCTTAGATGGAATTATGAAAGTTAAAAGGGAACACAGCTCTTAATTTCACCATGGATTGTCACCTTTCAGTACTGGCATGGAATGAAATTTCTAATTATTTTTTTTGGTTTTGACAAGAAAATATCTTATCATATAAAGCTGTTTTAACATGAAAAATATTATTTAGTGACACATCCATTCCAAAGGCTGACATCCTTTTATCTTACTTTTCTTTTAGGATAGTTGTGGTAATATCTGAAAAATTTGCAAAGTTATGGAAGTAGTACAACAGACGTAATTTTTGGATAAGTTCTGCTAGCTTTTGGATAAGTTGTGCATTATGGATTAGTTTTGCCAGAGTTTAGTATTAGTTTGTAACTAATCAGCCACATTAGGCTGATTGTGCATCAGGCAAGGCTTAAGACCCCTGTCCCACCTGTTGTGTGGTGTTTAAGCAGACCCAAAATGTGCCATTACAGTCACCAGGAGCATTATCCATGGATCCATTCAGGGTTCTGGGAACGAATCATGAAGTTGTGAGTCATGGAAATTGAGTGCTTAGGTTTACCTTAAATGCAAAAGTTTTCTCCCTACATGTGTACTCTGGTGGGAATAAACAACAGTAGCTACTCAGTGAATGCATTTGTGCTCTAGACCTTTCCTAATTATCAAACAGAATCAGCAATTTAAGATTCAATAATAAAGATGTCCAAATATTCAGATACCTGCTACCTGCTTCTACACATGGGTAACACCAAAAAACATGTGCTTTTCAGTGGCAAAATCACTGGAGAAGAAAAGCCTTTTTTTATTTTTCTTAAGGTTTAAAACCTCCAGGGCAGTTAGAAAACCATGTTTTTCATTGAACTGTGTCTTTTTGAAATTCACAAGGCTGACATGTCATTGGCATGATGTGTCTCAGTCCGTTACACAGAAATGCCACATTACACTGGGTGACGTGACAGGCTGACAAAAAGGGACACGACGCACCAGCCCAATGGGATGTCAAGCCTGAGAAATTTAAACCATGCTGCTCCTTGAAAAAAAAAGCACAGAGCAGCGAGGGGGGCATGCTCCACGCTGATACCCAGTGCTGCTGGATTGTACGCTTTCAAAAAGGTTTTCCTGGTTCTGTCAGGCTTCCCTCTTGTGTTTGAAAATGAACCATGCAAATTTAAGTTTGTGCTGTGGTGTGTTTTATCCTGTGGCACCACACAGTCCTGAGTTCCTCCAGAATCCTTGGCAAACCTTTGCAGAAATCCTATAGATTTGGAGTGCTTGTGACATGGGGATGGGAGTCGCAGGAGTGCTTTGCTCTGCGTTTGGGATTGCTGCAGGCACAAACAAGGATTGTTCAAAGATCATGATGATAATGTGACATGCTCTAAGTCACAGTTCAAAATCTGGGAAGGGTTTTAAAAGTTTTTTAGTCGTGTTAGGCTTCAGAAGAAAGTCTAGTTAGTAGAAAGTCTATCCAGGGTAGGGCAAATGGAAGGGTGGGAGAGCTCAAATGAATTAAAAGGTTTAATAGACAAGGTTTTTTTTCCTGGAAAGTGCTTTCCCTCGATACTTGTTTTCTTTAAGTAGCAGCAAAAGTATTTCAACAATCTCTAAAGAGTTTAAGAACCATATACATAATAACTATGAGTTATTTCAGAGCTAATTAATGTGATAAATCTCTATAGTGAAATATTCTTAGCTACTGATCAACATGAAATAGATTGAAGTCAGTGCAGATGTATCTTCCAGTTCATTTTACATTTGATGTGGAGTGGTGAAAATGAGCATTCAGGCATAGTACACATCTTAGTTCAGAATTTGAGTATTTGGGGTTGCATCCTGTATATATGATTTTAATGCAGTCATTTGCATGCAGACTTTGGAGTGGATTTTTTTACTAGGTTGCAATAATGGGTTGACTTAAAACAGACAAATTAAATTTAGTGTTTTTAAAAACCTGGCATGATGGTTCATCTATTAAAAATAATAATTCACTTATGGGCAAAGTGCAAGAAATAAATTGCTGCATACATTTTTGTTAGTTTCTTTGTATTTTATGCATTGTAAAAATTTTATATGGAGATAATCTAAAATTGAATTTATTTCTTCTCAGTTTCTAAACATAGGGAATAAACTTTCACTACAAGAGCATAAACCAGCTAAAATACACTTTTGTAATGTTAGTGGGACGTGACCTCAAATATGAGTGCTTCTGTAATTCCTGGTGGCAGACAATGTCCTCTCATCAGCGTGCTTGAAACTGATGAAAAGTTTGTAAGTGCAAATTCTGCTTTGCAGAAATATTTTCCATCTTTGTGCAAATAGACTTTCTTGAAATACGATTGGTTTCTGTTTATGTGCACCCTTTCCATCTACTTAGGTGTGTTTTGGATTGTGCCCAAGAGAATATATTCTTTCTTCAGTGAGAGGTCTGGTTCTAGTTTAAGCCAGCAGTACTGTGGAGAATCTCTGTCTCTTCCCAAAATGTTCACACCCAGCTCCTAAGACATGGATTTAGAGTGTGAATAATTGTCCATGGCAGGTCCCTCTACCCTTCCACACCTTTATTCCCTGTGTGAGGGCAAACAAAGCACCTGAGGTTGTGTCCTGTGGATCTGATTGGATCTGGTACTGAAACCTCAAACTCCCACCTCAGGCCATGATTGTACCAATGGCCACAGTGAGAATGCTGAAATATAACATCAAAGAAAGGGGCTTGAGCACCAAAAGACTCCCTCTTTTCCCCAAGGGAACAGAGAGGAAGTTTGAGGAGGAAAGCAGAGGCCAGGAGTGGGTACCAAGAGATGCCATTGCCAAGCAGTGCAATGGAAGTTTGGCACCTGCATTGCCTCTTTACCACAGCATTAAAAATTCCAGACTGCAGGCTGGAATTACCTGTTCTGTGAAGCTGAGGGCAGAATTGTGGTGAGGGGGTAATCTATACCTAAATGCATAGACTCTGACACGTGGAACTGCAATATAGAAAGAAACCAGTGTGCAATTTCTGCACGGAGAGGTGTAGAGAGGTAGTTGTAGAATTGTTTGGTCTGGCTAACCAGCACTACCTACACTGTTTAGCTTGTCTCTTTGCTGCAAAGGCTTCTAGGGTCTGTGGCTGAGCTTGACAACCACCAAACTTAGGGCAGGAGCTCAGACTTTCTGCAATTACTTCTGCTTAATGTGGCTATTAAGGCTTGTACAGCTGCTACTGTAGGACCTCTGGGCAGAAGGCTTCAAAATTAAGTTCAAAGCTATTAAAATTATTTTTTTAAAGACTTTATGCATGCAGGCTCATGTGGCAGTGCACTTATGTTACATATTCATTGAGAAATGAGAGAACTATACAGGTATCCTGTATTTTTCAAACAGAAGTAATGACTCTATGTTACTGTATTTTTGAAAGTGGATTTTCAACCATGTGACTATTTTTAGCCAGATCCAGTTCTGCCATTCTCAACTCCTCAGTGCAGCTCAGCCTCTGAGCATAATGAACCTATTAGTATTTTATGAATTGAACTCTTTTTCTCCTGGGGGAGGGAGGGCCCCCTGAGTATGTTAAGCAAAGCAGAATTCATATGAATCATATGGCTGAATTACAGTTCATCAACTTCTGCCCTTGAACTTTATGATCTGCTGCAAAAGACACGAACATTTGTAAAGGTATGGAAAAGGTAGGATTTGGGATCAGGACTCAATATGTCAAGCATTAATTAAAGCTGAAGAAATGCAAGTTTGTTGTGAAAACAAAGAGAAACACAGAACAGAGTCTGCTGGAACCCAAGTCCCTGAGATAATCAGGAATCCTGCCTTGGGAGTCTTATAACCACCTTCCAAAATACGTTGGCTAAAAGTTCTCCAGTGTTTTTTCTTTCTGTATTTTAAATTCTGTTTGGAAAATCCAGAATCTTTTTACCTTTAAATTTAATGTTGATACAGATTCCTGAAGCACAAGAAGGATTTGAATCTGTGAAGCCTAATGATACTGCTTTGGATTTTTAGCTTTAATGAATAAGACTTCTTTCATGGCTGACAATATAGGTTAGCTTGATACTTCTTGTTTTGCTTTTTTTCTTAAGGGTTTTTTTTTCTTAAAGGTGTGGGTGTTAGTTGTTTCTCCCCTGCCCCTCTGTTTTTGTTTGAGTTTTTTGGTTTTTTTTTTAATGTATATGTGTATTTTTTTTTTCACTTGTGTTCCCATTATGGCCAAATAAAATTCACCACAGCTGCTTTGGCAGAGCCTGTGCTATTTTGGGGACTTTGATTTTAGCCACATCCTTTTTGTTATCATATTTCGAGTCATAAGATATACTTGAGGTTTTTTGTCTGTGACTTTTGGAATTTTAACATTTTAAACAATGTGTTCTTGGGTCTGAAGGACTGATTTTTTAAAATTTTTTTTTTTTTTATTCAGAGCCTAAAGAAGCTTAAAACCTGCACTCTCATTCACACAACAGTGTGGCACATGAACTGAGTGTGCTTGAGTGGAAGCCTGCTAAAGCCCAGGAACTTTAAAAGTGCACGTATGTTTTCCTAAATCTGCACAACACGATCCGCTGTGAAGACAGCATTCAGCTGCATTTGCTCAGAGAGCACACTGATAGACAGATGGGCTTGGAGAACAGAAGTGACAAATGTCATAAATTTCTCTTAAAGAAAAGTGCTATCATTTCTGCTACTTGCTTACATATGTTTTCAAGCATGACTGTCTTAAGTGTTGCTAAGTTACATCGCACTGATAATTCAGTTGCACCTTGGGGCTTTCAAGCAAGGGTTAAATTCTACAAAAAGTCTGTTACTCTGAGTTTTCCTACTGATTCACACTCAGTTGATGCAGTCAGAGCAAGATCGTTCAAGTGACCCTGCTCACTGGACAGATAATTACACTCTGGAAGAGTACACGTTGTCATGGTTTGTTTGGGTTTGTTTTTTAGTTTTCAATTGGAGCAGATTGCTGTGAGTGTTGTCTATTTTTGAAAGGTTTTTCTGAGCACAAGTATAAACAGGCCCTTTTATAGATTGTTCTCACTTACCATGAACTCTTTCTGGCTCAGGAATTTGATCACTTCTCTCCTGTGTTCCCAGAGAGCATTGTAAAATATGCTTATAGTACCTTGCCTACTCAATTGTGTTTGCTCTGGGTTTCCTTTGTTAGAACCCCCTGCTTTATTAGAGGAGACCTTGTTCCAAAGAAGAAAACCAAGGAAACATCTCCCTTGTGTCATCTTTTTCCATTTCATAACCTCAAATGTTAACAATTGCTTTTCCCTTGAACTCACAAACCACCTGACCAAGAGCCGCCTCCTGCAGTGTAGGAGGGGAGCAAACAATGGAACTGTCCTAAGATGAATTTTCCTTCAGGAAAGATCAGGTGGAAGGTTACCCAAGCTGGCTGAACTTGCTCAAGGCTTCTGTTGTCTACCACTCCAGAATGAAGGCTTGGGATTTTGCAGCTGCACGTGTGTGTACTCACCCTGGTTGTGTTTAAAGCAGGGCTCCCATCTGGAACTGTCTGGATGTTTGTTCACCCCTGAGCCTGTAAACTTGTGGTGATGTGAGGGATCTTCCTATTCAGACTGAGGAGTGCATTAACTTTCAAACTGAAAATAGTTTCTCCATCTGACTAGGAGAGTTTACTGTGTTTTTAGAGTTGGTCTGATGGGAACTGTAGATAAGTGCCCACCTAAACCAAGTGACACCCAGGAACGTTATGTATCCGGGCAACTGAGCTGGGACAAGTGAAAGTGGGAATTATTTCACTTTCCTTTGCCTGAAGCATACACAGGTAAAACAGATTAGATGCTTCTTGTGATCATTCCCCCTTTGTTTCTTCAGTGAACAGTGCCTAAAGGGTGCACTCTCTCTTGTATGTGTACAACTTCCAGAGGAGATAATATGGGATACTGGAATCTGACTGGGCTCTCAAATTTATGATTGGATACTAATGTTAGTATGAGACTAAGAAATGCTACATAGCCTGTGCTCATTAAAGGTCCTTTTCAAATGTAAAGTGTATGATTGTGGCAGTGATTTGTCACACAGTCGAGATTTGGACAAATAAAGACCATTTGTTAGTATGCTTTGGAATTATTTCTTTAAATAATTTTGAAACTAAAGTGTGGTCAGATAATTCCTACTAACCTTTGAAGCATTGTTAAGCCTAATGTTGCATTACTTAGGTCAGCAATAGTATTAAAAAGGAATAGCTTTAAATGGAAAAGGGGCTTTCCATAGCTGTTTACTGATGGCAAAAGATAACTGAGAGATGGAGGACTGTAAATGTGCAGAAAATGCATTCAAATACAATCCTCATGGACATCTTCTTTCTCTTAAATTTGCTCTTATGGCATCATATGCAATGTATGATATCCTGTGGGATAATTAACAGTGCTGATGTCCAGGGAATAACCAAATTTCCTGGTCCAGCATGGGTCTGATGTAGGTAGTGCAAGATATTTATAATCCATGCAAGGGAAATACATTAAATGCAGACTGTTTCTCATTTTAGGCATGGTGTTCACTGTTTTTTTTCCCAGTAAAAGGCAGCATTGACCAGAAGGTAACAGCAGTGGACCTGAGCTTGGTGTAAGTTAATTGTAGCTTCTGCTAAGGTGCTATCTGCATGGGTAGCTCTGAGCTTTTCTGGCCAGCGTAAAACTTATCTTTTTTTTTTTTTTTCTCTTTTATATTTGGTTGGGGTTTATTTTTTTGTTGTTGTGCAAGTGTGGAAGGCAAGAATCTCAGGCGATGACATTACTGTCACCTGCTTAAAACAGTATGAAGTTCTTCAAGAATCGGCTTAATCTCCAGGGCTCACTGTTTTCCGTGAAAGCATTTATTTCAGTCAAAATACTTCACGTTCTTCTCTACACAGACATTTCAAGAAAAGTTAAAAACATGCCATTTTAAAGGGAAACCTTACCTTTCTTTGCAGATATACCTGATTTAAGTAGATTTTGCCACTGTGGAATAAAATCGCAGAACTTATTAGGCACATATCATACCTGTGGAAGGTAAAATAAACTGAGATGCTTCTAATAAAAGTTGTAATTGGAACAGTTTTAGAACGGTGAACAAGACTTTCTGTTCACCTTCTTGATTTTTAATTCATTGTTTTATCTAACATCTTTCTCAGTAACCTAGCCCTTAATTCTGTTTAAATTAAAACCAAGATAACATCTCCTTTTTTCCCCCCCTGCTTTATTTTCTTTTATTTTATACGTGTGATTTGCCCTCTCAGAGCAAGGGGAAACAATCTTGCCCATCTGCTTGTAAAAGCATCATGAATCTTTTGAATATGCGAATGTAAGATCTGTTGTTCAAGATGTCATGTTTTTCCCTCTGTTGTTAGCTGGGAGACAACAAGGAATACCCTGATTTACCTGTGTAATCCCAGTGTGTCTCAGGTGCCAGGGCTTGCTGTTGAGATCAGCATGTCTCCTGTCAGAAATGGTTGGAGTGAGACAGGGACGGCGCGACCACTGGGCGCAGAAAGCGGCAGAGGTCAGGTTTCAAGGACAGCCAGCGTGGCAGTGATGTGGCAGTGACAAGTTGTCAAGCGAGCAAATATGAAAGCGGGCTTGGGAGGGAGGGAGAAGGAAAAAAACCTTGTCATTCCTGATGAAATATTCAGCGTAGCAGGTAGCATGGGCTGGATGGGGTTGCACTCATGAGTTTGGGGATTGCTTGCAGTGGAGAGGTGTCCCGGGGTTGTGAGTGCTCCTTGCTGCCCTGGTGGCTCTCCACGAGAGATGCCCAGCACAAATTGCCTGCTTTAAATTTTTGATTAAACATTGTACTCCTGTTTATAGGAAAAGCAACATCAGGCTTGAGTCAGACACCTTTTAGAGCCCTAAACTGCTGGTAAGTCATCCATATAGATCCTTGAGTTGCTATGGAGTGATGTGTCATAGAGAAATTTGGAAGGGAAGCTGTAACAGTGATGCCAGTTCTGAACAATCATAAATAATCATCATTAACAACTCTGCTGTGTAATTTTGTTGGTTTGTTTTCCGACACTTTTCCTTTTATTTTGAATTTTTCATATTATGTGGAGTTGAAACACTTCTGTTGGTAGTTCAGTGTATTCCATAGTATGTGAGATAATAGCATACTTTATTTGTCCCTGAAACAGACCGCAGTAATATGGTGACTTTTATCTCCTGGCAGATTTGTAGAGTTCTTGATACCAGTTTTCTTAATGGAAAGAGCTTTCCACTACATGCACATTGTTCCTTGGATCAGTAAGACTTTCCCCAGCCTCCATATGTGTACATGCACACTAATCCTGCATGTATATGCAGAATAAATGTTAATTTAAGCTTGATTAGAGTAATCTCATTAAGAATAAATACTACAAGAAGTGTCATGATTCCCAGTGAAGTCCTTGAAGAGCTTGCTGTAATATGAGGAGAAATGGTGTATTCCTCTGCTGCAAGTATGCCCGCATGTTCTGCAAAGTGGGATTTAGCAATTCAGCAATCACAGTTCTTTTTGTTAATGTGCACAATTGTTCTTAAATTAGTAAACAATATCCAATGTTTTACTGTGAATATACATGGAAAAATGCTTTAAATATATCTTGTGTATTAAATTTCTTCAGGGTGTGCGTTTAACTGCCATCAGTTACTTTTTAAGTTTAACTTTTCATTTCTGTACATGAGGGAGCAGCTGTATATTGACAACTAGTGATGCTGAAGGGAGAAATAGAAAGTTCTCTTTACTATCCTACCTTCTTTCTATCTAAAACAATTTAATTATTTTTTAATTCATCTGCAGCTGCTTAGGTTATAGTTGTGGCAGTGGAGGGATAGAAGGAATGAAAACAGCCTAAATCCATAGTCAATAAGTCAGTATTTAAAAATGGATAAATATTACTTTTTAGCCTTACAGAAACAGGCTTAGTTGCTTGAGAACATAGATGGAAGGAAAAATTCCTGAGGCAAAATGGTCTTGGAATGAAAAGAGAAAACAAGTTTAACTGAAAACAAAGCTATGAAAACATTTAATGATTCAATATGGGTTTGTCCCATGGAAGAGCAACACAGCAAAAGAATAACCTTAACAGTTTAAATATAAAAACAGACGAGAAAAATTACAGAAGTCAGTGTGCAGAGTGACTGAGAGGGGCTTGTGTGGGGCCTGTCAGCTGGGATCTCATTCACCTGAGGGCTGGGGAGCATCAGCATCTTTGCCACAGCAATGCTGGAAGAGCCGCGCTCGCAGCCAAATCACCGCGTCTGTCTTGCTGCGGGTTCTTGGCAGCGCATCCTCAGAGCTGCAAGCTGGCTCTCACACTGCCATGTGCTCTCACTCCCTGCTGATGCATACTGCAGGTGATAGCACAAAGATATCAAAGACTTTGCAGTCAGTCTCCCCCTCCAGAGCACCGTGACTTCCAAGTGAAATAAAAAAAAAAAAGAGTGAAACAGAGGTTTTTGAGATGGACCAAAGCGAAAGACCCCAAATGATAAATGTTGAAATCCAGCAGAGAAGTTGTACAATATTGATAACCTGGGTGTGTGAGATGTTCTTTTCTCAGCATCAAGTTGGCATGTGAAGTGCCTGTAAAAGGGAATTTGGACTCTGATTTTTAAAATGCAGATTTCTAGTTTTTTTACCCATAAAGTTTCCTTGGAAATGTTAACTCATGCTTCCCAATAATCTGAAGACCTTTTCAGTTACCCCATTATGGAATATAAAATCTTTCATTCCTTTCATTTCTAGAAAAGGAGGAATTGTGAAGGATGCTCACCTCCTGCTCCAGAGGGCTGCTCCTACCCCTTTGTACCCATTTCACTGATTGTTTAGGCACCCTGTAGGAAGTTTTACTTTTGTGTATATTCCTTAAAAAATGTGAGAACTGCCCCTTAGTTACGACTTACAAACACACTAATTGACCACTTAATTTTTGGTGCAAGAAGGGCTGAAATGGATTTTTTTTTTTTTAAATTTAACATTCAGAGCCTTTACACCCTCTCATTATGTACTAGGGAATGTGGTGTAGTCTCTGGTCTTGTCTGAGAGTTAATGTGCTTCCAGTTTTGTTAGTTTGGCTCTTGCAGTGGAATAATAGAGTACCTGCAGTTTTAGACACTTGTTCCTGATGAGTCTTGCTGTCCCCAATGTTCACCTTGTGAAGACTGCTCTCACAAGCTTCTTTGTCTATGAATAAGTGATAAAGTGCCAGTCAGGGCTGTCTTTAGGGTCACTTTGGAATTCAGCTTTCTGAAAGGTGGCTGGTAAGGGATATTTTCATTCATATGGGAATGGAAAGTTGCTGCAGCAATCTCGTGTGTATTTCTCCTGTGCCTGATGCAAGCAAAAATACTGGGAGAGACAGAAAACTCTGCTTGTCTGTAGCCTATTTACTTCTCTGTTTTTAGAAATCATGAATGTTTTGCAACCTTGTGAGTTTTACCTGGGAGAACTTAGAAATCCTACCGGGTGTGTGTGTACATTGCACAGTGACTGCTCTGGCCTTTGTGTGGAGAAGCACAGCAGAGGTTGTTTTGCATAATTTCCATAATTTCCTTATTTTAAGGCTCTGACTTGGTCAAGTATTTAAGCACATGCTCCACTTATGGCTGTTTTGTTTCACATCAATGAGTTGGGGTTTTTTTGCTGTTGTTTGTTTTTTCTTTTTTAACACAGCTAAGAAATCAGAGGCCTCTAAAAATCCAAATATAAGTCTGTAGGGAATTCAGCAAACCCGTAATTTCACCAAATCCTGTTATTGCTCAGTGAAATCTTGTTTGAGTCTTTACAGCAAAAAGACACCTTGTAGGTAATGTGTGTCCTGGCTTGCCAAGCTGGTCAAAAAAATCTCTCATTGTCTGCACTGTAACATTCAGTCGTGTGTAGTACTAATAGAATAAAATGAAAAATGTATTTCTTTAACACTGTCATCTCTCTCTCTGACATGCATCTTGAGATGATTTGCAAATGCTCAGTTGTGTAAGTGGCTTACAGAGGAAAATCAGTTAGCCTCTAATATTATGCTGATGCATGGCCAGTTGCTTGAACCCATTAATGAACTAATCTCTGATACTCTAGTAGATGGTATTCTTGCTCTTGGATACTGCACATTTTGTTTCAGGTAAAATCAACATTTGAAAAAAAGAATTTTAAATGGATTATGGCCCTTATTCTACCTTTTTTTCATATGTACTTTGAGAGAAATTAGGAAGTTTTCTATCCAAAGCAGAATGTTATTGTATCTTTTTTTTGTGCTAAGGCAAGATGACTAAAATTTTCACTTTGCTTTTGGCTGACCACTGAAGCTAAATAACATCCTGTACACACAGAACAATCTTTTAAAACAATATGCCAGGACACTTGTATTAAGCACAAGGTAATTTTTCTTTATTTCCCTTTCTATCATCACTGATTATGAAAATAGTTTTGTGTAAGTACAGATTCTCTCTCCCTTATAATCAGCTACCTCCTGCCTGATTCCTTAATTAATGACATAATTCAGTGTTCTGGACATCACAATCACTTCCAGGGTAGTGAAATATGATCAGAGCTGCCTGGAATGTGTGTAGCAAACCCCCCAAGCGAAGGTCGTGCCTCTGTTGTGTTTTCCTATCCACAGAAAAGAATACGTTCTCAATTTGGATGGTTTTCATCTTTAGATTAAATAAAGAACAATTGAAAACCTCCAGAGAGAGAGAAAAAGTATAAAACTTCCTAGAAACAGCAAAAGCTCTGGTAATCTTCCTTTTTAAGCTGTCTCAAAAGTCTGAGTGCCTGGCAGTACTGCCCACTGCAGAGTGTGGGGAATCAAATCTCCATGTGTCACTTGTCTTGTGTTTTTGGTTTCTTTAGAGGTTTTTTTTTTTTTTGGAATCTACCAGGCCAGGGCTGAGGAGTTCCAGTGTGTTTCACTTTGCAGAGGCAAACCATTTATCAGCAGTTCTTCCATGGTTTATCCCCAGCTTGGTACCACCCAACTGCTCACTCCCTGCCCAGCTGGAGGAACAGGGAGAGGAGGAGAACAGTAAAATTCAGAGAGCTCATGGGCTGAGGTGAAAACAGTGTAAAGGGTGAAGTAAAAGCCCTACACACAAGCAAAGCAAGGAATTCATGGCCTGGTTCCCATGGGCAGCAGGCAGGTGTTCAACCTTCTCCAGGAAATCTTGGCTCCATCCCGCACAGAAGGACTTGGGAAGGCAAACACAATCCTTCCCATCCTGTCCCCTCTCTCTGCCACCTCCTTCCCCCAAATTTCAAGCATGGATGTGTGGGAATCAATGATCTTAGAGGTCTTTTCCAACCTAAATTATTTTATATGGTGTGAAATGCACCTTGGGTCAGCTGTCCCAGCTGTGTCCCCTCCCAGCCACTGGAACACCCAGATCCCCTCGCTGCTTGGGTGCTGGGAGAGGCACAAAAGGCCCTGCCCAGCAATAATGAAAACATCTCTGTGTTATCAACAGTTTTCAGCACAATCCAAAGCACAGCCCCACAGTAGCTATGAAGAGTGTTAACTCTGTCCCTGCCAAGACCAGCACACTTTGCCTTGAAGGCTTTTGGTTTGTCAGCTTAAATGTCAAGGGCAGGACAGAGGGAGTGGTTAGTGCTTCACTCCACAGGCATTGACAACCAACAGCTAGAAGCCCTGGGGGAGGGAGAAAAATCCAAACCCTAAAGTCATTCAGTATTTCAGTGGAGTTTATCTAACGCACACAGATTTTTCTAGAGTGAACCTTTTCCTCTATTCTGTAGAAATGTTTCCAGTAGTGCTCCAGAATCATTCACAGATCTCCCCCCAAAATCCCCAAATCTGCTGCTCTGTGTCTCTACACCTTTCAAGCTCCATCATATGGTGCTGTTGTTTTCTTGCTGGTTGAGTGTGTAAATCCATGTATTTCCTCAGTGAAAAACCACCACAGAACAGAGCAGAGCTCCTGAGATTTTGCACTGTGAGTGCCAAGGCACTTTGCATCCTGTCTTGGTTTCTTTTCCTTGGGACATGCGAGACCTACAGCTCATGTTTAAACTGGTTTAGGTAAATCTTTTCACTTGCTTCCTGTAGTGATGAGTTTGTTCTAATGTCTGTTCACAAATCTAGCCAAAAAGGCACAAATTTTATTCCAGTTTGCCGTAGTTTTGATGAAGATATAAAAGTGAAGTATGGTAAATACCTCTCAGGTAAAATGCAATGAATTTGGAGATATGTAGTATTGACTAACTAAAAAAATTGTTAGAAAGCCTGGGGAGTTCCTTAGAAAATAGCTATATAGTACTTTGCAACATGTTTAGATGCTTTTTTATTTTATTCTTTAAAAATTTTCCTCAAAGTTCCTGTATTGGCTTTTCAACCTGAATATCCCTAATTTAATATAACTGTTGAGAACCGAGAAAGAGCAAGACTTCATAAAAGTCAATGGAAAGCTTACAAACTTCCTTTTTTCCTTTCTTGAAATAGTTAGAAGCTGCATTAGGCCATGACTGGGGTGGGGATTGCATTTCTGAGAAGGAAAAAGAAATCTTATGGCAAACGGAAAAAATATTAGCTGGAAAAATTATTAGCAATATTTCACACACTTCTTAAATAATTTCCCTGCCCGTATAAAATGGGGATTTTTCTCTTCTGTCTACTTTTTTTTTTTCCTGTCTACCTCAAGTCTCTGAACAGGTTTAGTTAATCACTGCTTATATCAATATATAATTCAGATACGGTGGTTGCAAATTTTGATTCCCATTTCTTGTGAGTTCCTTGACGAGAACGAAGTAGCTGGGGAATGGTTCTTATAAAATTATACATTGAAAGTAGTGCAGGCGCAATGGAAATATTAATGAACATGATTGTTTTGACACATAAGAATTAGAGCATGTTTAAATATTATACATAGTGTATGAACTGCTGGCACAAAATTAGAAACGTGAGATTTTTTTTTTTTTTTCTTTTTGTCTAGCAAATAGAGTTCAACTTTAAGTTCTTCTCAGACTTTAAAGAAGTCAGTTTACTTAAGTCAGCTTTTTAGGCCTTTTAAAGTGTCTGTATTTCAGATTAAATGCAGCCAAAAAGGCTGCACACAAGAGTGGTTTGGTGAACTCCAAAGCTCTGTGATGTCTCAATTCTAAAAACCAGGTTAATCCACCCTAATTTACTCTATGTTCCATTTTCGTGTTTATAAATGAAATTTACTGTTGCTTTTTGGCAGTCTTAAAATTTATATTTGGTAAATTTTATACTTTTGCCATAATATATACTTTTTACTCTTTTGACCAGATTTTTTTTAATGCAAATAACAGCAGAAATACAACGCATTTGTCTGATGTCCTAAAATAAAATGCAAAATTTACAGGGTTATAAAACCATGGGTTAGAAAAGATTTAGAGGATCTTGAGCCAGGGCTATTTTCAGATGTTTGTATTGGGGTGCGTGGGATTTGCAGGATGTTTTATGCTAAGAGCTTTTCAAAGTGTTTGTTTAGTAATACTGTCTGTTGTGGTTTCTTCATGTCTAACAAACTGTCCTTGTTTTAAATGGCTAGATATGATCCCAAAATTTTAATGGCCAAATGTGTCCTAGAAAGTATTAAAATATTCAGCTGTGATTGGAACAGTCACAGTGGGCTGATGAGTATATATCTTTTTACAGTTGGGCTTCATGATGGAATTCTATCTCTTAGTTTTATTAATGGAGGCATTTGGACTTTTAAAAAAAATAATAGAGTTTGAGATATGGAAATTTGTGCTGGAAGGCTTTTTTTTTAGTAGGAAACTAAACATGTCTTAAAAGATAACTTTGTTTAAATGACTGAAGTTATGAATGGTATATACTTGACCTGCTTTTGAAATTATTCATATTTCTTTATAATATAATGTAATTTATTCTGTTAGCGTGTCCTGTTTTTGAAAATTGAAAAATCAAGCATGTTCATCAGCCAGTTCACACTTCTGTCCATAGACATCTCTATGGAACAGTGTCGTCTTGGTATACTGATCATTCTGGGATTAGACTGAACTCTATGAATTACTGGTTCACTCAGATCTCTGGATGACAATGGAGTGTAGTTAGTAGAGATAGAAGTTCCTAGTGGAAGGTGGTCAAATAAACAAGGATAAAAGTGCAATATAAGAATTTAAATTTCTTAAAGAATGAGTCATGCTTTTTTCTCGCTTTTATTTAAGTAAACATAAATGGTTCATCAAGTATCTATTCCAAAGCCTGTTGATTTTAAACAGCAGAGTTTCCCTTGTGCTCTGTGTCAAAGTACAGAGAACTTTATTCTAGTGGTTATCCTGTATTCCTGCTCTAGGTTCAAGTGCTGCACAGCCTAGGACAGCTCTGTCAGGGCTGCACAGAGCTTTTGTGTGGTCTCTGGATGTGCCTCTTGGTCTGCTGCCTCTCCAGCCCAGGTGTCTGACATTCTGCTCAAGAATTTGGAGAATTTGCATAACCAGTAGTTAAGATGCTTTCTACTGGCTTGTTTGGTTGTCCAGATGATTATTCAACCTTTAATAACTCGTTCAGCAAGGAATTGTCTTTGGAATCTTTTAAGGAGTCTGAAATTCAGCTTTCCTTGGCAGAATTTCACTTAAGTGCTGCAGGAAGAAAAACATTTTTGGTACAAGACACAACCACTGAAATTTCCTTACTGAGTGCTGGACAGTGACAAGTGGATGTGCTCAGGCCCAAAATATCTACGTGGAATACTTTGGAATATCTTTTAAAATTAATCTTTTCATCTTCCCTTTTCCTCCGTAACTGCATGCTTTGTCAGGTGACGTTCACCAGTACATTCCACTAGAGGATGACTTATGTGCTTAATTAAGTTTCTGGATTATATCTTAGACTACACTCAATCTGTGTAGCAGATGCATGTTCTCAGTTTCTGGTCCTCATCAGTAGTTCCAAAAAAATTTGGTTGTTCAACTCCATGGCTTTGGCTTGCAGGAGGAAAGGCTGAGGAAGGTGAGATGATCTTGGCTTTCATTGTAAGACAGATACTTAGCTGCACCCAGAAATGAAGTGCTCTGAATTCTCTAAGTTATTAATAGTTGTAGTTATTGTGCAGGGATAAATAGTTTTGCAGCTCTCTTAGGTTCCTGCTGTTTACCTGGGATGGATAATTCCCTGGGTTTGGTTTCTGTTTTATCAAGCTGCCCTGGGAAGGGGAGCAGTGAGTAGATGTGCAGAGATCAGCTGGACCTGACAGAACCTGTTGCAGGAGTGCAACTTCTTCCTGCAGGAGATGCAATCTGCAGGTGTGAACTTACCTGTGGCCTGGCTTGGGAGAGTTGGTTCATTCCCTAGTGTGAGTTCAGGCTCAGCTGAGGACAGAACAAGAGGTTTCAGGGTGTTTAATCCACTGAACACACACACGGGTGATGGTTGTGTCTCAGAGTAATAAATCCCAGCAGATCAATGGATTTGCTCCTTGATGCCACCCATGGTGGCAGCTCTATGATCCAGGGCCATGAGGCCAGGAGAGGGGTCTGTGTGCAGCTAGGAACTTTGCTGCTCAGTTTTTGAAAGCTCTTGGCCTGGTGTGTTTTTCCCATTGTTGAGATAGCTCTAATCTGTTTAGTACCTGGCATTTCTTCCTTTGACATCATCATGGTGCTCCTAAAAGGGTACGTTTCACCCCTTGGAAAAATAAGGAATTCTTATTTCTTGGCTGTAATTAAAAACCCCAAACCAACAAAACCAACCAAACAAAAATGAAACCAAAATCCCACAAGAAATCTAAACAACCACCCAAACACAGAAATACAGTGACTCATTTATGTAGAAATAATAATTTTTTCTTTCTTTTTGATATATTTCTCCCTGTGGCGTACGTACGTGCTGCACTGAGGTTTGTGGTGGTTTATTTTGTTACATTTGAGATAACTGCAGGCACTGATGTTAAGAGTGAAGTTTGTTTGGCTTTTGTTTGCGTTCTTCTTGTTAAATCTATTGGCTGTTTGTTTTCAGATTGGTTTCACTTATTTACTGTTTTTCCTAAAATGATATTTTGATGCTCTTTTTCTCTCTGCTGTAGCTCCTGATGGTTTGGTATTTATTGGAATGCAGGAATCATGGTGAGGATATTGATCTGTGCTGGTCTTTTTTTTTTTCTTTCTTTCATGTGGTCATTTAGATTGAGCCATCTGCTTGCCTAATAGTGGGAATGCTGAAGAAAGACATTTTCTTTTCAGCTCACATGTGAATTGTACTTTCATATAGAGGTTATTCGCTTGCAAATAAGAAGATTGAGCTATGATTTGCTGGCATTATGTATAAAATCATGAAAAATAAATAACGTTCCTCCAAAATATATTCTTTGATGTTGGTTCTTTGTCACTGCTCCACTATGGATTCAAACTGGCATGTGCAGTGCATCTTTCCTGTAATCACTGCTGCAAGTGGGCAAGAGAAAGGACCATCTTTATTCTAATAATTTTTATTTTAACATAAGAAAAAAACTTTGATAAATGCTGTCCATCCAAGGGTCTGAAATACTTTGTAAGAGGGCTTTGTAGCATTGTTGATTAGGAGAGGGAGTGGGACACATCTCCTAGAAAGAACCCACAAAACCTGATTCCTGGGCCCCACCCACATTAGGGGACTGAAATTTATTTTAAGCAAAATTTATGTAAAATAAATCCTCAACACTTCCAAGTCTTAAACCAATGAAATGTTTTGTGTCCACTCTGATTGAATAATTAAGTGGGAAAATAGCAAAGATAGGAGATGATGTGGTGAATGTGTTTTAGCCTGTTCTCCATTTCATTCCTGGTAAACTGAGCAGGTTCCTCTGTGCATTGATCATGGAATTGGCCATAGGCTGTCACAATGAGGGCTCCAGCAGGTTCTCAAGAGGTTGATATTTATGAAATAGCAGGGGAGTGGCAGAGGTCTCCAGAATATTCCTGACTTCTTTCTCCTCTAGTTTGAAACCTGGTAGTTTCCTGGGTTTCTTTGAGAGTCTGGGGATGCAAAGGCTCTGTTGACAACTGTCTGGACTAGCCCCCATTACCAAGCTTTAAACTCAAAATTGTCCTCTCAGGAGGAAAAATTTCCCCTTTCCAGATGAAACTTGTACAATCTGCCAAATGAGATTGGCAGATTACAAATGAGATTGTAATTTTGGATTGTCAGGAATATCAATAGTGCTGTTAAATGAAATTCTTCAGTAGTTCAACTGCTGAACAATATGGGTAAATCTAGCTCACATTTATTTTCCACTAAGCTCTGTCTTACCTGTTTGCTGTCTCATTCTTACCTGGCAAAGCTCTGTAATTTCTAGCCCAACACTTGGGAAGATTTCCTGGCATGCAGTGTGGTTGTCCTAAAATTCTTCTCTGTAACATCTTAGCCCTCTTTCATGATGTGTCTCAAACTGTGGATTCCCTTCTGATGTCTCCAGAGGAAAAGGGTGGGAAAGCATGTCTGAGATTCCACTTCTGCCAATCCTTCTGCTTGTAGTTACTTCTACAAGTAATCCCTTTGAAATCAATAGGGAACGTTCCCAGTAGTGAAGTTAAAGAGTCTGAAATGTCTTACACAATAAAGCCTAAGGCTGGGAAACATTACAGAATGTTGTATGACTTCTTTATAAAGGGCATCACCACACAAAAAAAAAGAAACCCCATCTTAAGTAACCACTAATGAGCTTATGTTCAGAAAGTGAGACAGTAAGTAAATTTGGAAACTATTTGATTTTCTAGTTGCCTTTATTTACAATATCAACAGGGCCTTTGTTAAAATATCAGCTTAAATATTTCAACTTTGCAAAAGTGCTTGTTTCAAGAACACATGAGAAAAATCAAATCTGATCTTTGATAGATTCTATGCAATGTTTTATGTCCTCACTTATAATCTTCTGTGGCCACTTCCCATCCATTGGTTTTACTTCATTGTCTCCCAACCCAATTACCACCAGCTGTTCTGGTGGGTGTGTTGCTCTGATATCTACAAGCATTCTTTTGGATTTTTTTAAAATTTAATTCTTAGAAAAGAATATTTTACAAGTGAACTGTTTTAACCAAATGTTGAAGTAAAGAAGAGCACTTTGAAAAGTAGCTGTGAGTCAGGATTTCAGTTAATTATAGTTTAATCAGCAAAGCCAAATTATGTCTGGTAACACATTTGTAAACTTTGGTAGAAACCGCTCCTGTATATCTGGAGCAGCAGTACACATGTAATGTATTTCCTTTCCTTTGATAAAAAATTTTTAGAGGTCCCAAATTTTGGGTTGAATTTTTCTTTTGAGTATAGAGGAGGTTTTTCATGCTGCTGGAGAGGAAAACATTTGGCCCAGATTATTCCCAATGTGAAATCATAAGTGAAAATATAAAAATCTCTTTCAAATCCTCAAAAGCTGAATAATGACTCAGTAGAAATGTCCACATGCAGTGGATAGAACCTGAAGCTTATGGCTGAGAACACCTTTGTGATGAAAAATACAGGTGAAAATGCTGATTTCTAGGTGGTGAAATAATTTTGTACAACAACCTGCAGTTTGTGTTTGAGCCCGCACGTTTTCGTGTTACAACTATGAAGAAAACCAGAGAATTCATAAAGTATAAAGGAAAAAAAAATTCTGCTCTATTTTTAAATAGTCATTTCTATAATGCCCAGTTGACAGCCTACAGAAATATAATACCATAAACTGAGGTGGCAGATATGTATGAATGCCACTAAATACAATTTTATAATGAAAATTTTGTCTTATGAAGGTGAAACTTTTAGATCATATTAGAATTCTAAATTTTTTATGCATAGCAATCAAATGACCTCTCCATATTGCCACATAAAGTATAGATTTAAAGTTAAATGATCCAGTCAGTCATTTAGCATTTTCTTAGGCCATCTTTTGCCAGTAACTACAGTTGTTTACATATGGTTCTGTTGTTTCTGTGTTTGTATTACTTACATTTTAAGAACTGAAGAAAGAATGACACTTTTAAAAACTGTTTTTAATAGCCTTTGTTTATTTTTTAATACGTAATGTTCCAGGCTCTTGCTCTAATGATTTTTTTCACACTGCATTGATAATTAAATTCATTCATTTTCCTGGCTGCACAATTCTTTTTAAATAAAAAGTTATGGGTAATAATACCTATTATGTTGAAAGTACAGAGGAGAAAAGGGCAGACCTACAGCTTTTAGTTCAAGGAGAGCCGATGGATTTTGCAAGTTACAGGCTTAAATAAAATCAGAAATCTTGAAGAATTGTGTTGTTTTTCCCATGCAATCATGTGTGCTGTGTTTTTCCCAGTGAAACAGGAGCTGTGGGTATGTGGTGTGTGATCCATTGCAGGATCTTTATTTATAGTAATTTCAGAAATGGTGCTAAGTGTTGGTCCTCTTGGATGACTGGAGACTGTTTGTGTGTTGCTACCCCCTCACATCCACATGGTAGCAAAAATCTTCACACCTCTTCCACTCCCCCCTGCCAGAGTGATTTCATGTCAATACATTGGGGAAAATATTGTGAACATGTGAAATGCTGGGAACAGAAGATGCATATAATAAAAAAATCACCCCATTCTGATCTTATTTATTGGCTTATAAAGCCTCTGCAATTTTTATCTGTTTAATGAGATTTTAGATTTTGCAATTTTTAATTTATGCAAAAGGAGTTTACTACTTAATTACTAATAGAGAAGACATTCTTAGCCTCATATTTATTTTTTGTCATGTTTACAGAACTCAAGAAGAAAAAACATTATGTCCATTTGGTCAAACACATACTTTAATTGTATTTTGAAAAAAATCAGTGCAAATGAGTTAAGAAATAAAAAAATTAAAATACATAATAATCTCATTTTATAAAATTTACTTTGTGAGTGGAAATATCATCAGTTTTCAAAAGCAATTCACAAAAAAGTAATTTTGAAATTGTGATAAATAAAATGCTTGAAAGAAAAGTGAGAGAAATCTCAATCAATTTGTAGGTGTTGCTTTACTGCTTCTCAGCATCTGTACCCAGGCTCATGAATGTTTTTGGACTGAGTTGGATGGAATTTTTTATTCTTGTGTATCCTTGGGTATATGGTCCTTGACAGGCTGAGCATCTCTTCCTCTGAAATAGCTTTTTTATTTTTTAAGCCCTCCTCTTCTCCTGTTTGTCTCTTTATCTTTTGCATTTTATTTACATTTCTTTTCTTGATCAATTCTCAGTGTGAGTCAGTTCGACTCTACGGGTGAAAGGGCTGGTAGAGCCATTGGAGTGGAGTCTTGGGGAGACCCTTGGTGGAGTTTCAACATTAAAAGCCCCTTTAGAGGATTTCTTGCAGGTGTATGACAGGTATGAATGAATGCACAGTCACAAGTCTTCCTCCCACTTTCCTCTTCTGCTGGAGGGCTGCTGATATAATTTTCTCCCAGCACTGAGTTCCATGAGATTTAGATGTTGACCATGGATGATGAAAATATGCTTTGGCTGAAGATTGCTACCCAGCCTTATCTAATTTTATTTAATAAGAATACGATGTTCGAGTTAGAGTGTAAAGGTTCAAATCTGTTATTTCAGGAGCTGAAAATGTTTTGTTCCTGTCATTTTCTTACTTAAAATATATCTGCTGCCTGTATTACCTTTAGTAATTCTCAGCAAGCGTCTCATAACTTTTTATACATACCTGTAATTAGTGTGGATGGTTCTGCCTTGGGTATCCTCAATTCACAAACTTGTTAAGAACAAATGAGTGACTTACAGGAGATCTGAGCAATAATCACTGATCCCCAAGTTGAACACCACAAGACCTGTACCAGTGTCAAGTGCCAACACTGATGTATTTGAAAAGGCAAAGACTGAGATGCCATCTGAGACTCTTGTCCTGTGCTCAGGAACAGGATGTTCTCCCCACTGCCTAAGGTCCATCACAGAGGGAGTCATGAGGGAGCCCAGATGATCTTTTTAACTCATCTGCTTATGTGTGCTGGTATTATGATCTCCTGTCTCAATTATTTCTGCTAGACATGCCTGAGTGTTCTTTCAGAGCTAAAGACAAGGGTGTTACACTGAGCTCCTGCTCGTGTGTTGGTGTAGATAATGAACTCCCAGATGCTGAATCTTTGAGTTTGTCAGAAGTTGTAAGTCAAATCCTGTAGGAGTACTGAGAGCATTCCTCATGGAAGTCTGGAATCAAAGTAGGTTTGAATCAGCATCATCAAGTTGGACGCATGGCTCCTGTTTGGGTCGACTTCTAATGAAAAGCTTATGAATTAAAAAGAGTCAGCCTGAAAGGGAAAGGGCAGGTAAGAGGAACCAGGCTCAGGAACACTGAAAGTACCAAACCCAGTAAAATTTAAGGTTACTTTTAATAAGTATGTTGTGGGGGACTTCAGACTATTAGGTAGTGTGATATTAAGCAATTCTATTAATACTGGCAAAAGAAGCTTTTCTGAGTGCATTTTGTAAATGAGTGAACTGAAGTGAATGTCTTTTTGAAGTCCTATGGGGAATGTGACTTGGGGAATTCTAACAGGGAATTTGGCCTCCTTATCACAAAAGACTGACCAGCTTGTAACAATTCCAAGCAGGCTTGAGGTTTGGCAGAAAACTGATTATGAACTGTTTAATTTTGTAACATTGTCTTTCAAAGGGTGAGAAAGCTGAAAATTGCAGGTAATTTAATTACTGATTTGTTTTTCTAATGGCTGGAATTGGTACATGCTGTATATTGGGTCATTGTCCTGTGAATTTCCTTAATGACACCATATAAGAAAGAGATCTTGGTGCACAAACGAGGTGACAATTGAGGAAAAGTGAGTGTATGCTTTGCAGTGAGAGGTGTCTGCTGGCTGCCTGAGGAGGATCCCTGCTCCTTCAATAAACTAAGGTCAGTCTAATGTGGAGGGCGGACTTGTGGCATCTAGACCACGTGTGTATAAATGTGCTTGTTTCAAACTCTAGCTTGCTGCTTTTTAAAGAATTACTAATTCTTTTGAAACAGCCTCCAAATACCCACTGCCAAATCTTTCGATTCTAGGGAAGAAGTGGGGAGCTATGTGTTCCTTTCTGCACCCTTTCCTGCAAATAATGTTCATACAGCCTGTGAAGCTTGTTTGGTCTAGAATTGTGACATCTTATTGTGGAATATGCTGAAGTTTTAGGGAGGTGGGACTGGACTATGGCATTCAAAAGTGAAATGTCACTTCTTTCTCTACAAAGTGAGAAGCGAGGATCTGCCTCCTGCACATGTGCAGGGAAGGGAGAGAGGTCATATCACAGTACTTGAAGGTCTCCTCTATTGCCTGGAATTTTCCTGACAGAAAGAGCTTGTACTACACTCAGTTTCTTCCCCCTTTACACAGTTAAAGATGTTTTTGGAGCGGGACATTGGCTCCTATTGAGGGGAAAGGCTCAGGGGTTTCTGACCTCCTGCAGGTCCTGCCTGAGCCTGTAGCATCCTTGCAGGTGCAGTCCTGGGCCCTGAGCTTTGCCCAGCCTGCAGGACATGTCCTGCCTACAGGGGGTTTTCACTTAAAAACGCTAAGTTCCTTTAACAAAAGGAAGTCTCTTCCCATTTTGGAGGGTCTGTAAATTCTCAGGTACCAGGACCTTATATAACACTGTGCAAATATTCTCAAAAAACCCTCTGTAAGTTTGCTTTGCAGAAATGTATCAAGGCTGAAAGAAAAAGGGAACATACTGAAGAATCCTTTATGGATTTAAAACCCTCAGTATATTCTTCAGGCTGAAATGTGATTTTGGTACAATACATTTGTGAAAACCCAGTTTTGCTATGCAGTGTTGTGTTTATCCTAATAACTAGTTATTTCACTGGCTTCCTCAACAAAGAGAAATAAAAAACAGGAAGAAATTATCCAGTTGGTGGTAAAATCACAGTGCAGGCATACTTACAAGAGCAGAATTACTACAAGTCTTGTTTCTTTGATGAGGGAGTTTTGTAAATTAGCTCATTTTTGTATTCTTGCAACAGACGCATGCAGAGAACTCTACCCTGCATCCTTCCTGCATTAATAAATAATCATTCTGCATGTTTTTGGCTCTAATCACTTATGCAGACAAAGGCAACTTTAGTGAGAAAAATGTTCCTGTGGAAAGTATTTGCGTAGCTGTGACTGCAGGTGAGAGATCTGTATTCTGTGCCAAGTGCTGTCTTTTCCTAACATTTCTGGTGCTTGGTCTGTGCTCCAGTGAGTTGGTGTTTCAGTGCATCTCTCGCTTCACAGTTTCTCAACTTTTTTTTGTGAGCAATGAATGTCAGTAAAAAGGGCAAAACTATTCCCCAGCAAATTACCCTACTTACATCCAGTCTGTGGCAGCATTATGTTTCCTTATATCAGAAGTATTTTTGCAAAAGTTAAAAGAAAGAATATGTTAATTTGCTTTATATTAGTGTAATGCAGTATTTTGAACAAGAGTGTATCAAATTCCTCACATTTAAAGTATCTGGCTAATAGGCTGTTAAAATGATTATTCCATCAAAATATATGACCAGTTAACAGTTCATGATTAGCATCCCATGGTTGATACTCAAAATTTATGCCCATGTATATTTTTAAATGCTGTGTTATTGCTTAATTCAGCCTTGGAAATACTGCAAGTGTGATTAGCAGAAAGAGAAATATTTCTTTGTCTGAGAAGCAACTGATTGTTGGTAATATGAAAAAGTCTTATCCTATTATCTTTATAATTCTAATGAAGGTGTACAACTGGTAGCTGAATTTCTCCTATGAATGTATTTCACTTCTGTGCATATTCCAAAAATACAACTTCAGCTATTTCAGAATGCTTTAGAAATAAATTCTCTTCCCCAGTTTTGCATGATTTTTCTAAAATTAGGTCAAAGGAATTTTCAATTGAAAACAGTACTTTGTCATATTATCTACAACACATGTCTAGCAAATTTATAAATCCAGGGCTCATTTGAGTAAAGTTCCAAATCATAATGAATGGTTTAGACAGCATTATCATCAATTTCCTACAGGTGCAGCTGTGGAAATCAGTGATTTCAATCAAAAGCCTCTGTCAAGTTTCACTGCACTGTCATTTTTTACATTCAGGTTTTGCTAAAATTAAAAAAAAAAAAAAAAGACAATTCTGTAAATGTCTTTACATTCCTTCTACCTTTGGGTGGTGCTTTTGAGCAGTGCTGTGCAGTTCTTTCTGTTCAAAGAATTTAACAGCACTCAGATTTTTACACTTTATACTAACACCGTATTTCTTTCGTGAGATTATGGAGTTAAAATTGCACTGTGTGTTTTAACACACATTACAACAACCTCTTAAGGCAAAAAAAGTAAATTCATGCAAATGAGTTATGGAAAGTGAAAAGAATTGTGCTGCTTCATTCATTGCAGGGATAGTTATTGGAAACAGGCATTTTCCTTCTGTGGACTCTGTGCTTACTGTGTCTCATGCAAGTGTCCATTGATAAGTTATCTTTTGAACACCAGTCTTTAAAGGGTTTATAAAAGGGCATGAAGAAAGAATACCTGGTCAATATAGCTTGCTTTAAATAATTTAATTTTTTTCACTTGTGTCTTTGAACTATCATTGATACAGCTTGTTCCTGTTGCTTTGCTAGTGTCTGAAAATTAGACTAAAGGGGAAACTTCATATTACTGAGTTAGTGGTACATTTCCTAGTTTACAATACTTCATGTGCCACTGGCTTTCTAGGGCCTTCCTATATAAAACACTGCAATTAAAATCCAATAGCATTCAATAAAAATATAACACTGGTCCTTTTGAAGAATTCCCCGTGTACAGAAAAGTAAAGTTATAGTGAGCTGACCCATTGCACCTTGTGAAGCTCAGGGCTTCTCCTGCCTGTAGGCACACGAGGAAACAACCTGCATCTTCTCTGGGATGTGGGAAACCACTTGTTGCCAGCACAACCTTTTTGTAAAGCTGTAGAAACTCTAAATCTTGAGCAGTTCCTGCTCTTTCCCTGTGGGTAGATAGTTTGGGCTCTGTTAAGTTTCAGGGATTGTCATTAGGTTGTGAAAATAAATCTTTATTTTGCTATTGCTTTTGGACTTATTTGCTGTTTTGTTTTTCCCTTTCAAGTGCTTGTGTTTTCTTACTTCATGCAGTGTTCCTGTAACTTTTTGACAGGAATTTAAAAAGTTTTAGGCTGTCAACATTTAAATTGTGCTGCAGATGGAAGAGCTGCCAAAATTTTTCTGTTTTAGGCTTCATTGTAAAAGCTATAAATGGTAAATTAGTGATTTTTTCTTTTTTAAAATTTTTATGTATATAGAAGTATGATAAAATGACAATTTTTATTAATTGGCGATGCCGGCTTTCCAGTATTGGAGTAGGATTCCTTTCTGTGTAAAGTTGAGGGCAACCTGTTTGTGTCCCCCCTTTTCACACCCTCCTGGAGAGAGCAGCTGGAACAGCCAGGATCCTGTGATTTCACCTCGCCTTTTAAACTGTCTGGGCCACTGTGAAATTCTTCTTAATTAAAGGAAAGCATTTAAAAGTTAAAAACCACTGGGTTTATATATGATTAAATTTTAGAATATTCCATTTCTGCTGTGTTTTTCTGCAGTTGGGCAGTGATGGCAGCTTTACTCCAGGCTGCCCTGAGAAGAGCTGTGTACTGGATAATCCATGTAAAGGTTTGCAGGATGGAGCTCCTTTTTGCATTCCCAATTCTGTAACATCAGGCCTCTTCTGCAACACAACAGTTCTTTGTTTTGTGGCCTTGCTGAATTCTGTTTCATGTTATTTGTCTTGTGTCATTCAGTAACAACCCTTTGAAATGTCTCTTAAGTGCTTTGGTTTACTTTGTTACTGTGTTCAAGTTTAATCTGAAAATAATGTCTGATTCCTTCATCCTCCCTAATGAGTTATGAGTCTTCTCTGCCTTTTTTTTTTTTATGGCCAAAATATAAAGCATCTGTGTGTTGTAATTCTCTTAATACTTAAATAAATGGTGTTTAAGAATATTAAGAAGTACTTGGAAGAAAAATTTAGTGTCCATAAATCAATTAAACTAATGCATACAAAATAATCAGCAGTATATGGGGCCTGACATTTCAAACATTTCTCTTTTTTTTTTCTGAAATATGTTGATAATTCAGTATATCTCTCTTTTTTCCTGTGCTGCATAGAGGTTTGTGTGCTGAACTGATGCTGTCTCAGTTAGTAGGCGAGGGAGAGGTAATGTATTAAACCATTCTAAAGCAAAGGCATTAATGTAATGTTTCAAAAATAGTAACCCAAAATAATGAATTTCTCAAGCTAAACATTCAAATCTGTTTATTTAATAGGGTCTTTTTTTTGGAGGGGGGGGTGGGGGGGAGGGGAATCTCCACTCCCTCTTTAAGAGTGCAGCAGCACCCAGGTATGCTGGGATATCAGCAAAAGTGTTGACCACGCAGAATGTGAGGAGACAAATGTCTTCTCATTGTGTGAAGCATGAAGGCCATGATAGATGATTTCAAACAACAAAGCGCAGCCACTGAGACAAAATTAGTGTTGTTTTAATTACCAGTGTCTGTAATGTTATCTATCCATAACTGTCTTGAAATAGACTGTCAACAGAAAGAACGGAAAGAGACTTAATACTTACACGTAATGTTTCTTAAGTTGCAACTGTGTGCCTCTAAAAAAAGTATTCAAAGCTTTCTTTGAAAAATTTAGTTATAGCTTAAAAAAAGTTCTGCACTTTAGGAAAAGTGTAATTTTATCTTTCTAAGAAAAGAAGTAGGCAGTTTCTATTAAATGCTCTTTGGAAATCAGGGTAAGGGGTAGAAAATGGAACTTGGCCTGACATTTTTCAAGCAAAGTTTACACTCAACGAGCTGTGTTTTTTGTCAGTCACAAATAGCCTTATGACACTAATAGTAAAGAAGATTCTTTATTCCTGAAATATCCTTGAGGTGAGGTGGGGTGTTCTTCATATATTAGTAAGTGCATATATTGTGAAGATAAAGCATTTCTTACTTTCTGGGCTTGCAGGAGATGAAAGATAGGCCAGCTTTTGAAAATGGTCTACATGGCACATGCTACAAATGAGCAGGGAAAGCAATCGAGCTAATAGATTACAGTAATTATCCAATCTTTGGCTAGTTTGTATTGGCAAACTATAAATACAGTACACATTAGAACAAGGTGCTTACAGAATGTACATGAAAGGTCAATGTAATTTGCAAGTCGCTAGTCATTAGAATATGCTAAAAACCATTGCTTCAGGGCTCAGATTTTAATGATGAATACATTGATTATTAAGTAGCAGAGGAAAAATGTAGCAGAGCTACTGTAGTGTAATGATAGGTCGCTTTATTTTGGGAAGGAAATCAACTAAGCTTCAGAATGCATGCATTGAGAAATATAATTGCAGCGAGGAAAATTCCTCAGAGGAGCTTGGCACATATTAAAAGCAAAAACTTGAGACATGTTTGTGATAAGATTACTAATAAATCTCTGGTAAGTCTTAGACTCCTGACAATAACACAGCAACAGAGCACTTCATCTTCTCCATGCTTTAGAATTTAAGATCGGTCACAAACAATCTAAATTACGACTGATACTAGGCAGATGCAGTGCTGCGCTGTGCTGCTCATCATAAATCTCCTGTTCCTTATATGCAAATTAAACTCCATTTTAAAAGATAATTTTTCACATGCTGATCTCCTTTATTTGTAAAATACCAGTGATTCTTAATGTTAGGAGAACCATCTCAGGAGTGGTGTAACCACTGCTTAGGGAGAAGAGAAAAAGGAGGGAAGTTTGTTTGGAATAGTTTGGACATCAGTGCATGGGATGTTTCAAATAACTTATTAAGTTAGACACAGCACTAACACTGTTTGCAGTTTAGTTGTGGCCTTGTTTTCTTCAGCAGCTGCCTGAGTAACTTATCTTTGACTTTAAAATTCTGTCTTGTTTATATCAAATCTTCAAGGTTCTTTAACTCTTGCAACAGTAGAACAGATCATAACCAAGCTGTGTAGGAAAAAATGTTAATACTCATCAGCAAACAATAACCCCCTTCAGCTCTTCATTTAAACCAGCAAGTTTATCTCCCTACAATATTTTGAAAATAATTGTGTGTGTATTGCTGGTTTTCTCTCTGTCTCACGCAGACACAGAGTTATGGGAATGGGATATAGAAAAAGTAGATTTAGTTAATTGTTATATAGGTGTTATCAAAACAGGCCATGTCATACAGTAGTGAGATCTGAAATGTAAGAAATTCTGCATATGGGTTGAAGGATGTCAAAAGCTTTATGAATTTCCTTAAAAAGTTGTTAATAATCTGCTTTCATGAAAAGGTTTTAAATGCTCCTGTGAATCATAACTTGTGTACTGTAAAGGGAAAGAAATGTGTAATAGCAAAGTACAGTGCATATCAAAACTGTTCTTTCACTTGGCATGTTTGATAAGTCTTAAAAATAATTCATGCTAAATTGAATCAAGCTATATGTTGTACAGTCTGAGACACGAGGAGAGAATGGATAGGATTGAGGAGCACTTAGCAGAACATCAATCAGATAGGCCCCATTCTCCTTGGTATAACTAATTCTTGCTCCTTTGACATCACTGGTCTGCATCACTTAAAATTCTGATCTGGCTAAGGTGGTTTGGTCTGTGGGTAATAGTTGATGTTGGTGTCAACATACTGAGTATTTTGTATTTCTTGGGAATTGGAATAAATCCTGTCTCTTAGTCATGTTTTTAGAACTCGCCACGTGATAGCTGCAGGTTGGGAAACTTTTTAGAGAGTAAAAAAAGTGAAAGTATCTGTTGAAAATGAATTAGAATTATTTTTAAGAAACCAGTGTTAGGTCAGTAACCCAGTAAAAAATCTTTATGTTTTCAGTTTGTCATATATCCATAGATGTTTCTCACAGTGTGATGTCCTTGATCACACTTCCAGCTTTTTCTTTTGGAACTCGTTGACAAATCCCTACTTCTGAAACAGCAAACTGTGCTGTAAAAAGATTAGATTATGCATACTTAAGAGTGTTTTTGGAAGCAAATACAGGCTGTTGGTGTCCCTGAGTGATTTTGTTGTTGACTGTCTGGCTGAGGTGGGTATGTGATTACAGTCACAGTAAATTTCACATTCAAAAGCAAATGAGCACTGGTTTTAGTTCCCTTGTTCCTTGTTTGCCCTATTGAAACAGATACTCCTGTACCTAGTGCTGTGTAGTACAATGATGTGAATTCATCAAAACATGCATTAAGGGGCAACACTGCACCAGGGTAAGGATATAAATATATTTTACAATTCTTAGCTTCCTATCATAAGAATAGTTCAAGAGTGAATGTAAATTTACAGCAGGTGCTTATCAAATGTGAAAATGCTTGCAAATCAGAAACAAACTTTGGGACTATAAACATATTTCAATGATAGTTCATGCAAAGAATATGTTTGATGGTAAGAAATAATGTTCTCTTTTAGTTTCTACATGAAGCAGGTTGACACATTATTGTATATGGAGAATTATAACACTTGTGAGTCAGAACACTGCACACATGCCTTAATCCTTTAATCAGAATGCTTATTATTAGGTAACATGTAATGACATAAAATATTATTATTTATTTATAAAGCAAGAAAAGAGCATTATCAAGAATAAAGGGATAATAAAGACAAAGTGCCATTACATCAGTTGATTTTACTTCTGTCTTCCATGCAAAAGTGACATACAAGCTATGATTCTTCTATGTTTTTTAAAATATTTAATAAAAATATTGAAAGATGTTAATTTCTTGAATAAAAAAAGTTATCTGACTTCTGAAACTAAGTTTTGAATACCACTGCGACCAAGTGGTTTTTAAAATACTCGATAAAAATATTGAAATATGCTAATATCTTGCATAAAAGAAAATTATTTGACTTCTGAAAGTAAGTTCTCAATACCACTGTGACTTGTGCATGTGCCCCATGTACATGTGGGTTGGAATATTTTACTTCACTAAAGTAGAACCCTATAAAATCTTTTGGGTTTGACTGTAAGATGCACTTGTACAGACAGTAATTGGCCTGTTACAGAGATATTAATTAACATGTTAGAAATGTTTCCTTTATTAATGAGAAATTCACACATACTATTTAAATTAATTTGTATAGTTTAAAATTAATTTATTGTGGCCTTCGATGACCTCAAATCTACTAAGACAAAGCTGGAGTATTGTACTAACTGTTAAACCATTCATTAAACATTTTATGCAAATAGTGTTTGTTTATAAACAAATTAACTGCAAGGATTTTCAAAACAGGTGCTGTGTTGTGAATGCGTACTAAATGATGTGGTACTGAAAGAATTAATTAGACCTTCAGATGTAATTAGTTGCAATAATTTGCGTGATTAGCGGCTTGGTTAAGAAGTAAGACACACACATTGTAATGCATGGAAGAGTCACTGCAGTAGCTTTGTCTTTCATACGGTGAAGATGAGATTTCCTCATGTTTAGGAAATTTTTCAAAAAATTGCTGACATAGCTGGAGTTAATTGCCAAGTATCCTGTAGGGGGTAACGTGGTTTTTTTCTCCCTTGGCTTGTTGCAATGCATATGCATTGGAAGCAATACCATTTGTTTGTACCTCAATGAATTTTTAAAACAGAAGGCTGTTAACCCTAGATCTTCAAGTCTCCAGAGGAAGAACTGATGCTTAACATGTTCGGGGTTAAAAGATAGGCTGTGTAAGCCGTATGAAACAGGTCCAGTGTTTCAAGATCAGTTCTAAATATTCATGTAATTTTTTCTCCCCTTGCAACCAGAGTTCTGATTTTTCTTCTTGTGTATCCAACAATGCAGTCAGCCATTGGAGGTGCATGGAGAATGCCTTGGAAACTGGCATCAGTCAAAACCAATTAAAAAGAAAGTCATGATTACTGATACTTAATTTATGATAATCACATTCCTAGTTATAATAAATGTACAGTACCTCTGTGACTTGCAAGAAAGCTTTTTCCTCTTGATAATGCCCTGATGCCCAGTGACAATGTTAGAGAGGGAGTTTGAAATGGATTAATGTGTGGGGGTTGATCTTTGTTTTACCTGCTTGAAAAAGGTGGATTGACAGTAAACCACAATAGAGTCACTTTAGTGGTCACTGGTGGAAGTTGCTGTTGCTTTGCTCTTTGAAAAGAAAAAGATTTTGTGCCTTGAGGCATCCAGAATGCACAAATATTAAAGTAATGCACACTTTGACAAAATTTATTCTCTGGAAATACCCTCTTAATAGTTAGAAACACACTTGGGGAGCCTGCATGTGCATTTTGGAAGAACAGGTATATTCTCTGTGAATCACATTGTCAGAAAAAGCAAAGGTTTCTAGACAGAAGTAAAAGACGATTACAGAGGAAAAAGAAAAAAGGAAGTTTATTAAATCAGTTATAAAGTAAATAAGTGGCATTAGCAGTGTACAAAATATGAGGCTTCTCAGAATATCAGGCTTCTCACAGACTTGCCTGTGGTGAGTGTTAGAAGCATTCCATGGAGGTGATGCTGAATGATCCAAGGAATTTGAATTCAAGCTTTTTTTAATATGGAATTTTGTTTGATCAGATTAAGCTGTGGCAGTTTGTGAGGTGAGATGTGGGGGAACTTTGTTTCATCTCAGATGGAAGTGGTCACATTACACCTTGTTTGTTTTATGAATTCATGTAACTCTCCTGAGATGTGAGGTAGAAGAGACCTTGTTTAGAAGCTAAGCCTTGCTGCAGTTACCAAATTGTTTATGTTCTTTTAAGTTCTTGCCATATGATTTCCAGGAGTTTTTATGTAGCTGCAAATCTGACATAAGCAGCAAGAGGCAGCAGGAGATCTCTGGTTAAATGATGACCACAATGATACTGTATTTGGATTAGTGACTGCAAAGTATTAGTGGCCACATATCTAAGAGAAAGTAAAACCTGAGCTTTTTATTGCAAACTCAGTGTGGAACACAGTTTATCTTAGCACTGAGGCAGAACATAAGTGCAGTACTTCTTGCTACTTCCTTTCTCCAACAAAATAGCTATTTACACTTTTAATTTACACTCTTAACTTTTTTTTTCCTTTTAGAAGCATGGAAGGGAAATTGAATAAAATAAATATTAAAAATGACAAAAGAAGAACAAAAAGCATCATTAACTGCTGCACAGCTGCTGTGTGTCTGCTGTCACGGGGATTACCCTTAATTACTATGGATGAAGTTTGCTATCATTGGTTCTTTGGATGCCTCACAATTGGTTTGTTTTTAAAGGAGTTCTTTCTATGTATGTTTTAATAGAATATGCAGCTGTTAAAGTTGTAAGGAAAGAAATCGCTGTCTTAGGCTTGAAGAGCCTGAAAATCATTTGACAGAGCTAACATAGGGATCCACTTGAATGAATTTATTTTTTTGCTTTCTATAGTCTGTTCAATTCAGTTCTTTTAAGTGTGAAGTTTGCAAAGTAGTCTTTAAAATGGGCTCTTCTCTATTGTGTTTGAATTTGAACAAAATTAACATTTGTGTCATCAGTAGCTGCAATGCATAGCTCAAGGCAATGAAGGATGGAAAGACAAAGATATGGGAAATTTGATTAAAATGAATGAGCAGTAGAAGGTCTTAAGGATGGACATAGCTTACTCGTTGATTTATTTGTATTGTTTCTTGAGGCAAAAGAAGCTAATTCCATGGGATGTCTAGAAAATAGCTTAAGTATGAAAATAAAAAGGTGTTAAAGGCACTAAAATTGGGTTTTAGACAATGTAATCTGGAGACTTCCCTACTTATGTATCTAAGTCCTACTTTGGAAAGGGGGCACAATGCTGAGCAGGTAAATGTTTTCTGAGAGAACCTTTCTCCAAAGAATTTTCCCTGTACCTGTTACAATTTGGGGTCAGATGGATGTTTATAATGTTTTGCTCCATTTTTCTCATTAGGACAGGACTGTTTGGTGGATAATTTAACAGTTTGCAAGCCTCCCCTGGCCTTTCGTTTTGAGGTCTTGCTTTCCCTTTTGTCTCAGTATTCTGAACAATCCCCATAGCAACTTTTATACTTTTGAGTCTCCTTGATGGACGGACATTAGGTGCCTTTTCCATGTTTCGGGAACTTTCTTGTCAACATTTTCTTTCCTTGGTATATCAGAGCTGCAAATCTGAAATGCTTTCCCTGTTAGTTTCTTGCTGGGGTGCCTAATGCAGCAGAGCAGTTTTCGCAAGAGAATTTTAAATGCAAAATCATTTAAAGTGAAAATCTGAGGCAGAGGACCCATATTGCTTGTACAAGTGAAAATCCAGTCTATAGCTTAGTCAAATGAAAGATTCCGAAGTAATTTACCTGCCATAACCATCTTTGAATAAAAAAAAATGGTTAACTGGTTTGTAACACCTTGATTAAATGGCTATTTTTCTCTAAAGGAACAGACTAAGGAAACAATTGGAAACATTTGAATGTATATCCATGGATATTTGTTTCTGATATGGATATTCTTTTTTCTTAGTCCCTTTTTATACGCTAAAAATAAAGGACAGGGAGAATGCAGGTGCTTAATGGACCTGGAAAATGTTTTTATAGATTCAGCTCTCCCAAACCCCCTCCCCAACCCCACAGAATAAGCAGCCCTAAGAATCCTAACAGATGTGGTTTCTTGCCAAAGTTAATTGGGGAAATTTGAGAATTCTACTGTTCATGGAGGAGCCAAAGTTATAACACTGCCCAGATGAGCCCTTCTAATTTCCATTTAATATTTAATTCCAAATAAAGATAGCTTAAAATGAAGAAAAATTAATGCTAAACAAACACAATTATTTTTAAAATATCCCCTCGAAACCTCGCATGATGCCTAATGCCAAAATGTACAAATGAGCTACTGAAGCTCTTACAGGAAGGATGATGAGTGTAGGATTTTACACTTCAAAGACAAGGTCAGCCTTGGAGTTGGGAAATGACTTCCTTATGCTGGTCTTAGGTTTTTGTGGTTTTGTAGCTCAAAGAGCTTCTTGCACTGAAGGCTCCTCTCCCACCATGGTGAATATGGGACCATTCCCTGCTCAGCCCCACTGAGTTTGTGAAAGGCAAGGAGATGTGATTCCAAGGAAATGTGTGCTATTCCCATTTGTAAAGGGAGGGAGCTGAGTCAGAAAGCTGAACTGACTGGAGAAATTTCTTGGACCACTTTCCTACATGTAACAGCTAGAATTTTCGTGTAGTACAAACTGCTTTACAGCCAGGGACTGCTTCAAATGGGACAGTTTCATGATCTGAAATAGATGTGATTCTGTGTGGATGTTTCTTCTGCAATTTTTCTTTTTTTTTTTTTCATTTCTGCAGATTAAGAGGAACCCACATATCCAAATTCTCATATTATAGGCTGTCTAGATATTTCTTAAATTTATCTTTTTCTGATTCTATCATGAAACCTGGAATTCAGGTTTCAGAAACTTGCTAAGTCTGGATTTCTTTTTCCACTGATTGCCAAAGTAGGCAATTAATGTGTGTAACAGTTCTCCATGACCAAAGAATTAAATTTCTGAAACTCAAGGTGTTCTTCCTTGAATCAGGTTGGTGACAATTCAGCTCTTTGAAAATCCATAAATGCTTTCCAGATACACTTTTGTTTGGCTGAACTCCATTAGAGGTGATCACTCTAAGGGCAACCCTCACAACCCGGACTTCTTTTTGTATCCCCAAATTGTTGCCATAAAAACAGAAAATGACCTAAAACACGTGTCTTCAACAGGAGAGCAGTAACTCCAGTATGGTCTATATTCTGCATTTGTTCATTTTTTGTTATTTTGGAAATACCAGTAACACACACACACACAGAGGGGACAGCAATTATTTCACTGGCAGACATGACTGTACAACTATCAGACCAATGGGGCATTTGCCTCTCCTATTTGGATATTAATGTATAGAAACTGGTGGCTTTTGTGTGTTAGGCACTTTGTAAGGGAATTGAGATGATTCACAATATAATTTTATCAGTTACAGTCCTCAGATTTGTAATTCTGGTTACAGCTAATTTATTTTGCAGTGAATTTTTCCATTTAAAATACTTAGCCCTGAGAAGAAACTACTGTACAGACCACTTTGTGATACTGCTGTTCTTCATGTGCCTGTGCATGTGACAATTGTTGAAATCCCTGTCTCATTCCTATGAATTGTCATTTTATTGTGCATTTGTTGCTTTCTTGGAATTTTCCATAAGCGTGGGATTTTATGCTCAGAAACCATCTGTAAACAATCCTGTAATTTTTAAACATTCAAGGAAAGCTGCAGTCATATTTTTTCCAGTGCTCCTCTGAGCCTGACTCTGCATGGAGAGCCTCAGCCTGTCCTTCCTTTCCTTTTCCAAATGCCCTGGACTGCTGAAAGCAGCAACTTCACCAAGAGTAAATGTCAGACAGCTATTGCCAGCAGACCACCAGCAGGACACTGCTATTTTAAATTCTATTCTGCTTTTAGTGAGATTCAGAATTGAAAATCTTCAAATGCAGTGGCTGCTCAGTGTGTATTGTCCCTGTTTGCTGTACAGCTGAAGTATCGAGAAGTTTTAGGGAAACGTGGCTGGGCTAACCAAGGTGTAATCACCAGGCTGAACAAGTTTCTTGTGTGTAGGAATGGCAGGTTTTTGTTGGTGTAAATAAGGTTAAGTTTTAGACAGATTCTGTGAAATTAAAGTCTTGACATTTATGAAGGCAAAGCTTTCCTGCCAGCTGCAGCCTGGGCAGGGAAGCCAAGCAGAGGATGTGCATTTTCCCATTTTACCTTTTCCTCAAATGCCTGCAACAAATTGAAACCCTGCAGCTTTTTGCAGCAGCTGGACTTTTGTAGCTACTGAAGAGTTCATTTCACACAAGGCACACTTCTGGTTTTCAGTTTAGAAATATGGAAGATGGGAAGAGCTGAGATCAGCTCATCTTGTATTAAGATGGGTGATCTCCCAGCTGACCAGGAATGATGGAAAAATTGAGGTATTGTCAAATTTTAGCCAAGAATAGTGCTAGGTGTGTATGAATAGAGCAGTACAATTGACTTCCAATTCTGGATTGAATAAAGACCTAGAAAAATATTTTGAGTGTTTTCCAACTATTTTAAACTACAAATGTGGAATTTCTTAGTTTGCTTTCATTCTTTTGCTTAAACATACCAAATAGAAGCAATTTCATAATTTCAGTTGAAATTAAACTGCATTTCTTTTTTGATGAAAAGGAGCCCCCTTCACCCCTAGGCAAATGAAAACAATTTATAAAGTACCTGTCCATCATTCCTGATGCTTTCCATCAAATGTGACAAAGAATGTGGCTTGTAAATATTAAGTGGAATTGTCATTTTTAGTGACTGAACTGAACTCAGGGGTGCCTGTGAGCTGCTGGTTCATGTTTCATGTGTTTTGTGACTCTGCAGAAGTTTTCCAGAGTTCAGAGGCTTTGTGTTTTAAATTAATCTGTGACAAATAAGAACATGTAAGTGCAAACCTGTCAGTAGTAAACCTTAAACCCAATATGAAACAGTGGATAAAATGACTCTCAAATAAAGGAATAAAAGAGAGAGGAGGATCATATTCTTCAGGGGATATTTGGGAGGCAAAATAGAAGCATTCTAATTGGAATTCAGCCAATCTACAGTTGAATAGTGTTTATTGTGAAAAATACATTGTCAACATCTGAATATTTATGATAGCAATACTAATGATTAAAAGAACCACGGAAATATTTAATGAGCCCAAGTCAGTGTAACCACAGTTTGTCTCACTGCAAGGTTGGCACTGTCAGCTGCAGCAACAGCATTGTTTGTTGACAGTCTGAGATATTGCTTCAATGCAAACAAGGTGAAAACAATCTCTGGGTATTGAGAAATAGTGTTACTGCAACATGAAGATGTTTTACATATCCTCCATGCAAAGAGGTCCTGGCCAGTTCTGACAGAGTAAGGAAGCCAAGACTGAAGTATTACAGAGTTTATTCTTAATTGACATGGATGTTTCTGATGTAAATTTTGAGCTAATTTTCTACATGGAAGAGTATTTGGAAAAACTGTTGCTAGACAGAATAATCACAGGTTTTTCCTACATGTGCCAAAATCAGATTTCCATTTCCTTTTTATTTTAAAATTTCTGTATTGTAATAAATGAAATTTTATATTTTGAAAAATAACATAAATTCAGGTTTGACACGAGCTGTGGTTGGTACCACTGACTTTGGTGGGATCACAGAAGATTTCCATGGAGAGAATTGTGCCTGATATATTCATTACATCCTATTTCTCTGTTTAGGTTCTTTACAGTGAAACTACTCTGAAAGCATTGGTTACCTTTGTTCTAATTGTATTGCACTTAAAATTAAAGTGTGTGTCCCCCTCGACAGACATTTTACATGCAAATAGTTTTGTGTTGCTGTAAATACTTTGTGTCTTAGAAATGCAGTGTTTGCTATCGTGGAGATCATAATTTTTGTGAGCTGAATTTGCTCCAGATGATAGAGAAATTACAGGCTACGATATGTGATCAAACAGCAATATGGAAAGCTTAAATAGAATGCGCCCTAAGGACAAAGGCTGCTTAAGACTATGGGGGATAGAATAAATGGGAGTTTTAGTAAAGCTGTCTCTGATTCCAACAGATAAATTATGCTCTGCCTTTTTTGTATCTCTTTGGGACTGTACTACATAAATTATGACCAAGTATAATTTAGGCTTTCAGCCTATATTTCTGAACATCCATCTTGTACATTTTAAGTACAAAATTACCATTTTGCAGAAATATGAAATTGAGACAAATTTTTTTCATCTGTGCATTTAACTTCTGCATACTTGATAGCAGCCAAAGGCTTGGAGAGGACCTCATTACTATCCAGAGGATGACGTTGGCCAGATGATTGCATAACTGTGTTAAGATCCACACAAGCATGAAGTTTGGGGGCCAGAAAAATGTAGAATTGGATGTTATTTCAGAATAGATCTCTACTGCAGCTTTAAGTAATAAACAACATGTTTTCTGAATAAAAAGTAATCCTTTGTAAATCCAAATTCTTTACTTGTTATCAATTACATTTTAAAAGCTATATATATAAGTGCAGTTGCAGTTGCGTGACCTGAGCTTTGGCACACCTGGAGACCAGGGAGTGCAGACCTTCAGGGCACTTGCGAGGTCACAGTTTGCATGGGAAGGGCAGTGTGTGTGTATGAATAAAGGAATTGATCCTCAGAGCCCTATTTTCTATCACTCATTCCAGCACTACATTCTGTAGCTTGAATTTCTGTATAAAATCAGCTGGGAACTGTAGAGTGCATTTCTCCCACTGTAGTATGAAGTGTTGTAACACTAACTGGAATTCTGAAACTAGGAATAGCTACTTGGTGCATCCTGGTGAGGGTGTGTGTGTGTTTTGCACAGGGGTAGAATATAGAAAAACAAAGAAACTCCTCATTTGAGGAAGGTCAGCTTGCAAGAAATGTAAATTTTTGGCAACAAAGCAGAATTTAAAACTGACCCAAGTTAACTTTTAAACAACATGCTAATAGCATTCAATGAAATTTTTTAATTCACAGAAACAGAGAACAGTCTCTTTAGATCTGATGGAGCTCCTTCTGTATTTAGCATAAGAAATATCCATCACTTTTGCTCATGCACACAAGGACCACACTGGTACTTTGCAAAGGTTTCAACCATAAGACTTGGCAGGTGTGTGTAGCAAGGTGAGTTCATTTGGCTGGGTTTTGCATCTATTTGATGATTCTAGCTCTGGGAATTCAACAGGAGCTTTCATGAGGTGGGAAAATAGATAGAGAAAATGTCTGTTGTAGAAGTCAAACGAATAATAGTGTTGCAGAAGAAAATTCCCCCCTAAAACACAAGAGGCCAGTTTTTTCTCTGTTACAGATTTCCTATCCGTTAACTTGCTGCTGCTCGTACATACAGTGTTGGGCCATTGCAATGTTTACCTTTTTCTGTAATTGATATTCCATTTAAATCCACTGCCATTCACTGGGCTGCTGCCTTCCCCTGCTTTCTTCAGTGAGTAGAAACAAAACTGAAACTCAAGCAGTAATGCTAATTGCTAATAAAGATTTTAATGGCAATCACTTTAACTGATGGTAGAGATTAGTCTACTATCACAGACACCATCAGAGGCAGCACCAATAGCTTGTCACCTCACCTTCTGTAAGGAAAAAAAGGTGTTTCTGTTATCTGTGTGAAATGGTGGAATATTTAAATTTGAAATGTGTGAGAAGTTTGTAGATTCAATCATAATTTTCACCTTTTTTTTTTTTGTCTTACTAGAAAATGTAAATTGAATGGAGGAATAACAGAAAGTAAGATTTCAATACTGCTGTCCTCCATTGTTTAACCTTTTTCAATACCTTCTAAAGTAAAAATAAACATAAAACATAAAAATGGAGTAGTTTCCCTGGTTCCTTCACTGAAATTTTTTAAAATATAGTCTTTATTATTTTTTTTCACTTAGAAGTGAATGAAATTGGAAAAGGAAATTGTTTCACTCTAGGACCACTGTCACCTTGCTGCTGCATGATTGTGTTTTCTCAGACAGGACTAAACATTTGTCTTTGAACTGTGCATTGCATCTTCAATAGATACATTTACTTTGGTTACTCTGTCTCCTGAAGTTCTCTTGGCCAAAGACCCAATTGCTTAAGGATATTGCTGTTGACATTACACTGTAATCTTAGTTTTTCAGGAGGTAATTTCATCTCTTCCTTCACTAGTCAAGATTCTTCCCAAAATAATGTAACATCTACAGACCTTATCATTGATTTTTGCAATTTATGACTGGGAAGATGAACTTGTGTCAGAGGTCAGACTGTTCCAATGTGTGGTAGAAGAGGATTAAATGAATTCTGTTGAATATTACAAGCTCCTTTTGTTATTAATTATACTGTGTATTTTAATTTTTTGGGTCATGGGCCTTTAAAACCAACATCTGAATGCAAAAGGAGGCCTGAGTAAGCTACAATAGGGTTAAATTCTGTTTGAGCTGCTATTGAGTTATTTCATGTCCAGAGAGCCTTCAAATCAGGATGTGCAACATTTATCTGCCTAAAATTAAAAGGAAATGAAAGAGATTTATTAGGGCTTGTTTCTTGAAGATGGTTCTCTGTTTTTGGATTGGTTGAATGATTGAGGATAAAAGGCTTTCATAACGACGTTGCAGTGTACAAATGAGCTCTAACCAGAAGTGCTGTCCTAAATGCTGCTGACTTAAGGATAAAAGTATTAAGAAGAGAGGATGGACTCTCTGCAGTTAAAGTTGTAACCACAATCCTCTTCTAAAATTCAAATTTAGCTGGTATAGTTAAGGCTGAGGTAATCATATGAAATACGACTTGTTTGGAATGGAGTTTAAGGAATGAAAATTTAAAAATGGTCAAATGGATTTTGAGGTACCAACAGGCTGATCATCAGTAAAACTGGAGGTGTGGGCAGTGGTGCTGCACTTTTTGGACTGAAGGCATCCAGAAAGGACAGAGTTGTTTTTAAAGAATGTGAGGGGAAAAAATCAAACAGTATAAGTGAAGCTAGGGAGAAGTGAGTGCATCTTTACCTTGAAAACCTTGTTTTCTTTAGACGTTTTAGACATTCTGATGGGTTATAAATCCTTTCTAAAGATGTGAAGGAGAAATTCAGCATTCAAAAAAATCAGTAATACAAAAGTATATTGGAAAAGTGAACATCATAAATTTTGCTCTCCTCACATAAATATGGATTTTTTTTTTTTTTTGCAAGTAACAAGAAAAGTATGTGCCTCATAATATCACAATTCCAACCTAAAAAGAACTTCAATTTTGTCATTGGCAGAGGTTCTTTAAGGGCTTCTTGATAAGAAAGACACACTGTAAGATATATTGATATCAGTTTTCTAGGCAAGAGCTCAAATTGTCATGTAACTTTATCATAATGATCACATAATGATAGTAGGGATAGTTCTGTAATTTCTTGTGAACCACAGATAAATGCTATCATTTCTGTTTCCCGAGATAGAACCCATTTTTCCAAGTTCTACTTTTCGTAGCCAAATCAGCTGTTTGACTGTAATCTGAAATCTTCAAACGCTAAAATGAAGGTACCAAAAGTGATGACAAAATGAAATAATTTGTCTGTGCACCATATGCCTTTCACTTTTTGACAAAAACATCATCCCCCATTAGCGTTGGTGCTCCAGTCCTTGTGCTCTGCTTGGGTCTGGTCAGGGTTGGGAGGGGAGCTGCTGCGGGATCCTGATGCAGATCAGATGTGGGGCAGGCAATGTTCTGAGCAGCACATGCTCTGCTGGTGCATGACCCATAAAGGGCTGCTGCATGTGGTGTGTAAATTGGGAAATCCAGGTGCCAGCTAATTTCAGGAGCTGGGAAGGACAGAAATGAGGGTTAAGGTCCTGTCTCAATTCCTGTGCTACAGAGGTGTGGATTTAGGGCCAGTGTATGATGTTTTATGCCAAAACTCCCTTGGCCTTACTGAACTTCAGAATATTTTTTTTCTAATAGTGTTACACTGTATTGTGGTTCATATTGTGAATACATTCTGAGATACATATATAGGGATATATTAAAGCAATCTTTTTTTTTTCCCTTTTGAATTTTCAGTAAACTCCTCATGAATGTGTGGGCTATTTGCATTAATTGGCATTGTTCTAGGTTCTATGGTCAGTATTTACATGTGGCTTTTTTGGTGAAAATTCAGTAATTAATTTCTGTGATTTGTCACTCTTCCCAGTTTGCTTTCTGACTGAAAGCTTACAGCATTTATATGTTATAATATGTGTACCCCTGAATGTCTTCCTGAGGGCTGGCCCTTTCTCAGTGTAGGCATTATAAGGAAGATGTATATGAAAAAAAATAAGTCTAAGGAATAGTATAAATTTTTGAAACATTCAGTTCTAATTTTCTTTCAAAACATTCTAATTTTCTCCTAGTGACTAATTTAAATATATGATTATGATTCTAGCAGTTACCTCCAAGGAAGTGCAGATGCAAAGATTCAGAGTCAAAGCATGAAAAAGAATAGTTAAGTTGTATCCTGAATGCCGATGTGACCTTTACTTGATGGTTCAAATGGTGACATCTTTATGGCTGAACACGATTTTTAAAAATAGAATTATAAACTTAAACTGTAATAATATTTAAGTTCTTAGATTACTTTAAAAAGGTAAACTGGTCTTATTATTTCTTGATTTTTATTCATAAAAAAGTATAATGTCAGCCTGTTAATATAGGTCATGATATCTCTGATAATTTCTGTGTAGCTGGGCCTGATCTATAGATGCAGTCTAACCCTCTGAGTTTGTATTTGGGGATGAAACTCGTACATAACAGCACTGTTTTGTTTCAAAAGCTACGAATCAAAAGGATTTTATTTTTGAAAATATCAACAGTCATGCAGAACAATTCTCAAGTCTTTTTTTTGTTTTTGCAATGCTGCCTTCTGTGATGTCTTTTCCTCCCATTGTTTAATTATTATTGTTCCTGTCATATGGATGTCACTTAATGATCTGTGCTGTGTGATATGGCATGACAATAACACACTCTGTGTTCAGCAGGGCTTTCCTGTGGGATTTACAGTGTGTTTGGCAAAAGGTGAGCATATTACACAATTAAAGATCAAAACTTTTACTATTATAAAGGTGGATTACTTACTGCGAAAACCTTAATGTCAAAATTCTGAAAAAAACCCCAAGCCAGTGTGTCATGAGTGGCACTCACCTAGGATTTGGAAAGAAGGATGTTGTAAAGATCATAAATGAGGTGCTCCTGCTCATGAGCAGTGTTAACACTCAAGTGCTGCTCCTCTGAGGAAAGAGATCTTTTGGGATATCGGGTCCAAACCATGATTTCATCTGATGCTGTGCAAGTTTCTGGGGTAGCTGGAAGAAATCAGAGAGCCCCACATTGCTAATTAATTTGCCTAGTAATTTACTGATCTTAAAATGATGAGCTTGATCTGGCCATCAGATTGATGATTTGCATGTGCATAGATGTGTAGAGAGGTTCCTGGTGTTTATTCGGGGAGGAACACAGAGAATTTTGAATAGTCCACCTAGCTCTGCATGGCACTGGCAGAAAAATTGCCATTGCTGGTGAAACAACTTCACAAACATGCTCATGCTGTTTACTGAAGTTTGCTTTTTCTTGGCTTCTGCTAGTGGAACAGGGGAAAGTTTGCCCAGGAAAACACTGATAACAAGTGCCGAATCAGAATTTAAAAACTGCTTAAAAACGGGACTCTTCTGAAAACACTCAGAAGCACAGTTTGATCTGATGAGAATCTCAACAATTTACTCATCTGTCTATGCTTTAAGTAAAAGAAGACTTAAATAGCTATAATACTATATTGTGTTCCATAAAATTGCTCCAGGCCTATTAAGTGGCAGCACTAAAAAATGCAAGTACTAAAATGGGGGAACTCAAATTGGAGCCTAATAAAATATCACCCCCCGTTTGTTCCTTGTATAGAACAATGACCTCTCATAAGCCATTGCTTTCTTACTTTTCTAAGGGTTACTCTGTTGCCTTGATTCCTCCCCTGATTATCTTGAAGCCTGTCAAGTTGGAAAGCTCTCCCCTCCCTTGCTCTTTCTTCCTAATAGACATGAAACAGTCCAGTCAATAATATTTTACTTGTCTTCCCACTGCGTGTCTCTTCCTCTGATCAGTTTAGGCGGGTTTGACTGCAAAAAGTCAGAAGGGAGGTTAAGATCTGAAAGTTCAGCCAAATGTTATCAGCCACAGAGATGTTGCTAAGGGAAAGGCCTTGCAGCCCCTAAGACCGGAGCCAATAATAGCTGCACATAACTGATAACATCAACAGCTGTCAAAGATCCAGGCATTTGTGGTTCGTCTGTAAACTCAAACACCTGTATTCAGTCAAGCTTTGATTGTTATCCCCTCTTTTCCTGTCATTTTGATTCGTTCCTTGAAGGTGCTGCCAGGATATTCCAAGCTGCTAGTTGATTTATAAAGTGAAAGAGCCCTTCGAAAGTTTGGCACAGTTTGAAAAATCGGCTGAGGCTCTCATTCATAGGGTGACAAGTTACTTTGACATTGATATTGACAACATTCTTTTAATTAAGTTTTAGGCGACGTCAGGCCGGGTTCAGATCCTTGAAAGCACGGGTTAAAAGTGGGATAACAGCTTCAGCATGTGTCACTTAGGAGAACATTATGTACTTTAAGACGGTTTCTTTTGTGATGAATTAGATCAAAGTGACTAATAAACATTCTCCATGAAAGCTCTTCAGAACACAGTATATACATGTTTGAGATATTTAAAAGATAGAGTTTCAAGGACCAGGCTGTAAACTAACCTAAAATAACTTAAATGGACAGCTGATACTGTTGTCTCCCTATTACAAATTAATATGCAACACAGAAAAAAAGGAGAATTTTTATGTTTAAAGGGAAGGTCATGGTAAATGATGCAAGGGTGATTCTCCTTTACTGATCCTGTAGGGAACTGTGCAGAAATGTGAATCCTGCAAACTGACAGAATGTGCAGTTTTGAATGGCTGGACTAACACAGTAGGATCAGATATATAAATCATATGTTTTTTTAATTAACTCAAACTACTGCAGTTCTGGCCTGTGCCTTGTAGTAAACTAAGGAGTGTGGTTACAATCAAGAGTTTTGTGTTCCCATACTCTCTTTTCTGTTTGTTTGGTTTTTTATCAATTCTTAAATAGTACAAGTTTCTATCTTACTCATCTTCATTATTTGTGACTTTATCACAAAGAAGTGGTGGAGACTGTGGTGACAGCTGGGAAAAAACATAATTTAAAAATAATTAATTTTATTTCTGGTATATATTGAATTTCCCAGGAAAAACATTTTCAGCTAGTGCTAGGTGCCTTCAGAACTGAAATGTTTCCTTTTTAAAGAGCTTGTGGTGATGAAAATGATAAAAATGTTACAAAAATAAATCATGAGAGAGGTTGCATGGGCTGTTTTTGGCTCATTAACATTACTGGCTTTTGTCTGCAGTTTTAGAGGACCAATCTTTTGCAAACTGAGTTCAGAACATTAAATGAACTTGTGTGTGGGACTGAGCACAGAGCTGAGAAACTTCTCTGAGTTCATAATCATAACCGTGAAATCATGCAGCTGCAAACTGCAAGCCGATTTTTGTCAATTATTTTAAGATAGAACAACAAAGAAACTATAAGAGAACAACCTAATTCTTAGTCAAAAAGCTCTTTTTCTGAGATTCAATATTATTCCTTAGTTGGTGTCTCTTTTACCTCTCAAGATGCAGGAATGAAGATGAAAACATGGGCTGAAACGTTGAGAACCTTAAAGTCAGTGACACTATGACAGGCTCAGAATTTAAGGTCTGCCTTTTGTTCTGGTTGGAAAACATCAGTTAGCAGCTAAAAATGTCTTACGTTCTGAAATTTAATGGTGTGCAAGGCCAGCCTTGTGGTGAATGCATCCCTGATGCTCCTGAAGGATTCTACAGTTGGGTGAATAAAAAAGCTTAATTTTTTTTTGTATGAAAGCAGGAAGGATTATGTAAGTTGGGGAATGGAGAGAAAAGGATAAAATAGCCAGAGCTTTTAGTAAACCAGATCTTGATACCTACCACCACTCCAGCCTGGGATGCAAAACTAAGTGAGAATGACTTTAATGGTGGTGGCAGACTCACCTTTTCTGTAGTGCTGAGCAATCCTGCTCATGTGGAATTGCTGCTCAGCTCTTTCCTTCTTCTGCTGTTTCCTTTCTTCTCCAGCTGTTTCCCTTTCTGCCTCCAGAGGGATGGTTTAGAGGCAAGCCCAGCTTTCTGATGCTATTTTCAGCAAGAAGTTGGAGTACTGGAGGATCACGTGAGAAAAATATATTTTTCTTATTTTCTTTCATTTTTACCCCTCTACACTTCCCTTACCAAGAAAATAGAGTAAATTATGCTTCCTGCAAATAAGACTGTGGGAAAAGTGGCAAAAATTGCCACAACTCATACTTTAAAAAATAACTTAATTTCAGTGGAAAACATGGCAGAAAGTTTGACGATATGCACAAAACTCTACTATTTTGTAACATGGATGCAGTAAAAAGAAAGGAAAGAACAATTCCAGTGTAGTTTAGCAGACATATCCAACCTGTTTACATTTATCTTTATGGAAAGTTAAGGCCAGAATTGTGAGCTTGCACACTGTCACTGGCTGCTGTCGCATCCATATGGAAAGTACCCATCAAGGTAAATATTATCTCAACTCCTTATTTGTGCTGTTGTTGGTGTTGTGCTTTTTCTTTTTAATCCATAGTTAATGGTGTTGAGTGGAATCTCAAACATGTTCCCTGATTTTCTTGAAAAATCTGCCTTTTTCTTATTTGTCAGAGAAAAAGAATCTAGAAAAAAATCTTAAAGTGTGGATCAAAGTGGCCTATAATTATTATATAAACAGTAATTTTATTGGCTTTGGGTGCAGCAACAGCTCAGGCTGTGCTTTATATTTAAGAGTGTGAACTCTGACTTTAGGGAAGCTTTTTGATTTTGGAATTGGTCACATTCTGTAGAAGTTGGGGAAGGACAACAGAAATACTACCGCAGTAGTCTTCAGCCATCTTTCAACCTTTGCAGCACAGGAATGTGTTCATTACACTTTTGTCATCCTTTCCACAGAGGAATTAGTGTGACATCCCAGTAGCATGCAATGTTGTCCTCAATTAAAACCCATATTTCCTTGGGAATGTGTAACTTGTTTCCAAACATACTGAAACAATCAAGTGTGAGTCCAATTTTCTGAAATTGTACTTAGATTCCTAGATGCTTCTGTTGCAAAAAATAAGCTGGAGAGTTTTCCAGGGTGCTTGTACCCCTTATATTTTTAATAAGTTTACTTTTTTCTTAATTTTAGTTGTACCAGGACACTTTTGAAGTGACTAAGTGACTATATGAGGAGAAAACAAAGATTGATACGCAGTTGAAATAGTGAAAAAAATGGAACCGAGATGAATCAAACTAGAGAATATGAACTAGGATAGAGCAATACCTTGGGTTTTCTTAGATTGTTGATAATATATTAGCTTTGTCTATCTGTACTCTGTTGTGAGGATTAAGTTATATGGATTTTTAAATCTTTATTTTCACTTTAAAGTACTTTGTGAAATATGGATGTACAGAAATGATGCAAAAATAATTCCAAATTATTAAACTTTCGTGTTTGATTTTGTGTAAGTATTCTAATTATCCTCTTGCCTACTGCAGAAATGGTCAAAAATTATTTGAATCCTTCTTTGAAGCCCGTTTATTTGTGAATGTCCTTTTTTAAGCTAGGAAAGCTCAACTCTCAACCTTTCTATTCACTAACACATGTGTATCAGGCTCTTGAAAAAGAGAGTTTGTGAGATGGTGATGAAGGTTGCAGGAAAGCACTCAAGAGCCAGGGTGAATGACAGGATGTTTCATATCCCTAAGTTAAGGCAGCTCATTTGAACACCTATTTATTTAGCTGTTTATTTGGTTAGGTCACTAGTTATTTATTTATAATTGGAACTTTTCAAAACAAAACGTTTTGGAAGAATGGCAGGTCTCTGGCCTGAGGATGAGTTTTCAGCATTAATTTTACATACTGTGCTTATGTGTTCTACAGACCAGGGACCTAAAATATTGCTGGGACTCTTCAATGGAGGATGTTAACTCTTCCCTGGGATTCCATTGAGGCGGGGGTTCCAATCCTACCAGCTCCCTTGTATGAAAATATTCTTACTTTTGCATATTGGAGCAGCTGGGCTGGTGCCTTGACGCAGGTATTGTGTATTCACTTTTCATACATGGGATTTTTTATGTCCCATTTCCCACACATGATAAGTGATGGAGGGAACTAAAGAATTTCAGTGACCATAAGCTGGATTTTTGGTAGGGCAAAAGTTAAATTTCATGGCTTCTTGTTCTCCAGTATCTATTCCTTTAGAATGATGATTTATTTGTAAGATGTTTTCCATCTTTCCAGCAACATTCCAACTGAAGTGAAGTATGTGTGCATACCATTAACTTCTTATAGGGCACATATAAAATTCCAGGTAAGTGGGAATCATGTGACTGGCAAGGGGATAAAAGTTCTCTTCACCATTCTGCTTCAAAATAGAATTATTGTGCCACCTAATTTGTTGTTTTCCCTATTTCTTACGGAGAAAAAGAAAATTGCGTGACAAAGGTTAATATAACAATCTTCTCTTATTACAATGATTTATGTATGCTGAGCATTAACAGCAGAATGTCATCCAGCTCTCCTTTAATTTGCAGACATCTGGATTTTTCTTTGTTGGGATCACAGTGGTAGATGACAAAGCTGCACTCTTGAGAAATAGGAGAGAACACTGTCATTCAGAGCTTGTTATACCACAAACACTGAACTCTGAACAGTTATCTCCGGCAAGTCAGTGGACTTCAAAAATAGAGCTCTGTTTTTATCCAAATGATCCTCACTAATGAAATACATGGGGAAGAATATTATATTCGTCTTAAAATTATTCTGATCCCATAATATGTCAAATGACTGTAGATAGTGGTTCAAACAACCTAAATGTGAATTCTCCTGCAATTTTAATTCAGAGGTGTCAATGCTGCAATTTGCAATGATTATGGTTTAAAGCAGCCAGTTTTGTTTCTTTCTGTAATGTGAGCTCTAATTTATGTTTTAGAAATGTTTGAAAAGTGAAGGGCAGGGTAGTTTGATTAAAGCAAAATGCATTTTGACATGTTTGAATCAATTGTAATGAGAATTTTTCATTTTATTGGTGTTTTAACCCAGAATGATCTTGATGCTTTGCAAAGGTATGGCTTGTAAAAAACAATATTTCATTATCCTGGGTTTCACTGCTCCCCCTGTAGATCAGCCACCTCTGACATGAAATGCAGATTTCAAACATTACACTTCAATGGAAAATGATCATTTAGCAAACGGAATATTCTTATCTGAGAAGCAAGATGAGAATTTTGACTTGCATTAAATAAATATATGAGCTGAAATTTAAGTGCAGTGGCTTACTGTAGCCACAAAACATATCTTAGCATTTTCAGCACCTTCACTCATCAGCTATAATTCTTGTTACAACCACAGGGTTTGTTTTCTTCTCTTCAAACTAATTTATGATATTTGATAAGGTAATAGTTTTTAAGTTGATAAAGATCCTGTTCTTGAAGGACCGTCCACATCAGTAATCCTGGTAACATCAAAGTATGGAGGGAAGAAATTCATATGTACTTGATCCAGAAAATGAAATCTCCCATTTTCTCTCTGATGAGACAGTCTTAATTTGCAGGTTTTTGTTGGGCTTTTTGTGTTATTTATTTTAAATATTTTGTGGCTATGCTTTCAATTTTTCTGCTTCATAAAGTGTAATGAAGATTTGATGCAAGAGAAAGTTCAGCAAGTCCAAAGGCATCCTTTTGAAATGTGACTCAAAGTTGAATCCCCTTTTGTGGGAATAAGTTTGGCTTTCAGAATGTTTTACCCCTTGTTTTGCACCCAGGTAGCTTTGAATTCATGGTTCAATTGCTGTAAAACACAGTGGTAATAACTACACCAAAACCTTTTCAGCAAAACTCTTCCTGATGTCATCACAAAGACTTTTAACAGAAGGGGGAAACTAATTTCTAAATTCACAAAATGCAGTTTATGACCCTTCTTGAAGTGGAAATTGCATGTTGTCTGCCCAAGTCTGCACAGTTTGTTGCTGTTTTCTCTTTACCTTCTGATTAGCTACAGAAACTCCTGCCTTTCTGGGATTAACTTTGCTCTACAGGTAGTGGGGCATTGGTCTTGTTACTTATTGAACAATGTCTCTTGGAGTCATATTTCTATTTTTTGATGGAATAAGTTCACTGGTTTAATATGATTGCACAAAACTCTGCTCAGATTAAAATGTAGATTAGAAACTCTTGAGTCAAGACTGACATAAAGTTAAAATAATAGTGATGAACACCATGAGAGGCAGACAGAAGATTTTTTTCTTACAGTTATTTTGCTGTGATGTCTCTCCATGCCCATGAGAGAAAAATATAAACTTTTTTCACAATAAAGGTAATAATCAGGAATGCATTTTACAGCATAACTGGAAAGGTAAATTGGGGTGTAAGAAAAGAGCACAGACTGTTCTTCTTTTTGAACTAAAATCATTGTTCCAGGGCATATGTTTCATATGTAGCTAATCTGTGCAGTTGGCTACTGCTTGTTATTTAACACTCAATGTGTGCTCTGTAAGCATACAGCTGGATTAATCAAATCAGCATTATTTTGCTTCCATACAAAACTTACTCTTTGCAAGTACAGGCTATTTAGGAAGAGGAAAAGAAAAACTCACTGATGTTGTAAATGAAGAGAGATAATTTAACACCAAAATTAAGTTAAGAATATGCAGCACCATGAGGTGCGGTATGAAATATCAGCTTTTGGGGAAAAAAGGAAAAAAAAAACAACTAAAGAGAGATCTTTCCTTTGTGAATACCCCATGTGATGGATTTTGAAATGATCAGGAACACCTGATCAAGCAAAACACTAGGCAGTTTGTTTTTTAAACTTTTCCTAGGGAAAAGTTACCTGGAAATCTTACCTGTGCTTCTCTGGTAAATGCTCCATGAACACGTGAACCCAGCACGTGCATTGGCTGATGTCTAGATAATATTGTTGAAAATCTTTTAGTTATATCAGTGTCAAACAGTACTTTTTTTACTTTACTATCTCATTTACTTGTAGCCCATTGCAGTCAAGTGCAGAAAATTTGAGAATTTTTTTTTCTTATTAGACAGTGAAGAAAATATTGCTTTTGACTGTCTTTAAGAAAACCATTATACTAACCTTAGGACGAAATAGAAACAAGAAATTAGAGAAGCCGCATCTGGTTTCATTCAAGAGAAGACTTTTCTTGCATAAATAAATCTGGGTGATGTTGCAACTTCTTTCCTCCTCATCATCAAGTATGAAGTTAACTTGCTGTGCCTGTCAATTCACTAAATGGAAATTTTGCTGGCTGACAATAGCCCCATTTCAGAAAAAAGCAGAGAAGCTTGAACTCCTCTCTGTTTGGGGAATGTGAAATTAAAAAAATAAATATTTTTATGAAATAACTCCTGACCTATGCCCCCATTCCCCCCATGACCCTTCTCCCCTCTTGTCATAGTAAAATAAAGCCCTTCCCAGCCTAACGTCATGTTACAGCATTAGCGTGATTCCTTTAGTAATTAATAGAATTTGGGCTCCGGCGTGGTCAGTTTTGATTAGGCAAACATTAAATTAATTCAATCTGCAAACACTTAACTCTGTTAGGACTATTGAGGGGAGAGAGCATTTGGATGGACGGCGGGACGCATCTTCATCGGATTGCTCGGCACCTGCGAGTAGTTAACAGTGGGATCAATACAGCTCCTCCAGCTATAATAAAATGGCTTCGACAAGCTCATCTGGGGCTGAGAACACAGTATACACATTGATTTCCTGGCCTGATATAACCCATTTACCTATTCAGCTAGTCCGTTAAGGAAGGTGTAAGGCTACAAAGGCCCAAGGGAGCAATGATGCCTGTAAGTAGGTTAGCAAATACTTGGAAATGTCTTAATTTGTTTTAGAGTTGCTACTTCAGGGAGATGCATTTTTATGTATTTTTTTTTTTTAAGGAAAAGTTTTACGTGTAATTTTTTATTATTTTCTAATGGTTTTTAAGTTGGGAGATGTAGAGTGCTCTTTGCCTGATTTGTCTTCCTCGAGGTCCTCACTGTTCTCAGGAGCTTGAATATCTGTGGTCCCCAAAACTGTGACTTCTCTCCCTTCCAGCTCTGAAATGTACACATTATAAAGAACATGCCAAGCCAAAACTTACCCCCTATCTGTCATCCTCTACTTTTTCATTCCCTTGGCTTTCTTTCTTGAGTTTGGCAGAGAAAAAGGGACAGAAAGGGATTTTCTCTATGGGGATCCATGAATCACCATTATGTTGTTCCATGCTGACTTCTTGCATTTCTGATTATTTCTTTATTGTCACTTTCTGAGGTCTGAGTTACGGAGCTGGAAACTGGAAGAGTGATTCTAGTCCAGCTGTACTCTCAGATTCTGGTCAATTCTGTTCTACTCTGCCTGTGAGCCTGTGGTAACAGGAGAGGGGAAGCAACCAGAACCTGATGGTGGCTGCTGGTAAATACTGAATTTGAGTGTTCCAACCAAGGGCAGTTTCCTGTGAGAGCAGCCTGTTAAGTGGCTTAGAGAACTCTCCAGTCCTTCCCAACCTCCACTTTTATGCCACCTATGAAGTGACCAGTATAATTTCCAGTAGCCATTCTCCTATCATTTCAAATGTTGTTCCATCTAGAAATGAAAAGACTGATATTTGTGATGTCACATCCTAAAATACATGTCTAGGTATGTGAAACAGCTGGTTTTTTTTCATGTTTATTCATTTCATTGCTCTCAAAGTCAATTTTTTGTTTCTGTTTCGTTACTGGCTTCTTTTATTCCCTCTGTGCTTCTGCACTGAGCAGGTGGATACTCAAACCATTCATGAGGAAAGATATATTGAAAAAGACAGAATGGTAAAGCAGCTGATAGGCAGTTATTAGATTCAGATAAACTGTAATCTTAAGTCATCTTATGAGCATGCTAATTACACAATGACATTACCTACATAGAGTGCCATTGCTTTGTTAACATGTTATGCAAGGTCCTTTATTAACACTGCAAGAAAGGACTTCCTCTCATTAGATGGTTATGCAAAACTGTAATTATACTTGCCTGTGAAAAATGGTGAAGTTATGAAAGGCTTGCTTCTGGAGGGCTTTACTGCCCCCCCTTGCAGATTATAATCACTCTTTCTGTGGAGTGAGGGTGACACAATTTAAAGTAAGAAATTTGTTTCCATCTCAGGTTTAGAATCCAGTAATCTCTTTATCTTTCTGCTAAGATAACTATCATCTGTGTTATTGGAACATTAAAATAATAAGAACTCTGTGCTAACTCGGCATCTGTAATTTTGAAGAGAAATTTGGGTGCTGTCACTGGGGAGAAAATTAGCAGTGAATGACTCAATTTTAGAATTTCTTTGCAATAGAAACAAAATATTTTTTGATGTGATCATGACTAGTGGTTTCAAAAAATGTTTTTTTTTTATTGAAATACATTTTTTTTGCTACTGAATGCACCTTTGCCTTTTGAAGTTTGTAAAACTGTGGTATGGCCCTCTTGTGAAAATCCTGCATCATGCCAGCAGTACCCCCAAGCTCTTCAGCAGTAATGTCATTGTCCTCTCTGAAAAGCAGTATGACTGTAGACAGCCTTAAACAGACAAGAGGGATTTCAGATCAGTTTTGACCCATAACACAATGGCCACAAAGCTTTAGCCTTGTTCTTTGAAAGGTTTTCTTGGAGAGTTCTTCATAAAGTGGGCTTTGCCCACACCTGGTTTTCCTGGGATCATTCTAGAGACCAGGAGGCCAAAATGGCTTTTGCAGTTTTGCAAGAGAGTGCTTAGATCTTATTTATTTATATACTTACTTTTTATTTTCCCTGTTTTCTTTTTCAGGAAAAGCCTGTGAAGCCCCTCTTCAAAGCTTTCTTTTTTGGAGTTGTCATGCTAAAGGAGGATTTAATTAATGCTCTGTGTGTGCATTTCCAATGGAAATGGTCACACTTGGGTAAGGAACATTTTGTTTCTATTCCAGTAGTATCTTGGTATTTTAATAGGTTTTTTGTCCACATAAATTTTATACCTCTTATGAAAATATTCCATGTCCTTAAAATCAAACTATCTTAAATTTAATTATAGATTAAGGGTCTTAGGTTTATGCTATCAAGTTTCAAAATTTGGTTGCAGCATTTTGTTTGAACAATGCATGGGTTTTATACTAATTATGTAAATTAGAAGCACTACTGCTTCTACTTTTACTTTATTAATTATGAGATGAAATTATGGTAATTGAAGTTTGAAGGCAGTGCACTCAGAAATTTTCAATGCACTTGTAAGGCCAGTGAGCTGCACAATGAAGATATTTTGAGAAAGGCAGAGGAACCCTTTGGTGTTTTAATTGAAGCAGTTTTGCCCACATCTTGCATATCATTGGCTTCAGGTTGGCAGGTGACCCTGTGCTGTGGGTCAGTGTGAGGGCTGGAGGCCCCTGCCAGGATTATGGACAGTGCAGATTTAATTTCAGGATACAAGACAAGCTTAGTGGACAGTGAGCAGCTGATGCTCCTTTCTGATTATCCTAAAATGTAGAAGAAGTAAAGCGAAATACATCAGAGGAATATCCATTATATGAGATGTTAGAGAGAAGGCAATCGAGTGTGAAATGACAGCAGAAGCCAAAAGAGAAGAGGCAACTGATGAAGAGTTAGTGATACTGAGGAAATAATCTGAGCTGGGGCCTAGGGGCAGACTAGAAAATGTTACACCACTCAGTGCAAGTGGAAATGAGCATTCCAGGAGAATTTAATTGTTGAGAGAGGAGAATATTGGTACTCTGAAGTTTGGAAGTGTAAGTTGAGATATTTGCTTTATGGGAGATGTTTGGTGGTCATTAGCAAAGAATGGAAGTGAAATAAAGGGTGTGGTAATACTGAACACATCCATAATGAAGCACAAGAGTTGTAGAAGAATTTGTAGGATGCTCTCCTGGCAGCCTGGTGCAAATAATCCAGAAATAACAGAGATGGTTTTATTTGGATTAACTTACCTTGATAAACCACGCCACTGTTTAAAAATGGAGCTCATGAAACTCGCTCAGGCTCTCACTTCCTTTCATGCTTTCCCAATAAACACTTAGTTTACTGGCTTTAAACGTCAAGGTGGGTTGTGTTTTCCACATACCATGGACCAATATTCTCAATTGTCAGTAGCAAAAGACAACATTTATTTCAAGTGAGTGCGAGGGCTGCCTGAGACAGAATGGAAACGACACAGACACTGATCCTGTTGTGGCCTCAAGCAAATACAGAAGTCATACACCAAAACAGTGCATTGCTAAAGGCAACCAGTACAGCACTAGCAAAGAAACTAATAGGCTGGAAAAAACCAGCACTAAGAATATCCCTAATGGCTCGCAGGAATGCACCTCACTTTGTGCCAGGGCCAAGTTTAACTCAGCTGCAGGACGGGACTGAAAGAGAAACTAACACTAAAAGTGGGAAAAATCTGAGTGAGGAAGTTATTCCTGGAAATCTGGCATAGACAGAAAGGACATGTGAGCCCAGGAATATCAACCAGAAGTCTTGTCTTTCAGTACATGACTGTAATCACAGCTCCTTTGTCTTTGAAGATGTTGGGGATGTGAATAGCTAATTAAAACAAATATGTTGAATATTAGCGATGAAAAGAATGGAAGATTTTATGACAAGGTTAAAGGTTTGAATGCATGCATTTCTTAAATACTTTGTGTGTGTAGTTTTATCCTTGGCCATCAGGTTAAAACATCAATGAAAATTTTGAAGATGGCTGAAGTCCTTTCCTTTTGTAACTTATCTTGCAGTTTAATATTTTCGTGGAAGGTTTCATTGTTAGCCAGCCTGAGTTTTAGAAGACATCGGCTCCATTTGAGGTAACAGATAGTGAAATATCTCAGGTTTTGCACAGAACCACCACATAACATAAGGAGCTTGATATCTACTAAGAATGTTAGAAAATACTGAAAAAACAGGGTTGTTTGAAATAGCAGGTCTTTGGATCTTTCTGAGAGGCAGAGGATAAGTTAATTTTGCCTAGGTTTCACTGTATAAATTAGGTCATATTACATGTGAGCTGCTCAAACATGGCCAGGTTTTATATCCGGCTATGTTTTGTTGTGTGGAATGACTCTTGTGTACAAGTTACCGTGGCTTGGTTCACTTAAATGTTTTGCAAATCTTCACAGACCTTTTTGGATGATCTCATTTTTTAGGGCTGAGCTTATGATTTTCGTGGTTTAGAGCATTTTTGTGAATACTTAGCATGGTTATACTCAGCCTTTGTGAGTCAGTGACTTAGATTGCAAATATAAGTGATTTAACTTCTGCTTGAATAGTACCCATCATATAAGCCAAGACATTCTTTTAATAAGTGAGACTAATAAATAAAGCAAAAGGATTGGAGTCAGAGGGTCCAGAGCCCTGCCGTCAGTCTGACTCAACTCAAGCAATTACCTAAGTAATGCAGTAATAAACAAAAAGAAATCAAATGGATTTTTCACTTCAGAATTAAAAAAAAAAATGTTTTGTTTCTTTTATCCTTGACTTCTAAGGCCACAGCCACACACAGAGCTAGGGCAGCAATTGCACCTCGCACTTCATAGAGCGAGGCATACAGACTGCCTGGGAAACAAAACATCTTACTTGGAATAAAAAAAAGCAGTCTGAAAATTAATAACAAGGAAAGTACATTTTCTTTCTTTCTTTCCCTCCTCCTTTCTTCCTTCTGAGCCCTATAATGTATAAAAGAGAAGCAATTATTATGCAGCAAAAAAAAATTGTAATAAATAATTTCAAAGGCAAAGAAAGCAGGATTCAAAAAAAACTGAGGCATAGAAGAGTGAACTTCTCCATGCATGGCAGTGATACATGGACAGAGGTGATATATTAATTTCTGTGGTGAAAAATTTTCATAGGTAAAAATTCATTCATCAAGAATGTAAAAGTTTCAAGTCAAATATTCTGGGGTTAATTGTAACTTTATGGAATGTTTTCATAAGATTTGCTAGGTAGCTCTGGTTCATGAATTCTGACGTACTTCAACTTGCTTTTTTCTTTTTACTATAGGGTAAATTGTTTTATTTTTGTGTCAAAGTCCACCTTTCTTATGAGTCTGTTGCTTTCTCCAGAGAAGAGGAGATAAAGAGCCTCTTGCTTTGCTCTCCACAGCTAATTTGGAGAACACTTGATTGGTTGTGGTCCTTGGTATCTGCCATGACCACAGTCTCAGCACTGAAAATCTCTGTGCAGCAGTAGGGGCACCTCATTCTCATGGGTGACAACTGGTCTTCTAAAGCACACACTTTCAGAAAAAATCTTAAAGTAGGAAAGCTTTTCTCATATTCCTCAAATTCATGTGTGCTTTTCAAATGGTAGTTTCCCAAAAATGTCCTTTTTAATGTGCTCTTTTAAAACAACAGTTTTCAAAAAATGGCTTTTTTGGATGATTTTCCCAGGTCACAGGTCTGTGTATGGTATCACAGTAAAACAGGTTGGTGACTGGCAGACCCTAGTGTGACATCCATGGACTTATACCATTTTTTTTTTTTTTTACATTTTCCTGAACATACAACCACATTTTTCCTCAAAATTTTGAAATGAACCCTGAATTATCCATTCTCCTTGTCTCTTATCCTCCTCTCTGCTTCTCAGAGGTGGGACCATTCCGTTCAGTAGGATTTTTATGGCTGTGATTAAACACAAAACCAGAGATATAGGAAGCTGATAGCAGCAGCAGGTAGCATGGATATAAGTGGGTCATGGAACATGTTTCCAGGTTTTTCCAGTGTCTCTTTTCCAAACAGTGTCTATGGGAACAGGGAGCTTAATGAGCTGGTTATGACACAGGATGCGTGGGCAGACCTTGCTGTTATCTGCTTGGTTCTGGAGAAACACTCAATCACAATTGAATGCAAGAATTGGCATTGGAAATTTGGCAGAAAGCAATACTGTCCTAATGGCAAGATTTAAAATGAATATTTCAATTTTGGTGCCAGAATATAGTAACTAGTGGATGAAATTGCTCATAAAGCATTCAGCAGCCTCATTAAGATGGGTCATATTGTCTGCAGGCAGAAGTAGGCTTGGAAGATGAATCTTTCCCTGTCCTTAGAACTGTTGTTTAAAGAATAAAATCCAGCATCTGGTACTAATTTAAAGCCTTGTCCATGCTGTAGAATTAGGGTCTTAGCCAATTATTTGAAAGTTTTCATTTTGATTTCTAATGGGTAGTGGTGCAGCTCATAGATGTTGCAGTAATTTAGGTGTGCACCACGAAGGCTTAGGTAATTGAGCCTGTTCTGTAAATGTGTGCTTACCTTTAGGTGTATGAGTAGTAAAATGAACTGGAATGGGATTACTTTACTTTTGTGGTAAACACTGTTTCTCCCTAATTTGTGCTGAAATAATCATCTTGTCAGTTACAGAGTAAGTAAAGACACTTCCAGTAGTTTTTCTTTATTGGCATGACCAAAAAGAAAAGGCTTTTTTTGATGGTGAGAAAGCAAAAGAGGGACTCATAAACCATACAATTTCTTGTATAGACTATCCATGTAAGTTTTACATGCAAAGGTTATTTATTTGAAAACTCAATGTGCCCTGTCCTGAGGAATATAAGTTCATAGCCTTCTCTTTCTGCCAGTGTTGTGTCGTTCCATAGAGAAATCTCTGGCGGTGAGTTTAAACAATTTCTTTTCTTTGCTAACTTTCCCAAGTAGTCATGGATCACTCTAATAAAACTAATCATAGAAATTGAATATGTATGAGGTTCCTGCTCGTCCCTTCTGCAGCGAGCAGTGCAAGCAGAAGCCATTGATATCTGGAGAGTATCAAAATTAATACGAGGAAAGCTCAGTTAAAATGTTTACTTAAAAATATTTCAGTAGCTTTTATGGAGCTGCCTCGTGGTCCCGCTGCAGCGAGGGAAGTGTTCTCACACACGCATAGAGATGTCACGCTGAGCTCTGCTGCAACGTTCTGGGGCTGCCTCACAACCCCACGCTGCTATTAGAGTAGAAAACATGTAATGTGTTATTTGGTTTGAAACCATAAAAATGATTTTTGTTTGTCATGCTCTGCTCTGCATGGTCTCAAGGTACTTTGCTGTTTAACTCGGATTTTCAGATCCTTACGGCGTGCGGTGGAAATGTTACAGTCGTGGTTTTTTTCTTCTTCTTCTTCTTTTTCTTATCTACATAAACAACATAACTTTGTCAGAAAATTGAAAATGTGCACTTTGTCCCATCAGCTAAAATGGGCTGTCAGATAATGCTTTTTTTTCTCCATTGCATCAGATGAATGATGTAAATGGTTTTTGGCTTTGGAGTTTTTTGCAAGGCACTAGAGTAAATGATCAGAGTAGTAACATTTTTAACCTTATCTATCATACTGAAACATTTTTTCTGCCTCCAATAAAACATGTCAGAGTCGATTAAGGACATTCTTCAATGAGGTATAATTCACAGATTTTAGTAGCGAATCCAAGAGCACTGAAGTATTAAAGAGGCTGTGAATACTTAATTACGGATATGTTGCCATCCTACCTTTTACTGAATTCCCTTAACACTTTGGTGCTCTGTATCTGAAAATGCTCTTTTCCTCTGATGGTGAAGTAAAAGGAAAAGCCAGGTACAATGGCAGAGCATATGTCACATTGTATCTAGTGACAGTGCAGTGAGAGATACTGCTGTTCTAGTACATTCAGCTGTGCTTATCTGGTACATGAGTGCACATTACTTTCCATGGGCTTGGATCACTTTGGACAGTATCATTAAATGCCACGTCATTACCTGTTATGGAGTAGTGCTTTTGCTTGAAGTGCCTCCTGGGATACATGCAACAGTAGGAAGAATGATGGGTAAAGATGGAAGCAGCATTAAATTTTCAATGGGAACACTATTGACTTTGACTTTTCAGAAGCCTTATCTGTTAGATGGTGTTTGTCACAGAACCTGTAAAGCTGTGGATGTTCGTCAGTTGAAAGTTGCAGGCAGTTGAACGATATGGACAGGTGAAGGCTCCAGAGGGATCAGCTGGGCTAGCATCGAGCTGGAGGGGGTAAATTGAAGGTTTATTTATCCAATTCACTGTCAAGGTCAGCTTGCTGGAGAGCTGTCCTATGTGTGCTTACAAAATGCCAAAATCCTGGCAAATTGTCTGAAAGAGCCTCCAAATCACTGACCTTTGTACTGCTCACATCAACATGCCACTGTCTTTTAACAGTATCCTTAGAGTGCATTAAGTAGTTTGTAAAATCAAGCTTTTAATGTCAGCAGAAGTAACTTTTTATTTTCAGCAATAAGGAAAGAATAAAAGATACCTAATGGTGATAGAAAGAAACATGAAATAGAGAAGCTGTTTCATCTGAAATACTTTTAGCATCTACTGCTTTTTCAGAGTGTTCTTCAGAGCATGTTTTAGAGAGGCTGTTGTTTCTTTTCCTCACCAGATAAAACATCTAAAACATTTAGATTTTTTTTCTCTTTCAAACATGTAGTCTTTAGAATACTTCTATTGCAAAATCTAGATTTGCCTTTAGCCTTCTTTAGCTCTCTCAGGTGAGTTGCTCAGATTTTTAGCTAATTAGAGCCTAATTTATTCTTTTAATTAGTTGCAAGAGTTTTTCATGGTCTTGTTTCATGTATTTCTCCTGCATCTCTGTTAGGTATCTGTTAGAAACAGGTCAAGTTTTTTTACTGTTAAGTAGATACACCTCTAAGTAGCTTATATGTATCACTTTGCTAACTATGTAGTCTTTAAAAGAGATTTTTTTTCTTTTCTTAAATATATAGGAGTCCTTTTTACTTATAAGGGATATAAATCTCTGCATAACACCTACCCCTGGAATTTACATTGAAGAAAAAGTGGGATGTACCTCAGTTTACTGTGAAGAATGCACCCCCCTGTTCCAAAGCCATTTTAATTGTCTATGCTTAACTGAAGTAGCATGAAAATAAAAACACAGCAGGTTTAACCATAATTGGCTTAGTCTTATAAAGGGGTAATGGTACATTTGGTTATTTAGTGAATGGTTTTTCACTGGCTTTGTAGTAGGTCTTGTTTCCATTTAAATATACAAGACTCATCGTAGCCAAGTGAAAGACAGATATGTGTTGAGCTTTTCTTTTACATTTTGGTATTTTGCATTGTGCTTCTGGTTTTGTTTTCTCTTTTTTTTTCTTTTCTTTTCTCCCCCGCCCCCGCCACCCCCCCTTCATTAATGAGATAGCCAAACAAGTGTTTTCCTGAATTCAACTTTGTAATTTTCTTTTTTCTTCCCCTAGCTCTTTGCTACCTCTCTATGCAAACTCAAATTTGAAGAAAGACAGCTCAACTTGCATTTTTCCCAGAGAGGAATATTAGTGGCAACACTCCACACAGCCCTTATGGCATGGGTGAAAATTATTGACTAGGAATGGATGAACTGGAAAATCAATTTTAGCCCTATTTTGAGAACCTTCATGTGACACTCTCTTACTTTAAACTAATTTCTAATTACACTTGTCTGTGAATGTAGAGTTTATTTCCAAATTTTATCAAAATCTATTTCAATGTTTTGATACCCCGTTTTTGATTTGTATTTTATTAGTTTATGGATGTATCTCTGAACGTTCTCAGAGTTTGAAACAGAAATAGTTTTCGTAAGGACAAAAAATAATGAGCCCTTGAAGTTTCATAACTGCAGCACAAATATAAATTCTGGTGTATGTACAAGTTTGGAATATATGTAATTCCTATTAATTTTATGACTTGTGTGTAAATCATTGTTTAAGCACTTTTTAGACCATAGAGATTTTACATGATGGCTGCTGAGAGCTGCCTTTGAGCCATAACACACGATCACGTGAACCTGCTGTGGTTCACAGATCACTGACTTGACAGAACTTTATTATTATTTAATATTTATGTTACAATATTGCCCAGAGTCCCCAGCCTTAGACAATGCCCTGTTACAGTGGGTATTGTACAAACATCGATGTAGACATGATCAATGTCTCGAGGAGCTCTGAGCTGTTGTAGTTATAAGGTCACGCTGCAATGAAGTTAAAGTCTGTGTAAACTTTGCAAAAAAGTTTTGCAATATGCCAGCTTTGAAGTTGAAGAGATCAAATCAAAGAGAGTGGAGAGACAAGGATTCCACCTGTGTAACAAAGCAGAGCCTGCCTTTATTGTTGGTGAGTACACATTTAGACAGAACGAAAGCAAGGCTGAATTATGATACAGTGCCGTAGGGCACCACTGCATTTCAAATTCAGGCATTAGCCTGTATTTTATATGCTTTATATTCTACTTTAATTGAAATTGCTGCATTTTCAGGTTGAGATATAGCAGATAAAAGAAGGAAAAGATATTTCTCAGATAGCATGTCTGAATTGCATAACTGTTTTTCTGCGCTCCTGGCAGTCATGGTCTGCATTAAAAGGGTTAACAGGTATGATTTACACTGGGCTTGGCAAAAGGAGAAATCTGTATTTTGAGTCTGTGTTCTGTGCTGGAAATGTTGATCATGAAAATGGAAATGTTACTGAACAGAGTTTGTGTCTCTCTCAGACCATATTTTCAGTTTAAACTTTGCCTTTTCACGTGGCATTAATTAATAGAAAAAAAATGCAGAGTGGAGATACAGAGCTGCCATATTTTCTACCCTTCAAGTTTTGTCTTATTTCTCTCCTCTTGGTCCAGTCTTGAGATGCTGGGCAAGGAAGATTCCCTTTGGGGTTTTTATCTATTTATTTATTTATTATTTTTTTGTTATTGTTGAAAATAGTAGGATTTGGTAAAACCTCCTTGAAGTCCTAATATTCCTCTAGCAGAATGGGAAAGTTTCCCCTTCAGGGAGAGACATACTGCCTCTCATTAAGAAGCTGAATGTTTATGATGAAATAGAGAGGATTTCTTCTATTGTTCAAAAATACTTTGTTTACTATTTCCTTTGCTTTATATTTAACTATAAGCAATATTCAGACTCTGATTTCCTCTGGAACTAATTTAAAACATACCTTTTTTGCAGTAATTCTTACTATGTAATATTTTAGTGGCAACAAAGTATGTTTAAGGAATCTTGAACTAGCAAAAATATTATCTTTTAGGGAGTCTTGGTTAAACTGAGGGAGGAAATTGCCAAGTGTCCTCTGGATTTTGAAGGTGAATTATAACAGCTCTGAGGAAAACTCAGTTGGCTCCTTTCTCTTTTAGCTAACCAACCCATTGACTTGTACACACAAAAAGTTTGTGTGTTTTTGAGCTCTTCCTCTTATTCTTGCAGAGTATCTGGAGCATTAAGAGTTTGGTTCAGACTTCAGACACATCCATGGTTTCTGAAGGCAGTATTTTGCTGCAGGGCATTTGATTGCTTTCATTTGCTGGGTGTGGGATACGGGTTCTGGTAGGACGAACTCCAGGGCAAGGAATGCTGACAGAATACCCAGTCCTGCTCAGTTTGCTTGTGGCTGTTCACACCTCTGAAATACTGGTTCAACAGTCCATGTTATCACACAGCATGAGCCAAGTTTCCCTTTTACATGCATGATCCATGTGCTAATCTGTGGAAATGTGCAGAAACTCCCGTGCCTGCCTGAGGACCACTATGGATTCTGCAACCCAGGGGTCTCGTAAAAACACAAAACATCTGAGCCACAAAGAATGATATTTTTTTCTTTTTTTCCCCTTCCTTTGAAATGTTGGGATACTTAGTCTGTTTTCCCCTTAAATTTGGATGGAACAAGCTCCTTTGACATTTCACAGGTTCCTCCTCTTGTGCTTGCTTCCTGTGACTTTCTCCAAGTGCAATTCTGCTCTCATTGAGCTTGAAGCTCTCTTTCAACAATAGTGCCTAAAGCAGAGAGGCACTGTTGTTTATGAACACTTTCCTTTTGCAATGACACCTTTTTCTGGACTAGTGTTTGTAGAGGAAAAGCATTGTACAATACCTAAACTAAGAACTTCTGTCTATCCCACAGCAGCCAGCAGAGTTCTGTGAGCTCTCGCATGGGGGATTTCATCTTTGGGTGTTGATGGTGGTTTGAGCACCTTGGTGTGTGCTGTGGTGATTGAGAGCATCCCTTGCTCCTTTTGCTTGGAAGTCTGCAGAGGTTTGGATAACAGATTGTATAAGCACAATGGCTTTTAGAGGATGAGGGTGTAGTAATAGGGCCATCATGAACACGCTGAGGAATCAGTCCTAATAATGCACCATGAAATGAATATGTACCTGTGCAGTAGCTGCTGAGGGTGGCTGCTTCTTTGCAGATCAATTGGATATAGTGTTCTGTCTGCACAGAACTTGTGCAGCTCATTTTCTGTGGTTAAAAAAGCAGACATTCTGGATTGTGTGACAGAATTTGATGATTTTGATAATCCATTAACATTTAAAATAAGAGGAAAGTACAAAGCTGAAAAGAGACCTTAGTAAGAATTCGAGGACGTTTGATGAAAGGTCTAAATTTAATATTATATCTTATTATTGTCAGAGCCATCTGGGGTTTTCTTTGTAGCTTCCACATCACTGAATGAATTTTCATCATGCAAGTTCTTTTTTTAAATATGCAATTTTATTTCAAGACAAATCTGCCAAATGTAGATATTAGACAATTACTGTTCAAGAATGTAGGAAATGGGAGAGATTACCTGCAATGATTATGGAATGTGAAGATCTTAATCTCTTGGGCTATGCAAGGAAGAATGGATACATTAGGTCTTTAATGCCCCAAAAAATGGATGTATATGTATATGAAGTTTTGGAACTGAACTTGATCTACTTCATGTACCCAAAGTGTGATGGATGCATCAGTTTATTCATTATCAGAGAAATAACTCCTAGATCACTGGGTGAAATATCATCAGCTTTAGTAGGGCCAAAAGGAGAAGTTGCCCTGTGGACAGTGAATTTATGTTTGTTGAAACAAGTTCACTGGACTGATGCTTTTATTAAAAAAAAAACCCAAAAAGTCCCCAACTACAACAAAACCCCACAAAAATCCCAGCCCACCAGCTGTTGAGGACCCCACTCAGTGCAGGTGCCTGGGGCAGCTGCAGGTTGAGTCTGGGTGGGAGCCCAGGCAAGAGCCCTGACCTGCAGACCCTTTACATGACAAAGAGCCCAGGGTTCTGTGGCACAGCTGGGTAAGGGACACCAGAGCCAGGGCAGGAGCCCAGCAGCAAGATCCCAGACTGCAGAGCTTTGGACTGCAAAGGGATAAAAGCCCAGGGGTCCCTTTTTGGGGTCCCAGCCAGCTTGGGCTCTTTCTTGTCACTGCTCTGCCATTCTGTTGTTTAAAGGATCCAGAGGACTGGGACTGTGCTGTGCCAAACTTGGGGTCAGGCTGGTGAGGAAGCTTGTTCTGGCTGTGAATGGGAGGTGTGGAGCCCAGTGGGACCTGCTGGGTCACCAGAGCCACCCCTTGGTCCCAGCAGTGACAGCCTGGAGTGGTGGGGGTGTGGCTGGCAGTGGCTCCTGGATGGGCAGACAGAAAGTTATCACTTGGGCCTGGGTGCTTTTCACAGAGGTTGTGTTAAGGAGCATTTTCTATTTTATCAGATAGACCTGTGTCTATTTGTAGTGTGGAGCTGGGGCTGAAGGAGAAAGAAATTCAAATCTGTAGGTGAAGAATCAGGATATGCATCCATGTATTTGTGATTTCAGGATATGCATCCATCTCTTTGTGATTTCAGGAAAAGTCAAATGACAGATACATATACACTTTGAAAGACTACATGTTTTATGACACAGAGAGTCTCAGAAGAGACTATTTGAACATTATAACTTTATGCCTAACTGTGGTGCTGTCAAGACAAAGCATAATGTTTTCACATCTAAAATTTAACTACACTGTATTTATTGTTTTGCTCAAGAACATTAAAGGAATCTTATCTGTCAACATACAAGAGCAATGAATGAACAACTTAAATTACAAGAGTAAATTAAATGTCAACTTTATTTCACCAAAACAGGCTGTTCTTTTCTGTTAGCAGAGGTTATAAACCACTGTCTTGAAATATTTGCTGTTGAAAAATGATTGACAAGTGTGGACAGAAGTGTGTAAATCCAACAGGTTTTTAATTTACTTGATTACCATATTTATTGCAAGCATACAGGTAAGTTTGAAAAAATAGTTTCATTGTTGTACTATGTTAGCTCAAATCTCCTGCATTCACTGTAGTTTCAAACTTTACTGCTCTCTCTGTTCTCATATTGGGCATGTTTTTGTAACTAGAGTATTGCTCTGTGTTTTATTTTATACTAGTAAATCACTGAGACCCAGTAAAAATGTAAAAAACCCTAATAGATAAAAATGATATATACTTTTGGCTTAGAGTGTATGATCTATTTCTCCAAAGTATTTTGAAGACCTCTTCAAATTCTGTGTGTGCTTGTAAATTGAGTGTTATTAAAATAACTCTTTTAGGTGTAACGAAAAAGAAAGGAAAAGAACTTATGAAATAGTGCACATATTGCTGTTGAAACCTCCCTCACCTGTATGTCTGCATTTGTTTGCTGGTCTTTGAGAACAGAAATTTCTTGGAGCAAGACTATATGCAGCTGTATACTGGGATTAGAGAATTATAGTTCTTAGGGAAGGTTCAGAAAGACATAACAGATAAGTGAAATGTTATTTCACAAGGTCTGCTTCGTTGTGTGGGATATTTCTCCTTGACGGGAACATATAAAAGTGTTTATCTAATGTATCCACAGTGTGTATAGTGAAAGAAAAGGGAGTAACAGGTCTTTATCAAAACTATCCACATGGAAGGGCATGATGTAGCATAAACCAAAGGAGGAGTTTATTTGTGGCAAAATTATGGGCAACTCTCATGCCTTTCATCTCCAGCAAATGCGCGTTTGCCTGCGTTGTGTTCGTAAATGAGTGCTCTGCCTGCCTGGAATATGGACTCCTAGAATCAAACAACTTGAACTGGATGAAAAATGAGAGGGCTAAAAATTATGCTGCTGAAGCAAGGCAGTATTTATCCTTGTAGTCAGAGCTCTATGAGGAAAGCCCTCAATCTGCAATTTTCAATATATCTGTTCTGGGTGTAGATAAAAGAATTGCTAATTGAGTTTACAGTATGTAAGACTCTGGGCTATGTAAGGGTAGGTTATCATTACCTCTGTGTTGTCAGTTGTAAATCTCACTGCTTCTGTGGTCTAGAAAGTCTCTTCCCATAAAATGATGGTCCAGTATTTTTTGAGCCAAGATGTTCTCTCTCCAGCACATGTCAGAAATAGTGACATAAGACAGAAACTCTCATAATACTAGCCATGAACCAAAAGGAATGTGTCTTGTTAACAACTTTGGAAAGACCCAGTTCTCATTGTAACTGCCTTCCAGCAGCTACATGGAAGAGAGGATAAAAATTATAAAATATAATCATGATGTATTTTCCTGATGAAGCAATAGTTTATAGTGATAGTCACTATAAAGTTAATTTTTACTTGAACAGAGCTGAGCTTAATGGTTTTCAATTATACTAATTTGAGTCATGGGTTTAGTTCATGTGGATTTTGCAACCCCTGGGTTTTGCTTTTATGTCTTCTCCCTTAAATGCTTGGCTTCTTTTTTTGCATTATGCCCTTCCCATTCTCTTTTAGCAGGGAACATCAGGCAGTGATGGGATGGCTCCATCCCCTTCCATTTGCATCAGAATTTAATCTTCTGTGAGGAAGATGATTAAACATGTAATTTGAAAATAAAGTCTCATGTTCCAAATGGCTTTGTCATCGGGCACATGCTCAAGAAGAATGTCCAAAAGTTTGTCACCTTTCTCTGGCAGAGGTTGAAATCTCTATTTCACCTAAGTTTTCCTAGGGCACTCTCTACATTGGCAAGGAATTAGGCTTCTCATAAATGCATCAGTAAAACTGATTTGTGCTGAGGTTTCATATCAACAATATGATTTGGGGTTTTTTCTTTAGACTATGGTTACTGTAGTCACTGGAACCAAATGTCCGTACCATGTCTGCTTTTGAAGATGACTGAAAAACAGTTGTTGATTTACACCTTTTACTTACATTGACTAATGGAGCACATCTGGTACACATCTGGTAAAGCTTCTGATTTTTTTTTTTTTTTTTTTGGCCTACAACAGGAATCTGGAGTCAGGTCATCAAAAGAGTTTTATTAACAAAGCCAACTACAATAAGAGGGAATAAATGCACCCAGAGCTGTACCACTGTTCTGGCCTGAAATGCTGGTGTAGGCACAGCCTATGACCAGTGCTGCGATGAGTCTGAACAGGGGGTGAACAATTGTTTGTTACATCTTTTGCCTGTTATGCCTCTCTGACACTACTGCCAAATATTAATATGTGTAATTTCTTTCTGATTTTTCATTTGTTTGTATTATAAATTCCATGTCCTTTCTCCTTTGCTCCTTTTTATTTTTTTTTCTGACTTCACCCCTAACCTCTCCCAGTGGAGGCTGCTGCAGGCTGTGTCTCTATATCTTCATTCAAGCACAGAGTTTGCCAGCGTTGGCCACAAACCCAGTGGCCACTGTTTTTCAGAGTGTGCATTGCATTAAAGACAAGAGAGCACCTCTGGGGCTCCACCCATCATGCAGTTTGAGGAACTGTGGTATTCATTTACTGATTTAAATTATCTCAGTCTCAGCTTTCCTTTTTAGTAAGGCTGTGTTCAGAGCTATGTAAGTAAAAGAAAAAGAAGCAAAGTCAGTTCTCCCACACAGATGTGGCTGCAGAGACATGGTCACTCACTTTGTGTGGGAACGTTTCTGGTTGCTGAGAAAAGGAGGTCTGGTTAAAATCTCTGGTCAGGGGTGTCTTCAAGTCTTAACCTCAGCTTTTGTCCTTGCATTTAACAAAAACTTTCCAGTGGCATAAACAGCATCTACCACATAGTTTCAGAAATTCATTTGCTATTTAGTCTCATTTTTATTTCATGTTTCCTTAGAAGTACGCTTCTTGCCTCATAAAAAATGTTAATAAATTCTATCATTATAATTTGCTTTGATGGCATATTTAAGGGTATGTCCTCATGGAATGTCTCTTGGAGAGATGATACCCTGGAAAGAATATGTCTAGAATGGACAGTACTGTCTGACCTCATTAGCCAGCAGTCCAGGGAGCAATTGCAAAAGACCTAGATTGCAGTAAAACCTTGTTTCTCTCCAAGACAGGCAGTAGATTGTATGACTGGGGTGTCACCTTGGTTGTGTCCTGCAGCTTTCAATCTGCAACACATGGACAAGCCTTGAACAGGCACTGTGTCAAGCAAATAGCGTCAGAGTTTGTCATGGGTGCCATGGTTTATTACTTTCTTGATGAAATGGGCATTTGTCCAGTAAGAACTTGAGTTGTACCTCTGATTTATTCTGCCTGAACTATTTGAGTTACCCTACCTGGTGCAAATTTGGGCTGAATTTGTGCTAGAGGAGAAAGGCTCCATGTCTACTTTTTATGTAACTGTAATCTTCAATCCATGGTTGGCTAAAACATTAGATGTGTTCACTGACCTCTTTGACATCAATAAGGATATAGTATCTAAATCAGTTAAGATTCCATTTATTCATATACATTATATGCATTTTAATATCGACAAGAGAAGACAGGTCTTATCATTAAAATGATCTTGGATGTAATGTTTTCAAATTGTTACCATAATGGTTCATGACATGCTGGATCTGTTTTGAGTGGCATAAATCATAGCAACTGATAGGAGAGGAAAGAGCAGCAGTTAGAGAACTATGAAAGAGATAAATAATTTTTAAAAATAGGTTAAATATTGTTTACTGTCAAAAAGAGGACAGGAATATGATACTTTTCAATAACCTTTTACTTAGTTCTGGAGTTTGGCTGAGCTACATACTGATTAAATGTGGAGGAGGGCAGGGTATTGTTTTGGGCTGCAGATTCATCTAAAGTTGAGAACACTGTTCTGGTAACTGTTGCTTTTATTGTGTGGAGAGATCCTTTTGTCCTAACCTAGCTCATACTGTATTTCCTAATATTTAGACTTGCTTTGTTTAAAATGTATATCATCTTCCTGATAAATGTTGTCTTTCAAGCAGCACATTTACTTTTTGCTTGTATCATTTCTTTGAATGATGTGGGTATTACAATCCAATGCCAGTCCTATTTTCTTAAATATGATTTAACTTGTAATGCAGATCAATGTGTATCAATATAACCTCTAAGAAAAATTCTATATGTTTGGCTTTGAACTTCAAGGTATCCTTTTTACTGGGTGAATGAACAAGCTAAACAACTGGGCTGTTATTGATACATTTTTTTTAGTATTTTTTGGCTAAAACTTAACTTGAACTACACAGATAAAATGCTCTGATCATTTTAAATGTTTATCTTGGGGTGTGAAGAAACCAAAGTTAGAAAAGGGATTTGGATTTTTGGTTGGCGCTTTGTTGTGGGTTTATTTTGTTTGTTTTGTTTTGTTTTGTTTTGTTTTTTTTTTGCAACTGAAGGCAATTATATCTTTATTGACCCTCTGCGTTCACCCCCTCCTTCAATGTCAGGTACTTGCTTATTATTATCAACATGACATCTCCTTTCTTTGAAAGGTTGTCCGTCACACTTTGAATCACCTCTCTCCATGGTTACATTTTCTAATCAGTTCACATGATTGAGCCTACATCAAGTGATGCTTTACTTAATTCCTTTCCGTTTGTATGGTGTGATTCTTGGAGGGACTCTCGTCAAAATTTTGGAGGGCCCTGTCAGTTTGAAAAGAACATGACCTTTAAATTGTATCAGTATGTTTGCTGGTGCATAAGGGAAAGGAAAAGGTTTGTAGTGATGGAAAACCACTCTAAAAATGAAAAGTAATTCTCTCAGAAGCAACATGCATAGGAAGTTAATTTGTTTATATTTAACTGATTTTAAAAAAGAGAGAATGAGGGGAACATGTTCTTTGAGCAATAAGTGGTCCAGACAGTGTGTCCTTAAATTTGGCTTAGAAAATACCTATTGTTCTTGCTTTTCTGCATTTATAATAATAGATGAAAATAGAAATATTCAAATGTGTCAGAATAAAGGTGTAATTCTTTGAAATTATCAAAGCTGTTACTTTGCTGCATTTTCATAACTATCTGTGGCCGTGCTATAATTAGTAATTGACAATGCTAATTATTGTACAGTCTGTCACTGACTAAAGTGGCAGAGTTAGATTTTATGTGGGTATAAATATGCATACATTTATGTGTGTGAGAGAGGATACTTCAAGTTAACGTAGAATTTTGCATTGCGAATGCAGACAATGGGAAAACAAGGAAAATCCGTCTGGAATTCCTAACATGGATAACTGAGGAATGAAATACATGTACATGCTGGTGAAGCTGAATAATGCTGGGAACTTAATGAAGTTTTGTAACCTTTATTAAGTATACAAACTGTGGATGATCAAATACTCTGCATAACTGAATCAGGGGTATTGACTGTTCTCACCTCCTTTCCTCCATGCTTTGAGGTACATTACTCTTAAGTAGTTTTTGCAAATGTCAAAATGTGTAGTTTCACTGGAGCTGTTGAAGTCTGGTTTGCCACGCATTTATATATTATTGCTACTTGATGTTGATGTCCAGAAACTGTTTGTCCTCTGGCTTTTTTCTATATTTGGGGTGTTTTTAATCGTACCACTACAGATATCTGATAAGGTATGAGGTAATTATGAAAGTTTTCCCAAGGTCACTGAAAGGATTCTTCTTTTCTTTGTGGATATGGTCTGCTCAAAAAATGTGTAGGAACATGATTATCTTTGAACTTTTCACCCTTCTGTCAACTTTGTTGAAATGGGTCTGTAGATTCAAAAGTTGTTGGGTGGAGATGCACTGGAGGGGTGTGATCACACAAAATTGCTGTAGTGAAGGTGTTTGTGCTGCTCCCTTGTCACCTTAAGTCACCTGCCACTCCCTTCAAATTTAATAGTATTCTCACTGAATCCTAAGGAGGATCTAGGCTCTTCTGCCAAAGATCTTGTTCTCTGGTACTAGATATCATTCTTCAGGAAATCAACCTACTAGAGGCAATCTGACAAAATTCAAGTTGGCAGAGCTCTTGTTCTGGGTGTGGCTGGAAAGATATGGACAGGTTAATCCATAATCTGAATTTGTGTTTAGACAGCACGGTGTGAGAGTCAAATTCTGGTCTTTGTTCCCTGATTTTCAGCTTAAGGAGTAGAAAAATGGACCCCAAAATTTAATCACTTTCTACTTTTTCACTCCTAGAAGTGTCCCAGTGTCAGCTCCAGGCTCGAGTGCTCGCAGACTCTGCCCCCTTTAACTCAGCAGCTGTGGGCTGGTCCTGGGCCTTGAGAGCAGAGAGCTCACCTCTGAAATCTGCCCTGACTTTAATTATTTGGCACGTTTCACTTTCCTAATGATAGTGGCAAAGCCATGGTTGTTTGCATCTAAAATCAAGGCTGCTCAGAGTCCAGATATGTAGGTTTTTGCAGCACTAAGGTGTGCCAACTTCCGTGCTGGAGTTGTTTAGTTCAGGATACACAAATTGCAGGTGGATGTGACACTTGGCAATGGCACACACACTATGCAGCGTTAGATTTCCCCATGCAAAATTTGGAATGATATAGTTTGTGGATTTGAGATGCTGAAGGAGATCAAGGCAGCTGTAGCTGGGTACAGGCATGCATGTTATCTGCATTTCATAGAGGCATTTTGCGTAGGATTTTATTTTAGCATTTTGTGCTAATTTGGATTTCATGATTCATTCATACATTTAACCCGTTAATGCAATTCTAACCTTTCCCTGATTGCTCAGATAAAAGTGTTTTCTCTGTGTTTCAGAGAGTATGAAATAAGGTGGCAGAATGATAAATACCAATAGCAGATTTCTGGGTTGGTAGCAATATTCAGTAGTGTATAACATGGCTTTCACTTACCCAAGGAAAGGTCATACATTTTCATCTGTGACGTATCACGTTGGCTGAGACATGAACTTCACAAATATGTGAAGCCACTATATTCTGCACTTGTTTTCTTCTGGGCCACAACCTCTGGGTTTTTGTTACTGTAACTTGGTGGAGACCCAGCCTCTTGATATTGAGGGCAAGTGATGTTTGGCATCTCCGACTGGAAATCCCCCCTTTGATAGGGTGCTTTGCTCTTTAGGACATGTGAAACCTCAAAAATCCTACAAATCACATTCTCTGTTTGAAAACAAAAACGAAACTACAGATCAAAAATTAAATATTAAAAATTAGGCCTTGACAGAGACTAAGGACTTCTGATTTTGGATGACAATTGCTGTTATTTTGTCCTACCAGAGGTGAGCTAGAAATGCTTACATGGCGTTGTATTTTTTTAAAGAGCAAGTATGACACAAATTCTATGCAGCCTTAAAATACTACTTTATGTTTTTCTTTATGCTCCCTTTATTCCTTAGGAAATTGATAACAGAAATTGTGCATCACTTCAGGCTCTTGTGGCTCAACCTCAAAACATTATTTATTTATTTATTTGCTTCCCCCCCTTTTTGACTCCTGCTCTGGCTAATTGCTCTCCTCTTTCCCTTAAAAGGATAAAATTGTGTGTTTTTACACATTCAATTTCCTACAAGCTAAAGGGCTCCCATTGTAATGCTTTTTCTCGCTTTCCCTCTTATGGATATGTGAAATATAATTTCATATCTTGAATTGTCTAACACACAGAGTAATAGCCTGTGTTCCTACAGCCTTATCAACTTGATTGGAATTTTCCACATGGAGCAAATGCTGTGCTGAACCCCTAAGGAGCATCATGGGGACTAGATTCCAGAGTTCCAACCTGCTCCTTGCTTAATCACAGGCAGTATTCATTCAAAAGCCTCTCTTAAATTAATTGGGAGCATTGCCTGAGAGGGGCTGAAAGATTGGGATCATTCTGAACAGCAATGTACTTGTGCTGTACTGTTAAAGGATGCCATGTCTTAAATATACTGGAAGTCATAAACACGGCATTATAATAAATTACAAAGCAGACTTTTGGAAGATTTGTTCTACCTTTCACAAAATGCTAATGTTTATTTTGCTTTCATTTCATCGCACTGTCTTTCATTTAAAAATTACAGCTTTACTACAGTGAGCTAATTTCATAATACTGTATTAACTTAATATTATATAAATTATGTTTGTCAGATTTGGGCATTGTTGTAGATGTACAAAGCCCAAATTTACTACCAAAGCTCTCCAAACACATGTATTCATAATTTGCTACAATGAACCATATGCCACAATATAGTATTAAGGAATTACACATTCTAATGCCAGGCACAAATCCTGCTGCTCTTTCTGCAACTGTTCTAGGTACAAATAGAAACAATATATTTCTAGCCTTTTTTTCCCCCCTAGTTGCAATTATGAGCAAAAAATGTTACAGTGTGGGAATATTTTAGCCACCTGCACTTTGTTGTCTGACTAATTTTTAGCTGCGTGTTGCCTTTGAACATTATTGAAAATATGCGGAGATTGCAGCAGTTCCTGGGTATATTTTCTCTGCAGACTATTATAACTTTAGGCCTGGAAGGAAAAGGTAATAGAAATTGGCACAAGGAATATTACAGAGCACGGAGAGCTACAGCTTTCTTTTAGTGGAGAATGGGAACGCTCCTGCCTAAGAGGTTTAATTGCAGCCGCCTGCAGTTTTGCATGTGGTGTTTTCCACTTGCAAGGTGTAAGGTTCTGCA